>JAPFRF010000015.1:3485000-4166058 GCA_029282475.1 Phrynocephalus forsythii
CAGACTGTCTCAAGAGGTAGGCGCTGCTGCTCTTATCTCTCAGTCTAAAACATCTGGTTGCTTGTTTTGGTCATCATGATTCTTAAAACAGGCTCTTTGTTGATCTTTAAGGCTTTCGGCACCCACGGCGAAAATTATGAGTGTTTGGAGCCTTCTCTGCAGGCAGCTGTTCTGGTTTCAACAGGCCTACCATGACCCGTGTTTTTTTTGGGGGGGGGGAACCAACTAGGTCATGGTGGGCTTTTCAGCCTCTGATCACTGCATGTCCTCAGCAGATCACAAATTCACTTGGTTCATAGGATGCTCATCTGGGACCACATGAGTGGTCCTGCAACCAGTGGAAGGCTGCCGCAAATCTCAGCCTTTTCAGTGGTGGCGCATACTAGTGGAACATTCTTTTTCATGGGGTTTGGGAGGCAGAAGCCATGTTGTGTTTTAAATGCCTGATGAAAGTGTATCTGATGATGACGACGACGATAACAATGATGACGACGACGACAACAACAACTCTGGCATAAACCGGTACAGGTGGTCCCAGTGGTCATCGGCACGCTGGGTGCGGTGCCTAAAGAGCTAAGCAAGTATTTAGAAGAAATTGGAGTTGACAAAGTCACCCTCAGTCAGCTGCAGAAAACCACCTTACTGGGATCTGCTCTCATAATTTGCCGATGCATCACGTAGTCCTAAACACTTGGGAAGCGTTCGACTAGGGATTTGTAACACAAAATCCAGCAGTAGTTATCTTGTCTGCTGTGTGATAATTTGATAATAAATGTCAGAACTGCAGAGCTAGAAGGAAATCTATTGATCATCAAATCCAGCTCATGTAAAGGAGGCCCAGTGGAGACCTGAACTCCCAACCTCTGGTTTACCCAGCCAGATGCCTAAACCATTGACCTACTTTGCTGCTTGGTCCCCACTCAACTTTGGCTGTGATAACTGTTCTCAGCGCACACACACACACACACACACACACACACACACAGGAGGCTGCATTCGATTCCCAACCCATCGTAAAGATTGCAAAACCAACTGTGTTTTCCTAAACTGGGGATAATTCAGTTTCATTGGCAAAAAGAGGGCTGCCCAGCCCTCTTCTGTCCAGCTGCAAACACCTGTTTTATTCTCACAGAGACACGTTTTAGACATCTTTCCCATAGGAAGGATGCCCAAAGAAACAGCCTCTCGTTGATTCCCAACCCCGGATGTTTAGAGCTGTTCCCAACAGCCTTGTGGAGCTACTTTTGGGGAGCCGTTGGTTGCTCTTGGACGCCACGTTCCCTCTTGCAAAATGTGCTCTGGAATTGCGTGCTTGCATCCTGGAAATGAAATCATGGAAAGAAAGGATGCTGACACTTTTGCCTATTGCTTGAGGTGATTTATGCTCTGCTGGGTGGAGGGTAAGGATCTGCTCAGTTTTACTGACCTACTGCACCAGATGAGTCTCATAAACAGAAACATCTCTCTTCTCAACACAAAGAGGATTGCGGGGCCTTGGCTGCCAAGATGCATCCCCATCATGGAGGGAGGGAAGAGAACCACACCCAGTGTCCGTGTGTCCATGCTGGATCTGCTTTGGAAGATCAGGCCAGAGCAGAACTAAGGCTGTGGAACTTCCAGGCAAGCCCAGGACCTGTTGTTCTGCAGGAGAACAAAATGGCGCCTTCCTCCGGTTTGTGCACAAAAGCTGGTTGGATTGATCATACACGGTATGGACCAAGTAGATAAGGAAAAACTGTTTTCCGTATTGCACAACTCTAGAACTAAGGAGCACTCCATGAAACTGGGTGCTAGATCTCAAACAAATCAGAGAAAGTACTAGAGGAACCCTGGTCTGTGGGACTCCCTGCCAGAAGTGGTGACAGCAGTCAGCCTTGACAGCTTTAAGAAAGGATTGGACAAATTCACAAAGAACAAGGGTATCCATGGCTATCATTATGGACGCCTAAAGACAACCTGTGGGTTGGAGAGAGAGGCAGGATCTCTCTCAATGCCATTTGCAGGGAATCTTAAGCAGGTGGAGACATCTGCTTGGGAATATCCTGAAGCCAGTGGTGAGCCGCTGTGTGAGACAGAAGGCTGGACTGGATGGGCTGTGGCCTGATCCGGCAAGGCTGTTCTTATGTTCTTATATTGAAAATGGCAGTGAGCAAGCATTCTCTTATACCTGCAGGCACCAGTCTAGCCTGAGCCCTTTTGGGAAGAAAGGTGGGTTATAAATCTTGGTGCCTAACCTGATTAACTTCTAAAGATCTTGGTTTGATGTTGTAATAGTCTGGATAGCTCAGTGGTTTAGGTTTCTAGTTGCAGGGTCAGACATTGGGGGTTCAATTCTCTCCTGGGCTTCTTATGAGAACAACTAGCCTGGGTGGCCTTGGTCAAGCTGCATACTCCTAGGACACCATATAGAAAAAGAGAATGGCCAACCACTTCTGAGTACCCTCTGTCTAAAAACCCTAGGAAGTGTTGCCATGATTCCGAATTGACTTGACAGCACACAGTTATAATCTTCTTATAAGTGAGATATATAGCAAGAGAATTTCGAATCATAGAAACTGTAGAGCTTAAAGGGACCTCAAAGAATTAATGCAGTCCCAACACAAAGCAACTTGGATGCATTTGAGACATGAGGAAATCACCACCTTAGCTTTCTGTCTCTGCTATCTCATGATTGTTGCTTTCTTCTAGAAAAACCAAACTCAAGAGACGACACTCACTTGTTCTTTATTAATTTATGACAGTCCCATAACTGAAGGTTCTCCAGGTGGCTTATAATAAACATTGGCCCGGGGCAATGCAGACGAAAGATAACTCCTGCTTTGATCATTTTCCTGCTCCATTTGTTTTCTTGACAGTATTATCCTCAGGGCTGTCAGATTAAATTAGGGACATTGTGCAAACATGGCTCTTTGAAGGATCTCACTTGCCTTTTCTTTGAGGGCTACAAACGGAATGGGGTAGCCATGCATTTTCTCCATGAAAATTGTTAGCATCCCCCCCCCCGCTCTGGAAAAAAAGTGAGTGAAAACCTACAACTGTGTCAACAGAAGTATTGTGTCCAGAACAAAAGAAATAAAAGCATCGCTGTTTTTCTGCTTGTGTTCTCCTGGATCAGTGGTCACCAACTTTAGGTCCCCAGGTGTTTCTGGACTGAAACTCCCAGAAATCTTGGCCAGCACAGCTATTGATAAAGGCTTCTGGGAGTATTGGTCCAAGAACATCTGTAGAACCCAAGGTGGGGAACTGCAAGGCTGAGTGCCATACTCAGTGTTGGGCACCTGAGTATAAGGCTGTTGATAAACTAGAACATGACCCAAGAAGGTCAAGCAAGGTGGCAGAAGATCTGGAAACAAATCCCTCAAAGGAAACACTAAGAGTTGGGTGCATTTAAGTTGGGGAGAAGGTTGAGAGATGGTAGGGTAGCTCTCTTCAAACATTTGAAGGGCTTTTATGTGGAGATGGAAGAAGACTGATTTCTGCTTTCCAGGATTTAGCACTTTAGATGGGCACAGAACGAACCACGAACCACCACCACCCCTCCCACAGATTGGGCCAGTTTTGTGGTTTGTTTCACAACCCAGTTTGGGGATCCTGTTTCACCTAACCAGTGGTGGCCAAACTTTGTCCCTCCAGATGTTTTGGACCACAACAACTCCCAGAGTCCTTTGTCATTGGCAATGAGGCTTAGAATTCTGGGACTTGTGGTCCAAAACATCTGGAGGGCTGAATTTTGGGCACCACTGACCTAAGCAAAATGAAATGGCAAGCTCCCCCCCCTTTCTTGATTTCCTTTGCTTTGGCTTCCTCCTTCCTTCCCACTCTCAGTTCTGCAGACCTGCTGCTCCTACTCTTTCTCCCACCAGGGGTGCCATCCTCAGGGGACTTCCTTGCCAAGAGCCTGCCGCTGCCTCTCAGGGTGCGTCTGCAATGGTGGAAGGGGAGGGGGAGGTAGGTTCAGGTAGGTTCTGCAAGAACAAACTGATAAAAGAAATGCAAACCGGTTTGCTTTCCTGGGGTTTTTGTGGCGGTTTGTGGTTAGTCGTCACGAATCACTGTTTTTTCCAGTTCTTTTGAGATGGCACCCAAATCAGAATGCAAATAGGAAGGGAGGAGATTTTGGCCAAACAAGAGAAAGAGTGAACTTTGGAAAGTAATAGACTATCCTGTATAAGGAGCTTTTAAAAAGAGGCTGGCTGGCTACCAGTCAGAGGTGTTCTAACTCTGGATGTCCTGTATAGAAGTTTTGGATTGATGATCTTTGGAACATCTTCCTGAGGAAATCTAGAAACCCTTTATCTTTATCCTAAAAATAACTGATTTTTCTCTGATGCTCATCTCCTAGTTTGTGAGGCCAATGGCTGTCAGTTATGAAAACTTCTTAGGCAGATGAAGCAATGCAGGATGCCACAAATAATGTCTGTGGAGGTTTTTCAAACTTTACTAACTTATCTTCCAAACATGCTGTTTGTGGAACTGCACAGCAGGATTTCAGCAATGACTGTTGACCCATTGGCCTCCGACTTTGCATAAGCTCACAGGAGAAATGTTTTGAGGGCTCCTTCTCAGCAAGGGTAAACGAAGGATGAAGAAAGAGGAAGAATTCCAGTTTTATTGAAGGGGGATTGATCCAGTGAGCCTTTTGGCTGCGATTCCAAAATTTCATGGTTCTGTGGGAAATGTACCTCTAGGAAACAGAAGAATAGATGGACATAGAGTTAGGTCTTTCCAGATGGGATGATGATGAACGTCAGAGAACCACCCACTTTGACAGTCGTAAGGCCAAGACTTGGTGCCAAAAAAGATCCCAGGCAACAGGTAGGTGTGCCAAAAATGGCAAGCCTAATTAGGTTGGGAGGAAGTTCCCCAGCCATCAAGCTGGAGGCCATGTGAACTTTTAAAGTCAAACGGTTAATCCAGTAAGGTTGCTTTGGTGACAAATGCCTGGGAACAAAGTTCATGTCTGCTGCTCTTCCTAGCAAAAACTATCTTTAGTGCTCCTGATGTGAAGGAAGAAGATTTGATGGATGGGGATTCCTCGATATGAAGCAGACTAGAACGTATCCAAATGTCATAGTTGTAATAAGATAGTAGCGATAAACTAAGGCCAGGAAACATTGTGTTGCAAAGTGCTTTTTATTTTTAAAAAAAAGGTATTTATAGTTTTAATATATTTTTACCCCATAAAAAGTACATGCTAACATGGACCAACACTGAAGAGAAGAGTGTAGCTTCTAAGTCTATAGAGGGCATTGCTTTATATAGGAGCGTGACCATTCAAATTTTGCTGGTTTATACAATACATCTCAACTTTAGCCCTCAAGCAGGACACAATACCTTAGAAGAACTGCAGAGCTGGAAGGATCCTTTGGATCAGTGGTTCTCAACCTGTGGGTCCCCAGATGTTCCTGGACTGCAACTCCCAGAAGCCTCCACTACTCGCTGTGCTGGAAGGGGTTTCTGGGAGTTGCAGCTCAGGAACATCTGGGGACCCATAGGTTGAGAACCACTGCTTTGGATGATCAAGTTGAACCCCTGTCAAGAAGGCACAAGGGGGAAACTGAATTCCCAAACTTCTGGGTGCACAGCCAGAGACCCAAGACATCATCATCATCATCATCATCATCATCATCATCATCATCATCATCATCATCATCATCATCATCTTAGAATTGTGGCTCTTATCAATTGAAAACAAGTGGAAAGAATCGGGCGGTTTGTTTGTGGGGTTTTTGGTATTAACAAAACAAGATAATCTTGGATGCTGGTTTGAAAGAGAAGTCCGTAGAAATCCAATGAAATAATTTTACGTAGCAGCTGGGATGAGTGAAGGTTCTGTGCCTCTCAGAGGTCTAATAGGAGAGAGAGGGGGAAGATTCTGGAAACCTTACTGTCTCGCATGAACAGTCCTACATTGACAATGTACATCCTCGACGTTAGCAAGTTCCACTGAGATAAATGGTGCTTATTCCCCATTAAGAGGATGTGGGTTTGATATCTTTCTGAAGCACCAGTGTAGATGATCTGGAGACCACTTGATACTAAGATGGTAATCTTGTTGTTGGTTTGGGTCCACTGCAATTTCACCAGGATTGCTCACAATTTTGGGGGTTGGGTGGGTGGGTTACCGTTTTATTGACTGCAGCTGTGAAAACATGGCTGGATGAAGCAGTGTTAACCTTTTCTGACTTCTTGATCACACTGCAGTGGTTGCTTCAGTCACAGACAGAGACAATGGAATGATTATCTGCTGGAAGTGGTCAGCCTACGTGCAGTGCGACGTCCATGTAGAAGGCACGAAGAGCTGGTGTTTTTGGTGTGCATTTTAATCTCGCCCTCATCTCTCCTTTTACTCCTTGGCAAGTTGGCTCCCACAACTGACTCCTGTGTGTGGCAAATCAGATAATCTTCCCAGAGAGGGAAAAGCAGCAGCATTTCAACATTAAAGCTGTGTTTCATAGCAGGTGGGGTGGGGTGGGCAATTGGTTTCTACAGCTGCTTTGGAGTGCCTTTCCCAGTTTACTTGAAAAGAAAATACATGCACATTTCTGCATGCCTGTAGCCCAAATTTGTTTTTCTTTCTATTTTTAGCTTGCAAAATTATTTTCAAAGTAATTAGTTGGAGTTCCAATTCTGAGAACCCCTCAAGCTAGTCAGTTGCTATTCTGTTTTAAACAAACTCTTTCAACATATTGTATGTTGCCATCTATAAGATGGCCCCATGTATAAGACGCCTGCCCACTTTTCTGACACAAAATTACAGCTTTGCAACCATGCAGTTCTTTTCACTCACTTCCATGTATAAGACGACCCTTAGTTTTTAGTCTTAATGGTTTAAAGACAAAATATAGTCTTATACACGGAAAAAATACCGTATCCCAAAAGTGTTGAGCTGCTAGATAGTTCAGTGCAGAGCCCAAGGTTGGGAGTTGAATTCCCCAGTCGGCCTTCTTGACAGGAGCTGGTGTCCATGATCCCACAAGTGTCCCTTCCCACCTTGCAGCTCTAAGGCTGATACTTCACGTCCATCTCATCGCTGTTCGTGGTCCTGCTTGGGACCGGTACGAAGTAATCTAACCGCACGTCCATTGTGGGACGAGGGGAGTTCTTCCCGACCACGCCCCCTGAACTGCGATTTAAGTGGGATGAGAGATTCCCCTCCCTGGCCTTGGGAATCTCCTCATCTGGCTTCTCGTTCCGAGACGAGTGGCCATGAGGTAAGGCTTGTCACGCAACGTGCCATTCTCCATCTAGTGGCAGGAGTGCGAAGTGCCATTTGCCAGTACATTCCCTCTGGAGGCAGCAACGCAGTAACACATTGAAGGCAAGGCTTTGGAGAATCGAAACATCGAAAAACGGAAGATCGGGGCTGGGAAAAAAACCCGGAGAACAAAGGCATGGAATTTCACATCTCATCACGGAACGAAGACGTGCGGTAACAGTCATGCCGGTATCATCAATCATGCTCGTGCGTACACGGGGAACAGGGCCAGAACCGGAAGAAGACCACGTGACCGCGACCGACATCAACATGCAACGAACTTCCTCCCGGGACGAGAATGGACGTGAAATAACCGTCTCAAGAGGATGATAATGATCTTCTACTCCACACTCTGTTGTAGAGTAGGAGCTTTTTGCAACATCTGAAGTGCAACAAGCGCTGATCTGTGGTGCAAAACACCCAGGCTACAAGGCATGACCACAAGTCTCCACTTGAATGCTATAATATTCCTTTGTTACTAAATGATGGTATGCCCCCTGGAAAACTAGGAGGAACTGAAACTCTTGGTCTTACCCCAGATGTTCTTGGGTTAAACCTTCTAGAACATCCTGGCCAGCACGTCTAGTGGGTGAAGGCTGCCAGATGTTTTAGTCCCAGAACATCTGGGACCCAAGATTGGGGACCACTGAACTAAATGTTTAACAGGTGACACCATGGAAGGAATAAAATTCTACCTAATCCTGTTACAATTTCCATGGGATGTACTTCTTACCATTTCTGGAAAAGACAGCTCGTTTCAAGTAAATCAATATTTCCTGTGAAGAAGTTGTGTCCGGAACACACAAAGCTGTTCTGGAAGCAGAAACAACCAAGTCAAATGCTCTGGTTTTCATCCAGTGACTAGGACACTCAGGTGACATTTAAACAAACAAAGAAAGAGGTTTGTTGGTTCTTTAAATCTGCTGAATAGCTCAATGGTTTAGGTCCTGGGCTGCACAGCTAGAGGTGGGGGCTTGATTCCCCACTGCACCTCCTCGACAGAGGCCTGGGGGTGATAATCCATAGGGTACCATTCAGCTCTGCAGTCAACAAAGACTGTTAATTGGTCTTCTCAAGAGGAGGAGATCACTAGAGATTGGTGCAGTGGCAAGGAATATATCTGAGGTTCCTCAAGGGGCTTCCCTTGCACACTGGTCTCTACAGCTGTGTCTGAGGTTTGTTTTTTAAATAGTTATCTGCTTATGTTCTCCAGCTGGTAACATCTGATACTGGACAAATTACTGCCTGGAACATCTTGTAATATTTTTTTATATGCCTGTTTTATCCCAGCATCTGACTTGGCTTTAACAAAAGCACAAGAGATAGATTGACATCACTTTTAATTACCTAAACGAAAGTTTGGGTTGCCTTGTTACAGTCCTCCCACAATCTTTGGTCTTCGAGGAGTTGTGATCATTTTGATGTTCTAGATGTGTCCCGGTCATTTAGACCGTAGGCAGACTCAAAAGGTTGAATTGCTGGACATATCTTGGTGGTGGTGGTGGGGAAGCGATTGTTGTTTGCCATCCCTCTCTCAAGCTTTTCCCTATCTGTTTGGAGCTTAGCTCCACTCTCCTCCATAGAAAGGGATTACATTCCTTGTGAGCTGCTCCTGCTGGGATTCAGAGACTTTCAGATTCCTCTGTTCTTGAAATGAACAATGAAATCCTATTGGTTTTACAAAATATCCGTCTTTGGTGAAGGCGAAAACTGCAGACACCATTATGTTTGCACGGAGCATCTCTTGGTCCTTGAGAAATCTCTGTGGGTTTAGGGAGGGGATTTTAAGTTTTAATTAAAAGGTAAGGGTTCCCCCTGGACATGCATGCTAGTCATGTCCGACTCTAGGGATGGTGCTCATCTCCGTATTCAAGCCGAAGAGCCAGTGTTGAGCAAGTCCGTGTCCACGTGGCTGGCATGGCTGCAAGGAAACACTGTTTTACCTTCCTGCTTTTTACGGTGGTACCTATTTATCTACTGGCATTTACATGCTTTCGAACTGCTAGGTTGGCAGGAGCTGGGGTTAACAGCGGGAGCTCGCTCTGCTGCGTGGCACCCGGGATTCGAACCGTTGAGCTGCAGACTTCACAGTCAACAGTTTTTTGAGCCTTAGTCCACTGAGCCACCATGCCCCTAAGTTTTAATTAGTAAACCACAAATTAAGTAGTGTTTCCACTGTAGGGGTGGTCAACCAACCAAACCCAAACAAGCAAGCAAGCAAGCAAACAAACAAACAAACAAACAAGCATCACGATGAGCTCCCACACATCAGAATTTACTGCTACTTCAGTCAGCAGAGGTGGTCATTTTTCTGTTCATGACACTCATGTCCCATGCCCAGCCAAACAAAGGGACCAGGTAGCAATGACAGCAGCTGCATGGAGCAGCAGCTACCACAGTATAAACCATACAAATGCAAGCTAGTGTGAAGACTGATGGCAAAAAATAATAATAGACCTGTCCCACTTAGTTCTAAACCCTTTCTCTAATTATACTCCCAGAAACATGCATGGAAGGGAGGAGCTGTTTCAGAACAAGGTCAATCCAGTGGAGCACCCCAGAGGATTTTTATATGAGCACCCAAATGAGTGTGGCACCCAAATCCAGTTCACACACAGAATCTTACTGGTGATGAAACCATGTTCCTCCGCCTGATCCCCGAGGCTAACAGGCTGGTTGCAATGGAACAGAATAAAACACATGGTGGAGAAATTCTGCCTCCTGAAACAGATGCCTCTCTCTCTCTCTCTCTCTCTCTCTCTCTCTCTCTCTCTCTGCCAAATGGTAGAGCCGGCCTGAGCCCTAAGAATAGCATTAAGAAAACTGGCAACATTTCTTAGTGATGTGTCTTTCTCAAAAGCTGAATCCGTGGTGGTTGTGAATGTACTACTCTTTTCAGGGGTAGCAGTGCACCGAGGAAAGTCTGAACCCTTTAGTCCAATACGAAAGAGAATCAAGACAGTTTTCCAGAATCAAAAAGTTTTTTTCTTCATAAAATGCAATTAATAATCAGATATTCTTGTCTCTCGAGAAATGCAGCCATCTAAATGTAAACTGTGTTGGGTCCGTGCTTGGTAACCTATGCTTTCCAGGTCTTGGCTGGCAACCCTGGCGTAGGGTGATGGCAGAAGGACCGGATGCCATACAACATGTCCTTGCTTCTTCCAGCTTGGCAGATTTCCCTCTGGCCAGGGAACGGCCCTACAGCCCAAAGTGTTCCAAATGGTTTGTAAGGGCCATTGTGAGCCTCTGTTTCCCTCTTTTGAAAAAGCTGTAGTTTTCTTCTTGACTTTAGATCGGGATTGGATGACTTTGTGGGGAACGGAGGCCCACATTCCCCACCCCTCCCTGCCACCATTGTGACTGCTGTAATTTCCCCCCTGCGGCCAAAGTCCAGGGAGAATACTGGTGTTTTTATGGTAAAAGAGGATTCCTGGGTGTGTTGCCACCACACTACACAGGCCTAGGAGCCTCTTACTAGAGTAAGGAGGACACTGTCAGGGTTTCTATGAGGCACACGTCAGCCTGTAAGGGATGCTTGGTGGTGCACACAATCAAAGGGTGCAGAGGCCATTTTCACCCAGGCTGCAAAGAACTCATCCACTGCTAGACAGCAAAGTGGCTGAGGCATCTGACTACGGAGCCAGAGGTTGGGAGTTCGATTCCCCAGTGGGCCACCTAGACCAGGGCTGGTCTTGTGGTCCAGGGAGTTCCCTTCCTGCTCTGCAGTTCTAAGATTCTAAAGTACTTCAGCTGGAGAATAGGAAACATTTCATTAGAATTGATCTGTGATGTTTAAGCTCATCCTTTTCACTTGCCCCTTGTGAGCTTTGTAGTAGTAGTAGTAGTAGTAGTAGTAGTAGTAGTAGTAGTAGTAGTAGTAGTAGTAGTAGTAGTAGTAGTAGTAGTAGAAGCAGCAGCAGCAGCAGCAGTAGTAATAATAATAATTTGTAATACAAAATCCAGTGTAGTCTGCTGTGGGATAATTCAATAATAATAAACCGGGACAGGTGGTTCCTGTGGTAATCAGCACGCTGGGTGTGGTGCCTAAAGAGCTAAGCAAGTACCGTATGTAGAAGAAATTGGAGTTGACAAAGTCACCATCAGCTGCAGAAAGACACCTTACTGGGATCTGTTCACAGAATTCGCCAATACATCACATAGTTCTAAACGCTTGGGAAGCGTTCGACTAGTGATTTTTAACACAAAATCCAGCGTAGTTATCTTGTCTGCTGGGTAATAATAATAATAATAATAATAATAATAATAATAATAATAATAATAATAATAATAATAATAATAATAATAATAATAATAATAATAATAAATGTGTCATCAAGTCAGTTCTGGTATACAGCAACTGCTTTCAGGGTTTTCCAAGTCTAGAGTACGCAAAAGTGGACACAAAACACAACCTGTGCCATCTTCGAAAAATAGCACGCAGATATTTGCCTGCACACACACACACACACACACACACACACACACACACACACACACACACACACACACACACACACACACACACACACACACAAAGATGACATCCATTTCCCCGTGTCTACTCTAAGGCATCCTGGGATGCATGATTGTATCAGTTTCATCATGGCAGGGCTTTTTTGCTTTTTGACTCTAGGAGGAAAGACAGAAATTCTCTCTTGAGTGACATGTGGAATTGTTTTTGACTTGAGAGTGGAAGCGAACCAGACATGTGGTTTTGATTTTCTCCTCTGGGCAAGGAACAACCAGTGTTAATTGGAAAACAGCTTCCTCCCCCCCCCCCCCCGCGTTCAAAACACATCTGTACTAATACGTTTCAGTGGAAAGGTATTCAGAGAGGCAACATAGACCATTTAGAATCACAGAATAATGACTTCCATAACCTGTTACTTCTTTCCTATCATTTCTCATTTGTCCTTCTGATTTTATTATGTAGGGTGATTGCAAGCTGAATTCATTGCTTGTTAATCAAATAGCTGCAGATGTTGCTTGATCACCTGAAATCCAGTGCCTATAAGGTCGTGAGCACTGCAGCTGCTGTTTTTGGAAGGCTATATATCTTTCCTAACATTGGGTTTGGAGCTTGTGGCTGTTCATTACACACTGCCCCTAGTTTCTCCTGCATCATTTTGGCGGAAAATGGACAAAAACACTGCCCGATGAGCTCAAATTCTCTGTGTTAGGAACTCTTAGTCATTGCTACATCAAACAGCTGCTTGACTAAGGCCCTTTGTACATGACCCCTAAACTCTGCCGCAAATGGCTTCAAGCTCCGGAGCTTAAAATTGTTTCCCCACCAGCTCCGGAGTTTACAGATAATTAAGTGCGACCACGCCCACCTAAGCACTTTTCAGGTACCTGCTCTCTGGAGGTGAAAATTCTTGATGCGGATATAACGTAGTGACTGCCCGGTTCTCCTTGCTTCTGTTTGTTCTTTTTTTGCCCCCCGCCCCTTTAAGAGATCTGAATGCAGCGCCGGGACAGCAGAACGGAGGTGAGCGGCATTCTTTTCTTCCTTTTTTTCTCCCTCCCCTCATGCAGCCAGCAGCCAGGGGTGTGGAGGGGTTGGGAACGCAGGAACAGCAACAAATCCCTAAGATCTCTGGTCCGAATTTAAGTAGCCAGTGGATCTTAGGGGTTGTGTGAAAAGGCCCTAAGGCAATGTCTGCTTGTAATGTTTAATTCCTTATCATTTCAATGCAATGCCATTGAAAATATATAGAGTCCCAGTGGATGCTTAAGCAACATGCCATTAAGTTGATTCCAACGGAGAGAGACCCTTTTGAGGGTTTTCTGGAGAAGCACTTCACCAGTTCCTTCACAGGTTGGCTTCTTCACTAAAGGGCACAGTATGTGCCATCTTAGGCCGTTACTTCACGTACCTCCGCGTGCTGCATTGAGCTCAGCTCCGATCTGAATTCGGATGTGGTCACATGATCTATGCTAGGGCCTGTACAAGAAGGTCACTTTACTTATTGAACACTGAATCATTGCAGCAATTTTACACCATCTTGCTGGCTTTCGTTTATTGTTGGAGCTTGGAAAAGCTATTTGTTTTGCATGGCAACCGCCAGAATTCTCCAGCTAACATGTGAATAACTTCCCCAAACTTTTTATTTTCCAAGCATTACCTGGGGATTCTTGGGTTTCTTGCTTTCCCCCCATCTAAGTACGACCCAGACTGCGTTCTGCAGAGGTTCCAAAAATCTGCGTTTAATTTGAAATGCGAAGCAGGATTGAGCCTGGGGGACCAAGTAAGGCTAGGAAATAATTCCCTCCTGAAACTACAGATAGGCATTGTGACCAGTTAAAATGGTCAACCCTTCTGGGGGTTTTAGTCCAAGGACATCTGGGTTAGGAGCCGCTGGTCTGTTGTCATGAAAGTTGTTAAAAGTGTTCAGCCGTATACCAATAAATAACCTCCTTTGTACTCTATTCCCTTTTGCGTCATTTATAGGGAATAATTCATTTTGGGATTCTCTGCTTTCTTTTGCCAAGACACACACATGCACAAACACACATAATAGAAAAAGTGTTGTTTTTTAAAAAAAAATCTTAAAAAAATTCTTGGCCTGGGAACTGGTGTAGAAAAAACAGCGGGGTGTGTTGCAAAGGCTGTAGTCTCCCAGAAAGACGGTCAACCGCTTCTGTCGATCACCCCGCTGCAAACCCAAATTCCTTGGGGGCTTGCAGGAGAGGGGAGTTAAAACCCAAATTAGAGCCTGGTTTCCATCAGGGCTTGATTAGTTAACGAGGGCTGTGGTTGGTGTGGTTTTCCTGAAGTTAAGCCGATCAGGCTGGGAGAGGCATTATGGGGAAACCGGCAGAACGATTGCTTCCGCCAACACCACAGCTGAAATGCAAGGGCCACACAAAGAGGTGTTCGGGTTTTTTTTTTTTTTTTTTTTTTTTTGAGAATGTAACATTAAGGGCTCCTGGAGAGCCACTGGGTGAGAAAAGCAGAGATTTTTTTTCCCAAGAAAGAAAGAATATTAGAGCGAGAGGCAGCCTCTAGGGTGGATCTTCGCTTGAGATGCTCAGTCTGATCTTTCAAAAACAAGAGATTTATTATCTCAACACAAGGACACAATTCAGCAAGGAGTGTTCAAACCCGGCAATATTTATTTATTTATTTATTTATTTATTTATTTATTTATTTATTTATTTATTTATTTATTTATTTATTTGTTTGTTTGTTTATAGAGTATTTTTTACCTTTCTCCTTGGAAAAGCACCCAAGGCGGGTTACAGTAATGAGGGATAATATACACTCCAATACAGTTAAGACATGTACAAGTACAGTGGACCCTCGTATAACAAACGGTTTGTATAACATAAAATTTGTACAAAATAAAAAATTCCGGAGATAGGGGATTCTCAAACATAAAAAAAAATTAAAAATAGCCCAAGGGTCACAACAGGCCCATTAAGGCTGGTTTTGCTGCTCTTTTCTGTACATTAAGATATTGGCAAGGTCCATCAGCAAATGTTTACATGCAGGGAGAAGTTGTACTAACACTGTGTCGTGCAGAGAATCAGTCTTAGCTGGAGAGGAGGTTGGCTCCCTGCTACTCATGCCAGGATTCTCTTAATATTTATGAAAGAGCTAACTTGTTTATCCTCCACCGCAGCAGAGCACTGGCTCCTGACGATGAAGGCCACCTGGACCCTGTTTGGTGGGACTTTATGAGGAGGCTTGTGTCTGGATTCCAGACATATAAGAAATAGCTTTGAGGCCCAGCCTCCCCAGAACCTAGCTCTCCGAATGAATGGGGACCATGCGAGAAGACCCAAAGGTGCTGGGGACCTCCTTTCCTAAAATGTGTGCTGGCTGAGAGCGATGGGAGTTGTAGTGCAAACACATCTGGAATACAGATGGATGGGTGGGTGAGTGGGTGGCTGGATAGGTAGGTAGGGGAGATAGGGGAGAGAGAGAGAGGAGGAGGAGGAGGAGGAGGAGGAGGAGGAGGAAGAAGAAGAAGAAGAAGAAGAAGAAGAAGAAGAAGAAGAAGAAGAAGAAGAAGAAGAAGAAGAAGAAGAAGAAGAAGTGATGGATGGATGGAAGGAAGGAAGGAAGGAAGAGGGGAGATAGATAGATAGATAGATAGATAGATAGATAGATAGATAGATAGATAGATAGATAGATAGATAGATAGATAGATAGATAGATAGATAGATATAGGGAGGGTTGAGAGAGAGAGAAAGATGAATATCAAAGCAGGAAACCTGGCAGTTTTGGTAACTGAGGCAATGAGGCTCTGGGTGTTTACTTGTAAGACACCAGGGACTGAATTCCAACATTCAGCCATGAATGGTGGTTGCCTCCTTTTTTGCTGACAGGCTCCTCATCTTTGCAATGAATACTTCCCTTGAAAAAAAACAGACACTGCTTTGAGTGTGTTGTATGCGATGGTCTTCTTTATGGGCATCTGAATGCCGGAGGGCAGACCAAGCTCCATCACTTGATGGCCTCTGATCATGTCTTTTCAACCTGCTCGTTCGAGCTGCAAACAATTGGACAGGCTCCCATCAAGTTCAACCTGGCAGTGGCTGCACGGATTTATTCTTAAGCTCTGGGCTTGTGTGGAATTTGAACGGATTTGCCTGCTGGGTCTCCCCCCTCCCCCAACTGCCCCATTATTGTTTCTTTGAAGGAAAAGTATTCTGACTCCAGATGACTGAAGGGTTGACGGTTGGTACCAATTTCCCTGAAGTGGATCTTGGAATTTACCCTTTAAAAAGAAAAAAAAAACAATTACCTACTTCTCATTATTTGATTGTATTTATTTTTTTGCATTGGGGGAAGCTAACAAAGTCAGAAATACATTTCATCACAAGAGGAATACCCCAAGGAGTAGAAGAAAGTTCCTTGCAAAATATAAATGCAAGAGCCGGTGATACTGTTGTTTGCTATACTTCGTGCTATCAAGTCATAACTGACTTATAGTGACCCTAATACATGTGAAACTCGATAAGTTAGAACATCATGGAAATGTTCATTTATTTCAGTAAGTTAGCTCAAAAGGTGAAACTAATACATGAGATAAACTCATTAGATGCAAAGCAAGATACATCAAGCCTTACTTTGGTATAATTGTGATGTTTATTTTCGAGTTTCACCTGTTGAGCTTTCGGGGTAACTGAGATATTTAAGGAGTGGTTTTATCAGTTCCATGACCCCAGTGTGCTTCCAAACCTGAGCAGGGATCTGAACACAAGAGTCCAGAATCCCAGCTGATTGCTCTGTCCAGTAAACCACACTGTTTATCAATAACGGGTCCATCAAGTTAATTGTGACTTATGGGAACCTTTTCCAGTTTTTTTAAGAGTACTTTTTGAGAGTACTTAGAAGTGGTTGGCAATTCCCTTCTTTGGGGCAGCTTGGCCAACTCTACATTGGCTGGCTGTTCTCCCTAGAGGCCCAGGAGGGAACTGAACCACCAGCTTCTGGCTCTCCAGTGAGAAACTTAAATCACCAAGCTATCTGTCACCCCTAGGCTGCATGCAAAGATTTTATAGATAGTGCTGG
The DNA here is from genome assembly GCA_029282475.1 of Phrynocephalus forsythii. Taxonomy (NCBI): domain Eukaryota; kingdom Metazoa; phylum Chordata; class Lepidosauria; order Squamata; family Agamidae; genus Phrynocephalus; species Phrynocephalus forsythii. The sequence continues at coordinate 3,501,788 of JAPFRF010000015.1, forward strand.
AGTGTTTCATGTGTGTGTGTGTGTGTGTGTGTGTGTGTGTGTGTGTGTGTGTGTGTGTGTGTGTGTGTGTGTGTGTGTGTGTGTGTGTGTGTGTGTAAAATAAAGGCACAATAGCTACATTTCTATAGCTAAATATTTAGGACAGTGTGGAAAGTGAAGTACAGCTGGTTTAAATCTCAGTTTCTAAATGTCTGTGGGTAGTTTAAAATCTCTGCCAATATATATATCCCACGCTTTGGGACCAGCAAACACTGCCAGTAGAACAAAACTCAGAATATTTCCTAATTTCCTCAAAGCTTGTGTATTGCACTTTGGTTGCGCAAAAATTTCTGGCTGAATTTCGAATGGCCATAAATATTTTTGCAACCTAGGCCTGAGGGGCTTTGCAACGGTCCGTCCAGCTTCCCCAGCACACAAAGACGAACAGGAAGTACTTCAGAGGAACCGCTCTTCCTGGCCAAAAGATTTGATAGTGACTCCTTAGCTCTGGAGCTATCATCCATTGGTGATTCAGCTCCCATGGTGGGACCAAGTCATCACAGTGAGATGAAAACAACTTTCTACTTGTCTTTGGACTCAGGAGAAAGGCATTTAAGCAGTTCTTCTGTTACCTATCTGAAGACCTGTTTGACATTTGTGTTGGTTTGCCTTCTTAATTTTACACAAATTTGTTGCCATAGCAACCCAAATGGGTGTTCAAGACAAGTGAGGTATTTAAGGATTAACTTAACCAGTTGTATTTCCACAGTGAATTTCCATGGCTAACTGGAGACTTGAACCTAGGACTCCAGGGTCCTAGTCCATCATTCCATCTACCAGAGCTTACTAGATGTGAAACCAAGGTGGGCTAGAAATTGGAAGCCTCCCACCAACCTTCCTCAGACTGAAGAAGCTCCTTGGATGAGTGGCGGAATGTTTTGATCCCACAAGAAAAGAAGTCCAGTTGCTATGACTCAACTCACAGAGAACCTAACCTGGATGACTGAGAATCTCCATAAACATATACCCAAACATACTTTCATTTTTATTATTATTTGAAGAGTTGATAGCTAATTGCCAAGAGGCTAGGTTGTAGCTAGAGATGGGCACAAACTATGGTTCATGTTGGTTGGTCCTTCGGACAGACAGATATTTGATGGTGCATTCTACTCTGGTGGTCACCCACTCATTGGCCCATCTTCCTGCCCACCTCCTCTGGGTGCTGCCTCTGAGTGAGACCGCACCACAGGAGGTGAGGCTGGGAACCCAAAACACCTGGGAGCAGTAGTCCTAATCTAATTTTCCCACTCTTTGTTAAAGAGAGATAATTGGCATAAAATAGCATATTTTTCCAGTTTTCTTCTATATTTGCAGAATGAGCTAGGTGAATAACATTGGTAGGGCCTGTTTCATTACCCTTGAAGGTTATTTGGTTGTGTATGTAAGGTCCTGTGAGGCATTAAATTTCACTCAAAGTTCTTTTCCTTTTGAATCTCTGTTCCAAAAGATAATTAAACCATTGCAAGGGTTTTTTAAAAAAAATCTCTCTCTCTCTCTCTTTCTCTCTCAAGCCCAATTAATACTGCACATATTCATCTATTAGTTCAATTCCCATGTTGCCCATCAATCATGAGGAAGCTGAAATGCATAAAATTCCCAAATGGGTAATTTTTTTGAAATCTACTGCTTTTGCTGTGGAGAGCTACTAGGAAATCATGTAATTTTCCAGGTTTGACTGCTTGCTTAGTATAAAAACTGCTTAGTAACACAGTCTGAAGCCCTTCTTCTTCTTCTTCTTCTTCTTCTTCTTCTTCTTCTTCTTCTTCTTCTTCTTCTTCTTCTTCTTCTTCTTCTTCTTCTTCTTCTTCTTCTTCTTCATCTTCTTGGTCTTTGTCTTCGTCTTTGTCTTCATCTTCTTGGTCTTTGTCTTCTTTGTCTTCTTCTTCTTGGTCTTCGTCTTCGTCTTCATCTTCTTCATCGTCTTCGTCTTCTTCTTCGTCTTCGTCTTCAACTTCTTCGTCTTCGTCTTCTTCTTCTTCTTCTTCTTCTTCTTCTTCTTCTTCTTCTTCTTCTTCTTCTTCTTCTTCTATTTATTTTAGAGTATTTTAACCCCGCCTTTCTCTTTGGAAAAGGACCCAAGGCAGCTTACAGTAATGAGGGATAATATACAGTCCAGTACAATTAAGACACGTTCAAGTCTTCCTCCTCCTCCTCCTCCTCCTCCTCCACTAATTTGATAAGTTCTCTGCCTGTTCTTGGTTTTGTGTCACTCAGTGCAAATGCCAGTTTGCTATCATGGCTTATGCCATTACCCTTATGCTGGCATAGTGGTTTAGGTGTCATCCCCATTGGTGCCTCCTTGAGAAGAGCTGGTCTCAGGGATCCATAGCTGGCTCTCCAGCCCTACAGTTCTAAGATGACAACAAGGATTAATCTACAGAAGGATTCAGGCCAATATAGAGGCATATTGGTTTGTAGCTACTGATAACCATATCATACCTGTCAAGTTTTGGATTTTAAATAAAGGGATTTTGGTCACAGTATCCCTGCCCCTAACACCTATTGAGCATGCTCGACGCTACGAGCATGCTCAATAGCTGATCCCAACATGGCAGCACCCATGCCATTCAGAGGATTTTTAAAAAGTTATATAATCCAGGACATTTCCAGGAAAATAATATTTCTGGGGAAACAGTGGGAAATAGGGGTAAAAATGGGATTTCCCGGCGAATACGGGACACTTGACAGGTATGCACCATATTCCTTAAGAACACACAACACCTTTTCAGAACCAAGCTGAAATCTTGTTCATTTGGACCTTTAAACGTCTTCCCGTATTGCTTCATATTTAATTTTAATCCCAGTTTCTGCAGACACACACTTTCTCCAATAAAGCAATATTTGAAGGCACTTCTTGTGGTTTATGGGAGCCCTTTCTACGTATTTGCAGTTTTCTGGCATTTTTGTGTTTGCATTATTCCCTTTGATCTCTTGTCAGGTTGTTTGCTTTGTGACCCAATCCAGACAGGCTCTTCCAAAGAGACCGAGAAGGGGTGGGCCAGGAGGGAGGGAGAAATCCTTCCACCTTTGTGCTTTTCTTCAGATTTGTAATGAAAGCGCTTGTTTGGGGGATACTTTGCATTCTTCCGTCTTGTTTTTGAAGTATTGACACAGCTAGAAGAGGGATTTGGGCCCTTCAAAAGTTTCAGCGGCATTAAGAGCTCTTACACGACCGAGTTGTTTTGAGAAGTTATTTGCTCAGTTCCTGCTGTCCATGGGAGCAGAAGGCCATTGCTGTCCAAGCGGTGTTGTTTTTGAGTGGTGTTTGGGTTTGGGGCAAGATAAGCTGACCCTTATCAACCCTATCCGTCTCCCTTTGACCTACGGGACAGGACCCAGCCTTCCGGCTATCCTGTCATCAGAAGCAGAGAGGTGATGGGCGGCCCGGGGATCTGGTGCAGCTAAGGCTTCCTTCTGCCTCTCATCAGCCAATGAATGAGCACAAGACCCTGACAGGTCGAATCTTCGTCCAGACCTGGGAGGCCGCTGTACAAAGAGAGCGGCTTAAGCCCCAGCCTAATCTGTGATTGAACATTCTGCACGGTCATGAATTCCAGCCATAGAGGGACAGGAAGCAGGGTGCATTGTGGGTCGGAACTCAGGTCCATGGGGCCCTGGCCAGCCTTTGTTGTATTGTGCAGCCAGGGATTTGGGGGAACAATTGGGCTTGTCCATCAAAGATTAGGTAGACTGGAAGTGCACTTTGTGCCAACAAATAAACCAGCAGCCCTTTGGAGTGTGAAGACAGCCACGTCGCAAAAGGAACCAAGGACTTAAACATACCACTAAATGATGACCAGTGCCATTCAAACAAATCATTTATTTTAGAGACCGTCGCCAGTGAGAACTCCACTGGGCAGCTCAGAAGCCGACGATGCAAGCTGTTTAGGGCACTGCAAGGGCAGGCTGGTGTGTTCTTCAAGACAACAATCAGGGGCCAGCCCCAGAGCAGTCCTACAGACACCTTTCTGGCTTCTCCTTTTCTGATGTGGGTAGGGTTTGGATCGATCCCTCAGTGTGTGTGTGTGTGTGTGTGTGTGTGTGTGTGTGTGTGTGTGTGTGTGTGTGTGTGTGATCGCTGGAACCGATCCAAAACAAGGCCTTCCTCTTTCAATGAACCAATCTCTTTACAGCAGGGGACTATAGGGAGACTATCGCTGATGTGCTATAGCGATTATATTAAAAAAAAAATTAAAACATTTTTCTGCCTTGATCCAAAACTGTTCCGCGGCACAAGTGCCTTTGCCTGGTTCAATGAACCAATCTCTTTTTGTGTTCAGCAAACAGGGGTTGCTAATAAAGGAGACTATAATTTTTCATATTTCTGATGTATTTCATAATTATAAAATACTTTCTTTGTGTTTATTTGATTCCTATTCAAGATTATATTATAAAAACTGGAGTTAAAACATTTTTCTGCCTTGCTTTGCCCAAAAAAGGTTGAAAAACCCTGCTTTAAAGGACCAAGAAACTGCTTGCAGTCAAATCAAATACACCACAGTGGCTTTGGCTGAACCCAGTTTTTTAAAAATTGGAACCCTTAGAATTATCTGATAATGGCGCTCCAGTGAACCCCTCAGAAATACCGGCAAGATTATGGGCCAGTTTCTTGCCCTTCAATCATTGTTGTACCAGCCGTAAGGACAAAGGTTTCCTTAACTCCGGAACTAAATAATGACTAGGATGGTTTCTTGGTTTGTTTATAGCTTAGCCTTTATACATCAGTGAGCCTGTTTGTCTTTCCGGACATGTTTGACATTAACAGGATGGAAAGCTTTACTGTTTGCCTTATAAAAGTTACTTTGGAGGAGGGGGTACTCAAAGTCTCAGACAGCATGGTCACTGTTTGCACCATTTGGATGATTTCATGTGCCAATCCAGCAATTTAACCTGAATACAGGTGGCTGTGAAGGGGCGATGTCGGGTGCCCACAGAAAGGGCTCCGAGTGCCACCTTTGGCACCCATGCCATCGGTTCACCAACACGCCCCTAGATTACCAGAAAGAAAAACAAGTGGGTCCTAGATCAAATCAAGCTTTAATGATGCTTGATGAAAGCATGTTGGAAGCAAAAATGCTGAAACGGAGGCTGTCCTGCTTTGAGAAACTGGGACTCCTTGGAAATTTGGCAGCAATGCTGGAGGAAATCAGAAGGCAGCAGGGAAAGACGAAAACAGAATACGAGGCGGACTGACTCCCTATAAAGGAAGCCCCAGGCTCGAACCGACAAGAGATGAGGAGGGCTAGTGAAGGGCAGTTGCCTTTGGAGATTGTTCGTTCGTGGCGTCGTCATGAGTCGGAGATGATGAGAGCAGAGATAACAATACCAACCCATGAGGAACGTACGTGTGTGTGTGTGAGAGAGGGGGGGCATGAGTTGAGAAAGAATGGGCCAAAAGAAAGTAGAGAAAAAGTGAAATGTTATAAAAAGCATCATTAGACGAGAGAGGGGGAGGAATTGGCAGGAGATCCCTGGGTGCCCTTTTTTCCATCCCCTGATTCAGCCACCCAGGCCTTCTTAAATTGTACAGTACTTTTAAAACATAGTCTCCAGTGAGCAATTTGGCTCCGGCAATGATCGAGCAGGTTTCAGTGACCTCTCAGCTGTGCTGCTGAAGGAGACCAGGCAACACTGATTCTCCCCGCACCATGCAGACCATAAAAGGCTTGGCTGGGTCCTCCTGGAAGCCAGAGTTGGCACCGTGAAAAGTTTGAATACCAGGAGGAACAAGAGCCTTGCCAGCAGGGCTTTTGGGAGGGAGCAGCTCTTAAGAGGTGAGGTGGGCCTCTCTCTGGGGAGTCGTCGAGACGTGCTGGATGGGCCCCAAACTTTCCCCAAAGGGCGTACTCCCTGGGCCAGCATCCTCCTGAGAAGAGAGGAGGAATCCTTAGGTCTTGGTTAAGGATCCAAAAAACATCACATTTCCCCTGCCATCTTCTAGATCTGGGGTGTCCAAACTTTTTGCAAGGAGGGCCAGATTTGGTGATTTGAAAATGTGTGTGGGGGGAGCAACCATTCAGCTGCATTTGGCCCCTGGGCCAGACTTTGGACAAGTCTCTATAACATGCAAGGAGGAAGGGAGGATGCTGCAGTGACAGAGCTGGGTGCGGGTAGGCTGGACAGATGGCTGGGGGGACAGACGGAGGCAGGGAAGGCAGGCAAACCGTAAAACTGCAAGCTGACGCCTCCATCCAGTATGGGGGGAAGGGGCAACTGGCAGGGATGTGTGACAGGCTGAGACGGTGGGGGAGAAGAAGCCGCGGGCCACTCAGAATTTGAAAACGGGCCACATTTGGCCCCCGGGCCTGACTTCGGGCATGCCTGTTCTAGATGGTGGGGGTGAAGAGAAGGGTGGTGGAACCAGGAAAAGAAGAGCAACTCAGTCTCCTCTTTCCGCTGCAGCTCTTGTCTGCTGTGACGTGATCGCAAATGTTAACACCGCTGGTAATAATCTTTTTCTTTAAACCGATGCCATGAACATATCTTCATCGTAACCAATGGGTTGCCTACTGACTGCCACAAACGTCCTGGAGCTTTCTGACCACTCTGTAAGCAACCGGTTGTCGTCCCCTGCTTTTGCTCATCAGCTGTTGGGATAATTTGGGGGGCCCTTTGGTTCAATTCCAGATGTGTTTACATGCATGTTCAGCCTCTTCTTCCCCTGGAAAAGAACTTAAAAGATCTGCCCTGGTGGAATACATGCTGTGTAGCACTCCTGTACTCATACAGTTGGTCTGTGATGCCTTAGCCAACTGTCTCCATTCATGCCTTTACTGCAGGTGCATTTAATTATTTGCTGTATTAGATAATTGCAAGGTGTTTTCCCCAGTGCCAATTAGATTTTCAGCATCTATTTATTACTTTAAAAAAAATCGGGATGCTAACTAATCTCTTTTCGCTGTGGACACAAGGGTTTGAATCAGACCACCTCTCTCTCTCTCTCTCTCTCTCTCTCTCTCTCTCTCTCTGACCCTCTGAGTTTAAGACGCTAAAGGCCCAAGGAACAGTCACTGTGAAAAAGATGTGATTTTTTTTTTACAAAGAATGTCTTGAACTACAATTCTCACAAGCCTCAAGGGTTGAGTTGTGGATAATGGGAGTTGAAGTTGGGGAAGGCCAAGCCTGCGTGTCTGTTTTTACTTTTCGCCTTCATTCCCAGTCCTTAATCTATGCCTCTTGGTTACAGCTGGCGTGATGATAAGATGGTTCGCGGGCTCAGGCCCAGGAGGGTGGAGTGTTTCAGGTCAGTTCTGAGGGTGCATCTGCTGAAGACGGAGTGAAAGCACACGCTCAGTGTCCAGCAGTGCTGATTTTGCAAAATCCCTACCGGTTGGTCTCATCCTGCCTTCTGCTCCTTTTGAGAAGGGCTGTGTCACCATCCCCGGCTTCTTAAGAACAAAGAGCGAATGCCTGAGATGTCTCTAGTGCTTCTCATTCCAAGCCAGCTGTGCCAGAGTCCCCTTCTGGTCTCCACCAACGAGGGGGAACAAGAAGGGCGCACAAGCCTCTGCGCTAATCTGGCCCTCCATGGCAGGGATCTTGTGTAATTGCAAGTTATCTGCATTCCAGCAGGCCTCGGGCCATTCCCCTCTTGCCTCTGATGTTGCTTAGGCGTACTTGATCCCGCTTGGGTTTGATCCTCGCGGGTGGCACAGAGGCGTGCAGGCTTGGGAGGGGGTGGGGATGATTAGCCAGAGAGAGCAATCCTGCAGCCTGCCTGCCTTACTCCTGAGATGGAGTGGCCCCACCCACCCATTCCCTGCAGGCAGCGGGATGCTATCACGCCCAAGGTGCGAAGTACCCCCCCCAAAAAAAAACGTGCCATCAGGGCTGAACGGTGGTGCTTCCCTTGCATGCCATGTTTTCTGCAGCAAGGAAACAAAACAGGACCTCTTCTTTTGAAATGGTTGTACACCACCTCATCTTCTTTAATGGTAGGAAAGGCTGTTTATAAATGAAGCAAATGCAATTATTATTATTATTATTATTATTATTATTATTATTATTATTATTATTATTATTATTATTATTATTATTATTATTATTATTATTATTATTTAACCAAACAGCTATCTACGCTGGATTTTATATTACCAATCACTAGTCGAACGCTTTCCAAGCGTTTAGGACTCAGTGATGTATCGGAGAATTATGAGAGCAGATGCCAGTAAGGTGGCCTTCTGCGGCTGACTGATGGTGACTTTGTCCACTCCAATTTCTTCTAGATACTTGCTTAGGTCTTTGGGCACCGCACCCAGGGTGCCGATTACCACTGGGACCACCTGTACCGGTTTATGCCAGAGTCTCTGAAGTTCAATTTTGAGATCCTGATATCGGGTAATTTTTTCAAGTTGTTTCTCAGTGACTCTACCATCTCCTGGTATAGCAACATCAATGATCCACACTTTTTTCTTCTCCACAATCAAAATATCTGGGGTATTGTGCTCCAAAACCCTGTCTGTCTGTATTCGGAAGTCCCAGAGTAATTTTGCATGCTCATTTTCAGTCACTTTTTCAGGCTTATGGTCCCACCAGTTCTTTGTTATGGGCAGATGATAATTCTGACACAAATTCCAGTGGACCATTTGAGCAACTACATTATGACGCTGTTTGTAATCAGTCTGAGCAATTTTCTGGCAACAACTCAATATATGGTCAATAGTTTCATCTGCCTCTTTGCAGAGTCTACATGTGGGGGACTCAGCTGATTTTTTATTATTATTATTATTATTATTATTATTATTATTATTATTATTATTATTATTATTATTATTATTATTATTATTATTATTATTATTATTATAATAAAAGAGCCCTTGATGAATAAATCAGGGATCCACAAAGTCTCCCATTTAGAATGACATTTCTAACCTGTTTATGGACTTTAGGTAACAATCTGTGCTTGCATCTGAACTGTGTTAAGCTGGCAGAAAAATAATGTCATGAACCAACGTTGCCTTCTAAGGGAGGGGACACATGCTAGGTTAAATACACAGCACCCCCCTTTTGTTCTACAGCAGGCATGTCCAAACTTCGGCCCTCCAGATGTTTTGGACCACAACTCCCACAGTCCTTTGCCATTTGCAATCTAAGCTTAGAATTCTGGGAATTGTGGTCCAAAACATCAGGAGGGCCCAAGTTTAGACATGCCTGTTCTACAAGAAAGATGCCCAGCCGTAATCTAGATCAAGTCCAGCATGGGGCAGAAAAGAATGGATCTACCCTTCCTTGGTGCTTGCTCAGATCTTGAGCAGGGTCGTGGGCTCTTTCTTTCAGAATAAACAAAAAGGATGTTAAGTTGCACTGCATGTGTTTCATGCACCATGCAGTGTGTGAGAGACCTGGAATGACATGAAGCAGGAATTCATGACGACATCTGGTTTTCTTCGGGTTCCTTGGTTCTAAATGCAGCGTACGATAACTCCTGTCAAATGTGCAAGATAAAGTTGTTTGCTGCTCTTCCCCCCCAATGGAGCACAAGTGGTTTGGAAGAGAACAGAGAATTTGAGCATGGGTCCTAGTTCCCAAAAAGGTTGTGTGTTATTCCTTTTGCACACAGGAAATTCAGAATTTACCCAGTATCCTTTGGTCCAGAAACACCGTTAGATAATCTCCCTCATAATAGCATTAAACCATGATAATCTAATTCTTATGAATTTTGTTTTAACTCCTTTGAAGTCTCGGAGGTTGGCTGGCATGAATATTTTTCCATCTTTTAGAATAAACAAAAGCCACTGCTTTTAAGCCACAGTGAACCACATCTACGTCCGGCCCAGTGCCTAAACCTTCTGACTTCGACTTCGGCCAGTAATTATCTTTATGACATCAGGGACCCCAAACAGGTTGGTGAGGCACAAGGTCAAGCTTGGCTTTCTCAGCTGAAGGCAAACCCAACACGATTAAGATTTTATTTCTAGGCACTGGGCAATGTCCAGCATCTCTGGTTGCGTAAATGTTTGGATGAAAGCCCGGAGTGCATTATAATCTTTGAGTTGTGTGGATATTTGGACCTCATTCTGGAATGATGGAGATGGTGGATAAGGCTTTGACTCGGGGCCCTGAACAGGCATTGAGTATCTACGGATGCTGAAGGTGGGCAGAAGTCAGCCTGGGATGTGGACAGCAGGTCTTACTTCTTGCTGCTAAAAACAACTGTGCCCCCAGTATTCTGTCTTCACAGGGTTGTGTGAAAGGAAGGTTAAGGACTATTGATTTGCTGCCTGTGCAGCACATCACGCCGATTCTACGTAACCTACATGGGCTACCAGTTGCTGCCCGAGCCCAATTCATAGTGCTTGTTTTGACATATAAAGCCCTAAATGGCTTAGGACCTAGATACCTGGAGGACCGCCTCTTTCCATATGAACCTACCCAGCAATTAAGATCGAGCCAGGGGGCCCTCTTGAAAGAGCCATCCCTCAAGGAGGTGAGAGGGGTGGCTTGCAGACACAGGGCCTTCTCGGCAGCTACCCCCCAAGCTATGGAATGCCCTCCCAAGTGTGATCCGCCTGGCACAAAACATTGATGACATTTTGGCGCCAGGTAAAAACCATCCTGTTCCAGAAGTTTTTTAATTGATACAGTCTAGACTGTGGGTCCTCTGATGGCAATTTTAGTGTAATGATTTTAGTGCACGGTTTTTATTATCGTTTTCATTATTTATTGATATTTGATGTTTTAATTGTTTTAATTCTTTGATTGTAAGCCACCCAGAGACCTTTGGGTAGTGGGTGGCATAGAAGTTGTAAAAATAAATAAATAAATAAATAAATAAATAAATAAATAAATAAATAAATAAATAAATAAATTGATTTATCAATAATGGCCAATGGTTAAAATGCCCTTTATTAGAGAGGAGATCTCGGGTCCTCCACGTCAATGCAAGATGTTAGTCTGTGATGAGGTGCTTTTATTTGGAGAGGTCCTTCTGGCAATTAATTGGGGTTGGGGGAGTTGCATGACTCCCACCCACCCACACCGAGATGGAAGACTCGGCCTCCGTGATGCAAACACTTGAATCGGCTTTAAGTCATGTGATAGCAGCAAGAATGTGCTCAGGGTGGGACGGAAGAGTGTAGCTTTGTACCTTGAGCGCATGATTTGCAACAAGGAGGTTTAGCTCCTGGGAGTGCCCGGCACCATCAGAAGCATCAATGGCTTGGAAACGGCGTGGCGTTCTCCCAGATGTGTGTTAGTGTTGCTGGAGGTGGTGGTGGGGTGGGGATTCTGGGAATTATAGTCTGACCAAGGACGGTTGCTAAATATCCCTCTTGCTCGTTTATATGTTGCCTTTTGCGTGGCTTGCTATCATGGGTGGAAGGAAGTCCTTGTTGCTGCAGCCAACAGTAAGGTGTCTCTTTTCATCCCAGGGTTAGTTCCCATTTCAGAGAACTTTTCTTGTGCTGCCTTCCCATGAGAGCAAAAGCAGAAGAGTAGAAGAATGAAAACCCCAGTGGAGTTTAGCTTAAAACGCTGGCCATTTAGCTACTAGTCAACAAACAGAAAGACATCTCAGGGGCATGTAGCGCATTGAGTGTTTTCCATGCGACGTACATCAGCTTGCACATAGATGTGTTTGAATTAAAACCCGTTGACTGCATGGTGTGAAGCTTAGCGTGAGAAAGCCTGTGTTCAAATTCTCTGTTTTCAATGGGACTTCATCTTTTTTTTTTTTTTGTCGTTCAGCCAGCAGGGATGGGTTAAATTTGTTCTGATTGGACTGACATCACTTCTGTCCACTTTCTGCCAGTATGATCTCCTGGTCCAAGTCAAAGGGGCATTCATGGGGATATCAGTTCCTTTCAACCTAGCTGATTCCTTTTTTAAAAAAAGTTTTCAATCCTGAAACAGAACACTATATTCATTTGTTCATTCGTTGGTTCGTTTGTGCATTCCTTCCTTCCTTCCAAACATTAATATGCTATCTTTATCCTAGAGCAGTGGTGGCGAACCTTCGGCACTCCAGATCTTTTGGACCACAACTCCCAGAATTCCATGCCTGCATTGCCAATGACCAAGGACTGTGGGAGTTGTGGTCCAAAACATCTGCAGTGCCAAAGGTTGGTCATCACTATCCTTGAGCACTCTGTATGTATGTGCATTTATTTATTTATTTATTTATTTATTTATTTATTTATTTATTTATTTATTTATTTAATGAATGAATAAATGAATGAATGAATGAATGAATGGGAATAATAAAAAGAGGGGGGAAAGAGTGAGGAATGGAGATCACCAGTTAGCACCTTGTTAGCACCTTAAGGCAGCTTCTGCTTTTGGCGCTCCTTGCAAACCTGCAGATTGTCTTCTGGATGGCTATAGTGATTTCGCCCAGGGAAACCTAACTTCCACAGTGCACATCACAGCAGGACAAACCATTATTTCCCCTGATCTGTAGCCACACTTCTGGGGTTTAAAATTGGAGGTCGGGGGAGACTCATGATAAACCTGATGAACCATCAAGCCAGAATAGAAGGTTGGTGGCCACTGGGGAAAATTCAGGAGGGCCAGACTAGGAACCCAGGAAGGCCAACGTTTTCCCACCCCTCTTGCAGACAGTCCTGAGATAGTTTGACCAAAAGCCTGATTCCACAGAAAGCACCTTCCAGTATGATTCAACCAACACATTGAAAGCTTGTGATCTGTGGCCATACATTTTCTGTGGTACACTTGTCACCTCCCCCCCACCCCCCCACCCCCCGTGGTCATCTATAAGGCTCCTCATTTAATTTGGAAACATTTTTTAAAAAAATCAAAGTCAGGTGCTTAACCAGTTGTCAAAACAACTTTATTATTGTGATAATTGTAATGTTTTATGGTCTACTTTGTATTTTAATGAGCTTTATGTTTGTTTTAAACTTGATTTTCCTCCTGTTTATCTGCTTTTTTGTTATATGGAAAGATGGTGGGGGAATGCAGTTCAACAAAGAAATGATAGGAGGGAAGAGGAAACTGTTGTCACGAGAAACCTTTTCATCCTCTAATGGAAAACAAAACACATTAAAGTAACTTTCCCCCATTACCACCCCATGTTGATACGACGAACAAAAACAGGAACAATAAATTGAACTAATTGATGGGGGGGGTCGCACAAGATGTCTGCGACTATAACCTCTATTTAATTAATTCCATTAACTGCACTGTTCCGTAGATAGTTCCAGAATTTTATCGGCCATCAGTCTGTTAAGAATTAAAGAATTTGAAGGGGATTGGAAGGAATGGTTTGCTGGCAAAACGTTGACAGATTGGCTTCTTCCTTCCTTTTAGGGTCGTCCAGGACCGATCGGCAACCAGGGACGGATGGGCGCTCCGGGGTTCGCTGGACTGGAAGGCTTGCGAGGGCCAAAGGGGGAAAAGGGGACCCCAGGTACTCCAGGTCCATCCGGACCCAAGGGTGATAAGGTCAGTTCAAGCATTGCTCTAAGTCACAAAAAGGGTCAAGTTAGGTTCTTGGTTGGTTGGTTCTGGGCATGTTTGAATCCAAACAGCGCCAGATGTATGAACAAGGTGCTTACAGTTTACAGCAGTGGTTCTCAACCTGCAGCTCCCCAGATGTTCCTGGACTGCAGGTCCCAGAAATCCCTTCCAGCACAGCGATTGGTGGAGGCTTCTGGGAGTTGCAGTCCAGGAACATCTGGGGACCCACAGGTTGAGAACCACTGGTTTAGAGTCTTACTTTAGAGCAGCTGTTCCTGAGCTTGGTTGCCAGATGTTCTTGGACTGTGACTCTCAGAAATCCTGGCCAGCACAGCTGGCAACAAAGGCTTCTGGGAGTTTTGGTCCAAGAACATCTGGGGACCCAAAGTTGGGAACCATTGCTTCGGAGGTACCTCTGCCGCTCTGGGATTCATGCTTACAACCCACTTTGCGGCACCCCTTATGCACACATACACACAACACTGTCCAGTGCAATCGTTCCCAACCCCTGAGTCCCAGATACTCTTGAACTTGAACTTCCGGAAACCTTCATCGCTACCTGTGCTGGCCTGGGTTTCTGACACATGCAGTCCAAGAACATCTGGAGACCCAAAGATGGGAACCATTGCTTTCAGGCATGTCCAAACTTTGGCCCTCCAGATGTTTTGGAGCATAACTCCCACAGTCCTTTGCCATTGGAAATACAAGCTGGGAATTCTGGGAGTGCCGGAGTTTGGACATGCCTACAGGAACCACTGATATTTTAAAAAGCCAATAAGAAATGCAACACAAAAATGAAACATTGAGTTAACACTGATTTCGGGTTGTATTATGGGTCTTTATACCTGGCCTCATTTAGGAGATCAGCATGTCTTAATCTGGCCCTACCTTTCAGGGGAAAGCCTCAGAAAGAAATGTACTGAAGTGTTGATGCATATAATCACAGACCTCCTTAGCTACACTCCTAGGAAAGTACAAAACAGGGGACCCATTGCATTTGTCCATATGAACGAACCAGTTCTTGAGGTTTTTAATCTCTGACAGGAGCAGGGCGTTGGTGAAGATAATGGCTCTTAATCAGCCCCTCAAGACCATGCTGAAATATTTATAATAGGGATTGTGCACAACAACATGACTGTCCTTGCTGGGGAAAATCCATCTCACAATCCCCAGCTTCAACTCTTGGGAAAACGGCAACTTTGGAGGGGATGTACAACTCGGAGGAGGAAGACAGAGGACCCTGTCCCCTCTTCTAATCTGGAAGTCCCAGGGTTTCAACCTTGGGAGCTCTGAGTTCAAATTGTATGTGTCGGAGGAAAAAGACTGTGCAAAACAGATATTTCAAAGCACAAGGACTGAGCAGGTTCACAGATTTTCCCTTAACAACCTGAGATTTCCTTCCCTGGTGTTGCTTCTTCCTAGAAGTTGCACGGTATTAACCACAGACGGGGTCTGCTCGACCCTGCTGTTCAACAGAAGTTCTCCGTGGCCCTCTTATCTTCTTCCAGCCCATAAATTCAGCTGCACCTCCTCCTTCCCTCATCCTCTCGAGAGCAGAGGCTGGAAGAAATATTCAGACAGCGAGCATCAGGCAGGAAAGACCACCCACACTGACGCAGTGTTGGGGTTTTTTTTGGGGGGGGAGGTGGGGCCGCCATCTTGATCGATGGTAATAAAAGGAACAGGAGTCATGAGGGAACTTTAATTGATATTTCCATACATTTTCACGAATTGCAGTTCATTTCACCCAAGGGCCGGTTGAGGCGGGATGCTGTTCACAAATATTTACGACACATAAAACATGTCGGACTTTAAAATTCCGCATCGCGCAGCCTGATAAGCGGAGCAACACTGTAATAAAGGAGATTATAAGATTAAAGATGGAGAGCCCATCTTGGTTTATAAAAACCTCATGCCTTCTAAACCGTCATATCTCATTTAAGGGGCTTTAGAACTACAGATAAGATAGAACTTTAATTGTGCTATTTTTACCCTTTTAGGGCCCGATGGGGGTTCCTGGATTTCAGGGAATATACGGCGTTCCTGTAAGTCGCTCTGTGTTTAAAATATTTAAGTGAATGTTGTCTGTAAATACTGTACTGCCTTTGCTTCTTTTTGGTCCTAGATTTAATACTGATCTGTGGTGAAGTAAACAAAGAGGACATCTGTCTTGATATCTGGTGATTCTCTTATGTAATCTTAGGACAATCTTTCTTTCTTTCTTTCTTTCTTTCTTTCTTTCTTTCTTTCTTTCTTTCTTTCTTTTTCTTTCTTTCTTTCTTTCTTTCTTTGTTCAGCAGACAGTGAGAGGGAATAATATCAATCAGCTTTACAGCTTGTTTAGGCAGACCACACCTCCTGCAAACCCAGACAGCTGCAGGAAAGCTGTCTTAACAAGCTGCAAACAAGGTGTTTTTGCCAGTTTCCCCCTCTTTCCTCTCTACTGGCTCTTGTGTGGCCAAGCTAAAGCAAATTATCCAAGGGAAACCTGACTTCCTGGGTGTGACTCCAGAGCAGATCCATTTGCATTTTCCCCACAGTGTCGCTCTTCCCTTACTTAAAAGGTGCCAACTTTGATTCTTAGAAGGCCACGAGGTGAAACTCTTGCATCAAATAGCTTTCTGTCCCCCCAAAGCCCCAATCTTTTGTATGTAAGTGGCAGAGAGAGGGAGACCGAGAGCAGGATCTCTGGGGAAGTTTTAGATTTCAGGTAGCTGCCCCACGGAGAAGAAGGTAACCCAATCCCAGGCTCCTTGGACACGGGAGTCTGAAAACCAGCGGTTGAAACAAAGCCCTGAAGTTTAGTGGAATTATTCCTATTTTGAGTGGATCAGTTGTGTCAGGGCAGCGGAACCCGGTGGAGTCTGTATTTAAGAGGTTGGAAGCGAGCCTGCCAAGAACGAAAGGGCCACCAAGGGTCATGCAGGAAATGTTGACCGCCAGGTAAGTTTGTTGGCTTCTCGTGTTGTTGCAGCTGGTCCGATGAAAGTTCTTGGCAGCCGTTGCCTCTGCTCGTGTTTATGAACTGTTAACCGCAGATGGACGGGAGAAACATCCCTGAAACATCCCACCCTTCCAGCCCCCCCAGGGCCTGTGTTTAGTTTTTCCCATGGAACAAGGTTCAGAAGTTAGGGAAGCAGAGAGCGCTGCCATTTATACCGGTTTCTGCTGAATATACAAGGCCGGCGGAATGGAAACATGTCAGAGAGAAAGGGCCTGGCATGGCTTCTATCAGCTCCGTTTTCTGTAATCGGTTTTTATTAGTAGTAGTATTCTTTAACTTGAGCTTTTTTAAAGACAGGACCTGGCGTCTACCAGAAGGGGAACCTCTCCTCCAAAGCAGCTTATTGACCGAACCGTGCAAGTGTTGATTATTTGATCTTGTGCCCCCCCTTCTTTTTCTGCATTTCACTAGTGCTTCTGAAGAAAGACTTGCTGCATCAAGCCCCTGTGCAGCATTGCATGCACAACATGCTGCTAAAATGGGCTTTGAAAATATGGATTATGTTTCTCCCACCTCAGCAATAATAATAATAATTTTTTGTTTTGCATGCAATTTATCATCCCAGCCTCCACAAGTTTACTAAGAGATTATTAATGGCAGATGAGTTCTCCTGTGTTTCTTTTGCTCCTCTCCCCGTGCAGGGGATGGAAATTTAAGGAGTCCTGGCGGCTGGGAGGAAGATCTACATCCCTTCCTCCAGCATCTGTACAGGGGAACTAGTCTGGGATCTGGGCCCCTGCACTTCAAGGTGAAGAAAGGAAAACAAAAGTTCAGTTGGGTGCTGCAGATTTCAGGTGGTGTTAAACTGCCCTAATCCCTTGGACTAAATGTATGTAGCCGTGTGAGGGAGGAAATTGCTTTTAAAACAAAATTTGTGCTTCAGTCACACACAAAACAGCCCCGGCCTGCACAGAGAGAGCTAGCACATCAGGAAATCACATTCTGTGCTGTGTTTCTACCTGCAGGGATTTTGTTTCCGGTGACATTAGGTAACACACTTCCATCTTGGTGAGGTGTCTGCTTTAATCACCTTATGTATGCACATGTAGACCAAAGTTGATCCCACTTTTCCAATGTAAAAAGACGGCGTGAGAATATGAGTTGGCACCCAGGGTAATGACTGAAACAACTTGAGCTCGGAGCTGGCCTCTCCTGCATAAACCCCCTCTCGAGTTTAACAAAGCTACTCAGGAGATATTTGTGATGATTTAAAAGGAGAGGCAACATTAGCCCATAAACCATAATCCTGTTATCTAGTCCTCTTCTAGAGGAGGTTGCTGCTGGTATTTCTCTCGGCACAGATGTAACACTCCTTTCCCCTGAATGAGTGGAGAGATAGCAGAGCCGTTTTTCAGGCGATAAATCTGCATACCATACATAAATGTATGAAGCATGGCCTGTGTTTCCTTTGAATAATCACAGCTCTGTGTTTACATTTTATTACGGGAAGGTGTGTTGACATAAGATACCCAACATAAGATACCCGACTAGCAATCCAAAGACAAGTATGTAAGCTGAAAGATTACACTGTTTAACATCTCCTAACCACCACCACCCCAAGTTTAAAGGATTAGCTTTTAATCAGAGAGGAAGATAATGTATACAGCAAGGAATTTCTACTGGGAAAGGTTGATTTTCCTTCCCTAAGTCTGGAAAAAAGGCACTTGAGGGGGGATGTGACTGAGATGTACAAAATAATGCAGGGCATGAGTAAAGTGGAGAGAGGGACGCTCTTCTCCCTCTCACAAAATACCAGAACTAGGGGACATCCACTCAAACTGAGGGCTGGGAGAGTAAGAACAGACAAAGGAAAATATTTTTTCACCCAGCGCGTTGTTAGTTTATAGAACTCCCTGCCACAGGATGTGGTGATGGCATCTGGCCTGGATGCCTTCCAAAGGGGATTGGACAGATTCCTGGAGGAAAAGTCCAGCATAGGTTAAAAACGATGATGGAGATGTGTAATCTCCAGGCTTAAAACCAGGGTACTTCAAGGGCCAGATGCAGGGGAGTGGTATCAGGACACAGAGATCTAGTCTTGTACACTCCCGGACGCATTTGGCAGGGCCACTGTGAGATACAGGAAGCTGGACTAGATGGGCCTTTGGCCAGATCCAGCATGCCTCTTCTTAGGTTCTTAAGTACTTCTTTGTGCTTGGCAAATCTTAATTTTCGGGGCTGCAATTTTAGTGGACACACGCTTGGCATTGAAACTGTCTGGGCAGAGATTGGAACGGCACCCAGCCACTGTGTTCAAGAAAGCAACATGGGGGAACCTTCCGCAGGCCAGTGAGCTGGCACTCCCATTGGGCAGAGTTGAGATGGGCAGGAAACGAAAAACGATATGCCGCTTTGTCATTTTGTTACATAACAAAACCAAACCAAACAAGGAAGCAGCATTTCGTTATAGATGAAAGGAAACGGTCGTTTTTCCATTGAAACAAACCATTTCATTCCATCGTTTTTGGGCTCCTGGCCAGCTGTCAATGGCTGGAGCCCTTTAAACCTGGCCCATTTGGTACCGGAGGGTCCCCCTGGTGCCACCTGGGCCAGGTTTAAAGGGCTCCAGTCATTGACAACTTGGCAGGAGCCCTTTAAAAATGGCTCCCTGAGTCCTGGGCACCAAATCTCGTGCCTCTAAGACCCAGGGGAGCCATTTTGTTCTGTTTCGTTTCATTTTGTATGTTTTTTTTAAAAAAATTCATAAGAAATGAAACAAAACACAACAGGGGTGAGCATGAAACGAAACATTATTTTTCCATTTTGGGCCCATCCCTAGGGCAGAGTATGACACTGACCTCAGAGAAGCAGTGTGTGTGAAGGTTTTTCCAGTTTGGATCGTTTACCAACCACAATTCTAGAAAGACCAAGTGAGTTGCAACAGAGAAATTGACAATAAGGCTTTGTAGAGCCATTCAGGTCTTAGAGAACCTCTGTTTAACACCTCTGTGACACAGTGTTGTGTCATCTCAAAGAGTGGCATATTTTAATGTGAGCTTTTGTGGATAAGACCATTTCCTCAGACAACTAAGTGGACCTGGAAGCTCACTTGGTCTTTAAGATGGCAAATCATTTTTCTCCTCTTTATTGTTTTTCTTCTTATTCTGCTTTTGCCTGATATGCTAGCACAGACTAACACCCCTCCGTCTACTAAAACTGTGTCTGCAGTGAATGACGTTCTGGGGGAAATTGAAATATATGCAATGCTTAATTTTGTATCCAACTCAAATTTATTTTTATTTTACTGTGCTAGCAACAGGAAATACATCATTTGTACCTCTATGCTCTCCCAGACACAGCTTTTGCACCACTTTAGCATCCAGTTTGTACAGTGACCTTATCAGGACTTTATCTGACATTTATAAAAACACTCTGCTTATTTTGGCTTGTGCAGCTTTTTTTTACTAATGACTTCCTGCCCCCTTTTATTCTGTAGCAGTGTTTTCTGGAGAGAGTGTTGCATTTTGTACCAATAGTTTCCATGCCTCCCTGGTGTGCAACTCTGTAAGTGGAATTTTTTTGTTATTAGTGGGGATATCTTTGGAGGATTATGTAGTGACATGCGTAGTGTCTTTCCACACTCTTTTCCACCCTTTTCTGTTTGCCTACACACTTCTTTTAATTCTTGGCATCCTTCGTTTTCATTGTGCCACTGTAGCACTGAAGCGTTGTAGCGCTAGGCTGTAGATTTTCTTTAAAAGGTTAGCTTATAAGAGTACAAAAACAGGATTAAGCCCTGGACCACAATTCCAGTATTAAGTCAGAAGCCATGCCCTCAAAGGAGCCTTTGAAATGATGGGAGGAGAACATTGAGGCGCCAAAATAATTTACCTAGCAACAAGCTAGCTCGAAGGCAGTTCTGACAGGCAGCAAGGAAGAAAAGGAGAAACGAGTACATGGCTGTAGTCCACAAGAGCACAGCAAAACTAGATAGCATCAGGAACTGACCTGCAGAGAGGCC
This sequence comes from Phrynocephalus forsythii, assembly GCA_029282475.1. Lineage (NCBI taxonomy): Eukaryota > Metazoa > Chordata > Lepidosauria > Squamata > Agamidae > Phrynocephalus > Phrynocephalus forsythii. Next base: position 3,522,208 of record JAPFRF010000015.1, read on the forward strand.
AAGATGAGGAAGGGGGCGACCAGCCGGTACCCCGGTATATGGGAAGATGCTATAGTAACATCACATCTGTGTTCCTCGGATCATGATAAAATCCCTCATCTTCCATCATCGAGTATATAAAAAAAATACTGGTAGCACAGCTGTAAGAAAGATCCATTGGCATCTCTCTCAAAACTCTCTACTTGAGAGTTTATTGGAAAGCATTTGGCATGATACATTAATGTCCCAAATGCCCTTTCTGTTTAAGGCGCCAAGAGAATCTTTAATGATTATAATGATCACACAGTAGATTTTAAGGTCTCTTGTGTTATTTTGTTTCTTTTGGGGTGGATAAGAGATGGGAATCAAGTCGGGGGTGGGGGGAATATCCTGTCCAGATGACTTTGGTTTTTTTCCTCTGTTCATGTTACTTTGATATCTCACTTTGTTAAAAAGAAGAAAAGAGTTGTTCTGCTGTGTTTTTGTTTGTTGGTTGGTTTTGGTTTTGGTTTTGGGTTTTTTGCTACTTCTCAGGTCTGGGCAGTATTGGGTCACAACTCCCATCATTCAGTGCTATCTGGGGATGACAGGTTTGGTGGTTGAGCCCCAACAGAGGGCTCAAGGATAGGCCAAGCAGCTCTGCACAGGTATAGGATCCTGAGGCGTAGGGTCAACGAGCCATCTTCCAGTATTATTCTTGCTGCCATCTAGTGGCGAAATTCGCCTTTAAATTCGTTATGCCAAAACCGTTGCCATCAGAAAAGAGCAAACAGATTGCTTCTCCTACTTTCGATTTCCAGGTTCATACCTGATTGTTGCTCCACAACCAGGAAGGCCACCGAGCGCTCCCTTGATCAAATGCACACTTTGTATTGCTCCCTTCACCTTCCTCTGAGGTGCTGACCTTGTACACGCTTCCTGTCCATGTTTGTATTTTGTAACATATGGATCCTACTTTTCCTCCGATGAGCTCCTGGTCATATACTTTTCGCCTTTTCTTCTGTCCTCCTAAACCAGTGGTTCTCAAGCTGTGGGTCCCCAGATGTTCCTGGACTGCAACTCCCAGAAGCCTCCACCACTCGCTGTGCTGGAAGGGGTTTCTGGGAGTTGCAGTCCAGGAACATCTGGGGACCCACAGGTTGAAGAACCACTGTCCTAAACCCTCCTTCCTGGCATGGCAGGTCAAGCTCAGAGAGTCTTCCATAGGTCTTAAGCCCCCCCCCCCACAACACCAACCAACTTATATCAGACAGGGGACAATTGAAGTACACCTGTACATGCATGACTCATGGCTACCACCATTGCCCATCTTTTGACTACAGTCACCCTTCCTCTTTCTAGTTCTGTTTTGTATGAGAAGCCAGCTGTCCGCTCCTTGGGGCTCTCTAGACCAGTGTTGGCGAACCTATGGCACTAGTGCCAAAGGTGGCACTCGGAGCCCTTTCTGTGGGCACCCAACATTGCCCCTTCATAACCCCCTGTATTCAGATTAAATTGGTGTATTAGCACTTTGCGAAAAATTAGTGGGTTCTGAATCGCAGTTTGGGCACTCGGTCTCTAAAAGGTTCCCCATCCCTGCTCTAGACATAATGGAACTACACCTCCCATCGCCCCCGCCCCCACCCACGGGCTGACGTGGTTGTGCTTCTTGTGGATGAAGAATATTGTAACCCTACCTTTCCAGACACCATCTGTGTGGGGAAGGCTGGTACGGAGAGATGCCTTTTGCAGCCGTTGCTTGTGTCCTGGGGCCAAAAGTTGAAAAAAATTGAACTTGTAAGGAATTTGTGGTTTTAAAAAGGAATAATAATAATAATAATAATAATAATAATAATAATAATAATAATAATAATAATAATAATAATAATAATAATAATAATAATAATAATAATAATACAGTGGTACCTTGTATAAAGGAATTAATTAGTTCCAAATGAAATTATGTTAAGCAAATTTTCCTTTATACAAATTCCCATAGGAATGCATTGAAAATGGAGTAATCCCATTTTTATGTTGTATGGATTTTCCCCATAGGCGATTATGTTAAGAAAATTTCCCCTATCTCCAGACTTTTTATGTTGTACAGATTTTATGTTATACAAGCTGTTTGTTATACAAGGGTCCACTGCAATAATAATAATAATAATAATAATAATAATAATAATAATAATAATAATAATAATAATAATAATAATAATAATAATAATAATAATAATAATAATAATAATAATAATAAATTACCCAATATAATGATCTGAAAATTGAACTTCAGAGACTCTGGCATAAACTGGGACAGGTGGTCTCAGTGGTGATCGGAATGCTGGGTGCGGTGCCTAAAGAGCTAAGCAAATATTGAGAAGAAATTGGAGTTGGCATAGTCACCATCAGTCAGATGCAAAAAGCCACCTTACTAGGATCTGCTCGCATAATTCGCAAATACATCACGTAGTCGTAAACGCTTGGGAAGCGTTCGACTAGAGATTGGTAATACAAAATCCAGCGTAGTCTGCTGTGTGATAATTTAACAATAATAATGTTTATGTCCATTTGCTCTTTTTTCTTTTACAGGGACACCCTGGCCAAGCAGGGCCTAGAGGTCTGCCAGGTCTGGATGGCTGTAATGGCACCATCGGGGATCCGGGCAGTCCGGGTGTAGCAGGAATTCCTGGCATGCAAGGCCCCCCGGTACATTTGGATACACGTCGATAGGTGGTTGGATGGGCTGACCCTTGGGAGTGTCAAACATTTCGGGGAGGGGGGGCACTTTGTGGAGAATCTTGGGACCCAAAATGCACCCAGCCTCACTTTGGGTTGCATAGATGGGTTCTAGGCATCGAAGTCCCAGCTTTTTTTTTACCAATCCTGTGAATCTTGACTATAGGAAGCAACCTTGAAGCTATGCAGTCGAGGGCATCCAGAAAAGAGACCTTGTTAGACAGAATCCTTTGAATAAGAAGCCAGGAAATTTACTTTCGGGGGGGGGGGGCGGACCTGGAATCCAGTAGTGTTTGCCACTGGTTGGTAGATTTGTAGAAGTTGTAAATTAAAAGCATAACTTTTCCATGCTTTGCTTAAATCATCTAGATAGCTCAGGAGCGCAAGATGACAAATGTACAGTGACTATCACTGTACTTCACTTTTTGGTTAAAATATGTTTGTTTAGATCATTCACACACACACACACACACACACACACCGCAAGATGACAAAGGTGCAGCTTCTATCACTGTACTTCACTTTTTAGCTAAAATGTATTTGTTTAAATCACACACACACACACACACACACACACACACACACACACACACACACACACACACACACACACACACACATTTTTTGCCTTTGTAAGAAAGTAGCATCCTATTGACCTGCTTTTGTGTATATGTGTAACATACAGGGTCGCCTCGGCTCCAAAGGTCAGAAGGGTGAGCCTGTTTTTGCCCAGGCCGCTTTAAAAGGAATGAAGGTAAGGAATGTTCACAAGTACAGCTTAAATGTTGAGCTTACCTTGAGAGTCTTCCACCAATTAAGTATAGAACTGGGTTTTTAGGGAGTCATTTCCTGCTTTTCAAGGACTTGATACCCAATGTGGTGTGGTGGATAGAGTAATGGATTTAGACTTTGGAGAACCAAGGTTCAAATCCTTGCTCCACCGAGGAAGCTTAATGAAGGCATGGAACAGATAAAAGCACTCCTTGAATATCTTACCTACTGTGAAAGCCTGTCAGGTTTGCTATAAGTCGGTTCCATCTTGGCAGCACAGAACACACTCATGAAAGTACTTAGAATAACAACACAAAAGCTCTTTTTAAAAAGGCAGATGCATCCAGGGCACAAATCAGCAGAAGTCTATGATTTATTGTCTGTTCCAGCTTCTGCGTTTTCATTTCAGATTTTGATTGCTCAGTCTTTTTCATGAGACCCACCAGCTATCTCTTGAGTGCATCCTAACATGACATCTTAACATATGACAGGTGCTGTTTTTGGAAGGAGTGACTCATTTGAGAATCTTTTCATCCAGGGGCCAAGGTGGCTGGGAATTCTAAGATTCGTATTGCTGAAAATACATTTCTCCCAAGTTTGGCTTGTGATTAACACCTTTTAAATAGCATTGTTCTGCATAGTAGTATTTGTTGTTTCATCAAGGACATTGGTTGTTATTTTAGGGAGACAGCGGCCTTCCTGGATTGGACGGGGCTATGGTAAGTTTGTTTTGCAGGAGCTGCCATTTCCGCAGTATTTTGTCCCTGTCCATGTGTTCATAAATGTATCTGTTAATTATTTCCTTTGCTTTGAACGTCAGAAAATGTATATTGTTTTTCCGAAGATTATGTTGTTGTTTTGACTTACATGCCAAACTATAGCACTAAAACACTCGGTCATACTTCTCAAAAGTCCTCAGTGTGCAAAGAAGGAGTTATTTTGCTCCAGAATCAATCAGCTGTTTCTGAACTGTTCCTTACATTCTTTCATTGGTTCCCCCGGTGTTTTGACCTCTGCTGTTCCTTGCTGTCTCCTTGCTGCTTTCCACCAGTGCAGGTCATTTATAATCCTTAATTAAACATTGGGCAGTTCTCAGAACAGGATTAAGTTTAGACCCAGCGTCAAGGCCTGCGTTTAGAAGCAACAAAGAATCAAACATGAGCTTAACGAATTGCAAATTTATTTTGGTAGAAGTTTCCGTTCAGGGTTTCCGACCTTTGGCTCTGGAAAGGATGAGCAAAGGGTGGTCTCTGCAGCTCACAGGGCCTGTTTTGCACATATGAAATAGTGTAGCCCCCTAGTATCATAATACAAGTGGCATTTTTTTTTAAAAAAAAAATGACAATTGCATGAGAAAGAATAGAGATGTTTCATTACTTACCATTGTGAACAGATCAACAGCAAGTTTACAAACTGCTTTGTTGTCGTTCAATCGTGTCCGACTCTTTGTGAGCCCATGGACCAGAGCACGCCAGGCCCTCCTGTCTTCCACTGCCTCCCAGAGTTTGGTCAAATCCATGCTGGTTGCGTTGATGACACCGTCCAACCATCTCATTCTCTGCCGTCCCCCTTTTCTTTCAGTCTTTCCCAACATCAGGGACTTTTCCAAGGATTCCGCTCTGTCTCCTCATGAGGTGGCCAAAGTACTTGAGCCTCAGCTTCAAAATCTGTTCTTCCAGTGAACATTTGGGGTTGATTTCTTTCAGGATGGGGACTCTCAAGACTCTCCTCCAGTACCACAGCTCAAAAGCATGAATTCTGTGGCGATCAGCTTTCTTTATAGTCCAGCTCTCACTTCCAACAGACTAAAGAGGGAAATAAGTACTAAGCAGAGAGGCGGGGCTCTCTTTAATTCAGAGGCAGGAGCGAATGATTGGTTAGTGCTGGATAGATGGACAGGTACTCTAGTCCAGAAAAAGTCCCTCCCAATCGCAGGAAGATCTCCAGGTTACAAATAAAATGCCAAACACCGAAAGGGTAGAGATCCTCTGACCACAGTGCCAATTCAGATTCCAAACAACTTGGTATTCTTACAAAGACATGTCCCCTTTCTTTGGCTTCCGGCCTTGTAAACTACCTGTGATCCAAACTTTTTAATGAACGCTACAGGCTACCATAGATGAAGAGCGACCATTTCATACCAGCAGCATTGGGCAAAAGCAGGTGGATGCGCAGGGTTGACATGATGACCATTTCCTTATTGGCCTGGTTCTTGTGGGATACATCCATCATCATACATTGGGTGGCATAAACAGCCACTACATATATTCCTTGTTGAAGCTGGTTAGCAGGTAGCAATGTGCTACTGCCCTTTATGCCACTGCATTTCCACCAGCGTAAATAGCCGGTCTGAATCAGGCCACTCTGTCCCATAGTACTGCGGTTGTCACGTCTCTAAAGATGTTCCCCAGATGTTCTTGGACTGCAACTTCCAGGTATCCTGGCCAGCACTGAAGGCTTCTGGGAGTTGTAGTCCAAGAATATCTGGGGACCCACAGTTGGGAAACATTGCAATAAACAAATCATGGACAGCTTCTCTTTCTTTTCCCTCCATCCTTCTGGAAAGGCTAAAGTACGTTTTTTCAAACCACAACCAAATGTTCTCCTTCTTTCTTCCCAGGGTCCAAAGGGTTTACCAGGTCCACCAGGTCCTGTTGGCGCAGTTGGGGTTCCTGGCTTCCAGGTAAATCTTCCATTCCATCCCCCCTCCCAAAGGTTATTAATTAAGGTTTGAAAATCTGGGGTCACCAGTTGTAACTGTTTTGTCATGAACAAAACCCAGAGGGCTTCCTGACCCTCCAAGATATGTCAGAGTCTAGTTCCATGGAGGGAGAAGAGATTATCAATGCCTGAAGGTCATCATAGCAACAACATCCATTTTTTGTTGAAATTTTAGTTCCAAAAAGATGGTCCTTGTGAGGTCATGGGCATTTTGAGGGTTGGATGTGGGTTCAGTCCCTACGGCCAAAGCCTGAGAACAAGAAGGTCCATGAGTTATGGCATGGGTGCTCCCGGTCTTGCCAACTGAGGTACACCCAACAGTTGGAAATGAGGAGAAGTGGTTGAGGAGTGGAAGGGAGTGAAGTATGAGGCCCCTTGGGTCCATAGTGACATTGGAAGGGACAAAGGTAGAAGCACGTTCCTGATGAGGCCCCAGCTGGGAAGTGGTAGAAATTGGTGCCAAAGGTTTGAAGCCCCCCCCCCATACACACACACACCATTCTGTTTCCACTGCTGCTTGTTCTGAGGTTTATCCCCCTTACCTGTAGATCTGAAGGAAGATAATCATTCTCTAGACTTGAAGACTAGCAGTCCTACCAAAACAATACTTCTACCCTGTTGACCAAAGCCCAGGAGAGTTTAGGTCAGGTGTTTTGGACCACAACTCCCAGAATTCTAAGCTTAGATTGCCAATGACAAAGGACTGTGGGAGTTGTGGTCCAAAACATCTGGAGGGCCAAAGTTTGGACATGCCTGGTTTAGGTCCACGCTCGGGCCACTTTAACGGGAGCCCTCCTTTCCCGGTCCATCTTTCAAAACCTCGGTTGAACCTGTGCCTTCGTACAATCATGGCACACCTCCTGTAGTGTTCAACGTGTAATTGAACTTTTTCTGTTGCTGTTTAGGGTCGCCCAGGTCTACCAGGCCCCCAAGGTCCAAAGGTATGTCAGTTTTGTGACCTCCTCTGCTCTTGGCTTAGGATTCAGCATTGTTCTCTTGCTTCAAGTATGTCGTGGTAGAAAGTTCTGTTGTCTTCATTTCTCGTTTTTGTTTTAAACAATAGTCGTTTTCTCAGCGGTAGAGTTTGTTGTTGTGATGATATTGCCCTGGAGATGGTAATGACATGAGATGACTTCATAATGAGATTTTGGAAGGTGGCGTCACTGTGAGAAGAGTGAAGGGAGTGCTTCTAAATCTCAGATATGATTTCTTAAGAGTGCTGATGATGATACTTCTTCCATATTATTTGGGGAAACTTGACTTAAAGCTAGAAATCAACTTTTAACTAATTTAAAGGTTGACGTTCTTGGCAGAGAAAGTGCATACATCTGAATCGCTTTTCTGGGAGCCAGTGTAATCCATTTCTAAACTTTGTCATAACACGTCAAGAAGTTGGTAGTGGCTTCCTTTTAAGGTTATGATAAACCACTGTTTCTTTTCAGAGAAGGGAAAACTAGGCTCCCTTCTACTCTAGTATGCCTGCAGAGGAAAATATTTCATCTCCCCCCACACCATTTTAGATTTCCTTCACTTTAGTAGGGTGTTTCAACACTGTGGTTTGTCTGAACTGTTTTTTTTTTGTCTTAAACAAGGCAGTTTCCTAAACTGTGGTTTGATGGATGGTACCCTTTAGATCACACAGCTAACTGAGGTTTATAGGAGGATGGGGAAAAGTCTGAATTTATTGCTTTCTCAGAAGAGACATGAGGAAGTCAGCCCACTTCAGTCTCCAATGATTCTTCACAATGTCTGAATGCAGCTTGTATCCGTTGCTTCAGTCTCCCAAGGTTCAGTGAGGTAAAAACTTACGAAGGCTTCTGTTAATTGGTTCTAGAGCAATATACAGTAGGAACAGTAGGAACCTTTGTCTCCACAGGGAGTCAGTTCCATCTGCAGATACTGAAAACACAGAACAATACCTTAACAGGGAATGTTATGCTTAGCTTTGTATCTGGTCCCATCTAGTGGCCAGTTCTGGTAATGACAGTGTGAAAATCTATTACATAGAATGGCCTCCAGAGCCCTCTAGTGGGTAGTCCTGGTATATTTTCAGATCATAGACATGTAAATTAGCAGATTCTGATGCCGTGAATAAGGCAGTCCTACAGTAATAACAATGTAAGACCAAATGCTGCTGTGCCATCAGTGTGATTGTGATCATCCGTCTAGGTCTTTTTATATATATAAACAATAACTTTTACTTATTATTTGATGTTTAATAGGGGAACAGTGGCCTTGGTTTCCAGGGAGAAAAGGGAGAAAAAGTAAGTATGATTGATGTTGTCTTTGTAGCAGGACATGAAACACCCTGATGCATTGTTTCAGTTGTGCCATTTCATCACTGCAGCTTCCTTTGAAATCAGGAAAGCTCTTTAGCCATCTCTACGAGAGGGGAAATGCTCGTAGGCCTTTGTTCCAATGGGTCTAGCTCTGTCCTCATTTCCGTGGCCATCTGGGGTCTCAAAGGCCTGCCTCGATCTTGGCATCCTATCAGAGGAGACTATTCTGAGATTGCTCTTAGTCTCGGACCAATGAGTTGTTGGTTCAGATAACCACCAAGACCACAACACTCACTGGGCCATCTTAGAACAGACACGGAGCTCTCTCTTTGCTGTGTTTCGGTCTACCATACCTTCAGAGCAGTGGTGTCCAACCTTGAGTCCCCAGATGTTCTTGGACTACAACACCCAGAAATCCTGGCCAACATGCCTGGCGGAGTTCTAGACCAAGAACATCTGGGCGACAAAGGTTGGGAAGCAATGCTTTGTAAAATTGTCGTGAGGTTAAAATGAGAGAAAGGGAGCTGCTGACATTCCTTTGAAAAACCCCAAAATGTAAAGGTAATTTCTAGGAAGGGTCCTTTTGCCTTCCGGGTTGTTGGTTGTTGTTTTATTCCAACCTCCACTACCTCCCGGAAATGCTGCAAGGTTGAAAGGCAGCGGGGCCCCTTTTGAAGAAAGGTGGGATACAAAAGTAGGTGCTTTTCTATGCCTTCTGACCAGTTTCTTTAGGTCGTCCCACTGGACTCCATGAGATGTACTTCATGCACAAGTTGTCATTGTTTGGACACTGCTGGCCTTTGAACCTTCAGGTTCCCTTCCAACCAGAGCTTGAGAAAATAACTCCCCCCGCCCCAAGACGGTTGGACCCAGAATCCCACCTGGAGTCCAGAAGAATGCTCTTTTCCAACTTCCATGTATAGCTGTCCTCAGCTTCTCCTAGGCTACCATTCCTTTCCCCACCCCCACCCCCCCAAATGTCTGCAGATGTCCGCCGAGTGTTGACAGGAAAGATCTGATTATCCTGCAAGTACCCCAGCAGCTGGCCCAATCTGCTTCTCATTAGGAACGGAGCACCGCAATGTACCGAGGTGGTGGTGATGGGTTCTCCAGATGGCCTTGCTCAAGTTAACCCATGACGGTCTATGCAACGAATGACTGCTTTTTTGTTGTTGTTATTGTTGTTGGTACACCACTGGCCTCTCCTTCCAGGCCAGCAGAAGCAGGAGGGAACCGTAGGAATAAAAACAAAGCCTATGTCGCTCCTTAGAAACAAACACGCTTTATTTGGGGACAGCTTATGTGCATTGCAGCCCACTTCATTAGTTGCATTCCATCCGCTCTATTCAGTGCAGGCCAGGAGAGCTGATGCCAGCTGGTTGTGAAACCAGAGGTTGGGCGTTGGATTCCCCATCGTGCCTTCTTGACAGGGGATGAACTCGATGATCCAGAGGGTCCCTTCCAGCTCTGCATTTCAGAGCTGATGATGATGATGATGATGATGATGATGATGATGATGATGATGATGATGATGGTGATGGTGATGGTGATGATGATGGTGATGGTGATGATTAAGGACAGATCGGTGGTTGAGGTCTCTGACTGCAGAGCCAGAGGTTGGGAGTTCAATTCCCCACTGGGGCTCCTTGATTGGCTGGACTCAATGATCCAGAGGGTCCGTTCCAGCTCTGCAGTTCTGAGATGATGGTGATGATGATGATGATGATGATGATGATGATGATGAAGAAGAAGAAGAAGAAGAAGAAGAAGAAGAAGAAGAAGAAGAAGAAGAAGAAGAAGAAAGAGGTTAATTTTTAAAGAGAAGAAAGGCATTGCATCCCGCCATGGGTGCACCTAGTTTTGTCTGACTTTGGAAACGGACCACAGTTAGTGAGTGGGTGAGCTAAGATGGTACGAAAAAGGGACCTGTAGCAAGGGGGAGTTATTTGTGCAGACTATGACTCCCAGATTTCCTCAGCCAACATGGGATTCTGAGGGCTGTCATCCCGAAAAGGAAGGATTAAGCGTGATTATCCCTTTTATGGAGCCTCCATGGTCAGGAATAGCATGCCCTGGAATGGTGATTACTGGGAAACAAGATGGAATTCCATTGGCTTCAGTTAAAGTGTTCTGCTTATATACCGCCCCATACCACTACAAGTAGTCTCTGGGCGGTTTACAATTTTTGATTACAGTATGCAGGCTACACATTGCCCCCCTCACCCCAGCGAGCTGGGTACTCATTTTACCGACCTCGGAAGGATGGAAGGCTGAATGAACCTTGAGCCTGTTACCGGGGATTGAACTCAGGTCGTGAGCACAGTTTTACCTGCAGGACAGGCATTGAACCCCTGCGCCACGAGGCTCTTGGTTTGTTTGGGGTTGGTCTCTTCAGTCATCTTGCTTGCCTCTTAATACCTCGCCTCTTCCCCTGCTAGGGAGATGTTGGCCTCCCAGGGCCTCCGGGGCCTCCACCTTCCACCGGGATACTGGAATTCATTGGATTCGGGAAAGGGGAACAAGGAGCAAAGGTGGGTGCTTCTCCCATGTGGTTCTCTCTGGGGCTGACAGTGCGTAGCTTCGTAGAAGAATGGAAATCTAGCATCTCAGTTTAGGTAGTTGTTCTTGCACTCCTGGAGTCACAACAGGATTTGCACCAGGCAGCTGGAGAATAACTCCAGCTTGCTTTGAAAGTGATTTCTCTCCATTTCAAGAAGCAGAGAGAAAAAGAAGCAATTGAGATCAGGTCATACTTGGGCTGAGATATTTATTCACCTCCGTTAACCATTAACACGTTTGATTTTTGCTTTTCAGAGGCTCTAGCAATGATCTCTCTCTCTCTCTCTCTCTCTCTCTCTCTCTCTCTCTGTGTGTGTGTGTGTGTGTGTGTGTGTGTGTGTGTGTGTGTGTCAGAGACAATCAAACCTCAGAAGGGGAGGTGTTCCTAAAATACTGACTATATCTTGTGGGGAAATATATATATTTATATAATTTATATATTTATATATTAAATGTATATATATTTCGGTATCTTAGGCCCAGCTCCCCTTCTGAGCTTTGCTTGTCTCTGAGAAACCTGAGCTTTCCAAAGACAAAAGACAGCCCAAGGGCTGTGACATATTTTAATCATTACACTAGAAACGTCAACATACAGAGCTGTTTCTGTGCTGGATCTCTGAGTCGTGAAACTGTGTTAACCCAGGTGGAAGATGCAATTTCCTAAGGGAATAAACAAAGGTGGGTTCTTGGTTTTTGTAAGAGATGGTCCATCTCATCAGGGTTTCATATATGCTCTTGGTTGTTGTTTTTTCTCCATAGGGTGTTCTAGGTCCCAAAGGATTTCCTGGTTCCCCGGGTTTTCCTGGTCTTCCGGTAGGTTCTAAACAGTGTGCTCTATGGGCTCATTACGGTTTCGCTCTTCAAGTCCTTTGGACGCATGGGATGGTTGAGCAAAGGAGCTGGGTTGAACAGGCTTGCCATGTCGTAATAAATTGCATTCTTGCAAATTAGTTGCGATTCCTCTTTGCAGTGAAGAAGTTAAAGTTGGACCCCTATATCCCCTGGGAATATCAAGCCCATTGCCCCATTGATACTGAAAACTGTGGATAATAGCAAACTTAGTACAGTATACTATACAGTGGTACTTTGTATAAAGGAATTAATTCGTTCCAAATGAAATTATGGTAAGCAAATTTTCCTTTATACAAATTCCATAGGAATGCATTGAAAACGGAGTAATCCCATTTTTATGTTGTACGGATTCTCCCCATAGGCAATTATGTTAAGCAAATTTCCCCTATATCCAGAATTTTTATGTTGTACAGATTTTACATTATACAAGCTGTTTGTTATACAAGGGTCCACTGTATATAGCTTGGTAAAAGGGGAAAAACAGAAAAACATTTTCACATCCATTACAAGAACTGGCCACTAGAGAGTGCCAAATAGTATACTGTGTATTCTTCATTAATAAGTACAGTATTCATAACATAGTATCTGGTTCCCTCTAGTGACTGTTTGTGGTAGCACATGTAAAAATATTTTTTCTGAATTTTTAAAAATTAAATATTTTCAGCCTGTGGGTAAGTGGAACTGTAGGTACTAATCCAGCAAATATGTATAAACAAGTTATTTTATGCTTATAACATGACCAGTTATAAAATGAACACACTCCTTTTGCCATGTAATGGCTCTAAGTTATCTTTCCAGCTGTGGTGCCTCTGTGTTTTAATGTGCTTTGCACTGCAGATCAACTGTGGTATTCTGATTCCCACCCCCAAGATGTAATTAAAAAGTAACTATTTCAGTTACTTTGCTGAATGAGAAAGGTAAGGGGCAGCTTTTAGAGCTTGTGAATATAGCAGTAACTAACAACCTGAGATTAGCACTGGAACTATTTTTTTGAGAAGAAAGCTCCAATCCTAATCTGATTCTTGGTTGTTTCTATTTCAACAGAATCAGTTGACTGATAAATCACGCCCTTTTTCCATCTCGAGGTTGGGTTTGAGTTGTAATATTGTCCGTCTGGGTTGTAAATTGGCCTATGGTTGGCTTAGGCCTTTTATTTTCTGTTACGTTGTGGATTTTCCCTTCTTTCCTTTTTTTTAGGGCATCGATGGTTTGGGAGAAAAAGGCGAGAAAGGTGTCCCTGGGTTACCAGGGCCCAGAGTAAGTAGCTGCACAAAACCCATTCTATTCTTATGGTGATAGAAATCTTATGTTTGGTCAAGTGGAAGTGGCATCACTAGGTTTTGTGGTTTTAGACTTTGGTGGACTTGGAAGGATTATTTTTGGGAGATCTCAGCTACCAGATTTCTGCATCTAACAACCTCAAGGAAATCATGCCAACACCCTTTTTTGGACTCTAATATTTATATGGCATAATAGAGCACCAGTAATATACACAATGCTATCCATGTAGACAGCTGGATTTATGGAGTTATCCATGTAGACAGTGATTTAGGTATCTGGCTGCAGAACCCGAGATTGGGGATTTGATTTCCCCATGGTGCCTCCTCAAAGAAAAGCCAGCCTGGGTGGCCTTGGGACAGCTGCACAGTCCCAGGATGACCCCAGAAGAAGGGAATGGGAAACCACTTCTGAATACCTAGAAAAAGGTCACCATAATTCAGAACTGATTTGGCTGCACAAAGTTGTTATCGGTATAATAATATCACTGTGGCCAAGTTAAATTTCTGAGGGTCTTAACCACCAGACTGTGTGTATAATAAGGGAGTGCCACACACAGCCCCTGTCACTGCCCCCACAGAATCCCTGCTTCTAGATGTAGCAGCACTACGGCAGCACCTGACCAAACCATGCCCCTGGAATCTGGAAATGGTGCTGAATCCTGTCTGTTGCGCAAGTGGTACGACTTTCACAGCACTTATGCAAACAGAGCCATGGCAAGCCCATGTGCCAGCAGAAGCCCACCTGGACTGTCACAGTAGTGATCCCACATCTGTGTAATGGGGATGAAGCAGAGTATCAATGGCCTGGTGCCCCAGTATACCAGTAGCCAAGTGGTTTCAGGGGTGGGTGGGTGCTCCATTGAATGACAAGGCGGAATCCATCTCCAAAACCCAGTGGTAAATCTGGAAGTATGAGTGGCTCAAAATGGGAGTGGTGACAGCCACACCAAACAATGCCCATTTTAACAAATGGGAGGCAAACATTTTGTCAAATTATGGCTCTTAATTGTCCACCCAGGGCCAAATTACTCTCAAATACATTGCATTAGAACAGAGCAAACATCCAGCTAAGAAATGGGGCAGAGGGAACAGAAAAATGAGGTGAGGTGTGATGGCAGTGGTGGCCAAATAATTCTGAGTTATTGCCCAGGTGAGCCCTGGTTCTGCTTCACCCTTGCCCACAATACTCTGTTTAGAACCTAAGTGAACTGCTAGTTAAATACTAGTTGAATTCACCAGCCAGCTGAACAATGTCCTCCATCACAACTGAAAAAGGAAGGCCAACTTTTTATTGAGAAGTTGGCATTCCTTCAGACGAACCCAGAAGGATCAGGAGTACCAGCTGAAGGACTCCCCAGCATGTGCCACCTGTCGTAGTTGTCCCACTGAGTCTGGAGGTGGAAGGGCCAGTCCTGAAGGCCAAGGACAGAATAAAAATGTTGTGGAATCAACTGGGCCCCAAGCCAATGCCCCAGGGTGCAGACGCTGGGCCCTGACTGCTAGGTGTGATGTGCATCATCTCCGCCATCAACAAGGCTTTGTAAAACAAACAAAAAGCAGAAGAGAACACTTGTAATCCAAACTGGCCATTTGCGCTGGAAGAGGAGAATGTCAAGTTGGCTGACCTCACAGGCAGGAATGCCTCAATATGTTTTTCCTTGCTGTCTTCCAAAACAATGCACATTCCCCTTACTTGTTCCTTAAATAGAGTCCTTGGCTCAGGTCCAAAGACAATTCAACTTGAGGAGGGTGAAAGAAGGACACAGTTATGTTCCTTCTTCCTCCGTTACTGCCTACGGTCAGCCAAGTCCTCTCTGAAGGGTAAGGATCCCTCGGGGTGGAAACGGGTGCAGAAGTGCGGAGAGAGAAGCAGAGGGATGTTCATCTTTTATCACCTTCTTCAAGTTGTCCTCAGATCTGAGTCGATTTGGGGCAATTTCCTCATACCCCGTAACCCAGTGGTTCCCAACCTTGGTGCCTAGATGTTCTTGGACCTCAACTCCCAGAAATCCTGGGTAGCACAGCTAGTGGTGTAGGGTTCTAGGGCAAGCATGTCCAAACTTCAGCCCTCCTGATATTTTGGACCACAACTCCCAGAATTCTAAGCTTAGATTGCCAATGACAAAGAAATGTGGGTGTTGTGGTCCAAAACATCTGGAGGGCCGAAGTTTGGACATGCCTGTTCTAAGGGTTTTAGTCCCAAGAACCTCTGGGAATCACTGCCATACCCCACTGATCCAGAACACCCCTGCCAGATCCAGTGGGGACTTTGGAGCATCATGGATTGTTGTAGGAAGGAGAGAGCAAGAATGGGTCTCTCCCCATGATCACCCTTGAACTCATCTGAGCATCCAAGCAGTGGCTCTGTTTCACCAGTGTACGTATTAAATGTCAAGAGCCAACAATCATTTTGAATTAGGATTTGAATGTGGCAGAGGTTGTCACAAATGCTTTTCCTCTTACAAGTGAACTCAAAACTCTTCCTGTAGAAGGCATCTTTTTGAAGTTTGACTTGGGAAGCAAGAACATCACCCTGGTCCACCAGGATGTGGTTTTTGTTGTTTTTCTTTGAATGATGGGTTTGATGTTTGTTCTTATTGAGGTGATTGTGGTTAACCTCCCGGAGTTCCTTTGGGAAGACGGGTGGTAAATAAACAAACAAATGAGCAAATAAATAAATAAATAAATAAATAAATAAATAAATAAATAAATAAATAAATAAATAAATAGAACAAGAGCAGAGCAGATCTTCACAGTGAGCCTTGCAGAAATGTTGGGTCATTGCTTCTCTTTTTCTTTTCTTTTAGGGGGACATGGGTTTGAAAGGACTTGATGGAACTCCAGGTGGACAGGTATGTTACACCTGTAATCCCACCTTTGACAGGAGCTGCCAAAGGTGGTCTTTTAGGTGGTGGCTCCCAAATGGTAGAACTGAGCCTGCTCAGTTCTGTTCAAGTCTCAAGTCTTCTTTAATCAGGCAAGGGAGACTTTCCTTCTCTGACAAGTCATCCAGAAGTTGAGTCACATCAATAGGACTCCTTTTCTTGTGAGATCAAAATGTTTCTCTATTCATCCAAGTAGCTTCGTCAGACTGAGGAGAGAAGTCCAGTTAGTATGGCCAAATTTCTGGATAACCTCACCTGGATGGTGGTGAATCTTCATAGACATACTACTCTGACAAGCTTTTCAAGGCTTGCTGTTCACAATACTTTAGCGTTTTCCCCCATCAAAGAGGGTTGCCTTTTGCAGGACTTAATGACTACAACTCCCATCCTCCAAAGCCTGTATAGAAGGTTGCACCCCCCCCCCCAATACTCTGGAGAGCAGTGGTTTGCAGGAGGCTGGAATCAGAGGAATGAAGTCTTATGATTCTTTGCTGTGGAGAACATAGTGTGTTTTGGTAATGTTCTGTTTCCATGTGATGACCTTATTTGTTCCAACCAACCCCCATTTTTAACTCCCAGCAAGAACTTGGGCTGAAGGCCAGGCAATGAAATGTGAAATAATTTCACACAAACGTGTCCACTCAATGCCCAGTGTGGTGTAGTGGATTGAGTGGTGGACTAGGACCCTGGAGAAGGGGGTTCAAATCCCCTCTTAGCCCTGGAAATTCACTGTAGGAGTGGAAGTACTACAACTCCTTAAATACCTTGCTTACCTTGTTAGGTCCTGACACCATGACCGCCATTAATCCGTGGCATTACCCAATGTCGAGGCCTCGGAAACCCCTCTGAATGTTGTGCAAATGTGCGAGCTGAACATTTTACCGGAAGGCACTCCGAGAAAGGATTGAAGTAGCCACAGGGGCTTGTACGAGTTATTAATAGCAATTAATAATTTGTCATCTTACAGGGCCTTCCGGGAGAGGCAGGTCTTCCTGGACAGGATGGATTTCCCGGAGGAAAGGTAAGTTTGTCCAGGAGAAGGCAACTCACCTGGTTTACCTGCGTACCGAGAGTCAAGGTGTGGGAGAATTAATCTTGGCTAGTAATGAATGCTGTCTCAGGACGGTGTGGTCGCCCATGGCCAGACAAGAACCCCCAAGGTTTGCACAAATGGAAATAATAACTGTGGAGGGTGGCCTTTTGTAGCGGCGATGGTTTACCCTTCACTCTGGGGTGCTTGCGCAACAAATGTTGGGATATTCCTTTATTTGTGATTTTTGCATGGAGGGGAAACAAACCCAGCAGATTCTCTCCTGTACGCTAGTGGTAGAGTGCAAACAGTGAGGTGCTTTTTCATCTTAGGAAGCCTGGCGCCTAGGTGGCCATTTGGAATTATGCGCGGAGGGTTTAAGTGGACCACGAAGTCATAAATGTGTGCTTAATTTCCCAGGGCGATTATGGGGATGTGGGTCCCCCCGGTCCCACAGTAATTGTTGACACAGAAGGTGCCGTGATCTCAGGTGCGTTCTTTTTAAAAATTGATTTTACAAGTAGAGTGTTTTATCTATGGATATAGATTAATAGAATAACACTGATCGCAGCTTGTAATCAAAGAGACTCGGGAGATAGCATCTTCAGCTTAGAACTGCAGAGAGGGAAGGGACCTTCTGGATCATCGAATCCAGAGCCCTTGTCAAGGCGGCACAGTGGGGAATCAAACTCCCAAAGTCTGGCTCTGCAGGCTGAGACCTAAACCAGTGGGCAATCCATACGTTGCAGCTCATAGTGAAGCCAACAGACTCCCTCTGTTGCAGTGATGCAGATGTAAACACTGGACCATTCAAGGTTTATAAACCCGGTTGTGGTGTCTTCGGGACTGTTACTGCTGAGATTAATGTGCACAGTTGGGTGCAGGTGGGGGTGAAATGGATCCACAATGTTCAGAATCCACATCCATCCATCTATCCATCCATCCATCAGTACATTCATTCATTCATTCATTCATTCATTCATTCATTCATTCATTCATCAGTACATTCACTCATTCACTCATCCATCCATCCATCCATCCATTCATCCATCCATCAGTACATTCTTCCTTCCTTCCTTCCTTCCTTCCTTCCTTCCTTCCTTCCTTCCTTCCTTCCTTCCTTCCTTCCTTCCTTCCTTCCTTCATTCATTCATAAGGTTCCAGCCATTGGTTTTCTAACAGCTGGTGCTGAAAGAAATAACTTCTTTAGGGCAATGGGGATGGACTTCTCTTTTCCACCTCTTTTCCATACCAGGTCCTCCTGGAGAGCCTGGCACCCCAGGAAGTCGTGGCCCTAGAGGTGAAGAAGGGGCTGCTGGATCACCAGGCTTCCCCGGTACGCCAGGCTTTCCTGCGCCCTTTCCAGGTAAATCACTTGCACATCCTCAACTTGAGAGAGGATTCTCGTCATGTGTGGTCTCTCTTAAAAAAAAAACACCAGCAACAACTGAAAATACACTTATTTTGGAATTACATTGGTCAACTTCTCTGTGTTTCCTAGCATCTCCTGGACCGATAGGAGACCGAGGTGTTCCAGGATTTAAAGGTGATCAAGGAGAACCAGGTATACCAATGGTTGGGCTACCTGGCCTGCCTGGCAAGGATGGACCCCCAGGTTTTCCAGGCCCTCCCGGACTTCCTGGCCCATCAGGTAAGCATATGACCTGGTTCAGTTACCTTGTGACCTTAGATGTTGTATGGGGAAATGTTTGCCCTCTTGGACTTCCATCCATGAAGGAAAAGAGAACTTCCCAACCTTCTTGATGGCCTTCCATGAAGAAGCTCAACATCATCTGTTGTGGAAGCAAATCATTGTCGGGACTAATTAGTACTTAGATGGAGGCCACCAGAAAAATGCTGCCATTGGGGAGATTCTGGATCTCAGTGGCACAGAATGTGTTTTACGTGCAGAAGGTCCCAGGTTCAATGCCCAACATCTCCAAGTTTCACTGAAACAAATCTTGCCTGACACTTTGAGGATGGTGGTATATCTAGCTTAATGGTCTGGCTCTTTTATAAGGGACTTTCCTATGAAATGTTCCATTCATGGCCATGTGGTTTCCTCTGTCCTTCACCACCCAACACAAACCATGGGTAGATGGTTGTTCTGTATTTGATCCTCAAGGTTACATCGAGACAGCAGAAGGAATCTTTTCAGGACTACCTGGAGAGCCAGGCACCCCTGGGCGAAGAGGACCACCGGGAATGTTTGGCCTAAAAGGCTACAAAGGTGAGCAAAATCATCAGGGTCCTGATGGGTTTCCTCCCCAGCATCACCAGAAGGTGAAAGGTGGAGATGAGCATTGGCTGCATTGCTTCCAGAACAGCTCCGTATGTTCAAACGCAAGGGCATTACAATTGCTTGATGAAATGGAGGCCATCAGAAAAGGCTGTCGTTGGGGAGATCCTGGACCTCAATGCCAGAGAATGTGTTTTCCATTCAGAAGGTCCCAGGTTCAATCCCCAACATCTTCAGGTTTCACTGGAACAAATCTTGCCTGCCACATTGGAGAGCAGTAGTGAGGGGAGGCCACCTCCAAAGATCCATGGACCAAATGCACCCATCCCTGGAACGTGACACCTGGTCCTGTGACCCAGGTCAAGCACAGGCACATGAGACGTAACCACACGCATCAGACTCTTCAAGCCAATGAATGTTCTGAATGTTTTACTCATATATTCTGTATTTCATTCTGCATTTCATTTAGTCCATATATCGGAAGAAGTGGAGGTGACCCACAGAAAGCTCACATTGAAATATAATAGATTAGTGGTGGTAAGCTTTCAGCACTCCAGGTGTTTCGGACCACAACTCCCACGGTCCTTTGTCATTGGCAATCTAGGCTCAAAATTCTGGGAGTTGTGGCCCAAATCTTCTGGAGTGCCAAAGGCTCACCACTACTGTAATAGATAATCTTTAAGATGCCACTCCCTTTTGTTTTATTTTTGTTTTTGTCTTGTTTTGTCTTTTTTTTTCTTTGAATATATTTCCTGATACGCTTGCGCAGACTAGCAGGGCTGCCTGTTCCAAAATTACACACCTCATTCTGCTGCTATATGACTGAAGAAGTGGACGTGTCCATGAAACATTACATTAAAATATGAAAGTTAGTCTTTAAGGTGCCATATGTTTTGTGTCTTTCGTTTCATTTCATTTTTGTTTGTTTGCCTGCAATTCTTCCAAAATGAGTTCCCCAATGCCTTCATTCTGACTTAACGAAAGGTTCGAGTCCCAAATAATGACTGCAAACTTGGCAGAGTTTGTAATTAAATGTATAACTATGGATATATAATGCTTTATTTTTTTATTTATTGTTTGACCTTCTTCCTTTGGCTTGTTGATGTTGATTGTTGTTTATTGTATGCCATGAACCACCCAGAGTGGCCTTAGTAGCCAGATGGGAGCTATAAAAATGAAATTGATCAATAAACAAGCCGTTGTTTGGCTCAATGTCTGAAATGAACCGTTGTGTCTTAAGGTGAAGGCGGTGACTGTGCTTGCGACGGAGGGATTACAAGACCTGGAGTGAAAGGGGAACCTGGGCTACGTGGTCCACCAGGAAAAGCAGGGGCCGTGGGGCCAAAGGGCCCTTCGGGAGATCCAGGCGTTGGCGGCCCAGGACCTCCTGGCCCAAGGGTGAGTAAGGGTTGGGTTTGTCCGGTCAGTGAAAAATAGCATTCTTTACAAGGTGGGTGAAAAAGCAGAAATGAAGGGATTGTAAAAAGGAAGGTGATGGTTCCTTTGGAAATTCTTCAATGAAAAGTTCATGTGATCATACCATGGCTATAAACCCCCATGTGGAGCACTTAATAGGTTGAACTGTGTGGGGATTCCAATAGGCCCTGGCCAAAGCACTGAACCAAGCCCAGGGGCTGAGATCGCCTACAGAAAAGGGCATGGCCAGGCGTGGAGAAGACCAGGCCAGAGCAAGCTCTGGATGACCCTGAAGCTGGGCAGAGGTCAGCCCCAACAGGAGGCCAGGGGAAAACAATGGCTACCCAGACATCAGAATAAGCAGGCGACATCTGGTCTGTGACCAGCCCGAAGCTTCTTCCTCTCCCCTATCAATGATTCCCCGCTTGCAAGCATTTCCTCCTAGATAAGGGTGCATAAGGACCCTCATCCCCCAAAGAGCATCCTTCCTCTATCTTCCTCTGTCCTATTGTCAATGCTTCTCTCCACCCCTTGTTTGCTTGTTTACTGTAACCAATAAAGAGCCTTGGGTCGTAGGCGAGGCAGGGAGCCATGCAGACTGACACAGAGAGATGCATGCCTGGGACCAAGAGATGATTGTACCCCAAATCCAGTGTCCATATGTCGTCTTATCATTCCTACAGAACTGGAGAAACAGTAGGTTTGATTTTGCAGGAATCCAGGGGCAAATTTGCTTTCTCCAGTGGCTGTAATTATCGCTTGGCCTACTCTATCCCCTTGTGGTGTTGTCATGAACTTTAAGTGGAGAAATGGGGGAGAGGCAACCATGTTGGTTGGTGAGAAAGTGTAGTAAATCATGCTATTAGTAGTATTGTACTGGTAAGCAAAATTAACACTTTAGACCAGGGGTTCCCAATCTTGGTTCCCTGGAAGTTCTTGGTTGAAAACGCGCAGAAGGTTGAGAGTTCAATTCCCCAGAATACCTCCCGTGAGAAGAGCCAGCCTTGGTGGCCTCGGGCAAGCTGCACCATCCTTGGAAGCCCCTAGAAGAAAGGAATAGTAAACCACATCTCAGTACACTCTACCTAGACATCCAAGGCAAGGGTTGCCATAATTTGGAACTGGTTATTATTTTGACCCTCAGTATCAACCAATAGCAAAATGAATAAAGATAGGAAAGAAAATGATATTCAGCAGCTGCCACCATATCACTTTGTAATGGTAGGGTTAGCTTTTAAAACAAAAATCATAAAGCTTGGCGAAAAATAAATAACATGCCCTAAATGTGTGTGTGTGTGTTGTGTCGTTACAGTCGTGACCGACTCTTCGTGACTCCATGTCCATGGAGTTTTCTTGGCAGGAGCACTGGAGTGGCTTGCCAGTTCCTACTCCAGGCGCCTACAGCACCTGGTATTCCCTGGTGGTCTCCCATCCAAGTACTAACCAGGGCTGACCCTGCTTAGCTTCCAAAATCAATCGAGATCGGATGTGCTAAATAATGTACCACTAATGCTGCCTAACCACCAGCATTAGAAAAGAAGAGATCTCAGAGAATCGTTTTCTGTTTCCTTCCACGCCACCTATTTAGGAAACAAGGGTGATACAGTCCTTGCTTTTAATGAAATCTCATTTTGTTTATTTGAACCCAAGGGTTTATTTGGACCAGATGGTCTTCCGGGCCCCAAGGGAGACAAAGGAGAGCCATTTTTAGCCACAGAGAGAGAGCTCCGTGGAGATCCAGGCAACGGTGGTCTTCAGGGTTCCCCTGGTGTTCCGGGAATTCCTGGTCGGGATGGTGTCGCAGGTCAACCAGGTCCACCTGGCCCTCCGGTAAGTTTGTCTGAAAAAACAAAACAAAACCGTACCTGATTGCTTTTTGTGTGGGGCTTCTTTCAGGCTGATCACGGTAGGTCATCAGGAAGAAGGAGGTGGTTGTAAAGAGGTTCCACTAGGGCGGTGAGAAAGAAAATTGGCGAGGGTGCTGATGCTCTCGTGACCTGCTGGTAGACTTCCCAGAAGAAACTAGCTGGCTGCCATTTGAATGGAATGACGGGGTAGAGAGCTCACTGAAGTTGTGGGAGAGGATGAGGGCTCCAGAGAGGGTAGGGTTCAAGGAAATAGCCCACCAGTTTGCTCACAATGAAGATTATTGGGAGGGGGTGTTTCTAATAATCAAAGTGCTCAACTTGTACTTGGATCAAGTGCTACAAAGCTCCTAACACTTGTATTTCCATGCTGATCTTTATCCGAGGGAGAACGTGGATCCTTCATTCCTTTGCCCACTTCTTTGTTTTCTTAGGGTGATGGCAGACTTGGTTTCCCAGGCGACAAAGGTTTGCCAGGATCCCCTGGTATAAAGGGACGGCGCGGAGAGATTGGACTTCCTGGCATTGGGTTTCCAGGCCCAGAGGGACCCAAGGGGATCCCGGGGGACCCAGGTTTTCCCGGGTTGCCCGGACAAACTGGTAACCCAGGTCCTACAGGTATGAGAAAGGGTTCTTCTAACTTTGAATGGGTCATAAAACCCACTTGGCCACTGCTGCGGAATTTCACGGGGTGGGTGGGTGGAGGGGGAGTTCCAGGACAGCAGACAGGTTTTTTAATTTTTCTTCTTTCCTCTTCCTGACGGATAGGGGAAAGGAAGGATTAGAGAGGGAGGGAGGGCAAGAGGTTATGGGGAGGAAAGGAAGGAAGGAAGGAAGGAAGGAAGGAAGGAAGGAAGGAAGGAAGGAAGGAAGGAAGGAAGGAAGGAAGGAAGGAAGGAAGGAAGGAAGATAGACAGGGAGAAGGAAGGGGGGAGGGATACATGTTATGAGCTGCTGTAGATTTATTGCCCATCTGCCACTCACCAAACAGGAATGGCAGCCAAGGAGGCAAAGTACCACAAACACTGTAGTCACCGTGCATGACTTCACTGGTTATGGTTAATAAGACCTAGAAATGTAAAGTTTCCAGAAATTTAGAGGCCACTGGAGGGGTGGGGGACATGCTGAGGGAGACAGCCCCCAACCGCCACCGCTGTATTCCAAAGTTTCCAGAAATGTTGCATCTCCAGTGTCACCATGGGCAGGCATTGAAGTCCCAGCTGCTCTGTCTCATCCTACCAGGCCGTCCACCTTAAGAGGTGGCCAGAGATCAGGACTCATAGAAGGGAAGCCCATTCAATAGATTGCCCGTAGTAGAAAGGAGAGTGGTTTGAGCTGGTACGTCACCTCAGTAATGCTGAATCCAAGGTCAGGGCTACGTTCAGCTCCTTGTGCTTGACCTCAAAATCCCAGCCTGTGCTGCTAGATTCTGTTAGGGAAGGAAACAGATTTGTCAGTGTTCCTTCGAAAGCTCGGGAGAGGGGGGAGATTCCTTGTTGATTTTTTTAAGACTACAGCTCCCACAATGTCCTTTGTTGTCCTTTGAACTAGATGGCCATGTTGCAGTAAATAAATCAAAATCTTTACCTTGTTGTTAAGTTCTTCTGAGGCCAGCTTTTTTAAAAAAAAAAAACGTAAACAGTGACTGTGCAGCTTTCTTTCCTGTTGCCTCTTTTTGCTTGATATGAGCTACATGTACTTAATGCCCTTTTATAAACAAAGAGATGTCTTTTGTCTTGCCATGTTTAAAATGTTCCCTTACCTATATTCACAGGCATGACACACTTGTGTATGTATTCCCCTTCAAGTGAGCTTTCTAAAATTGAGAAAGCCCCAGTAAATTCGGCTGACTAAGCCTCTAAGGGCACTTTTACACGACCCCTAAAATCCGAGGCAAAGGGCTCCCAGATGTGGAGCTTAAAATTATTTTCCCACCAGCTGCGCACTTTTAAAAAAATTAAGTACGACCACACCCACCTAAGCGCATCCCAGCACATTTTCCAAGTACCTGGTCTCTGAAGGTGAAAATTTTCTGATGCGGACTGCAAAGCAGTGAGTGCTGGGCTGTCCACGCCTTCTGGTTGTTTTTTTTTTTTGCCCCCTGTCCCTTTAAGAGACTGGAATACTTCCCGGAGCAGCTCCCAACACATTTTTTCTCCCTTTCTTTCTCCCTCCCCTCACGCAGACAGGAGCAAGGGAGTGCGGAAGGGTGAGAACACAGCAAGAGGAGCAAACCCCCAAGGTCTTTGGTCCGAATTTAAGTTGCCAGTGGATCTTAGGGGTCGTGTAAAAGCGCCCTAAGATGAATGGCTTGTTCAAAGATGGGCACGAACCACCAGTTCAGCGGTTTGTGCCAGTCTGTTCCTTGGACTAACCAGTGTTTGGTGGTTCTAAGCTGCCCCTCCTCTGGAGGATTTGCACTCAGAGGCAGTGGCCAGAGGAGGCATGGTTTGGGAGTGCTGCACACTTCTTCGTCAGAACAAACCAGCACAAACTACCAAAATCACTGGTTCGTGCCCATCTGTAGGGCTGTTGAGTTGAACTGCTGGTGTTAGTGCGCCATATTCAGTGCCTTTGAATATAGGAGGCTCATGGTTCAGTGCGAGCCACAGCTAGTCTTCTGCATTGTCCTTTTATCTTGTTTCCTCCCCTGGCTCTGTTTTTAACTTGTGCTTGTCCTTTGCTTAACTGGTATAGGTGACTGCTGCTGCGGTGTGGATGTTGTTAATGGAGTCTTAGACCCCGAGGGAGGTGAGAGCGAGGCCGGGTGGTTGTCACCCTTCTGGGGTTGGGGAGGATCCATTTCCTTGCTAGTAGGACTCGAGACAACATGAAGAAAAAGACAGGAGGAGAGGGGGAGCAGAGTCATGTCTGGTGCTCGTAGAAGACGGAGAGGGGAAACAGCCAATGGGAGGCTTGCTTTATGTGTGCTTTACCCTCACGCTCCCGCCCCAAACATTGTACTTCAGCACTAAACTTCTGCTTCCTTGTGACTGCGCCTTTCTAGAGCTTTGCTTACTGCATGAGCGCCTGTCCAAAAGGCTTCAGAACAACCCTGGCAGTAAAAACAGAACCTCTTCACTGGAATTATGGCTTGCCTCCCCCTTTTCCCTTCAGTTCCAGGTGGACCAGGCAGACGGGAAACAGAGATACCTGTGCCAGAATAAATTATGGAATCGATGCAGGCATCTGCATAGTTTGCTAGATACGTGGGTAATTTATTCTAGTAGGACTGGAGGAGTGTTTGGCTGAAGCCTGGTAATGTACATGATTGGAGTGGAGGGGTTAGGTTGGGAAGCATCAGAGGGAGGCAGAGAAATAGAGATCTAGTTTGGGCTGTAGGTTGTATTTGGTTAAAGGTACAGGATCCATAGGACAAAGCCATGGACCCTTGGTCCCATGTAGTCCTTAATTTGATCAGAATTAGAAAGAAGCAGAGGAGTGCAGAAATACTGTTCTCCAGAAGGTTTAGAGAAGAACCTTTGGATAATCCTAGCTTCTCAGTGGAGATGGTATATATTATGGAATCGTGGCTGGGCTTAATAGCCAAGGATGAGTTTCCACCAACAAACTGGTTCTTAATGGCATCCAGAAATATCTCAGGCACTCAAGTCCAGGTGCCTGAAAGCAGTGACGCCATCATGAGGTGGCTCCAGAAACATGTCCTGCTGGTTCAGTAAGACTAGACTCCCAGGGATGGAAACTGTTAATCGTCTTGGACCATAACTCTCAGGATTTACTTAACCAGCTATGCAACATTAACATTCTCTTTGGGAACCTTTCTTTGAACAGTATGTGGTTCAGAGGAAGCTTCAGTGAGTGCACACACTCCTGGCTGCCAGTGTGGCATATCTGAAGGAATGTGATTTTCTATTTCCCCTGACCTTTTGCCTTGAGGCAGGGCCAAGGGGCTAAAGGTACCTGCTTCCTATTAGAATCATTGTTTTCATCGGTGCTCCAATGTTTACTCATCAACAGTAGATCACAGAATAAAAGGAAGACTTCTGAGATGAACATGTCAGTCCTTTGTGTGTCTTTCTCAGGTGGCTCTGAGAAAACAGCATGTGTGTGTGTGTGTGTGTGTGTGTGTGTGTGTGTGTGTGTGTGTGTGTGTGTGTGTGTGTGTGTGTGTGTGTGTGTGTGTGTGTGTGCGCGCGCGCACACACACACACACACACACGTGTTTCCCATCCTCCTTTCTGTAATCAAGACCAGTTCAGCTTTGGAACCTTTCCAGCGAATTCCCACAATTCCCCATCTCTGATCTTGAGGATACATATTTTGGATAAGTAGTCTTCCTGGACCTTTTTACCTGTAAGGGATGTTGTGACATTTTGATGTGTTTTTCTCTCTCTCTGCAGGTATAACCTTACCCTGTATGTTTCCTGGTCCAATTGGATTGCCTGGGCTTCCCGGCTCTCCAGGATTCCCAGGTATGATGTATTAATGATGATGGAGGAGGAGGAGGAGGAGGAGGAGGAGGAGGAGGAGGAGGAGGAGGAGGAGGAGGATCCAGCAGTTCAGAATGGCTTGGTGGAGAAGCCAGGTTAATAAGCTGCAAGCAGGAATCATTGCAAATGGCATCATCTTTCCCCTTTCAGGTGCAAAGGGCAAGAAAGGATCTCCTGGCATCCCAGGATCACCGGGATTCATCGGCACAAAGGGGCAGCCTGGAGAGCAAGGTTTACCTGGGGATACGGGAATGCCAGGTAAAAGCTAGGAATGATTCCCGTCACCATGGAACCTATAAGCAAGAGGGTCGGTGGAATATTGTGTGTGTATATATACAGTATGAGTAAAAGAGAAGGCAAGAGAGGGCCAAAGGATAATTTCAAAGGACAGCACCTTTCTCGTTGTTACAACACCTGTGCGATGTGACCTACTGTGTTGGATGCAACTGCAGAATTAAGACATGCAAAGGAAGCCGTTATTTTCATTCCCAAGGCGATCCTGAAGGCACTCTTTTTAATTGGCTTCCATAGTTGTATCTTTTTCCCCACTTGAGAGAGCACTCCTTCTAGAGACAGTTTTCCCTGAGCCCAAGGCAGAGATTCAGACTGAGACTGTGACATAAAGCTGGTTCTAACATGGATATCCTCCTTGGTGTTTCAGGGTTCCCTGGTCCTCGTGGAGATCAGGGATCACAAGGCCTTCCAGGACCTGATGGGAATGATGGGTCACATGGAAAACAGGGTCCTCCTGGCTTCCCAGGAGCGAAGGGACCACCTGGGGAAGTCTTTGGGGCTGAAAGTGGAGCGCCAGGAGAACCCGGGCGACCTGGGTTGCCAGGCAATAAAGGGCTACCTGGAGACCGTGGCCTCCAAGGACCAAAAGGTGGGTTCTCTCATTTGAAGGACTAGGAGATAGCGACCAAAGTTGGTTAGTCCTTGGATGCGAAACCAGCGGGAAGCTCTCCCTTTTTTCGTATGGAAGGAGGCAAATGTTTAATGAAATCCATCAAGCCTTGAAAGAAATGGGGGAAATTAGGGAAACCCCTTTCTTCCTCCCTAGCTGCATTGATGGATGGATTGGATTGGATTGGATTGGATTGGAATTATATATTGCCCTCTGGGCATTTTACAAGAGTAAAATAGCACAAATACAAGCAAAAACCAATGAGGCAATAAAAGAAAAAAAATTGCAGAAGAGACATCTCTGTGCTTCCTTCTTGTATATTTTTCCTTCACACCGTTACTCATTCTGCACTGAACAAGCTTTGGTATCCTGTGGAACTGAAGCAACACATGGAAGGGAGACGCAGGGTGCTGGTTCTACATTTTAGATCTGCCTGTCGATTGAGTCACAGGGGTGTGCATGTGAAATGATTGGGGTTTGACTGACAAGAAGGGTCCTTGCATATGGAATGATGAGCTGGTGGGTTTATATTGTTTCTGGTGGTTGAGAATGCTATGGAGTGTGTTGGGGGAGGGGGAGCAGGAGGAGGGTTCAGATTTACTTCCATCGTAATGAAATGAAGGAGAAATTAAGGGAAACAAGTGGGAGCTGGGAGGTAGAGAGTTTAGTTGGAACCTATGCAAAAACAAGCCTCCACCTGTACCTATACGAAGTATAAAATAAGTTGACACTTTAAAGAAACAAGTAGCTAAAAGATGTTTTGACTGTAAGATTAAAAACTGGCAACTTGTAACACTGAACCTTCTTAATCTCTCTCTCTCTGAGTGAGTGTGTGTGTGTGTGTGTGTGTGTGTGTGTGTGTGTGTGTGTGTGTGTGTGTGTGTGTGTGTGTGTATTAAAGCGTCTTTTTGGCTGACAAATCTTGTTTCTTATGGTCGAAGGCAGCAGTCACAAGATATTCTGCCATGCTTGCTGCTGGCAGGCGCCATCAAAAGCAGTCTTGCGCGGTGCCAGCAAAATGAGAAAGTCAGCTTGGATCTCATCAGAAGTGTCCTTCTCTTGGTTGTTGTGAAGGACAGCATAAAAATCGGTCCTTAGTTGTCGGCAGTATTGAAATGGCAGTAAACGGAAACAGGGTGGGGGGCTTTCCTCGGTGTGCAAAAAAAGGACCATCCAGGAGGAATTCCTATTAAGGAATTAAACCAGGCATGTCTAAACTTCGGCCCTCCTGATGTTTTGGACCACCACTCCCAGAATTCTAAGCTTAGACTGCCAGTGACAAGGAACTGTGGGAGTGGTGGTCCAAAACATCTGGAGGGCTGAAATTTGGACATGCCTGAATTAAACGCTGATCCCAGATTTGGGAGCAGCTTGGCTTTTTTTTTGTTTTTGGCCCGGCAAGTGGCTGAATGCCACAGGTCCAGGATTCAGCCACCCCCTTCCTTCTCGGTTTCTAGGTTCAGACGGGCAACCAGGCCTGCTTGGGATTAAAGGAGGACGCGGGGACCCAGGGCCTCCGGGTCTTCCTGGATTGGCAGGACCTCCAGGGCCAGGAGGCCCAGTTGGAATCAAAGGAAGGCCTGGCCCAGCAGGAGCTGTTGGCCTCCCAGGATCTCCAGGTATGTGGTGCCTCAAATCGGGAGAAATCTCGCCCCCTTTAGGGACAGGATCTCTCTAGTTGGTCAGGTGAGCCTGGGTGCGATGGGAGGCTCTGTTTTGTGAGGAGCCTCTAAAGAACACCCCCAGTTGGATAATGTAGTAAGTCATTGGTCCCCAATCTTGGGTCCCCGGCGGTTTTCGACTACTACTCCCAGAACCTTTCACAGCTGGCTGTGCTGGCCAGGAATTCTGGGAGTTGGAGTCCTAGAACATCTGGGGACCCACAGGTGGAGAACCACTGCAATGAGTGCGCAGAGCCAGACTGGAGAACACGAATCCAGGTCCTTCGCCTGCCGAGTTGAAAATGCGATGGGACCGTTGACCCCAAGCGTTCGCTTGGTCGTCCTTGTTGCGAAACCAGTCGTTCAGGTTCGGCCGGACGGAAGACTTTGGCTTAAAAAGCGAAGTTTTGTCGTCCCGCTGGGTTTGCTGAATAATGTAGAATGAAACACTTTCTTTTACACAAGTTTTTTTTTAAAAAAAGTGTGTGTGGGGGGGACTTAGGATCATTTCAATTCATCACTAACTTTCATGACCCATATCCATGCTTTTAATTTCAGAAATGCCAACCAGGTTTAAGCGCACCCCAAATTAAGTGTTCTAATTGGGAGGCCACCGTGGAGTCCTCTAGTTGCTGATTAAATAATAAAAGAAAGATGGGGGTGCGGATTCTCAAAACATGACAACACTGCCCCAAAGAGCCTTTCTTTGCTGTTTTGCTTTCAAATTATTGGGGGGGGGGGGAGAGACGCAATAATGCCGGGAGGGGGGGGGGGCTGTCTCCTATTGCCCACCCCCAAAGCCTATGACCGGTGTAACTTCCCTCCCACTGTGAGCGAAAGGCTATTGGTAACTTGGAAAGTTTCCCACCAATTACTCCCCCTACCCAAAAAAATATATTAAGTGCATGAGTTTTGACCGCAAAACAAGGCGCCAAGCTAACAGGTAAGCTCCGCAGGGTTCAAAGTCATTCCATTGGTTCACTGTCTTGTGCTTCTCTCCCTCTGTGTCTGTTTTGTTTTTTCCCCTCACCGTGTTTCTGTTCCACTTTTCCACCAAACCTCTCCATTTTCGATGTCACACTCTAATTGGTTATGGGCGTCCGTCCCATAGGCTGCCAAGGTGAGAAGAAAAGGCGTTCCAACATAAAAGCTCCTGGACTAACAGCTACTTAGCTCTTAATGCTGCAAAGCTAGCCTTGACTGTCGGTGACACCCCTTATTTTAAATTTTAATATTTAATATTTTAATTATATTAAAAGAGCCTTGTGGTGCAGTGGTTAAATGCCTGTACTGCAGGTTAAACTGTGCTCACGACCTGGGGTTCAATCCCAGGTAGCAGGCTCAAGGTTCACTCAGCCTTCCATCCTTCCGAGGTCAGTAAAATGAGTACCCAGCTTGCTGGGGGTGGGGGGGCAATGTCTAGCTTGCACACTGTAATTAAAAATTGTAAACTGCCCAGAGACTACTTAAAGTGGTATGGGGTGGTATATAAGCAGAACACTTTATACAAAGGACCGATGTGTAGAGGATGGCTGAGCTGCCGAAATTAATGCAGCCTGGAAGAGGCTTGTGATTTGGGACATGGACTTCAGTTTTGTTGGGAGTCCACCTGCCCCCACCCTTCCCCCGCTACCTCCACCCACATAAAATAAGTCCATTGTTTCATCCCTGATACATGCACGTAGAAACAGGATGCGGCCCCACTCACAAAAAGAATGAGCATTAAATCGATGTATGCAT
Organism: Phrynocephalus forsythii; assembly: GCA_029282475.1. Taxonomy (NCBI): domain Eukaryota; kingdom Metazoa; phylum Chordata; class Lepidosauria; order Squamata; family Agamidae; genus Phrynocephalus; species Phrynocephalus forsythii. Next base: position 3,553,555 of record JAPFRF010000015.1, read on the forward strand.
TATTTAAATCAAGGCAAAAAGGAGTTGAGCCATGTGGCCGTCACAAAACACAATTGCAAAAATAGGTGACAGGCGATACCTTCATAGGCTACTATTAAAAACATAAAAAGGAACATTGCAAGCTTTCGAGTGCAGTCAATCACCCTTCTTCAGAGCAGCTCCCAGACGTACAGACATGGTAAAAAAGCTTGCAATGTTCCTTCATAGGCCACTATTAAAAATAAATAAATAAATAAATAAAGGAACATTGCAAGCTTTCGAGTGCAGTCAATCACCCTTCTTCAGAGCAGCTCCCAGACGTTCAGACATGGTAAAAAAAGCTTGCAATGTTCCTTCATAGGCCACTATTAAAAATAAATAAATAAATAAAGGAACATTGCAAGCTTTCGAGTGCAGTCAATCACCCTTCTTCAGAGCAGGTCCCAGAAGTTCAGACATGGTGAAAAAGCTTGCAATGTTCCTTTTTTTATCTTTAATAGTGACCTATGAAGGTATCGCCTGTAACCTATTTCTGCAATTGCATTATTTAAATCAATTCATAAATTCCCAGGCACACAGCACACACCGGTGGAATGTATTTATTTTGAGAGCAAAGCAAATTTTCTAGAGCTGGATGATGTCTGTGGCTTTTTTAAATACCTTGCCTGTAAATCAGTTTGTTTCAATTTGGGATGGTGCTTGTGAACACTGCTGTCTATTTCCTTTGTGCCTTGGTTGATTCTGAGAGCCACCGGCACTGCAGCTTTGATGCTCCATTTTTAAAAAATATTCATTTAACAAATGTTTAGTGATGCATCACTTAGTATAGTATGACTGCAAACTTTTTTTGCATTGCCAAGAATTTAGCTATTTTTTGCTCTCCTATATGTTGTGTAGAGTCTTTCAGAGCTGCCTTCTGACATTTAAAATAATTTCTCAAATAAATACAGCCATCAATGTAGTGATCTATCACTGTGAGAGAAGTTGTACGGACAAGGTGTTCCTGAAAAAAGAGAAAGGAAATGAGTAGAGATGGGCATGACTCAAAAAAATGGTGTTTCGTTTGTCGTTTGTCGTTTAGGGGGTCCGTTTTGGTTCGTTTTGTTTTTCGTGAATTTTTTTGCAAAAAAAATTGTTTTCGTTTCGTTATGTAATGAAATGAAAAAACGAAAACGAAAATGAAAAATTGCTGTTTCATTAGTATTCATTACAGTTCAATGTATTTGCCGCAATGAAAACAAAACGCATGACAAAATTTCTGTTGTTTCGGTTCATTTCGTTTCATTTTGGAGACAAAATTCGTTTTTCATTTCGTTACGTAATGAAGCGAAAAAACAAAAATGAAAACGAAAACGAAAAATTGCTCGTTTCGTGCCCATCTCTAGAAATGAGCTTATTTCATCTGTGTAGTTGTGGGGGAGGGGAGATTTAATTACCTGAAAAAGTCAAATTAAGTGCAATCAAAAGTGACCACAGCTCACAATTAATTTATATGCCATGTGATTTGATACTGATATATATTGATTCAAATAGTCAGTGTGGCTGAGCCCTCAGCTGTGTACTAGAATCATAATATTGAAAAGCATTGTGATTCCCCCCCCCAACTTTAGCAGTGCTTTCCTCCAAGTCACCTGATTAGTTAATTTGTGGGAGGCATCTCTTTTTCAATTATTCTGAGTCTTCATCACAGCAAATCAGAAGCAAAGCATTGCTTCAAAATCCAGCACGTGCGGCCAGAAGCCATGGGCAGAAAGCGTTCACAGGTTCATGCCCAGTGAATTACATTCGGCCCTCACAAATGGCCATTTCTAACACTAAGGATACTATTTGACATGGAATGGGTTTAGGTAAACTACTGAAATCAGTGGAGCTTAAGCTAGTTGTGATGAATGCAAATGTGCTTGACCGGTGTCGGGCACAGTCACTGAATCTGTAGAAAGTCATAATACGAGGGGGGCAATAGTCCTTTCTCTCGTAGCTTTTGCAAGCACCCTTAAAACATGTTCCAGAGGGTGAGGAAAGTACCTGAACTTCTGAAGCACATTTTTGCTACCAGGAAAGAGACCATCAACCATTTTGCTACAGTGAGAGTGCTGGATTTCGCCCACTGATTTCCTCACGCCTACTCTATGAGGAAGTCCCAGTCTGATCTGCTCAACTATACTCATGGCAATGCAGAAATTTTTATACACACACACACATATATAAATGAAATTCTTTGGTGGTGGTATCGAGTGAAACTGGGTTCTTCCAGAGGTTTCCCATCTCAGCACACGGCCTGGCTATTTGTAAGAGTGACACACCTCTCTCCCAAAAGGGAGCTCACAACACATCCTAAATTATGCCGATCATAAGGGGTTTCACGCTTCGCAGTTGTGTAGTGGTGTAGGCCAGTAACTTTCCTAGATGTTTTTAATTGTTAGATGACTAATATTCTCCTTCCCTCCTCCCCTTTTTGCAATTCTAAACCTGTGCCTCTTAGAAAGGCTGCATGATGGTTTGATTGACTTTCACTTTGCAATTCCTCTCTCAAATACGAAAGCGGCCCCGAGAGAGGAGAAAACCACAGTCCAAGCTGTTAAGAATCCTTGCTTGTCTCCATTCAGGGCTTCCTGGGAGAAAAGGCATAAGAGGTGATGCTGGTGTGCCAGGCCCTGCGGGCATGAAAGGTTTCCCCGGCCTAGCTGGCTTTCCTGGACGACTGGGAGAAGGAGGGTTGCCAGGGCAACCTGGTCTTCCGGGCCCATATGGGATTCCAGGCATCTCTGGACCCAAAGGTAAGAAGGGCCAACTTTTGAGGGAAAGCCCTAACGAAAGTCTAGCAATAACGTCGCCGCTCCAAGGCAAGAAAATTTAGGGTACCAAAACCTGGGTAAAAGGTATAGGTTCTCCCTGCATGTGCATGCTATGGAACATTGTTATTGTTGTTGCCAGATGGGCGGGGCATAAGTCTAATAAATTTATTATTATTATTATTATTATTATTATTATTATTATTATTATTATTATTATTATTATTATTATTATTATTATTATTATTATTAATTACACAAGAACATAAGAGGAGCCATCCTGGATCAGGCCTAAGGCCCATCTAGTCCAGCTTCCTGTATCTCACAGTGGCCCAGAAGCAAAGCATTAAGAAGAAGAAGAAGAAGAAGAAGAAGAAGAAGAAGAAGAAGAAGAAGAAGAAGAAGAAGAAGAAGAAGAAGAAGAAGAAGAAGAAGAAGAAGAAGAAGCTGATTTTTGCAGCTCAAGAACAAGCTATCAGAACAAATGCAGTTAAGGCTAGAATAGAAAAATCAGCTGAGTCCCCCACATGTAGACTCTGCAAAGAGGCAGATGAAACTATTGACCATATATTGAGTTGTTGCAAGAAAATTGCTCAGACTGATTACAAACAGCGTCATAATGTAGTTGCTCAAATGGTCCACTGGAATTTGTGTCAGAACTATCATCTGCCCGTAGCAAAGAACTGGTGGGACCATAAGCCTGAAAAAGTGACTGAAAATGAGCATGCAAAATTACTTTGGGACTTCTGAATACAGACAGACAGGGTTTTGGAGCATAATACCCCAGATATTGTGATTGTGGAGAAGAAAAAAGTGTGGATCATTGATGTTGCTATACCAGGAGATGGTAGAGTCACTGAGAAACAACTTGAAAAAATTACCCGATATCAGGATCTCAAAATTGAACTTCAGAGACTCTGGCATAAACCAGTATGGGTGGTCCCAGTGGTAATTGGCACACTGGGTGCGGTGTCCAAAGACCTAAGCAAGTATCTAGAAGAAATTGGAGTGGACAAAGTCACCATCAGTGAGATGCAGAAAGCCACCTTACTGGGATCTGCTCGCATAATTCGCCGATACATCACTGAGTCCTAAACGCTTGGGAAGCGTTCGACTAGTGATTGGTAATATAAAATCCGGCGTAGATAGCTGTGTGGTTTAATAATAATAATAATAATAATAATAATAATAATAATAATAATAATAATAATAATAATAATAATAATAATAATAATAATAATAATAATAATAATAATAATGGTGTATTTTAAGGATATGTTATGTTTGCCTTAGTGTAGGTCCTAGATCTAAGAGTAAGACTTTGACTCCGGACAAGTTTACCAAGCCAACAGCATCCAAGGACAAAAGCCATACTGTCCTCTCACTTGCCCTTGGTGTGATGAAGACAGGCATAGCCATAGTTCCTTATGGCTTCTGCCAGGATTGCCCGGGATTCCTTGCAATAGTGACACTGGCTTATTTTCTGTTCTGGCTGTACCATAGACTTAATAGAATAATGGAACCAAAATAAGCTTAGAAACCCATCAAGTCCAACCTGTTGTCCAGTTTTCCATTGAGGGCAGCATCGGAGCACTCGCCACCTCGGTCCTTGGGTCCGTTGTCATACTGCTCTTAACGTTTAAGGCTTTTTCCTAATCTTCAGCCAAAACTGTCCCTATGTGTCTTGATTCTAGGGGAAAAGGGCTCTGCAGGGGTGATTGGTTTCCCCGGGATGACCGGCCAGTCTGGAGCCTCTGGGATCACTGGGCCAAAAGGAATTCCCGGAACACCCGGGAGAGAAGGACCTGTGGGGTATCCTGGACTCCCTGGGCTGAAAGGTAAGTCCCAAAACAGCGAGGTGGGATTTGACTGGAACAGAAAATGTCCCTATCACTGTGGGTGTAAATCTGTTGGGGCCACAGATGGGCGCCACCAAAGTTTGCGTAGCATTCCAGTTCTACAGTATCACGAGCGACGCAATGTACCGGAAGCAGAGCAGCCTGATCCAGTTATATTGCATTGATTACGCAGGGTGGAATATAAGACATAAAGCAGGGGTGTCCAAACTTCAGCCTTCCAGCTGTTTTGGACCACAACTCCCAGAATTCCAAGTCTGTATTGCTAATGGCAAAGGATTGTGGAAGTTGTGGTCCAAAACAGCTGGGGCACCAAAGTTTGGACACCACTGGCATAAAGGGTGTATACAAATGCATATTTTGAGTTGATCTGTGCCTGGAGGGTCCGTCCCCTCTCCCCCCGTGGTTGGTTTGGGCTCAACCATAATGTTTTGCTATAAACCAGAGACACCCTCCCCTCCACCGGAGATCATTACTTATTTAAATTGTTATTATTGCACTTCGCTGTCCCAGAGGAGTAGAGAGCTAGCTTGTCTGTGATCACACGTTGCCTTCATACGATGCAGTAACTTGTCTGGCCTTGTTGTTTATGCCGTGTATCGTGTTTTTTCCTGTCGCTTTTTCAGGAGACAGAGGTAACCCTGGCCCCCCAGGACCTCCTGCTCTCTCACTCGAAATGGCTGTCACCTTTAAAGGAGAAAAAGGAGAGCCCGGTTCCCCTGGACTTAGTGGATTTCCAGGGCCAAGAGGTACCGTTTCTCATCCAGACCTTCATATCCATTTTCCTCATCTCTCCTTAAGAATTCGTCCACTCGTTAATGGCCTGGCTGACTGAAAAAAAGCCTGGCTCCTCACTGTAGTAAGTCTTGTTTTGGGGAACGTGGCGGTGAGGATACCAAAAGGAATGTGGGCAAATTGGCTTGCCACTTTTTTTTTACAAGATGGTGCCCAGAACATAAGGAGGGAGCCATGCTCAATCAGAGTAGGAACTCAATGGCAGCCGTCATTCAGTTTTGCTGAGCAAGCGAAGTACACAGACGCTCTGACAACGGAAGTTTGCCTAGTCATACTAAGTCTTTGGTAGCCCTAGCTTTCCTGGACGTAACCTCTCCTTGAAATGATCCAAGCTATTAGTCGTCGTTACATCTTGTGGCAGTGAGTTCCGCCGTTCAGCTAGGTCATTGTGTGAAGAAGCTCTACTATCATCCAGAACCTCCCACCCTTCCCTTTCAGTCGAATTATGAAAAAAGGAACACCTTGCCTATTTTTAGAAAGAGCCACAGTCTCTTCTCACCCGTAGCCTGATTTCTTCTAACATGTTGTTCACCTCACTTCAAACTGCCTGTCTTCATCTGGAATGGAACCGGGAGTTTCTCCTGTTGCAGAAGCCCCCCACAGTATGCTCTTCCTTATGCCCATTATATGTTTGTTATCCTTTTCATAGGAGACAAGGGGCTGCCTGGACCTCGTGGGCAACCCGGGGTCCCAGGAACAGCTGGCTTGCCAAGCAGAGAGAAAGGGGAGCCCGGTGACCCAGGCTTTCCAGGGAATGTTGGCGTTCCTGGCTTACCAGGACAGAAGGGCACGGCTGGCATTGTCGGGTTTCCAGGGATGCCCGGAGCAACGGTCAGTATGTCGGAAAGACGTGTTTATGGGATACTTTTCTTCCAAGACCCAAAGTAACTTGCCTGAATTTGGATTAAGCAAACAAGAGAAAGCCACAACTTTATAGATCTCAGCCCAAGCCCCGAAATCAAACAAGCAAAACACACAAGCACCTTAAAAGGAGCTGGAAGAATAGAGATGAGCACGAACCGCTGGTTCGTTGGTTCAGCCTGGTGCACTTACTGCTGCAACGTTTTGTGCCCAGCCCCCTCTGCCAGGCATCCACTCCGAAGCTGCACCCGGAGGAGGCGGGGCATGGAAACGCTGCTTCTGAGCGGGCACCTGTGGGAGAGGGCGGGACGCCGGACCACCTAAATACCTGTCGAAGCAGTAAACGAACGAGGATGAGCCACCAAGACTGAAAGTTTGTGCCCATCTCTCGCTGGAAGTAAACTTGAAGGTCACGAACAGTGGAGGACTCAGCATCTGCTTTTTAGAATATAACTCTTATTCCTAAACCCCTTATTTTCACCATGCTTCTAAATATGCCTATCTGGTATAGAGAATGCTGTAATCCCAGGCGACCCTTGTTCGTTGCTTCAGATACTGATCATCCACAAAATACAATATAATGAAATAATGGAAGGGACTGTTGTTGTTGTTGTTGTTGTTGTTGTTGTTGTTGTTGTTGTTGTTGCATCATTACAGTCATGACCGACTCTTTGTGTCCCCACGTCCATGGAGTTTTCTTGGCAGGAATACTGTAGTGGCTTGCCAGTTCCTACTCCAGGTGCCTACAGCACCTGGTATTCCCATCCAAGGACTAGCCAGGCCCAACCCTGCTGAGCTTCCGAGATACATCTTCTGAAATATTTGATCAAACAATGGGGTGCAGTGGAGTTCTATATTCCCAGGATGTAGAACATATTACGTTCCTTATTTCAGTATAAAATACACGACACGTCTCTTCAAGGGCGGTAGAACATAAAAAGAATTACAGTTGCCACATTATAACTTGCTGGGGATAACCTCTTATGCAGCAATGACATCTGGTAGTATAACGTCGTCTGTATCCGTTCTGCAAAATGGCCTCTTCTAAAATGGCCCCATATGAACTGCTCTTTCTTCAGGGTGCTGAAGGAACACCAGGTCCTCAAGGGCTCCCAGGCACCCTTGGATTGCAAGGTCTAAAGGGTAAGTTGCAGGCATTAATTTTCCTTTTCGTAAGAAACAATGCAATGTAGTGGTTAAAGCTACAAATCGCCCTTCAGCCATAGAGACTCCCTAAGGCAGTGATGGCACACCTTTTAGAGACCAAGTGCCCAAACTGCAATTTTTTTTCAAAGTTCCAATATGGACATTTAACCTTACAGTGATACCCCAGGTTACCAAATGTTTTGGGTGCTACCCTTCAGGAAAGCGAAGATCAAGGAACGGGCTTTTGAATTTCCCGCAGCCATAGCACCCTCACTGTGGCCATGGGAAATTCAAAAACCTGCTCTTCGGTCCTCACTTTTCCAAAGGGTGCTACCCTTCACGAAACAGAGGATTGAAGAGCAGGGGTGCTACCCTTTGGGAAAGGGATGTAGGCTTTTGAATTTGCCACAGCCACAGCGAGGGTGCTGCGGCTGCGGGAAATTCAAAAACCTGCTCTTCGGTACCTCCCTTTTCCGAAGAGTTGCACCCTATCCACCACTCTGACCTGGGCAGGGAGGTTGATGGGGTACTACACCATCGGGAAAGCCAGGGGAGAGGAGAGGTGGGAAGTGGCGGTGGCTGGTGGGCTCATTTGTAGCCCCAGTTTACTCTCCAGCCACACCGCTCTGGGCATCCGAAAAGTAAGCTGGAGCTATGAAGGATCCCACAAAACACTCTCTTCCCTTCACCCGGTTCTCTTCGTGGAGCCATTTGGGGGGGGGGAGTCTCGAAATGGCGAAGGGGGCGATGTTGCAGCGTGCTCACAGAAATGGCTCTGCACGCCATAGGTTCACCAACACTGCCCAAGGGGATCTTGAGGCATTTCCACCACATTCCACCTGATTTATGTGAGGGGAAAAGCCATGGGAAAAGCAGCAGAGAAGGCCCTCGGCCGTGTCCCCACCTAACGCACCTGTGAGGGTGGTGGGACCGACTGAGAGAGAGGCTTCTCCTGATGCGCCATGCCATTAATTCATGTGTGGGTTTGGCAGAGGTAAGAAATGGCATTGGTTGTCTTTGCGCAGCTATTCCACGAGGCAAGGTTTTGTTCAGGAAAACAAATCACGAGATTGGTGAGGGTGGAGCTTGGGGCATCGTAGCTTTTTCCAGCACTGTTGGCCGCAAGTGTTGGTTCACCAAGTGAAAACTGTGGGTTGGTTTGTCATCTTACGCCAGGTGACCGAGGGGAATCCTTCGGCATCCCAGGTGGAGTTGGAGCCAAAGGACAGCGTGGAGACCCTGGATTTCCAGGTAAACGATGGAGGAAGACCTGTGAGAAGTTCTTGGTAGGAATGATCGCAGAAATGATCCTGGGAGAGACACCCCCACCCCCAACAGAGAGAGACGTCTTCTCTGAATCTGCAGACATGGGGAGTCCTTGCTGCTCACTGCAATTTTTTCAAATCCCCAGTATAGTTAAGTTTCCGATATTGTACCATGGAGACCTGTAGAATGTCCTGATTTAAAATATGAGTGTTACATAAGTCTTTTCTTTTTAAATGGCCCTTGGTTTAGAACATTGATTTTTTTTGTAAATTTTGTAAATAAACAGTAAATAATAACAGACAGGTATTACTTGGCTAAAGTAATTTGCTGCTGTTACTCATTGCAATTCAGAGAATACTAAAAACTTTTAAAAAACTTTTAAAATGCGCAAAATTTCCTGAAAGACACTCCCGGAGTAATATTTTTTAAAATAATTTGGAATTTGTTTTTGTCCTGGCCCCAACATTAAAATGATGCTAACTTGTCAATATGTATTTTTTTTAAAGTAGCAGCTATGCCCCCTAAACTAATGTTGCTACCAGTATGATGTTATGTGCCACTTAAGGCAAGAATTATCTTGTTGAGTCTGCATTGAGTATTACATAGAAAAGCTTGCCAGTAGAGATGGGCACGAAATGGAAAAAACGGTGTTTTGTTTCATTTTATGAAACGGCTTGGCTTCTGAAGTTCCGATTGATTCCAATTAGAAAGATTTCCCCCCCTAGAGACACCCCCTTTGGAGCTTGATAAATCTGCTCCCTGATCTTCAAACTTTTCTAAATTTGGGGGGGGGGGCTAGGGAAGAGCGTGAGTTCCCCTGCCATTGATTCCTCTAGGATGAATTGTTTCATTCTAGAGGCGGGGAAATGGTGTTTTGTGACGAAACACGTCCTGCTGTTTCGTTAGGTAACGAAATAATTCGTTACCTAATGAAACAGCACTTCATGTTTCGTTTCGTGCCCATCTCAACTTGCCAACACAGAGTTGTGCAGATTATGTAAGTCTCCTGTTTGGTATTGTCCAGGTTAGAAATTAGAAAGGCAAAGCATTTCTTAATGATAGCTTTCGGGATTTATAGCTCTGAAGACGAGCAAGGGCCTCTGAGGGGTCCAGTCTAGAAGAGACAGCAATGAGGTGTTGGAGGACAGTGATGTGGGTGTGTCACACCCTTTATCCCCTGAGATAACCTGTTCTTCAGAGGGATGGTGTACGATGCTGCTGCTTTGGAAGCCTCAAAGACAGTTCTCACTGCCGTTTTATCCTCCTGTCCTGGAAGCAACGGAGTATTTGGCTGCTGAAATAGCAAAGTTTCAACCTCTAGATGTTTTTTCTCTACTGCGATCAACATTAGCTTAAATCTGTGGCTCTCAACCTTGGGTCTCCAATGGTTCTTAGACTACAACTCCCAGTAGCCTTCACTGCTAGCAGTGCCGGTCAGGATTTCTGGGAGTTGTAGTCCGAGAACATGACATCTGGGGACCCCATGAACCCACCTCCCCCAAGTGGAGACAAGACAGCTTTCAGGGCTGTCATGCTACAAAGCTGGTCTCTTTGAAGATGTTCGTAAAATACGAAAATGATTTCTTTGTGATCTTCTGAGGTCCAAGAGGACTCGATGGACCAAAAGGTGAGCCGGGCTTCCCTGGACCATCTGGGTTTGCAGGACAAAAAGGTCTTCCTGGAGATCGCGGCCGAGATGGACCACCAGGTAACCAAACCTTTGTGTGTGTGTGTGTGTGTGTGTGTGTGTGTGTGTGTGTAGGGACGGTCCACTGTATTAATGTTATACAGTATTTCTATTTTAATGCTGTGTGTGTATGTTGAATGTCTTTGATCACTGGAATGTGCTCTGGTGTAGAGCACAATACAAATTATTATTATTATTATTATTATTATTATTATTATTATTATTATTATTAGTAGTAGTAGTAGTAGTAGTAGTAGTAGTAGTAGTAGTAGTAGTAGTAGTAGTAGTAGTAGTAGTAGTAGTAGTAGTACAGTAAGATCCCTGTATCCGTAGGAGATTGGTTCCAATATGCCTCTTGTGGTTGTTGAAAGACACAAATACAATACATATCATGGCAAAAGGAAAAAACCAGAAGTAGGTATTTTCACAGGTGATCAACAGAACTGGCCACTGTGACTAGAAGAACCCAGAGGCCATGTTACGTAGTCTTCAACAAGGAGACATAACATGGTCTCTATCTCTCTCTCTGGTGGCCAGTTCTGGTAAATACATCATGGAAAAACATATTTCTAGTTTTTTTCTTCTTCTTTTTTAAGCATTAAAATAATGTTTAATATTTTCAGACCTCTGCTAAGTAAAACCATGGATACAGGGTTATTTCTTCATTATTTTTGTTGCTTTGATAGATCTGCTCGAGGGAACATTGGACCATCTTCAAGGGTTTTGAGCTTTCGGTACAAGGGGTGATCACAAGAGTTGTGTTCTTTTTAATGCTTCCATTCTTCTCCCTCCTCCCCAGGCATCCCTGGGGCGAGCGGTTCCAGAGGTGACCTGGGTTTCCCTGGCAGAGCTGGGCAACGTGGGCCACCTGGGTTCCCAGGGCAAACTGGCATGGCAGGAATCAAAGGTGAGGATTCTGATGCATCTCCTACTTGCCATCGATCGGTGAGTCCATTCTAGACTTGCTCAAAGGCCCGTTGGCCCAGGCGGTTGGTTTTTTTCCACCAGTATGCTACCTGGCCCCCTCCCCTGTCTCTCTGATCTTCAGCCCTCACCATCTTTAAATCTTTCCGCAGGTCTCCAAGGCATTCCTGGTTTGACTGGGCTTAATGGCTTACCAGGCACTGTGGGCTCACCTGGGACACCAGGTAAGTAGAAGCTCCATCAGAAAAACACAGAACATGGTTGGCCCTCTGATCTAGACTCACCTGGGAATATTGCAGCTTCTTTGGGCCCTTTTATTGTGGACTCCTCTATAGGTGACTTTGTCTTCTCCTTACTCTTGGTTTATTTGTTTATTTAAAAATGTTTTTACCCCGCCTTTCTCCTGGGAATGTTCTCTAGTTGTTAAGCTAGAACACTGCTTCCCCATCTTGGCTCCCAAGATGTTCTTGGACTAAAACTCCCAGAAGCCTTTGCCACTAGCTGTGCTGGCCATGAATTCTGGGAGTTGTAGTCCAAGAACATCTGGAGACCCACGGTTGGGAACCAACTACGCTAGCTGCAAGAACTCAGCTAATTGAGGCCAATAAGTGACTTGGTGAGCTCCCTTGAGATGGTCTGTTTCATCATGGATGAGAACTTTTTCACTTGTTCTCCAGCTACAAAAGGGGTTGAGGGATGCATCGCCCTGGGTGTACCCTTGAGATAGTGGCATCAAACCATTCCCTCTCTGGTTCTCCTTTCCTCTTTTTCTTTCTAGGCATGAGTGAAAGTGGACTTCCAGGCCCAGCGGGGCTGCCAGGGGTCAAAGGGGTAGCCGGTGTCCCGGGTTTTCTGACCGGAGCTCCAGGTTTCCCTGGGCCGAAAGGACTCATCGGGGATATGGGTAAATTGCTGCCGCGGTAAAGACGAGGAGCTTTTCAAGCGGGGCCGCGTTCAGAGCTGGTGGGGCCGAGGGGGGGTTATGGGAGCAAAGAAGGGTTGGGGAGTCTCCTGTTTGAATCTCGGCTCTGCGTGAAGTAAGGAGGTAACAAATGCCCCCCCTTTCATCTTTCAAATGGGAAATATAATCTTGGATAATAACATACAAATGTTGTGAGGATTATAAAAAATAAAATGGATGGATGGATGGATGGATGGACAGGGAAAGAGGGACGGAGGGGCGGAGGGAGCTTATATCACACCCAACTAAAGCAAAGTATGCTAGTTATATACTGCCCCATAGCACTTGAATCATTATCTGGGTGGTGTACAATTTAATTATGCATGCTACATGTTATCCCCCAGATATATAGCAGGGCAGGCTTACCACAGAGGGCGTTTATACATGACCCCTAAACTCCGGGGCAAATGGCTCCCAGCTCCAGAGCTTAAAAATGTTTACCCACCAGCTCCGGAGTTTACAGGAAATTAAGTGCGACCACGCCCACTTTAGCACGTCCCAGCGCACCTTTCAAGTACCTGCTCTTTGGAGGTGAAAATTATTTGATCTGGTGTAACGATAGTGAGTGTGGGGCTCTCCTTGCTTCTGTTTGTTGTTTTTTGGCTCCCGCCCCTTTAAGAGCTACTTTTACAGAGACGAGAGGCAGAACGGAGGTGAGCGGCATGCTTTTCTTTCTCTTTTTCTCCCTCCCCTCATGCAGCCAGCAGCCAGGAAGTGCGGAGGGGGTGGGAACGCAGGAAGAGCGACGAACCCCTAAGATCTCTGGTCCGAATTTAAGTGGCCAGCGGATCTTAGGGGTCATGTAAAAAGGCCCAGAGTGAAGGATATTAGAAGGAGCATTATATCCCCAGTGTAATCTTGTGACAGTCTGCTTAGGATGCTCACCTCCTCCAGACGACTTCTACTTCCATAAACCTGTGTTGATCCTTCCCTAGAGATGGGCACCAACTGGTTTGTCCCAGTTCATCCCAACTCATGAAGGAGGCAACCCAGGCGCTGCTGCTGCTCCCAACTCCTGCCTCCCAAGTGGATCAACAACTCGCCAGGCCCAGCGTGGTTCCTTCCTTTGCCTCCTGGGCTAATCTCCCAGTCACAGACTTCTCCGAGTGGGAGATCAGCCAAGAGGTCAAGAGAGAGAAGCCCGAGCTGTTGCCTGGAGTGGAAGATCAGCCGAGGAGGTGGAGGAAGCCAGCATGCTGGTCTTGGCGAGTTGCTGATGGAGCCCGAGGAGGCAGGGGAGAGGTGCAGGAGCCCTTGTGTTGCTGCCTTTACAAAGTGGGACGAACTGGAGCGAACTGGTTCGTGCCCATCTCTATTCCTTTCTCTTGCTTCCAAGTAGCTCCGCTTGGCCAACGTAGCACGACACCTGGGCTTGTTGTTCTGATGAGAGATGTTGTGCGTTAGGTGCTGTTTTTCAGGGCATCTGTCTCTGAGCGGTCAGAAAACCAACCTGTAACTCTTCATCTCCGCCTTTCCAGGTCGTCCTGGAACCTTGGGCCGGCCTGGGTTACCAGGCCCTCCTGGCATCTCCATTCCTTCTAACATTCCTGGGAGACCCGGTGACCCTGGACGTCCCGGAGAGGATGGCAGGCCAGGTATGGATGAAAGGTCCTGAATCCGGCCCCTGGGACAATTGGGAACGTTTTGTGAGCAAGCCAGCCTCCGAGACCCAGCCCCCAGTGGTGTCTGGGTGGTGGTGGACCAGCCCGCTGTTTGAAAACTTTGAGGACCCCTGGTCTAGAGTGAGACCGAAAAGTTAGCCTGGAAAAGTTACATATTGCCCAACACCGGGGCCATATTGATGGATGTTGTGTTGATTTCGGAGCCGTTCTTCTGTAATTTTGAGACCGGAGAAGCCCCAAACCAGAACTCAGCATCTTCTGTTGGCAGGTAAAAGAAACAGGGATGCTTCCGTGAATGCTAAAATCCTGCCCAAGAGGGCTGGGAAACTCTCCAGGGCAGATTTCCAGAGAGTAGAACAGTGTTTCTCAACCTGTGGGTCCCCAGATGTTCCTGGACTGCAACTCCCAGAAGTCTTCCTCACTAGCTGAGCTGGCCAGGAGTTCTGGGAGTTCTGGGGGCTCACAGGTTGAGAGCCACTGGAGTAGAAGAAAAGGCGGATGCCACTACAATGGTTTCTTTCTCCTGCAGCTGCAGCTTAAACTTCCCCATGTCAGTACAACGCTGTGGTTTCAAACCAATTCTACCTCCCTTGGCTGAGTTCAATGGTACAGTTACCACGAGTTTAAATGCGGAGCTGTCGTAAGAGGGAAAAGATCTTCATTTATCCTAGCATGAGTTGTCCTCATTCCTTCTGCTATAAATCAGCTCATTTTTTTGGCAAAAAGTCAAAGGTAAACATGGATGTAATTTGTGGCTGATACCATTGATCAAATATGATTTGGCTGCTGAGGCACTGGGCTTTGAAGGATTTGCGTGTCTGGAGGGAAAATGTCATCAGAGCAGGCAATATGGCTTTTCTCCACCTCTCCATTGCTCCTTATTGGCGGCTTGGAGTGGCCCTTGAGAGCCATTGGTGTTCCACGGAAGCCAGGATAGGGTGCGAAGACGGCCCTCTCCCACAATGCACAGAACTGGGGTCGTGTAAGCTTGAACGATTGAAATCATTCGTAATGGAGCTGCTTTTTGCTTGCTTCAATTTGTGCTAGGATTTCAGGGCCCTCCTGGACCTCCCGGACTCCCAGGACCCGCTTCCAACCAAGGTGACAGTGGCATCCCGGGTCTTCCTGGGTCTCCCGGGATCCCAGGATTTAAAGGTGACCCCGGCTTCCCTGGGCTGAGTGGAGTCCCAGGTGCCTCTGGATTCAAAGGTATGGAGTTATTATTATTATTATTATTATTATTATTATTATTATTATTATTATTATTATTATTATTATTATTATTATTATTATTATTATTATTATACAGCTAACTACGCTGGATGTTGTATTACAAATCACTAGGCGAACGCTTCCCAAACGTTTAGGACTATGTGATGTATCGGCAAATTATGTGAGCAGGTCCCAGTAAAGTAGCCTTCTGCAGATGACTGATGGTGACTTTGTCAACTCCAATTTCTTCTAAATTTATTTTATTTATTTTTATTTATTATAAAGCTTGTATACCGCGCCGTCTTCCCGAAAGAACTCCGGGCGGTTCACAACAGACAACAAAACAACAATTAAGGGCAAACAAGAAACAAGTAAAAAAAATCAATTCAATAACATGATAATAAAAAGCATGAAGGCGGATGGCGGACCAGGAAAAAAAAAGAGACGAATAATAATAATTGATCAAGAGCCACCAAACGCCTCCCGGAATAGCAAGGTCTTTAGAGCCTTCTGGAAGGCAGGCAGGGACTGTGCAAGGCGCACTTCGCTAGGGAGATGGTTCCATAATATAGGGTGAGCCACAGAAAGGGCCTGGTTACGGGTGGACAATTTCTGAGCCTCCCTGGGCATGGCCACCCGCAGCGAGTGCGCCCGTGACATCCTAGTTGGTTGGGCCGATGTTGACTGCTGGGAGATCCACTCTGCCAGCTAATCAGGTCCCAGGCCATGGAGGGTTTTATAAACTAAAACCAAGACCTTGAATCTAATTCGGGACACAACGGGTAACCAATGCAGGTGAGCCAGAACTGGGGTGATGTGGTTGTATCGATGCACACCCGCCACCAGTCTGGCTGCCACATTTTGCAGACGCCGAAGAAGAGTCAAGGGCAGCCCCAAGTAAAGAGCGTTGCAGTAATCTATTCTCGAGATCACCAGTGCTTGCACAACTGTTCTCAGGGAGTCCCTGTCAAGGTATGGACGAATCTGGGCGATCTGACGAAGGTGGAAAAAAGCAGTCCTGGATGCGGCGGCCACCTGGGCCTCCATGGTAAGGGCCGGGTCCAGGACCACACCCAGATTCCGGACACTGTCCGCCAGCTGGAGGGAAACGCCCTCCAGGCTGGCGAGAGGGCCTCCATACCCGGAAGGAGAAGTCCCAAAGAACACAACCTCGGTCTTCTCGGGGTTGAGTTTGGGCCTGTTGGCTTTGGTCCATGCCATGACTGCATCCAGGCACTGGTTGAGGGTCTGGACAGCCTCAACTGCAGAGGTGGAAAAGGAGAGATAGACCTGCGTGTCATCAGCGTACTGACGACAGCAGACTCCAAATCTCCTTATGACCTCTGCCAGCGGCCTCACATAGATGTTGAACAGCATGGGAGAAAGGGACGACCCCTGCGGAACCCCACAAGGGAGTATCCACGGGGCAGACAGCTCCCCACCCCCCATGCTGCACATGCTGGGGACGGTCCTCCAAGAAGGATCCCAACCAACTGAGAACAGTGCCTTCGATACCTATCTCGGAGAGCCGGTCCAGTAGGATATACTTGCTTAGCTCGATGATGATGATGATGATGATGATGATGATGATGATGATGATGATGATGATGATGATGATAAAACCCATGCCTGGCGCTTGGCAAACGGTCCCTCTCTCTGACTCATGGTCTTCTCAAGCCACTCCTTTCTTAGTTCTCAGCCGAGAGCCTCCAGCGAGGCTGGCGGAATTTGGGGAGCCGTTTTTATCCGCGGCTCATACGGGTGCAGTGACGAAGCAGGGCTCCTGTGACCTTCTGCTTGGTCTCTCTGCAGGCCTCCGGGGCGATCCCGGTTTCATGGGAATGCCAGGGAAAGACGGCCCGCCGGGAGATCCGGGTTTCCCCGGCCTCAAAGGCGAAGCAGGCCGACGAGGTAAGCACTGGGCAGATCAAGGAGATGGGCTGGTTCTGGGGGGATGGATCAATCTGTAGGGTCAAACGCATGGCAGATTGTCTATTATATCTCCCACCCATACGTTGTTTTTGACATCTGGCCATGAAGCCAGGGGTTGGGAGTTCAATTCCACTCAGTGCCTCCTTGACATGCTTTCCTGGCGCGCGCATGCACATGTTGTGTCCCCCGCAAGGGAAGAATGTGTACACCCTGTGGGGTTCGAATGGACCCCCGCGCTGCTTCTCAGGATGCTCCATTCCATCATTTCCCTGATCCTTATCCTATTCCGTGCCAAAAATCAAGCTCTGTTTACATGTCCCCCATCTCCTCTCCAGGATGGCAATCTACACAAGATTACAAAGTTTGTCCTTATCCTGTATCCTCTGAGCATCCAAAGTCTTCATTGTTTTTCAGATCTCAAGATTCTTCTTCTTTGCATTTTTTTGTTGTCGCTTGGATTGCTTGTTGGTTTTGCATGTTGCAATGGGCGCAAAAAGAATAAAATGGCGACCATGTTTTTTACCTCCCTCTTTGTCAAATGGGCCTTAAAGGATATTTTTTTAAACCGTTAGCCTGGTGATAATGCACCCAGATGGCTGACTCATTATCTGTTACCTGCAGGTTTCCCAGGACTACAAGGGCTTCCGGGTCTGACCCAGAAGCCTGAAGAAATCAAGGTCCCACCAGGTTTAATGGGACTCCCTGGAATTGATGGCATTCCTGGTGCAAGTGGTGACCCCGGGTTCCAGGGACCAGTTGGTCAGCAAGGTAAAGCCACGTCTCTCAGGAACTCATTACCCTCCTTGAAGGATGCCTCTCCCGATGGCAGTTTTACAGTGAACATAAGAACTTAAGAACAGCCACATGCTGGATCAGGCCAAAGGCCCATCTAGTCCAGCTTCCTGTATCTCACAGTGGCCCCACCAAATATGCCTGGGAGCACACAAGACTAGATCTCTATCTCCTGATACCACTCCCCAGCCTCTGGCCCTTGAAGTACCCTGGTTTTAAGCCTAGAGATGACACATCCCCATCATGGACTTTTCCTCCAGGATTCTGTCCAATCCCCTCTGGAAGGCATCCAGGCCAGATCCGGAACGGTGGCTGTTTAGGAGAACTTTCAGGTTCACCAGCCATGTACCCTGGAACAGGGGTCCGTGTGGGACTGAGTGCAATAGATCTGCCCGTTTCTTGTTGCACTGCTTGGCTTTCTGAAGCTGTCAGATAGCCCCAACCAACCTGGAAACCTCACTGTTCATCCAATTCCCTGAATATTTAATTGTCAGTCAGGTTCGTCTCGTTGACCTTAAAATCCTTTTGTTCACGTTGTTGTCGGTTTAATAGAGGACTGAAAGAGAGGAGTAAGGGTTTGGTAACCCTGATTACGGTCTCTCGTTACTTGAAGGGTAGATGGTGATGCAATAAAGGAACCAATAGAGATGTTTGTATGTTTTCCCCCCTGGGAAATTCCAGGTCCCAAAGGGATGGTCGGGCGACCCGGTAGGATGGGAACAGATGGTTTACCGGGACCCCCTGGGATAGTGGGAGACCCTGGATCTCCGGGTAGTCCAGGACCCCCTGGATTTGAAGGTAAATGGTTACCGTGCTACTGTATGCTGCTGTTTCTGGTTCCTTTTTAAAGAGGCATTTAACACTTTGCCTATCCGATTGCTCATAATGTTTATGAAAACCGAGATATGAACAAACTGCCTAACTTCCACTGTGGAGACATTAGGGAAATAATCCCCTGAAAAGTAACTTTTTGTGTCAGCATGTTGCTTTCACATTTTTGAAGGCGCCCTCAGGGCCTGCCAAAGCATTGTCAAAATGCCCCTTAAAAGTCACTTATAAAGCAACCAGTCAGGTTGCTTATCCAACTGGCTTCCTTTGCTTCATTACTGTACTTTAGAAATGTATAGGCAGATCCCTGTATCTGTGGGAGGGGGGATCAGCTCTAAGCCTCCTCCCCCCCCGCCCCCAATATCAAAAACAAGACAATAGCGAAGCTGGTATATAGCATGGTCTTTGTCTCCCTCCAGTGGTCAGTTCTTGTAACTACATTTTAGAAATATGTATTTCTGGGGTTTTAAAAAATATTTTTAATATTTTCAGACTGCCATTACGTGAAACTGTAGATAATGTTCCCACAGATATAGGGGGATTACAGTATGTTTTTTTAGATTGGCATTACTCTGCAGAAATGACTTGTTACGGATAATTTTGGCAGTGCTGCACATTACTTCCCACCTACCTGACTCCCTAGTATGACGTTTGCTCTATGTCTTTATTATGTGCACTTCATATATGTAAAAATGTTATTTTTATTTTGTTGTTTTAACTTTCCTTGTACACCGCTTGGAGTTGTTCTCTGAATTAAACTTAGTGGTGTTTAAATCCAAAAATCAATTGATTGATTGATTAAATTATGTTGCTTTTATTATTATTTTGTATTTCTGAGCCCGAATGTCAATCACCTGCCTTTGCTGGCAATCTGTCCATGATGGCCATGACCCAATGTCTTCTCTTTCTCCCAAGGAATATCTGGGAAGCCAGGATCTGCTGGTTTGCCTGGGATGCCCGGACGGAGCGTCAGCGTAGGTTACACACTGGTGAAGCACAGCCAGTCAGAGCAGATCCCTCCGTGCCCCATGGGCATGAACAAGCTCTGGGAAGGCTACAGCTTGTTGTACGTGGAAGGTCAAGAGAAGGCGCACAACCAGGACCTGGGTAAGCACATGGCCGATGCCTTCCCGCTCTTGCTAGCTTAGGAGGGAAAGCAAACAAAGAGCCCTTTGCATGAAGAGGCCCAGTTGGTGAGCTCCCTGTTTGGAAAGGAAGCTGCCCCAGGGGTCTCTGGGATTCTCCAAACAGGAAATTAGGCCTATCCAAAAGTGCCGGAGGGGGGATATGATTGAGGCGTACAAAGTTATGCAGGGCATGAGTAAAGTGGATAGAGGGACGCTCTTCTCCCTCTCACTAACTACCAGAACTAGGGGACATCCACTCAAATTGAGGGTTGGGAGAGTGAGAACAAAGGTTTTTTTTTTTACCCAGTGTGTTAGTCTGTGGAACTTCCTGCCATAGGATGTGGTGATGGCATCTGGCCTGGATGCCTTCAAAAGGGGATTGGACAGATTCCTGGAGGAGGAGTCCATCAAAGGTTACAAACCATGATGGGGATGTGTAATCTCCAGGCTTATAACCGGGGTCCTTCAAGGGCCAGATGCAGAGGAATGTTATCAGGAGACAGACCTCTAGTCTCGTGCGCTCCCAGAGGCATTTGGTGGGGCCACTGTGAGAGACAAGATGCTGGACTAGATGGGCCCTTGGCCTGATCCAGCATGGCTCTTGTGTTCTTAAAGCCTGAAGTCATTCTTCCAGGTGAACACAATTTAGGTGTCTGCAGGTGAGACTCCTCCAGAAAGGAAACTTATGGGATGTGTAGTCCCAAGAACACAGAACATGCATTGCTAGAACTTTGGGAAGTCACTTGGTACTTCTGCAGCCCAAACTGAAGGCATTGACGTGGTCCTCTTTTCTTCTTTCCCTCTTCCTTGAAGGCTTTGCGGGCTCGTGCCTTCCTCGCTTCAGCACCATGCCTTTTATCTACTGCAACATCAACGAGGTGTGTTACTACGCCAGCCGCAATGACAAGTCCTACTGGCTCTCCACCACCGCTCCCATCCCGATGATGCCGGTGGGCAGCTACCAGATCTCGCAGTACATCAGCCGCTGCTCCGTGTGCGAGGCACCGTCCCAGGCTGTGGCCGTTCATAGCCAGGATGTCACCATCCCTCAGTGCCCGGATGGCTGGCGCAGCCTCTGGATCGGATACTCCTTCCTCATGGTAAGGGATCATCATCACTCGGGCACAAGGAGGACTTGTTTCTACTCGGGGATGGGGGGGGGGTCAAAACACTTCCCCTGGCCTAAAAAGCAGGCAGGACAGAAACAATGGGTTTCTAGTGACTACGCCAGATATTTCCTGCTGAGCTGGACTCAAATGATCTGCCAGATGTCCTCTGGCTCTTCATACATGATTATGATCATCATTATTACAAGATATATGACCACCAATGACTACTAGATAGAACCAGAGGCTATGCTGTTTATAGGGTTTGCTATATCTGCAATTCCTGGTATCTGCAAGGGGAGTGAGAGGTTGTGGGCTTGGGACTTATCCCCTGTGGATATGCCAGTCCTACTGTAGTATATGCCCCATTATGTGTGTGTGTGTTGTGTCATTACATTCGTCACTGACTCTTCATGACCCCATGTCCATGGAGTTTTTCTTGGCAGGAGTACTGGAGTGGTTTGCCAGTTCCTACTCCAGGCGCCTACAGCACCTGGTACTCCCTGGTGTTCGCCCATCCAAGTACTAACCAGGGCCGACCCTGGTTAGCTCCTGAAAGCAGGCGAGATTGGATGTGCTTAGGGCATCTAGGGAGCTGTATTCACCATTAGAAGGTGTATTTTTCTATTTGGGTGTGTTGTGAGCCCCAGGAGGGTCTACGTATGTAAACTAGGGACCAGGTTTCACCAAAGGCCTGTGGGGGGGGTTTGTGCCACTGTACTAACCACTTTCCTCATCCTTGTCTCTCTCTCACTGGTTTTTGTTTTAGCACACTGCCGCCGGTGCTGAAGGTGGCGGACAATCCCTCGTCTCTCCGGGGTCCTGCCTGGAAGATTTCCGGGCCACCCCTTTCATCGAGTGCAACGGAGCCCGGGGCACCTGCCACTACTTTGCAAACAAGTACAGCTTCTGGCTGACCACGGTGGAGCGGACCCAACAGTTCGCTGACTTCCCCGTCCCGGAAACCTTGAAAGCGGGACAACTCCGGACGCGGGTGGGCCGGTGCCAGGTGTGCATGAAAAATTTATAGCAAGAAACCCAAACCCGTCAGAGCCAACGAAGGGAGTTGGAAGTCATCTTTGGCTAAACATTGAGGAACGTGTCACCTTCCCCAGCACGGTCAAGGTGTTGAGATGCCGCTCCCACCCCCAAAAGGTCCTTGGATCCTGCCTACTCTTTGATATATCCGGACATGGTGCTACATTTTCCTGTTTTGGGGTTCATGGCTACCTCAGAAAGTCCTTTTATTCCTCTTCCCAGGTGCCACTGTGGGTCCCTTCCAAGATTCACTGTCCAGACGTTTTAATCAGATTCAGTTGATTTTGAGAGATGTTTCTCTCAAGGCTCGGGTGGTTACCCGATGCTTCTCATCTTATGGATTCAGAGCTTGTGAAGAATCCTGAATGTCCCTGAGCCCATTCTTTAAAAACAATTGCGAGGTTGATGGCCTGTATAGCACCTATTCAACTCTACGCACACACACTCCGGGCTACAGCATGGCTATTTTGATTGCTTCTTTCAAACAGCTAGCATTTTAGTGTCGCCTGGGCATTTCTGCTCACCTGGGGCAATCGGCTGCTAGCCAGCTTGACTGATGCTGTCTATTGGCGGTCGTCGCTTGCATATCTGCACATCTCTACGAAACACGCATCCTAAAGCTTAAAGTTACTGGGAGAGCTTTTAAGCTAAAAAACAAACAAACAAAAACGGCGTTTTGGCCAGACTCATCACTGAGTGGGGGGTCCTGAGAAGTAACCTGAAAATTGAATTCATCCCTTGAAGTGGAAGAGATGATGGGCGTTCGGTGAATTCTTGGTAGAGCCTCAAGATACTCATAAGTTGCATGCCTGATGTTTTACAGCTTCTGACTCCATGCTGTACTACGTAACAGGTCGGGACTTGTAGTCCTAGGTTTCTAGAACCCGTCAGGTGTTGGGACGGCTGTGGTATTAGACACTTCGCATGTTGTTTTTTTCCAGTTGCACTCAACAATTTGCCAACAATTACCAGGTCACATGAACATTCATACTTTGTCTCCCCCAACAGAGGTAGCCTTGGAGATACTGGTGCCTAAATTGTTAACATGCTACTAATTTAGTTTGATGCTTATGTGATGCATTGCTTTTAGATAAATGTTTCCTGCTGCTTCAAGCCTAGCAATTAAATTCTGCTTCTTCTAAGGAAGATGAAGAAAGAGGACTGTTCTTGTAATGCACTGCTAGAAACCCTTTTTGGGAAAGCACTGATCGTCCTCTTATTTTCTACAAGAATCCATAAAAACACAACCTATGCCAATTCCCCATCTTTCTAGTAAACTCGGTGAGCTTCTAATTGTTGTGTAAGCTATTTGATTGATTCATAATAAAATGTCAAACTTTATAGCGAACAGCAAGTGTGTTTTGGTACATTGCCATGGAGATTCTCAATAGCTGATGCTACATTTGCATGCCTGGTATCTGTGGTTTTACTTATCTGTGGTCTGAACCTACTAAAAGAAAACCCCAAGAATCATACCTACCCACAATGTAGTTACAAGAACCGATCACTTCAAGGGGGCAAAAACCTTGCTATGTATAGCATTTGCTATTATTCACTAGTTTTTGGCATAAGGAGGGAGTATTTAAAGCAATCTCCCCTGGATACGGGGAGCCCGCTGTAAGTTCCTTTAGTTTTTAGAAAGATACAAGACATTCAAGTATGTAACCTGTTAAGAAATTTATTATTAGATGCACAGATAAAGTGCTGGTACTGAGGAAAAAGAACGGTAAATGTTTAATTTAAAATAAATAAGGTGCCATTAAAATAATATTCTCAAAAGCGAAAGTCTTGATAATGATTGAAACTTAAGGTCAAGGTGAAATACGCAGTAAAAATTGTGGAGGAGAGCTACATACTGCCTCAGCTACCTTTTGCGTGGAGGTAGGAAGGATTCACCTGGTCGGGCATAGGATGCCCCCCACTTCTCCAAGCCTCGCCCTCCAAAAAAAAAAAAAGACATTGACATACCTCCTAGAAACAGGAGGGCAATGGTAACATTGCAGCATTACAGTTCCTTTTACAGAAACGTTTGGGTTTGCTTGAGACATGCGGTGGCAGAAAGGTTAAAATATTTAACAACCCATCGTTCCTGCCGGATCTGGGTGAGTCTTTCGAGACAAGACGCGGACACTTTTCCCTACAAAATTAGTCCATGTGACAGAACGAGGAGGTAACAAAGCCCTCTTTTTATCTTAACATCATGCTTTCGGTGTGAGTAGAGCTATTGCATTGTGTACCACCTGGAGCAGCAATCCCTGCCCAGATTACCGGTGCCTTCGAGAGGATTTTGGCAATGCAGAGCGTCTTTGACTTCAGTATCACGTCTCCTCTCATCCCCACATGGTTCTCTTTTTCTTTTTCCTAGACTAGACAGACCCCGGGGGTGGGGGAGTACGGAGCCAGGATCTGTCCCCTAGTTGAAAAATGTCCTCTTGAGTTCCAGGTGCTGTTCAGCTCTTGCGCTCTGTTCAGGGTTTGTCCTCAGGCACTTCCGGAACAGAAAGGCTGTGTGGTCTTAGTCGCTGTTGGATGCTCGGTGTGGGCGTGCGCGCGCGCATGCACACACAGGGTGGCTTCCTTCATACGCCCAGGATCTCAAATTCTTCTTCCAATTCAAACAGTTTGTCCGTGGATTCAATCAGCTCTGCAGGAGACAGGAAGAAAAGGCGGTGTTCATTCCAAAGGGCCGACTACTGTGTTTCCCTGAAAATAAGACACTGTCTTATATTAATTTTTGCTCCCAAAGAAGCGCTAGGTCTTATTTTCACGGGATGTCTTATTTTTCCATGAAGAAAAATATGGTACACATTTATTGTTCTCTTATTATGGGGAGGCCTTATCTTTATTATTATTATTATTATTATTATTATTATTATTATTATTATTATTATTATTATTATTATTATTATTATTATTATTATTATTATTATTATTATTATTATGGGGATGCCTTATATTTCAGTGTGGGGTAAAACTGTAAGTAGGTCTTATTTTCAGGGGATGCCTTATTTTCGGGGAAACGGTATTGAAACAAGCCTAGGGAAACAGCTCATCCTGCAAAGAATACAGTGGTACCTCGGTTTAAGAATGCCTTGGTTAACAAAAGAAAATCAGTTTAAGAAATTATTGGAAATGGGGATGCTTCGGGTTAAGAAAAAAAATTCAATGGAATGCCTTGGTTTACATCCCCCCCCCGGCGAGGCATTAAAAGCTGATGTGTGATATTCGCATGATGAAAAGAATGGGGATGCCTCAGTTTAAGAAAAATGTAAATGGAATGCCCCGATTTGCCCTTTTTCTGACCTTTGGAACGAATTATTTGGTTTTCAGTGCATTCCTATGGGAAACTGCGTTTCAGTTTACAAATTTTTCACGATACGAAATGGCCCAGAGAATGAATTAATTACTTAAACTGAGGTACCTCTGTATAATGGTTCAGACAACCGTTCTCTAATTAATTTGAGACCTAAGGAAGGTTTTTACTCATGCAAACTAAACCCTCCTCCAGACAAGACAGAGGTGCTGGTCAATCTGACAGCAGATGACGGAAAAGTGATGCAGCTGGTGCTGGATGGGATTACACATCCCCTGAAAATTCAGGATCGCAGCCTGTGTGTGCTTCTAGATTGAAGGGGACACGAGAGAGGGCCTTCTCTGTACTATCCTACAGTTATGGAATGCTCTCCCTCAAAGCATCAGGTTTGCAAGCGTCCCGAGTCCACTGCTTTGGACAAGGAGCAAATAAAAAGTTAAATCAAATTCCTTCCCTTGGCGTGTGTATTTTAAAGAGAGGATGTTTAGAGTCGTACCAAGAACTGAAGGATTACAAGAAACAAACAAGCCAATCATAAGCAAAACGGCTGCCTCTGAAGGCTTACTCATGCAGACCACACACAGAAAACAGAAAGGGCTCTTCTTAGTTTGAACTGCAGTATTTTTGTTCAAGTTCATTAGGTTGAGGTGTGGGCTCGTTCTGACTCCGGCAACTACAGGCCTTAAGAGATCTGACCTGTGAACCAGATTGTTAGAGGAGTTTCATCAGTCTCTCTAATTAAAGCCCAAACAAACCATTCAGCTCTTCCAAGTGTAAGCAAAGGCGAGGAAAACTTTGCCACCTGTTCAGAACCGGCTAGTTGCCAAGAACAGAAAATGCTGTTCTGTTCTTGGCTAGTTGCCAAGAACAGAAAAGGCGCCTGAGGGGGGATATGACTGAGAAGTACAAAATAATGCAGGGCATGAGTAAAGTGGAAAGAGGGAAGCTCTTCTCCCTCTCACAAAAATACCAGAACTAGGGGACATACACTCAAATTGAGGGCTGGGAGAGTAAGAACAGACAAAAGAAAATATTTTTTCACCCAGCGCGTTGTTAGTCTATGGAACTCCCTGCCACAGGTTGTGGTGATGGCATCTGGCCTGGATGCCTTCAAAAGGGGATTGGACAGATTCCTGGAGGAGAAGGCCATCCCAGGTTACAAACCATGATGGAGATGTGTAATCCCCAGGCTTAAAACCAGGGTACTTCAAGGGCCAGATGCAGGGGAGTGGTATCAGGAGACAGACATCTAGTCTCATGCGCTCCCAGACACATTTGGCAGGGCCACTGTGAGATACAGGAAGCTGGACTAGATGGGCCTTTGGCCTGATCCAGCAGGGCTCTTCTTATGTTCTTATGCTATCTCAAAATTGGTTTTGAAGTGGTTCTTTTTGGATGGTGTCATGCGTTCCTGGGCAGATCTCATTTTACTCTGAGGATATTCTGGGAAGCACCTAAAATTCCTCATACCACGGACAGAGCACCATTTTTAAAAGTAACCCTGTGGGTGCCTTTACAAAAGACTTTTTGTTTTTAAAATCCTCCTGGATCATGTGCATCTGTGTGTCTCTCCCCCACCCTGCCAGCCTCCTTCCTTTCTCCCACCAGAGGTCATTCTCAAAGTATATCTCCCTTCTCTGCAAGAATCAAGCCTCACACGTCTGAATTTTATCTCTAAAGCAGCGGTTCTCAACCTGTGGGTCCCCAGATGTTCCTGGACTGCAATGCCCAGAAGCCTCCACCGCTCGCTGTGCCCAAAGAGATTTCTGGGAGTTGCATCCCAGGAACATCTGGGGACCCACTGGTTGAGAACCACTGGACTGAAGGCTGTGTGCAGGCCAGGCAGAACATAACTAGATTTATGCCCACAGAACATGAATACACCAAAACATTCTCTTGGATGGACACTTAGCCCAGTGGCTGAGACATCAGGCTGTGGAGCCAGAGGTTGGCGGTTCGATTCCCCTAAGGGGCTCCTTGAACAGGAGATGGGCTGGATAATCCAGAGGGTCCCCTTCCCCCTGTGCAGTTGCAAGGTTGTGATTATGAAAGCCAAGGAAGGCGGGACGAACAAGAAGAAGACTGTATTTTAAAGGCAATCTCTACCTGCTCCTGTAGTCGTTACTTCGGGCTTTGAAGGAGGTATAAAAGGAGGCCAGTGTGGTGGGTGTTTCTCCACCAACTCAAACATGCTCAGGCTCTGTTGCTTATGTATCTCCTGAAGAGAAAGAAAGAAAATATATTGGTTTTTTTAAAATGTGCATTGGAATATATCAGTGACAGATGATAGATGAACAACTTATCTCCTGTTGCGCAGAATTGTACAGAATTATACCTTTTGCCTCATTTTCTCTGCAAGAACTTGTTTCTTTAGTTCTCTAGAGAAGGCAACTGCATCCTTGAAGACACTTTTCAATACAGCTAATGTAGGATGTCATTCATTTGGCATCCACTATTCCAGTGGTTCTCAACCTGGGGGTCGAAGGACCGTTTCACAGGGGTCGCCCTGGGCCAGTGAAGAAAAAGGGACAAACGGCTTGGGTCTGGAGGAGGAGGGGGAGGAAAGAGTGAGTTACAGCTGGATAGGTTGGAGGGGATGTCAGAGGCTGCAATTGGCTGAAGGTGACCATAGAGGGAAGCTCTCTATGACACCTGCATCAGTGGCCTGCCAAAGGGCAAGGGGGTCACCACAGCATGAGGAACTGTATTAAAGGGTTGCAGCATTAGGAAGGTTGAGAACCACTGCACTATTCTATAAGAACTTTCTACACCACCTGCATACATAACATTATTAACTGGATGGAAATGCACAAAAACAGACCACAATGAAAATGAGCAAGAAGTATCGCTCCAATTGCCTGAGAAGAATCACAGCTTGCCGAGCCGTTTCAAAATTCCTTAATCCCTATTCAGGTTTTAATGAAAGGATTAAGTTTAAGACCTGAACACAGGTTTCCGGATCCCTTCCCTCCTAGTTTTCCCATGTGGAGAGTCACCGTGTGCTGGTGGGTTACTTCAAGGAAGAGCCTTTTTATTCCAGGGAAAACTTCCAGGCCTCCGCTATGGCTGCCGTTTGTCAGAATGTGATCTCAGATGTCCCACTCATAAACCAGCTTGCACAGAAAAACTACAGAACACCCAACACGGTCTTTATGCTCCCAGTCAAAATGCATCCCAAAGAGTAACTTTGGTATTAGAGATGGGCACGAAACGAACTTTTTTCGTTTTCGTTATTCGTTTCGTTACGTAACGAAACGAATAACAAACACTGTGATGAAATTGGAATGAACTGAACAGAACCACGAAAATTAGGTTCGTTACATTTCGTTTCTTGTTGATGGCGACGCACAATGAAATGAGCTGTTTTAAATGTTAAAAAACGCCCTGGACATCCATAAAAATGCAGCGATAATTATTTATACTGTCTGATAATACCTACCAGGGGGGGTGGGGTCCTTAAAAGAAGAGATTTCTCTCTAGCTTCAGTCTTGCAGCCTCCCTGTGTGCGTGCATGCGTACCTCTCAGTGAGTACCCTCCCCTGCCCCGCAGTGCAGTCACTCTGCGGCTGCCTTGCACCCTGGGCAATGCCCACCACTGCCTTTGCAGCCTCCCTGCATACCTAGTCTATACTGTGTCTCTGCCAGCATCATTTTTTTTAGCGTTTTCCCTCTGGTCTGGGGTGTTGGGGGACGCCCGCGCACGGAAATGCTTTAAAAATTGTGCAAAAAGCTGGTAAAACGAAAAACGAATAAACGAAAATGATTTTTTTCAAAAATTCACAAAAAACAAAAACGAATTGAAACGGACCCCCTGAACAAAAAACGAAAAAACAAAACACCTTTTTTTAAATTCGTGCCCATCTCTACTTGGTATCAATTTTACATGCGTTGTCAGGGTACAGAAACCACCCTGGCCGGCATCACCCTTTCCCGAAGCTCACCTTTTGCACAAGGCTACACCAATGATCAAAGTCTTTTTCTTCTTTACAAAAAAAGCCCTGCGAATGCAAAGGAATATTTTAAGGTTAAGCCAACATTCAGACGAAAGCCGAAAATCCCCAAATTGGAACCTGAAGGCAGGCAAGAGCAAAATCTACCCCTTTCTGGGGTACATTTTAATTTGCTCTCACTCTGCCTGGTAATAAGTCTGGCGGGTCATGAATCTTCCTCTCCGGCTGAGAGAAATCAAATGGCACAGACACAGGTACTATTTCAACAAAAAAATGAAGGCTAAAAGATCACAGTATGTCAGGTATATTACCAAGTCACCATGGTTGGGTCCCACTTTGACCACAATGAGGCATCCGAAAGAATCTTGGTTATTTACAGTTTTATCAAGGTCTTGAAATCCACCCAGTGACTGGGGACCTCTCCTGGTTTCCTCCAAAGTACAGCACAGAATTCCAAACAATCCTCCCTTGAAGTCCCCTGGCCCCTGGAAGAGGGCATCAAGGGAATGCCACCCCTTCCAATCACCCTTCAGGGCTTGGCTTGATGTGCCAAAAAAGAGAGAGGACGCATCCTTGGCCAAAAAGCTATGCAGACAAGCGACAGACATTAAAACTCCAGCAACAATCCACTCCTTAAATTCACTACATTTGTACAAGCCACGGTGCATTTTGGATGGAGACCAAGGACCCCCAGTTCCCCCTGTCCAGTTGGGTTCTCCACCTATAGACTAAATAATGTTTAAACAAAAGATGTTCCCGTTGAGAGCCAGCCTGGGTGGCCTTGGGCAAACAGCACAGTGAGTCTGTTGTCCTTCCGGAAACAGGCAAAGACAGACAGGCAATCTTTCCCTGAATGATGGACGACCATGTGCATTTTATATGAATCTATGGGTTCACATAGACTTTGCGTTTATGACTACTTATAACTGTGTTGCTTTAATGCAATGTTGTCTATTATATTATCTCTCATTACTGTAAGCTGCCTTGGGGCCTTTTCCAAGGAGAAAGGGGAAGTAAAAATACTCTAAAATAAATAAATAGTCCCAGGGTGGCCCTAGAACAAGGGAAGGAGAAATCGCTTCTGAGTAGTCTCTACCTGGAAAACCTTGAAAAAGGATAACCGTAAGTAAAAACTACCTTGTTGCCATTTGACAATTGTTACACTATCGGTCAACGTAAATTCTTTCCACAGCCAAAGTTTCAAACACAGGAGGTGACCAGGGTGGGGTGGGGTTGGGGGTTGGGGTAGGGGTGGGCTGCCTCTAACTCCGTGGTGTTGCTAGATCCGGGGAGCGCAGGGCCGGGGGGGGGAGCCCGTTATCCTTCAGGCACTTACTAATGCTACAGAGGGGTCAAGATTCATTATCCTCATCCGATGCGGTGCCTGCTGGCAATGGAAGCTACGGTCATCGACCAGGCCCGTCTCTTCAGAATCGACAAACGTCTGGGTGGTGTGAGGGTCCAAGTAGATCAACTCGTTTCCTGAAGGGGCAAAACAAAGAGTAATCTGTCAGAGCCACGGAACCGGGAGGTGACCTGAGACTCAGGAGATCAGCCATGAAAGAATGAGAAAAGATGTACAAGGGCAAGGATGAGTCCCTGGAGACCAAGACTGGGACCATCCATGCTCTTGTATAATCCCCATCCCCATGAATGGGTGTGAAAGCCGGAGCCACCAACTAAAATTTTAGAGATTAATAGTGGAACCTTGACTTACATGCTGCTTGACTTACATCATATTTGACTTGCATCAAGAAGGGGCCTGTTTGACTTGAGTCGCAGGCTTTGACTTGCATCTCGGAGCCCCGGCACAAGGCACTGGAATCGGGCGGCAGCCACAACCCAGCATCGCGGCTGCCGCCTCCAAACTGCTCCTGCCTTCTTCCCCTCCTCCGGCAGCGGCGGCTTCGGCAAGGCCAGCTCAGAGCACTTGGAGCTGGTCCTCGGCCTCCTCGAAACCGCCGCTGCTGCCGGAGGAGAAGAAGGGCCAGGAGCTCGGGGCTGGCCTCGCTGGTTAGACAGTCGGCTCAGTCTTGTAAAAAATCTGGCTGCAGAAGTCTGGTCCACAATGGAAGCATTTTAGTTGGGGAGCTGTAAAGTTGTGGGACTCTAATGGTAAGCATAGAGTTGTTCAGAACTTGGAACGTCAGGTTAAAAATCAGTAAAACTTAAATGTTAGACATTGTTGCTATGAACATTAAAAAGTGGAGGCATATAACTTGTGGACTATAATTCCACTGCTGCCTCCTCTCTTTGAAGAGACATTTCATTTACATCCCCAGAAGGAATCTCCTATCCCAGTCAAATTTGTGTTAAATTGCTGTTTTCGGGGGGTCTTTTTCATCATCTAGAACGGATTAATCCGCTTTCCCATTACTTTTTATGGGAAACGTTCGTTTGACTTAAGTCATGTTTGACTTAAGTCTAGACCACTGGAACGGATTAATGACGTAAGTCAAGGTTCCACTGTACTATCTACGACCCATTATTTTATTTGAGGTATTTGGTGGATTGAAGAAGATACTCGTATCGTTGCACAGAACATAACCAATAATATGTAAGTGAACGGAAATTAACAAGGGGTCTGTCCAGTCCCCTTTTGAGGGCATCCAGGCTGGATGCCGCCGCCGCCGCCGCCTCCTGTGGCGGGGGGTTCCACAGACTGACAGCATGCTGGGTGAAGGGATGTTTCCTTTTGTCTGTTTTCATTCTCCCAACCCTCAGTTTGAGTGGATGTCCCCAAGGTCTGGTATTTTGTGAGAGGGAGAAGAGCGTCCCTTCTATCCACTTGACTCATGCCCAGCATTATTTTGTACGTCTCAATCCTATTTGATCCTCGGGTATGGTAGCCCGCTTCTTCGGATGGAGCTTTGGGCCTCGATCCATCCAGGCAGGCTGACCCAGTCCACCCGGGACCAAGTAAGGGAGCAAATGTAGGTCTCTCGCTGCAGAGCATAACTCCCCACTGGGCCTCCTTGAACGTTCAGCCAGATGGAGGGTCATCAAGACCAGGAGTAGCCCCTTGAGGAATAGTTTCTATCCAAGAGCGGTTTGGGCTTTGAATGCAGCAAAATGCAGTTTCTGAGGGAGCTTCTGTAATTAGTTTTTAAGAGTTGTTTAGAGTTCCTCAGGTGTGTTGTTAGTGGGTTGAAGGGGTGTTGATGCTCCGATAGATATTGCCTCATTTCTTATTATGTTTTTTTAAATTATTGGATGGTTTATTTATTGTGCGTTTTGATTTGATATTTGTGCTGCTTTGTAAACCACCCAGAGTTAGCCGTGCAGCTAGATGGAGCAGTATATAAATTTAATAAATAAATAAATAAATAAATAAATAAATAAATAAATAAATAAATAAATAAATAAATAAATAAATAAAGTGTTGAAAGAATAATAAAACGCTATTTGTTTTTAAACCTGAAATAATTTATCTTGAATTTATTTGAAAGTGTTAAATATAGTGTTGCAGTATCAGTTGCAGAGCAAAAAAAAAAAAAATTAGGAGAAGGGCCTGGCATCACTTGGTGAGAACCATTTGGACTCTTGTAGGCTTTCCTTACCCAAAAATCCTATAAAGTAGTAGGCGTTGTTTGGTTTTCCTCCGAGAGCTCCCAAAGATTGTGGCATCTTGAAGCATTCCTAAAGATTCAAAAGAAGCAGTGTGTTTTTAAAAATATATCCACACAGGCTGCAGATCTTCCAAAACAAACCTCAGGGCATGACAGATCTGGAGTTTTCAAACCAGGGTTGCCCAGTCTTCGGAGAACCCCAAGAGAATTGGGTGGGCTATTTATTATTATTTAGGCCTTAGATCTGGCAGGTCCAGACTTTGGCCCTCCTGATGTATTGGACCACAACTCCCAGAATTCTAAGCTTAGATGGCCAATGGCAAAGGACTGTGGGAGTTGCATTCCAAAACACCTGGAGGGCCGAATTTTGGACATGCCTATTAGATTGAGCCAATCTTTCGCCCTCAAAGGACACTGAGATGAGAGACGGGGTCCTTTTGTCGCTCCATCTCCCAGGATTCCCCAATTATTTTGCAAACAGAATTCTGGGGGGGGTGTGACCCAGCACACAGACCCACAACTCCGAACACAACACTTGGACCAGATCCTAGCTCCAAGATTACACAGCTGTTTGGGGGGCTTCCTCTGTCAATTATGTACAGAACTGGAAGCAACCGTGGGGCCTCCTAGGAGCCTCCGTCTCCCTCTCCCTCGGACTCTACAGAAGACGCTCCCGCTCCGAGGAAGCAACGCAGCCGCTTCGTTTCCTTGCACCTTTACCAACAAGGAAGGAAGGGCAGATGGGGGCCACACAGCTTCAGAGCCGTGCCCTGGTCCAGGCAAGTGAGATGCAGGTTTCCTTCGGTGGGGCTCCGTGGGTAGGAACCCCCGGAATTCTCCATTTCCGACATAGTCTCAGCAAAGCGACCTGCTCAAGTGGGCGCAGTGCAAAAAGAACCGTTACCTTAAAAGCGTCAATGTAAACCGGGTTGATGTGGTTAATCCCCAGGCGAAGAGGTATGATGAGCAGCAAAGGCTTCCAGGCGCAGCAGAACCCACCGGGGGTCTTGTATCGGGACAGCACAGTCCTGGGTAACCGCGAACCACAGTGGGAACCCGGGCAGTTCTGGGTGGGAAACCAGCACATCTTCTCTGGGGAAGGAGCAAGAAAGATTGGCAGTGGATTGGCTGCCTCATCAGGCAAAAGAGATTATTATTTATTTAGAGTATTTTTTTTACCCTGCCTTTCTCCTTGGAAAAGGACCTCAGGCAGCTTAGAGTAATGAGGGATAATACACAGTCCAGGGCAATTAGCACATGTTCAAGTATTTGAGGACAGGGAATGGAGGGACATCTTACAGCATTAATAGACAACATTACAGGTGACAATCTTAGAACTGCTGGGCTAGAAGGGATCTTTTAGATCGTCAAGTCCAGTCCATGTCAAAGAGGACCCAGCGGGGGAATTGAACTCCCAGCTTTTGCCTCCGCAGCCAGAGACTTCAAGCACGGAGCGATCCAAGAAACTTGGGAAGGTAGTGTGGTGCAATGGGAAGAGTGCTGGAGGGGGATTCAGGAGCCCTGGGTTCCAGCTGCCATGGGCTTCCACCATGACTGGCACCTGGCACAGCTGGGAGGGTCCGAGGTGGGTCCTCCTTTAAGGCAGCAATGCATGCCCGAATGGGGTTAGTATCTCGTTTCATGTC
The DNA here is from genome assembly GCA_029282475.1 of Phrynocephalus forsythii. Lineage (NCBI taxonomy): Eukaryota > Metazoa > Chordata > Lepidosauria > Squamata > Agamidae > Phrynocephalus > Phrynocephalus forsythii. The sequence goes on from JAPFRF010000015.1 coordinate 3,587,957, forward strand.
ATCTCACGGGGAAAAAAATTAGATAAGAGCCGCGGCCCAGGCGAAACCGGAGCCTGAACGGATGTAAAACTGCTCCTATTGATCAAACTTACTGATATCTTCGATCACCACTGTGTTGTCCATGGACACATAAACAGCTAAGGAGTTCCATTCATCAAAGAGTGCAAGTTTTCTGAAATAAAGAAGAGCACAGTCTGCCATGCAGGTTTTCTGCCAGCCAGAGGCCAAAGTTCTACCTTCATTACCAGGGGACTGTTTAAAAAGCTGTCATGGATATTAGAGATGTTTCTTTTAATCCAGTGATGTCCAAACTCTAACCCTCCAGATGTTTTGGACAACTCCCACAGTCCTTTGTCATTGGCCATCAAGGCTTGGAATTCTGGGAGTTGTGGCCCAAAACATCTGGAGGGCCAGAGTTTGGACATCTCTGGTAATCACTTCTCTTTGCCTCCGTTCTGACATTTACTGTTTGTTAAGATATATTTCTAAATTTCTCGCCTGAAGAAAACCCCGCGCCGCTTGCAATAGAGTCATCTCAGGCCTCGTAATTGGGGGGAATCGAATTGACCCATAGAACGAATTAAATTTGATTTGTTTTTAAGAGGTACCACTGCATGTACAAGCTTGCTTACTTGAGCACTTGGGCGACGGTATTTGGTCCAAACCATTCTCCGATAGATTTCCCTTCGCCAACGCCCATCTGTGCTGTGTGGATGACAAAAGGAAACACAAACGCAGAAGAATCAAGGTGTCAGGATACTGCCTCTCAAAAGGCCCACGGTTAGTATATACTATATAGCATGGCATGCATTCCAGAGGCATTCGATGCTTTTGCATATAGAGGTTGAATCATCAAAAGCAGCTGAACATTTTCCGTTAGATTTACAATTGATCAAGACAGATTGCATAATATTTTTAGAGCTGGGAACATTGAGGCAAACATGACTGAAGATAGTTTAAGAGCAAGGCTAACTAACACACACACGGACACCTTGGTTGCGTTGTCAGGAAAATTCACATTTATTCCAATATTCTTTTTTGGCGTCTAAGGAACTCGCCAAATTTCTTTCTCTTATACTGATGTGCTTTGAAGGGCATGTTTTCATTTCAATTATGTTTTTGTATCTCGCACAATCTTGTTTCAATGTTCCTAGCTGCTTTGTGCGTTATCGGTAAAGAGAGGCGGACCGTGCATTTAAGTAGATGATTTTATTTGTCTCTTATGTGGCAATTTTGTTTTCGTTCAAGAGGTCACACATACACCAGGAACCTGCAGCCTGGCCTTATTGTTCCATGGAGAGATTTAGGGCGCTTTTACACGACCCCTAAAATCCGATGCAAAGGGCTCCTAGATACGGAGCTTAAAAATGTTTTCCCACCAGCTCCGGAGTTTTAAAAAAATTAAGTACGACCACGCCCACCTAAGCGTGCCCCAGCGCACTTTTCAAGTACCTGGTCTCCGAAGGTGAAAAATTTCTGATGCAGATTGCAAAGCAGTGAGTGCCAGGCTGTCCTTGCCTTCTGTTTGTTTTTTTTGCCCTCCGCCCCTTTAAGAGAGTGGAATACTTCCCGGGGCAGCTCCGGACAGCAAAGCGGAGGTGAGCCTGCATCCTTTTCTCCCTTTTTTTCTCCCTCCCCTCATGCAGACAGGAGCAATGGAGTGCCGAGGGTGGGAACACAGGAAGAGCAACAAACCCTCAAGATCTCTGGTCCGAATTTAAGTTGCCAGCGGATCTTAGGGGTCGTGTGAAAAGTGCCTTTAATGGCCTCATACTTGCACATCCCAAACATACCTCTTTTAAATGTGTCAAGTTTAAATCAACATTTATACCGATGGTGTGAACCAAGGTGCCCTCTGCATGGGGCTCTCCCCAGCCCACACAGGTCCCATTGCAACCCAAACAAAAATTATTACATTGGGCACACAGGGGAAGAACAGCCCTGCCCTGACAGGGACAGAGGCATGCGCGCCCACCCGCCCACACACCTTAGAGGAAATTGTGGTGTTTACATTTGAAAACATCCATTTCCTACATTCTAAATTGATTCTAGCAGCAAGAATTGACACAGCGAGGAGAGCTTCTGAAATCTTTCTTACCCATTTGGTGGATGGAATAACAGCAATCTTTTCGGTCCAGGAAACAGCGCAGGATTTTGTGATACTCTTCCGGCTGCGTTTTGTGCTCCTCCCAAATCCAGTCTTGCCGAGATAAATTATTCAAAATTTTACATGTCATATCACATTATCACAAAGTACAGGGCTGGTAGAAAATGGGAAGTGATCATTCGACACACCCAAGGCTCTATTGGGAGTAAGCCCTGTTGCATCTGGTGGGACTTACATCTGAGTAAACGTAGAGTAAAGATATACATGGAATGGTGTGCATCTCTTCTCGCTATGCAAATGGCACATTCGCCAGCAAAAGGTCATTACACACCCTCTGACCATACACTAAAAATACTTAGAGGAGCATGAACTATACATTCAAAAGTTTAACATAGCATACTTGAATAACGCAGTTACCACAAAGAAAACACAGAATTTTTTTCTAAATTATGCAGATTAAGCACTGGCATAAGCCAGGCTGGTTTTGCTCATCATGGAAAGATAGACGGGGCTATATAAGGCCCTGCCCCCTCTGACTCTAAATTTGATTCAGTCACCCACCCCTCAAACATCCAAGACTTCATCAGGCACTGCCTACAGATCTTGATATCCATCGCCATGGGGACTAGCAACTTAAGCTTTGAAAAAACAGGGAAGAAAGTATACAAGCTGGGGATTTCAGTGCTATCATTTCCATGGAACACTGGGCTTTTTAAATCAGACACGGGAAATACTACTGCCCAGAAGTCTCCCCTGCTTCTTGTCACCCCCCATGTACACCAAAGAACCTGAAAGGCAGGGAAAAATGGCACTCACCCCTTCCCAAATGCCGGCAGATCAGTGCCTGAGCTAGCATCATCTGTCCGCATCGTAGCATGCACCCCCAGCCTGCATCAGAGGAAGGGCCCGTGCCACCTGGGGTCAAGAGCCAGGATATAAGAGTTTAAGAATGAGGAAACGCACCATGGCCCCGCGGGCTTAGCTTTGGACGCTTACTGTCCAAACAGCAAACGGTAAGGCTTAGAGACAGACATTCTTGGCTACTGGAATAATTCTTCTCACATGGAAGAGGCAAAAAGTAAGGGCAGGAGGTCAAGGGAAGGGCAATGTGCAAACACCGCTTTGTAGAAGGCTTTAAGCTGCACGGTGAGATGTAGTGTGAAGATTGACAGCCATGTAAGAGGTTCACATCCCAGGCAGAGCCACGACAACAGGGATCAAGGTGATCTACTACCAGTTCCAGAAAGAAGAAACCCCAGGCCCTGGGTACCAATCCTGGCTTCTGATTTTTCCCATGATGATTCCCCCTCGCTTCCAAATACACCATCATTTGGTGGTTTCCTGCTTTGGTGAGTGCCTTCCTCGTTATAAAGGTTGAAAAGCGTCTCTTGCACCTTAGCTAATGGCAGTAAGCACAACATGCCAGCCAACTAAAAAATGCTAGTGTCTCTGAACCCCTTCTTCTGCTCAGAAGGACAACTGCCACTGCAATGCAACCCCCCGCCCCCGAAAGCTTATAGGATAATGGATTTCCCCCTTGGACCGAACAACGCTCCTTCCCTTCAGCCAATGTCATCTGAGTGAATCGCTAGCCCCCAGAAAGCTGCATGGCATCCAGGCGCAAGTCCAAAACCTTCGGGACTTGTTTTGCACTGAGCAATTCAGCACACAAATGACTAGAGGACACAACATGGCCCTTCCTAAAACACCCACTCAAGATTGAAGGCTGCGAGAGCGAATGATCTGAATGAATTGTTCCTTCCCTTGCACAGGACTGCCCTTCACAAGAGATCAGAACCAAGGGGCGAGGTGACAAAACTTAGCCCAGAAAGTGTAACCTACCTATTGGTGAAAACTTCCTTCTGTAAGTGAACCAAAGCCGGGCACGTATATCTGACAGAAGCTTCGGTTTTTCTAGGATTTAACGAAAAGTGTTAAAAATAGAGAACTCCAATTGCAAATTAACACATACCCATTTAGGTTGGCTCAGATGTTTCCCTTCTAGCCTGCTGCTGCGCCAACACGACTTGTGTACACCCTAGTGAAAACCAGCCGTGAACTTCAGTACGCAATAGAACCAGAACTGGAATATTCCAGCTGTGACAAAACCCTGATCCTGGGGCTTCCCTAGATGCCTTTAAAAGGGCACTGGACAGATTTCTGGAGGAAAAGTCCCACCACAGGTGACAAGCCAAGATGGGGAGGTGTGTTCTCTCCAGGCTTAAAAGGAGGGTCCCTCAAAGTGCCAGACGCAGGGGAAGTGGCATCAGGAGGCAGGTATCTCGTTGTCTCGTGTGCTCCCAGAGGCATCTGGTTAGAGCCACTGTGAGATCCAGGAAGCTGGACTAGATGGACCCTTGACCTGATCCACCAGATATCTTAAGTTATATTCTTCTGTGTGAAGAAGCAGCTTAAGGACAAGAAACCACAGTGAAATCCTCACTCCAACCTACCTGTTTTAAGGTGGTGTTGCCTTCCTAGGATCCATGCAGGTTCGTCTGTTTCAGGAAGTTCTTCCAAATACTCTGCTAAGACAATGAGTGGGTGCTCAACATCTGGTCTTTAATTGGCCTCCCCGGTGATTTCTCTGCCTGCTTCTCGCGCCTAACCCTGAGATTCTCCGACCACACAATCTCATCTCCTTCGCCTGTTACTTTTAGACAAACGCCGTTCGTTGGCCTTTATCCCTTAGTGCTCGACTCAGAACTGAAGCCAGATCCTTTGTGGTGGGAGCCAAAATGTAAACTTTGAAATGATCTACCCTCTTAATCTATTGATTGGCCAAAGAGACTACAACAGACAACTTCTGAGTGCTCCAATTGCCCCCTGATGCCCATACTTCAAACATACATGCACCACAAAACAGGATATTAAAACCTAGAGTAGTGGGATAGTAAGCATGCACTGCTTTATATAAGATGGAGATGATCTTAACTGAAAATAAAGGATAAACTCATATTATACTAGGACTGCAGCTATAGGAAAATGCAAGAGCTTAACATTAGGAAAGCAGCCTGAGTCCTTCCCTTTAGTAAGAGTAAAGAAGTGTCCCTTATATAAATAATATGCCGCTTAATTCAAGTGACAAGTGCAAATCTTTGCAGTATAAGGAACACGAGCTTTGAAAGAGTGAAACCCATAAAACTGAACTACCTATCACAGTCCGTATGTTATCCTGTCTATGAAAATTAGAAGCCCCGAGCTTATTTTGCCTTTAAAAAAAAAAGAATCAGGGGAGGGGGGGAGTGAAGTTCATCTAATTTTCTCAAAACTGTTATATTAATTTAAAAGGCATGTTAACATAAATATAGGGCATTTTCAAAAGCCCTTCTTGAACCGTCACCCCCATGGCTACCCTATTTGCTCCTCTGTTCAATAAACATCGTTGGAGGTGGACATCCACTATCTCACACATGGCTTTATTTACATTCACGGACTAAGGCATGCATCTGAAGAATGCCTGATGCCCACAAAAGCTTACATCAACAAGAAAATTTTCTTAGTCTTTAGATGCCCTATAAGGACATCCGATCTCGCCTGATTTAGGAAGCTAAGCAGGGTTGGCCCCGGTTAGTACTTGGATGGGCGACCACCAGGGAATACCAGGTGCTGTAGGCGCCTGGAGTAGGAACTGCCAAGGCACTCCAGCATTCCTGCCAAGAAAACTCCATGGACATGGGGTCATGAAGGGTCGGTCACTACTGTAATGACACAACACGCAGGCACACAAGGTGCTGCAAGCCTCCTTGCTGACTTCTGCTGTAGCAAATTAATCCATTAGAAGCCGATTTAATTTTAGTATTGGCTTATGTGGCTAATAGAGCAGAAAAAGAATCACTTCTTTAATGGCTGTAATGGGGTTTAACTGTTTTAAGCGGCCGCTCTGGCAAATGCCGCAGACAAGAACCATGTAATAATAGCAGCATGCAACATAATAAGGATATGCGGTTGCTTCTGTAGGGCTTTTTTTAGGAGTTGCTTTATTTGTATCTTTCGCTGTGTCAATTAAATCTTCGCCAAAAAGAATGCACCCCAAGCCCAATCATACTGAAATCATTTCTACTAAATACCAACCCAAAGCAGACTCATACTCAAGTAGGAGAGAATAAATAAACCAGGCAGAGCACTAAATGGCCGTTCTAAGTAAGCATAACAAAACCGCCGTCTTAAATGTGTCAGAAGAGCCTCCTGTTGTCAGGACTCTTCTGGATCATGAGATGATTTAAAAGGCAGGGGCCTTTCCTCTTAGCACATTCCTGTTCTAAGCCTAGTGTCACGAGACACACAGCTGTCTTCCAGCTTGAGAAGAATATAATTGTGTTCTCAAACGAAGCTCTTAAAAGCCTGACCAAAGCTCTTGGTCACAGTCAATGGCAGAAGAATCCTTTCATATTTTTTTTCTTAACAGCAAGTAAAGCCCCGAAAGGTGTGAGAAGACCATTCTCTGAGAAGATAAACATAACTTCTTGTCCAGGTGGAAATCTAACTTCAAGAAATACAGTACTTTTTTTTAATATTGTCGGAAAGGGCAAAATGACACAGGGCTCTGAGGTTAATCAACTCGGCCTGCCTAACCTTTTCCGCAGTTAAAAGAAGAGGACAACTTAAACAAAGAAAGCAAGTATGAACCAGGCATCTTCACACTGGATTTCTTTTGCTTGGAAATGTATTTGCGCTAATTACAGCTGCAACTCTTGTCAAGTGAAAATCCACTACAAGAGCATAAGGCAATGCAATCACTAAACTTGGACATTCTTAATCTTCCCCGTGAAAGCATCTGTATGAACATTTTTCACATGCAGAGAATGTTCTGCTTATTTTTCCAAGAACTGGTGTATTTTAATAATATAACTTCCAGACCGAGATAAGAGTAATTTTTTTAACATAAAGTATACAGCCCAATAATTCGAACAAGCACAGAAGCAGCGTTCATAACATGAACTCTTCAGGGTGTGAAGTCGTAGCATCATTCAACTCCAAATTTAGTTCCAAATGCTCCCTGTCGGATGGCTGGAGAGCTCGGTGAGTTAGAAGGTTAGAAGTTCAATTCCCCACTGTGGCTCCCAGAAGAGCCAGCCTGGGTGGCCTTGGGCAAGCTGCACCGTCCTGGGGGACCTCTAGAACAACGGTGGTGCACCTTTGGCACTCCAGATGTTTTGGACCTCAACTCCCTCAGCCCTTTGTCACTGGCAATACAGGCTTGGAATCCGGGAGTTGAGGTCCAAAGCATCTGGAGGGCCAAAGGTTCGCCACCACTGCTCTAGAAGAAGGGAATGGGAAACCACTTCCAAGTCCTCTACCCCTTGAAAAGAGTGACATAGGTTGGAATCCACCTGATGACACCCAAGTCTCCACATCACCTGGACAGTAAAGAAAGCCTCATATTTCATTTCCTTCAGAAGTGGAAGACTCCCGTTGCTCAAAGGATTCACAAGGCAACATTTATATAAATCTCACTGATTCAATGTACGTCTTCTAGTCAGAATTACCAAAATGGATTTTGGCTCTGTGTGTCTAACCCTGACAGCCCCCATATGATACTTAAACGTCTTTGGTCTACCGCACTGTTAGGAGGCATTCCAACACATGGGAAGCCAGGAATTTTTGCTAGTTTAAGACCCTTCCAGGATCCCTTATGCACTAAGAAGTTTAAAATAAAAAATGAAAATGGCAACACTCAAAGAGCAAATTTCAGAGGAGGAGCACTGTCCTATTGCAGCATCTAGGAAGGAGTCTCTTGTGGTACCTTTTAAGACAAACATTCAGAATTTGATAAAATGTTCATGGTGGTGGTGGTGTGGGATGAAAGGAAAAGCAGGAAAAAGATGAAGGACGGACACCCAGTTCCCAAGAGGGAGTAAAGTAAAAAATCCAAGCCCTGGTCAGGGTCGAGATGTAAAATTTCTAGAAACTTGGGGGGGGGGCTGTTTTCTCCCCGATTAGTCTGTTTTTCCCCAAAGTTATTTTCCATGGCTTCAACATTTCCAGAAATGTTGCATCTTTAGGTCTTGTTAGGTAGGAAGTTACCTATTTTGGCAGTGTGTCTTCCATGTGGAGTAAGGAGATCATCCCATATTTTTAATTCAAATGGTGCAATTCAAAAGTGGCTTTTCTCCAAAGAGACCAGTCTATCCTTTATCAATTTATTTAAATTATTTGTCACTCCCAACCTTCCTCCCAAATGCCTTATAATATCAATCACTTAAAGGCGGCATTTAAAACTAGTGGTTAATATACAAATACAAAGAAGGCCAACAAGCAACAGCAAAACAGATTTCTGCAAAAGAAAAAAAGAAAGAAAGAAAAAAGAAAAGGTGCCACGGCGTATTTTGGGTTTCGTCATGCGCATAATACAAAAGAGTGGGGTGGAAGAGTCTTGAGGAAAGTTAAACTAATGGTGTAAGAACCTTTTACCGGATATACCAGGCATGTCCAAACTTCAGCCCTCCAGATGTTTTGGACCACAACTCCCAGAATTCCAAGCCCTTATTGCCAGTGACAAAGAACTGTGGGAGTTGTGGTCCAAAACATCTGGAGGGCCGAAGTTTGGACATACCTGGTATATACTGTTCATACGTTGCTGTTTTTAGAGGGTGGAAAGGAGGGACTGGATCAGTGGTTCTCCACCTGTGGGGTCCCCAGATGTTCCTGGACTGCAACTCCCAGAAGCCTCCACCGCTCGCTGTGCTGGAAAGGGGCTTCTGGGAGTTGTAGTCCAGGAACCTCTGGGACTCTGGAGTCACCAGGCACTCTCTCCTCTTCCCTGGCCCCTCCAGCCCCACAAGTGGCACGCCCTATACTTGCCCCGCAAACCATATTTACCACCCCGACCCCATACCTGCCCCCACCCCGTATTTATCAGGCTCAGCTACCATATCGACTGCCCCATCCCATATTTACCAGGCCCAGGCCCTATACCTGCCCCCCACCCCATATTCCTCAGCCCCAGCTCCATAAGTGGCCTCCACCCCCCATTTAGAGATAGATAGATAGATAGATAGATAGATAGATAGATAGATAGATAGATAGATAGAATTTACCACCACCACCACCACCACGTCTCACAGTGCCCCCACCCCACAGATACCCTCCCAGCCCCATACCTGCCCCCGCCCCATATTGATCAGGCCCAGCTACATATCGACTCCCCCACCCCATATTCCCCAGGCCCAGGCCCATAAGTGGCCTCCACACCCCCCCACATTTAAATAAATAAATAATAAAATTTACCACCACCACGTCTCACAGTGCCCCCACCCCACAGATACCCTCCCAGCCCCATACCTGACCCTCCCCTCCCCCATACACACACGCGGATGTACGGCCCCATATCGACCTCTCCGGGGCTCTCCCCACACCCCCAAGTCAAGGCGCGGCCCTCTTCCCCACCCTATGCTCACCAGACTCCATGCTCCTGGGCGGCGGCGGCAGCAGCGGCCACCACCACCACCACCATCATCCCCTCGCCTCCGCCTCCGCCTTCCCCTTTCCTTCTTCCTCTCTCTCTCTCTCTCTCTCTCCCTCGGCCCCCTTCTCCTCCCCACGGAAAACAACACAACGGCCGCGGCCGCAGAGCACGCTGGGAGATGGAGTCCATACGCCGGGGAAGGTCCTCGGCGCCCATTTCCCCCCGACTCCCGCCCGGCACTACAACTCCCGGCGGCTCGCGCGCGCGGCCCGCCACGCCACGCCACGCCCACCACGCCGGCGCCTGCGCCCCAGCGCCGCCAGCTCGCGAAGGGGAGGGAAGGAGACGTGGGGAGGGGGGCGTGGCCCGAGATCGGCATTGGCCGCTCGCCATCGGGGGCGTCGCCGCGGATTGGCTGCGGGGCGAGAGGAGGCGGGGCCTGGGGAGGAGGAGGGGGAGGAGGAGGAGGGCCGAGCCCCGCCCACTCCGCCTGCAGAGGTCCGTGTGGACGCGTGTTGTAAGGGGTTCGTCGGGATGGACGCAGGCGGGTCCGTGTCCAACGTGGAGGTCTGCAACTTGGCCTACGCGGGGCTCCTGGAGGAGCTGCAGGAGCGCCTGGCCGCCAACCGGAGCTTAGCCACGCGCGCCGACCAGGTGGGCTGAAAGGGGTTAGGGAGGGGAACATGGGTTTTGTAGTCCTCTCCAAATACTACGGCGGCGCCCTGAGTAAAGGCAGGAACGTCCGGGAGGTGTTCGAGCCATCGTGGTAGAAAAGACGGCCGGGGGAGGAGGGCGGGAGGAGGAGGCGGCGGAGGACTCCAGCTCCCATCATCCCCGCCGCGGCCCCGGTAGGAGTTGCCTCCGGGCTCGATGCTCTTCGTGGTGGCCGGTTCAAGGGGCGCTTGCTGGGCAGCCTTCAGTTGTTCCATCTAATCCCCCACCACTGGTTATCTGGGCCTAGGGCTGATGGGAGTTGTAGTACAACAACATCCAGAGGGCCCAACGCCTCCATCCCTCCAGATCTGTATAGTCCAGAAGCGCCCTCCTCCACCTTCTCTCTCCCTTTTCATCCCCCACTGATCCCGTCAGATTCAGAGGTGCACCTAATGAGTGGCTTTTATGATTTGCATGTAGGACAACAGGACAGCCTTGCACTGGGCGTGCTCAGCCGGACGCACCGAGGTTGCCAACTTCTTGCTAAGCTTGGGAGTGCCTGTGAATGACCAGGATGATGTAAGTTTTCATATCTACACTGGTACCTTGTATAAAGGAATTAATTTGTTCCAAATGAAATTATGTTAAGCAAATTTTCCTTTATAAAAAATTCCATAGGAATGCATTGAAAACTGAGTGATCCCATTTTTATGTTCTACAGATTTTTCCCCATAGGCGATTGTGTTAAGCAAATTTTCCCTATCTCTGGAATTTTTTATGTTGTACAAATTTCATGTTATACAAGCTGTTTCTTATACAAGGGTCCACTGTGTGTGTGTGTGTGTGTGTGTGTGTGTGTGTGTGTGTGTGTGTGTGTGTGTGTGTGTGTGTGTGTGTGTGTGTGTGTGTGTGTGTGCGCACGCGCGCTAGTTTAACTTATTTACTAAGCAGCATTAGTCATCATCATGTGCCATCAAGTCAGTTCTGAGTTATGGCAACCCTTTTTCCAGGTTTTCCAGGTAGAGAATAGACAGAGGAGGTTTTCCATTCCTTTCTTCTTCTAGAGCTGCCCTGGAACTCTGCATCTTGCCCTCAAGGCCACCCAAGCCGGCTCTTCTCCCAGGAGACCCAGTGGGGAATCGAACCCCCGACCTCTGGCTCCGGAGCCAGAAACCTAAAATACTGACCTACCCTGCTAGCTAGCAGTATTGATAAGAAAGAGTATTTGGAAAGTGGGAGAGAAATATTATCTCTGGTATTGCCTTCAGCCTAAAATGTACTGTATTTTCCCCATGTATAAGAATACTGTATATTTTGTCTAAAATAATTAGACTAAAATTGAGGGTTATCTTGTACACAGAAGTAAGCCAAGGACTTAATTTGGGTTGGGAAAGTGGGGGTTGTCTTATACATGGGAGCGTCTTATAGATGGGAAAATACGGTATTTATTTTCATTGAGAGTCAGAGAAGGACAGAGTCTTATAGGAACTGATGAGAATTTGTAGGTTTTAGAAGGCCAAAGAGAGCCAGGATGGTGAACCAAACAGAGTGTCAAATTAGGACTCGGATCTGCACAGGAGCTCACTGCCAGGCGGGTGGTGCTGGTAAACCACCCCTTAGAGAACATCTCGCATACATTAAATACCCGTTTAGGTTCTCTGTAGATCTGAAGGGACATGCCAGGATGTAACCTGGAAAAGAAGGCAAATAAAGAGTCCCCTCGTTTTCTGTCTTCCAGGCGGGCTGGAGTCCCCTGCATATCGCCGCTTCGGCAGGCCGGGATGAAATTGTGAGCGCTCTGCTCAAGCGAGGGGCGCAGGTGAATGCCGCCAATCACAACAGCTGTACTCCCCTGCATTATGCGGCATCCAAAAATAAGCAGGAGGTAAGATCTGGAATACAGATGAGTGGGTGGGTGGGTGGATAGGTACGTAGATGGGGGAGAGAGAGAGCGAAGGGATGGATGGATGGAAGAGAGGGATAGATAGATAGATAGATAGATACAGTGGTACCTTGTATAAAGGAATTAATTCATTCCAAATGAAATTATGTTAAGCAAATTTTCCTTTATACAAATTCCCATAGGAATGCATTGAAAATGGAGTAATCCCATTTTTACGTTGTACAGATTTTCCCCATAGGCAATTCTGTTAAGCAAATTTCCCCTATCTCCGGAATTTTTTATGTTGTGCAGATTTTATGTTATACAAACTGTTTGTTGTACAAGGGTCCACTGTGGATAGACAGACAGACAGATTCCATTGCTGTCTTAGCCCAAGAAAATCGGCTATGAAGTCTTCCTCTCACCCACTGATAACACAGTCTGACTGTATTTTTTTTTAATGTTAAGCTCCTTTGGGTCTGTTGCCGTAGGGGAAAGGCAGAGTAAAATGGTTAAATAAATAAGAGACGAAGGGAACGGAACTCATGGTGAGTGCGCTCTGTTTCTTTGGCTCGTGCTGATCACTAAACAACCGAGAGGCTGAGCCGCTCGTCCCCTTTTCACTCACAGATTGCAATTATGCTGCTCGAGAACGGAGCCAATCCAGACGCGAGGGATCACTTGGACTCGACCCCGCTGCACCGGGCGGCCTCCAAAGGAAACCTGAAAATGATCCAGATCCTTCTGAAGCACCAGGCTTCGGCCAACCTTCAGGATTCGGAAGGAAACACTGCCCTGTAAGGACTGGCGCGGTTGTGGCAGGCTCCATCTAGCAGCATATGCCATAGTTTTCAAAATAGACTGGTGGGGTTGGGGGCTGATTCTCCCTTTTGCCTCCCTTGGCCACTCCCCAGGCCCAACGTGCTTGCTTCTTCTGCCTCCTCGGCTGATCTTCCAGTCCCGGCAACAGCTCAGGCTTCTCTGCCCTTATCCTTTCGGCTGATCTCCCAAAAACACAGGGCAGAGAAATCCATGCTGTTGCTCATGACGGGGAGATTAGCCCTGGAGATAGAGAAAGGAAACGCTGATCAGCTTAGGAGGCAGGAGTTTATGAATTGGGACGAACCTGTTCGTGCCCATCTCTAATATAAATACTGTATGTGTTTGGGGAGGGGAGGTATATTGTACGTTCAGCCAGCGGATACAGGAATCCATGAAGTCCTGTTGTAACCAAAACGTGCAACGAAAGGCCTGATTAGAGCCTGATAGGAACTGGATCTTTCTTTGATCTTATTTGCAGCCATCTCGCTTGCGATGAAGAGCGGTCGGATGAAGCTAAACTCCTGGTCTCCCACGGTGCAAGTATCTATATCGAAAATAAAGAAGAAAAGACGCCCCTCCAGGTGGCGAAAGGCGGTCTGGGCTCGATCCTGAGGCGGCTCGTGGAAGGCTAGGTGTCATGATGCGACTCGCGAATGAACAAACTCGAAGATGATTCGCTTTTTTTTAGATTGTCTTTGACTGTCACAACTTTTTTTTAAAAACAAACCCATAGCTTCTGTCTCACTGTGTCTCCTTGCCTGCGTCTTCCTCTGAATTTCTTGTTGCAAAAATTCCTGTCACTCTTTGCAGTGTACGTCTGCGAAGATTCTCAGTCATCCAGGTGAGTTTATCTGGAAGTTGAGTCATGGCTACTGGACTTCTTTTTTGAGAGATAGAAACGTTTCGCTGCTCATCCAAACAGCTTCCTCAGTCTGAAGAAAGTTACTGTGAGTCCTCCATCTTATAGTCAGTCAGCTTTGACCTCCTGTCACCCTGGTCTGAATTTAGGCTCATAAGATGAACAATGTCCTGAATAGGCTCGTTAGGGAGACAATAGTATCCATAACCTTAAGGTGAACAATGGCCTAAGGTGCTGAAACCTATCAAGAATGGGTCCTTAGCTATAGCCTTGGTGGTGGAGGCTTTTTGATTTGTCTGGGTACTTTGGAAAGCACAGCCTGATAAGCAGCAGATAGACTATGCCTGAGGCTGCCACCTCTGTTGAGGGAAGGGTTTTCGATGCTCACATGAATGGCTTCCCTGACCCTCTCTCAAACCACCTCTCTTCTTTGTCTAATCCTCATCCTTGAAAGAGTGCCCTTTGTCCTTCAAATGGAGGTGTACTGCTTGCAGTGTACAGTCGTCTCCTGCTATATTATGGTTCATATACGGTGCCCCCGATATATCGCCTCCTGCACTTACTCCAGGCCTGGCGCTGCCCCAGAAGGGGTTTGGGGCGAACCGCTTCTGGGATCTCCGACCGTCCCGGGAAGCCCGTCGGAGGCCTGCTCAGGGGCAGCGCCAGGCCTCAGGTAAGTGTAGGAGGCCCCAGACTGGCCCCCTGGTCCTGACCCAGCCCAGCATCCGCATAACGCGGATTTCCCTTTATCGCCAGTGACAGAGCCAGCTTGAGGGATAATGAGAATTGTCTTTGGAAAAACAACTTCCCTTGAGTACCAATGGTGTGTCTGTTGCCTCGCATGGACGTTGTGCATAGGAAGTGCCCGCGTGCCTATTTTTTGTCTGTTAAAAGGGGGAAGGTAGCCAGCGTCCACCTTGGAGACCTTACCAGCCGAGGAGAAGCCCCGTGAATGCTTTTATTCCTAGCATCAATGCATCTGAACTTCATTTTTGGGGCATGTGCTTCCAAGCTTCTCTCTACCAGGGACCGCCTCTGGTGATCACCTGTCAAGGAGCTAGGTTTGGCACGATGGTACTTCGACTATGGAAGCCAGTTGCCGACTAGGGAGCAGACTTGGATGCTTGCTCACATGTTTTAATATAATGGAATGTTGGGAATATGGGACTTCTAAGGTTTTATGTTGGCCTGCGCTGGACTCAGGACCAAATTATTTAAGACGCACACACACTCCCCTGGTTTGGTGGTGGTGGCAGGGGACGATTCCACGTTGCCTGTTAGGATTTCAGTTTGAGACCAGTTAAGGGGCACCTGATGGAGACAGCACTGACCTAGATGGGCAGAGGGCAAGTAGTTAGTATAAGGCAGCTTCTGATAGGGTTCTTTTGGGCTGCTTTTCTCCATAATACCTAGGTTTTAATGCACTTCTTTAAAGAAATGGAAAATTGACAATCTGGGGAAAGGTTTATTTTCTGTTGCATAAACAAAAGAAGCAATGCTGTAGATATTCCCAGCACCCCTTTCCTGCTCATATACATGCAGAATGCAACCACTGATCCCAGCTAAGCAAGAAGGCAAAAAGTGTCCAGTAGGCCCACCTTATCCGTGGAATCAACATACACTGATCTCCTTTCCACAGTTGGAAGAGTCAAAAGAAAAAGACAAACTTATCAGAACCAGCCACTAGGGGGAGCCAGAGACTAGGCTATGTAAAGCATTTGCTTTTAAAATGGCGTTTCCTATCTGCGTTTTTCAGCATCCGCAGAACAGGGAGTGCAACAGATTTTGGGCTCTCTACTGTTATTCCTTTTTGGTGACATAAACTTGTCAAGACACATAACAAAAAAGGACAGTCGTGTCGATGTGGGTGCTTGTCCAAGGAGCAGGGGGTGCGGACGGTGCTATCATAAGCACCTTTGGAAAATGAAGGTTCCAATTCACAGGTAAATAATGCGCTTTGTCCAGAATTATCTGCTACTGAAGGACAAACGGACGGGCTGTTTGTCCTCCACCAAGTTATTAATGCTGATCTTTCAGATGGGACGTTTCAGTCGGAATTTGGGGCAGACTCTGGACAGAACTGAGACCCACAAGCCCAGCATTTCTGTGTAATTTGTCACGTGAAGAGTTGTGGAGCCCGGCCCTGTGTGTCAGCCATTCACCCGGCCGAAACTATGGGGTTGTTGACAGAAGTCGAAAAATTGTTGATATGTGCCCGTAAGAGACGCTCTAAGTCCACTGGAGGCTGGGCCTGGAGTGACCAGATTTTTTGCACTCCTGGAATCAAAAAGGCTCAATGGAAAAAACACAACAAACGTGTGTTTGTTTTGGTTTTCCAGTGCTTTAACTTGACAGATCCTTATAGAGCCAAGGCACTGATAAGATCTGGTGGGTTGTGAGGGGCTCTGGGTGGAATCAAGATGCACCCATAAGCCGTCAATGACCTAGATGTCACCTCTGTCTCAAATGAGGTGTGGGGTTAACTGCAGGCGTGGTTCCTGGATCGGTGGAGGGTTGGTGTGAAATTACAACTTGCGCCTCCCACGAATGCGTAAACGGAGGTGTTGGCGTCCCTTCCCCCCCAAGGACAGATGGGTTAGGCTGTTTGCTGGCCCCCTGCTTCCAGGGCCTCATTTCTTGCCACGTCCACCTCTTCGGGGGTCACGTATTCATGGGTCTCCGTGGATTCCTTGCTTTGCGGGACCTCTGGGATTGGCACACGCTCCTGGTTGGGCACAGCAGCGTACTCAGCAGTCAGGGGCTGTTTCTGATTCATGACTCTGTAGAAGGCAAGGGGAGATTAGTTTTTTGGATCACCGTGATGGAGAAAGCAGGATACAAAAGGGCTAAGGAATCAATCAGATGTATACAAACAGTATGCAACTTCTGCTTCTAGTCACTAGTCGTGACTACGCCCATCTATTCATCCATCTACTGAAGAAGAAAATAGTTTTTTTTGTGTGTAAATCACAGCTTGCTGATTGATTATTGGTATAGATTTGATGTATATACGTAGATTATGTGTCATCTTAGAGAATAACAAAACCCTTATTGTTTAATGCAGAGAGCTAATATTCCAATATCTGCAAAATAGCTCCACCGAATGAAGAGATGAAGGAATGAACACTTCTTCAAATGCATCTAGTGCAGTGGTTCTCAACCTGGGGGTCGCGACCCCTTTGGGGGTTGAAGGACTCCTTTCACAGGAGTTGCCACCGAGGCAAGCGATCAGCCACAGACCCAACATAAAGCTGCGTGGTGCTGTCGCACTGGGGCCACATTCCATCCCCTCATCCCACCTGCACTGCAGGTGTATCAGTGGTGCGACCGTGCTGCCCCCCCCAAGGACGGTCACCTCTCGGCCAGCTGGCTGCAGGTAGCTGCTCCACACCGGGCTGCTCGGCGGGGGCATGGGGGGGCACAGGAGAGGGCGCGGGTTGGGCCGAGTCTGGTGAAGTCCACGTTGGCAGCAGGAGGGCATTCCCCACAAGCCCGATAGGGTAGGTCACCAAGCCCCGGGGGGCAGGAGCACACGGAAAGAAGCGAATGGGGTGGTGGCAGCAGCAGCAGCAGGCCCAGCCTTACCAGGCCAGGCAGAGAGGGCAAACCTCCGTTAGGCGGCTGAGGCTGGGGGGGAGGCGAGAGGGGCGCAATGCACAGCTGGGCAGCCACGGTGGATGAAAGGTCACAGCGTTAGGAAGATTGAGAACCACTGATCTAGTGTCTCTGTGGGATCTACTCCATTTGAAATTGATCCGTTTGGGAAAGATCCCTCAAAAACTCACTGCATCTCCTTTGCTTTCTCTTGTTTCCTTTTCTTCTTCTCCTTGGTGGCTAAAAACCAGACGACCACCGCGATCAGAGCGGCCGCCACAATGGCCGCGATCAATGCCCCGATCACGACGCCCGCTTCGGAGTCTGCAAAGGGAGACGAGCCATGGTCACGGGCTGCTGGAGGGCTAAGGGGCAGAGGGTCAGAACCCGTGAGAGACGCAGCCCCCTGGGACTCCCAGG
The DNA here is from genome assembly GCA_029282475.1 of Phrynocephalus forsythii. Classification (NCBI taxonomy): domain Eukaryota; kingdom Metazoa; phylum Chordata; class Lepidosauria; order Squamata; family Agamidae; genus Phrynocephalus; species Phrynocephalus forsythii. The sequence goes on from JAPFRF010000015.1 coordinate 3,605,703, forward strand.
GGGAGAGAGGTGGCATCTAGAGGTTGGGTCCACCTCCAGGACCCCCACCGGCTCACTAGAGCCACACATCTCTTTGCCGGATCTACAACTCTGCCAAGCCGTGGCGGCAGTGGCTGTGGACGTGTGGGCATCTCGCTGAAAACCCAGAAGGGAATGAGCTTTTTTGCAAAGGAGGAGGGTGCCTCCCGCTCAGAATCATACCGGCTGAACCCGCTTCTCTCCACCACGGGCACATTGTTCAACCCGACACAGTCCGCCCCCGACAAAGGCAACTCACGTTTGACGGTGAGGTCGATGTGACAGGTGCTGTTTCCAAGAGAGTTGCTTGCCATGCACTGGTAGTAGCCCTCTTCAAGCTTCGTCAGGTTGCCAATGATCAAGAGGCCAGTTTGGGGGCCTGTGTCGAAAAAAAGAGAGGGCCGTGGAGGAGATAAGGCTGTTAACTTAGAGATGGGCATGAATAAAAAAAAGCCGTTTCGTTTGTCGTTTAGGGGGTCCGTTTTGGTTCGTTTCCATTTTTGCAAATTTTTCCAAAAAATTCATTTTCATTTTCGTTTGTTTCATTACTGTTTCGTTACCATTTATTTCAAATTTTTGTGATTTTTTTAACATTTAAAGCAGTTCAATGTATTTCCGTAACGAAAACGAAACGGACAACAAAATTTCTGGTGTTTCTGTTCATTCCGTTTCATTTTAGAGACAAAATTCGTTTGTCATTTCGTTACGTAACGAAATGAAAAAACAAAAACGGAAACAAAAAATTGTTCGTTTCGTGCCCATCTCTACTGTTAACAGTATGTTCTGTATAACTGAAATGCAGGGGTCCCTTTGACCATCATTGCTTATACTCCAGAACAGGTTGTATTAAGGCAATGGGCAATCACAGAGGAACACAGAGCAGAGATTGCTACAACTACTAGTCATGATGGCCTTGGGGTTTGAGAGTTGTAGTCAGAGTCTCTTTTCAGACTGGGTGTTGCAGGTCTCGTGGCGAGGGCAAGAAACAGCAGCAGCAAAGTCCCCCAAAGAATCTTGGGCAGGTGCTGAGACCAGGGTTTCCGCTTCAAATCGGCACCCCAAATGGATGCTGCTTTTGGACTCGGCCCGAGCACTCAGCGGCACTTCTGTGGATGTAGATCTTGTGGTCTTTCTGCATCTTCTTAAGAACAGCCAAAGGTTCCTCTCCCCTTTCCCTCCTGTATTGAATGCCAGTTGTGTGCTTCTTTTTAAATTTAAGACTCATTTGTTGTTTCTCTATAATCGATGTAGCTGATTATTGTATTGGTTTTGTTTTGTTGGAAACGGTGATCTGGCTGCCAGATGGGTGGTACATAAAAGAAATACTGTAGATAGATAGATAGATAGATAGATAGATAGATAGATAGATAGATAGATAGATAGATAGATAGATAGATAGATAGATAGATAGATAGATAGGGATAAGATAAAACAGAGAGAGAAAGATAGGGAAGGAAAGGATAGATAGATAGATAGATAGATATTGTTCATCCTTAGATAGATTACTTTACATATAGAACATAGATAGATAGATAGATAGATAGATAGATAGATATGATAAGATAAAACACTGGGATATATTCATTCCAGATGACCCAACATTCTCCTGGCATAGATGGGAAAGTTGGTTGCATTTTTCAGATTTCGGTTCTGAAAGCATCACATTTTGGGTGCGCAAAGAATCAGGACACGGGCAGGGAGAGCTACTTACTATAAGTCTCCTTCACGGGCTTGACTGTATCTCCAGATAACATCGTCCAGTGGTAAGTCGGGCTGGGCAGCCCGATTTCAGAAAGGCAGGAGAGCATGACGACATGGCCCAGTTCGACCTTCTCGTCATTTCGACTGAAGCTGCACAAAGGCCTCGAAGGTGGAGCTGGAGAGCAACGAGAAAAAAACAGGCAAGCGCTTGGATTGTGGCTGCGGTGACACCCTGCACTCCTTGGAATGCCACTGTTTCTTTCGTTTGTGGCCCATGTGCATTTTTCCTCCAAGAAGCTACCCGGCCATTCTCTATTTATTTATTTATTTTGTTCACAACAGCCCTGTGAGGTAGGCAGACCTGAAAGACATCAAAGGAGGGGCCAAGCCATCCAAAGCGCATCATGGCCCAGTGGAGGCTTAACCTCCCAGTCCAAGGTCAAAACTCGAATCACTAACATGCCACACTGGAACAGGCAATCATTCTAGAGCAGTGCTTCTCAAGTGGTGGATCCCCAGATGTTCCTGGACTGCAACTCCCAGAAGCCTCCACCACTCGCTGTGTGTGCGCTGGAAGGGGTTTCTGGGAGTTGCAGTTCAAGAACATCTGGGGACCCACCGGTTGAGAAGCACTGTTCTAGAAAGTCCTGAAAAATCAAGCCATCAAGTAACAATTTGGACACCACCACCACCACCACCCTTATCTTCTTATGAGGGGCCTTTTTTTCCATAGGGAAATGAGTTAGGGATCGCTAGCCTAATTCTAGCAAGCTAGACCTAATTCCCTGTTGACTGGAATCAAGGAAGGCTTGCACCGTTCCCAGGTCACTCTTCAAGAAGGAGCTCACCAGAATTCAAACAATGGCTTGCCAGAAGACTATGGTCACCTTCTAGCATGCAGTGGCAGGAATGTTTTGCCTCTAAAAGTGCTGCCATGTTCTGTCACCGGTTGCACTTGTTGACACCAAACCCTGAACTCTTCTGGATCCTGGCACAGGTTTTTTTTTTGGACTACAAACCCCAGGATTCCAAGCCAGCATGGCTGAGGTGGGGGTAGGGGTCTTGCCGGCCGGCGCCATCAGGCTGTTGTCATCCTCGAGAAGGACCTTCTCTGCAACGCCGGACGTAGTAGCGGATAAGAGATCAGCAAGAAACGGGAGAAGAAAGAACCCAATACCTAGAACGTTGACAGAGATGGATTTTTCAAAGGGGGGACCCAGATTAGAAGTGGCCTCGAACACTTCACAGGTGTAAACACCTGTCTCCCACGGCTGCATGCCGGTGATGGTTATTGACGCAGTTCCTGTGCTGTTCGCAACTTCGATCCGACCCTTATAAGGCGCAGAGGTGTACGGCCGCCCCTCGGTGGAGACATAGATCTGTGGCACAAAACTGAGCTTTAATACAACATTTCAGCCCTGTACAACAACAACAAGCCTTGTATTTATATACACAGTTCTTCCAGAACAATGTTGCCACCCTTGTTTCACAAACAAAACACGTTCTTGCGCTTGTTGCTTCCAAAATAATCCTACGCCAAGAAGTCCCCCATATCATCGTGGTGTACATGTCTAGATGGTGACCAATCTCCTTGTCTAGGTGCCATCTCAGCTGCAGAACTTGGCTCCGGTCACAGGGTATTTCTATACCTATCCCTTGATGCCAATGGATGAGTTGTTTATTATTAGGCCCAGCCGGCCTCTGGTGTTCCTTGTCCAAGACCTCTGATATGGCACCTTCTCAAAACTTAGAAAACTTTGAAAAGAAAAGCTACCAAACATTTTCCTGGCAACTTCAGACCAAGTCATTGATAAGCCTCATGGCACAGTGGGTACTTTAGCTGAAACTGTACCCACGACCTGGGGTACAATCCCAGGTCGCCGGCTGAAGGTTGACTCAGCCTTTCAACCTTCCGAAGTCCGTCAATTGAGTGCCCAGTTTGTGGGGTGGCCTACGCTTAGCCGGCGTTATTAAATTGTCAACTGCCCAGGGAGTGCTTTAAGTGCTATGGGGCGGCATAGAAGCAGCACGTTTTGCTTCAGAAAAGAATGATACAAAACCTGGAGGGAAGTCCTGACAAAATACCTCTAAAATGCTTTACAACCCCTTCAAAAATTAACCGGTGAAAGTAACTACAAAATGGCACTTGTTACACCAAGAATCACCTCTGTAAATACTTATGCTGCTTTTGAAATGTAATTTTGTTAATAACGTCATTACCCAAGAAAGGAACTCATTACTCAAAAAAGGAACTCATTGCAGGCCATTGTTACATTGTTCCCTGTAACTCTTAACTCCCAAGGTCTACATTCACCATATGTGAATCCACCGGCATAGCTGCTCGTGAACTCTGCAGCTCTCCCTCAATAAACATTATTTACCAGCCTCTCAGTGTGTCCCATAATATTCACTGCCCAATAACCTTTGCAAGCTTCACTGGAAAATAAAGGATCTTTTCCTGCCTTCCGGTTGCCCACCCAAATCTGACAGAAAATGTTGTATTGAACATACGAAGATAAGAAGAGCCATGCTGGATCAGGCCAAAGGCCCATCCAGTCCAGCTTCCTGTATCTCACAGTGGCCCCACCAAATGCGTCTGGGAGTGCATAAGACTAATACCACTCCCCTGCATCTGACCCTTGAAGTACCCCGGTTTTAAGCCTGGAGATTACTGGTTTCAGTTCTGTAATTATTAATCTCTGTCCGAATGCAGAAATGTGACTTTGTTTACTTTCTGGAGCAGTCCAACTGCGTCGTGTAAGAAACGCTCAAGAAACATCAGCCTAAGCTTGACTAATGCTTTTCGTCAATGTTATCTATCAGCATCTGATGACTGAAGCCATGCCACACCCTGCAACGACAAGAGGCCTGTTAATTAATCCATTTTGGAGCATGAGTTGGAGACCAAAAACTTACACAAAGGTTAAGCCACTCAAAACTCTTGAGTAGGATCATGCTCTGTCTCCATAAAATAATAATTGTATGGCATCAAGTCAATTCTGACTTATGGTGACCCTTTTCAGGGCAGTACTAAGAATGGTTGACTATTCCCTTCTTCTTCTGGGAGTGCCCTGGGACTTCTGGGTCCACCGATACTGAAATCACTGAGTTATTCACTAGTCATCACTGTCTATACCTCCTTCCAAGGTAGGAAGAACACATCAGACCAAGGTACAAACAATCATAGACCAAAAAAACATTTGGGTCCAAGTCACCAAATGTCTTATTTTATACCTTTAAAAAACACAAATACACACAATCTATTCAGGGGGAACTCAAAGACCAAGATCTAATCCAATGATGTAAGTATGGATCCACCCAAGATTGTCTCCACGCCACCAGATGCCTGTTCCAGTGGGTGCCCAGTCCTTATGGAACAGGATTTAAGGTGTGTGAGCAGGGAGAGAAAGGAAATTACCCGTTCTGGGGAAAACAGTGGAACTTGCTCAAAGTACCCTCATAATATCCATTTCTGAATATAAATCAATGAAGACCATCATAAATTGCAGGGCTAATTGTCATTTAAAGCTCTGTTCATCCATTGTTGTATTCAGTCAGATGGATGAGTAACATTCATTCGCCTGTGAGTAAATAAACACATTGTTCCATGAACAATAGAAGTTAAAAAAAAGGGTGGGAGGAATCCACCTTATGAAATAATAAAATCCATTTTTTCTCTCTCAAGGATGAGCCAGGATGCTTCTCATTCTGTGAAGCTTGGGTGCTTAACCACCCAAATGTGTGATGGATCTCTCAAATGAATGTCATTTAGACAGATCCAAGCTCAGATCTATAGAAGAGAGAGCACTAGCAAATTGGATAGATCCAGGTCGAATCGCAGTTCGGGGAGAATTGTTGAAATCAATGGCCTAAATCCATTTCTGAGACCCATCTAGGGAAAACCCACTGAATCAATGAAACGCGAAGAAGTGTTGACAGAGATCTCCACTGAGGCAATAAGACTGCCCTAGTTATGACTGGCAACTGGATTAAGACATAGGGGCTATAACTGTGCACTGACTACAGTGGATGGCAGAATGCATACAAGAATGGTAAAAAAAAATCAGTGTTAAACAAAAACATGAACAGGCCTTCGCTCTAGCCTTGTGTATGTTGTCAGGAAGAAGAAAAAGAGGATGATGAAGAAAATGGTTCTCAAACCAACCAACCAAACAGTCCTCAAATTTGTTCCAAAATAGAAAGTGATCTTGAGTCCTGAAATAAGGTCAAGCTATTTATCTACTGACCAATCAAAGCCTGGGAAACATCAACGTATTTAAGTTCCCATTGTCCACAGCTAGCATGGCCTCGCAAGGGGAAAAGATCTCGTTCATTGTGCCTGCTGGCCAAAGCTGAGGTGACCAACCCCCGTGGCCAGTTTATCTTAAGCATTCAGATCCAGTTAACCCAATGAAGAGAAACAAAACAAGTTGGGGTGCCATGTAGGCATCACAAAAATAAAATACAAAAATAGACCAGGTGATACTCTTTAGGCTACTAGTAAAATAACAAAACCTTGCTAATATTTTGAGGGCAAGACCCTCTTCCTCAAAGGTGTAACAAAAGTTCAAACACGGCAAAGATGGAAATTTCAGGAGTTAGTTCTTAGATGGAAAGTGTATTGGCAAGATGAAAAAATGAAAAAAAATGTAGTTGCTTAGTTGAGGTCTGGAGCTGAGATGTTGTGAGATGTTGTGTACTAAATAAAGAGGTGTCACTCAATCCAGTTGATGAGGAACAGGGTACATATCCATAGGATTAATATCCACTGATTCACTTATTTAGAATATGAAAATATTTTTAAAAACCCACTATCCCTGATGGTCCTAAAACTGGTCCAGCTTTCGGATTTCTTTGCCAGGGCCAAGTGTGTAGGTTTTTCACAGCCCCCATGCCATGGTAACACCTTCTTGCATCTGTCTTTCCTCCCTTAATGGCTTCTTGGTGACGTGAAAAAAGACCAAAGAACCAGTGAGGAAAATGTGAGAGGGAATGACACCTGATCTAGATCACCATCTAAAACAGCCTGGCTGTATATATATTTTTAAAAAACTAGTTTCAAAGCACTTTGGGTCCTGACCTGTCAATTTACAGCAGGGAGGAAAGCAAACATGCTGTCAACGCTTTCATTTCACTACAGGGGACTTCAGAAGCTTGCTAGGAGACCCAGAAACGGCGTGTTCTTACCTTGTTTTCCCAGCTACATCTTCCCCGTGCATCGGTCATGTACACCATCTTTTGGCAATGACTGATGGCCTTGTCATTCATAGAGTGGCACGGGGAGGGCTGCGTTTGAGCAGAAATGTGCTGGTCTCAGAGTTGATGGTGACTTCGAGCTTTCGTACATAACGCAAGACAGTCTCTACAAATGCAGCTCTAAACGGCTAGTTAGCTACAGTATCTTTTTATCTACAATTGTTCGACTAAAAAGGGAGGATTGTCATATACTGTGTACACAGAAGTAAGCCGAGAAGAGAACCATGCAGATGCGGAACTGTAATTGTGTGCTGGAAAAGTGGGGGTTGTCTTATAGATAGAAAAATATGGTAGTTATGTGCTGTTAAACCAGAACCACTGATGGCCTTAGTAGGGCTTTCTAGGGAAGTGAGATACAGTGGTACCTGAACGTATGAATTTAATTCGTTCCGAATACATGCTCTTAAGTTGAACTACTCTTAAGTCGGGGAACCTATCTAAAAAATGAAAAAATAAGTTAAAAATGAAAAAAACATGAAAAAACAAGATTTGTAAGTCTAGCCGATCATATCTAAAATTTGTAAGGCGGCAGTTAAAACACCACAGTTTTCCGCTCTTAAGTTGAATTGCTTTTAAGTCGGGGCACCCCTGTATTTCGAAAGTGGCTTTACTAGTTCTACTCCCCCAGCGAATTTCTATGACCAAACAGGGATTTCAACTCTGTTCTCTAGAATCTGAACCCGTCACTCTGTCCACGACACCACATGGGGTCCTCAGCTAAATTAGCTGCTGAATATTTGTCTGTTTGCCAGATTTCCTGATTCGACCCCGAGCGTCTCTTTTATCTCAGGAGAAGAAATTCAAAGAACAGGGCAGCCTACAAATTCCAAGCTACCATTTCTCCTTTCTGTTATCTGTTTCTGATGTTTCTGGGATTTGCCTTAAGTTTGAATTTTGGGAGCATGGTATAAAAAGAGATGGAACTGCTTTATGGTGATCCCCATATGGTTTTCAAGGTTTTTGAAATGTTGAAGGAGTAGTTTCCCATTGCTATCTCCAGTGAGATGTCAATCCAGGTCTCTCCTAGTCCAAGACTGTATCCATTGCACCCCACTGGGTTGTAAGTGTAGTGCTGTAGTGTAATCCAGCGATGGGAACCTGCCTTACATCAGAATATTTGTCCATCTAACGCAGTGTTTATACTTGCGTCTGAAAGTCACTACTATCCCAAGACTCAAGCAGTGTTTATTTCCTCCATGCCGTGACCGATTCTTCTAGCAGATGTTGGAGCTGCACGCATAATCGGTGATCCAGCGCTCAGCGTCAGACTAGAGAACGCAAGTAGCCTACTGCTGGAAGCCAAAAGCCCATGAGGAACATGATTCCCTCTGAGCCCCGTGCTTGGCCAATCAGAGCTGTGAAAGAGGCTTGTGTTTACCTCCTGGCGACCAATCACAAAAATGCCAACGACCAGCCTGCAAGCTGCAGGAGGCAAGACAAGTCCAACGACTCCGCATCTTTCCCCACTTAAAACATTCCCACTCGGCTGCTTACGATCTGTATTGCACCCTTTGCTCTGAGCTATGATCTCCCGCCCCCCAAGTGAGGACGAGGTGAAGCAAAAACAATTGCATGGTGCACTACAGTCCCACTATATATATATATATGTTAGCATATATTAGCAACATATTTTTGAACTAATGAGAAAGCCCGTTTCCAGTGTAATATAGAAACGGCAGGATGAACATCTCTACTGTGGATGAGAATCACCGAGAGAGGGGATGTAATTTCCCCCACTGAAGTTACAGATTCACCAAAGATCTCATAGGAAAGAGTTCTGCCTTTATAAACCCTCCAAGCCCATACCTGGCACCCCAGTATTCCCAGGTTAATAGTCCAAGCATCATGTATGAGACATGAAGGTGATTCAAGAACTGCATTGATTAGACAAAAGAATATAGCATTGTTCTGAGTGTGCAGCTGATGACATCACATCTCTCAGGCATTCATTCACTGGCCAATGTGTTGACTAAGTGTTTTAAGATGCCTAGGGTCTTTCTGTTAAGTTTCGATATAAAACCAAATACAATTTTCAAAACAAAAATGCGGAACCATATTACAATTGGATGGAATTAATCCCCACCCCTCTTTTCAGAGGGCACTACCTATCAAGATCTGTCTAACTTTGATGCTAAGTCAAGATCTTCCCACCAGCAACATTTTATTTCAAAGGGACATCATGATAGTCATTGCGAAACCCAACCCAATCCAAAGGAATATAACCAATCCTCATCCTTTCACCCCAAAGCAGAAGGTGGAAAATAATTTTGAAGAAGAATGAATATGAGAAACTCATCCAAATTTGGGCAGAAAGTAGGGTGATGCCTTAAGGCTCAAAGCAGCATCCAATCTCTGTTCAGTTATAGATGTCTGCCATCATTGTATGCATTTGTTTTAAACATAACTTTCTAAGATGTGTCCAAAATCTCCTTTGGATCATGGACCATTCATGGGGGAAAACTGAATAGGACATTCCTAACGATACTTGCAAAGCATTCCAAAGAAATTTAAATCAGCCCACTGATAACCACCCAAAAGGGTAAGAGGCAAATGAAAGAAGATTCCTTACTGAATTGACATTTTTGGTTTTGGCACTGTAGAAAGTCCACTGAATGATCAATTTGTTTACGGAGGTTGGCATGTGATAAGCGCAGGGAAGAGTGACGTTTCCACCAACGGTTGTGTTCACGACCTGCCGTGGCGTGGTGACAACGGCGCAACTCACAGGACCTGTGGGGGAAAACACCGCCAACCAAACAAGAGCCCTTAAGGACTGTGCCAGGCTCAGGAATGAAGACCGAGGTGAGGAACCTCAGGATCTGGCCCTCCCAGAACATGCACCAGAATCCCCCACCCCAGTTCCTTCAGAAAGCCTTACCTCCGACACCACCCCTTTGACAGGCATCTTCCTCTTTCTAAAAAATTAGAACGTCTCTTCCTAAGGCTTAGTTATTGACCTAGAAGTTCCCTGGCCTTGAATTAACATGCCTTTCATGTTCATTGCCTCTTATGCATTTGTAACCACAGAAGAATACTCATGTCATCATGGTGCCGGAGCATAGAAATGTTACTCCCTGGGCGCTTTGGTGAAATCACAACAGGAATCACAACGTCCCCATGCTGCACACCAGGTATAGGACCGCAGGCTTGCTGCACTGTGCGTTTGGCAATGGAAAGGCATGGATTTGCATGCGAACTACAAGGTGCAAATCTAGCAGGTCATGGCTTCTTGTGAACAGGGCAGCATGCCAGCTTCCAGGTCCCGTGTACCCAATTGCAGCTACAAAAAAATAGCGCCGAAGGGACTTCTCTGCCTGGTCAACCCTTTGCCCGATTTGGGCACCATGAGAAGGGAAACCATGGACTGGCAGAGGTGGTGGGCTGAAGCCATGGTCCACACGTGGCTTCGGCCTATGCGATCATGGGGTTTGCAGAGGCGTCTCTTTCTTTTTGCCTTTGAAGCCAATGCAGGCCAGCGTGATGGAACAATGGGGTTTATTGGTTGAAGGCACCAAGTTCTGTCTTGGGAGCACTTCCCGAAAACGGTTGCTATCTTGTGCCATCAAGCCCCTTCTGACAATCCAAGATTATTTTTTCCACCTGCGTCAAAGGACCAGGCGATGCCCTTTCCTTGTTGGGGGGGAAAGAAAGACTACGCTGGCAGTTGAGATCAGCTGGCTTATCTTGGTAGATCCGTTGCGACGGGCCACGCGGCATACACTGCTGTGACAATTGATGAAGGGCAATTCAGGGGGTGGGGTGGGGGGATGCTTGGGAGATACATCCGAGGGAATGGCCTCTTTCCTGAGATGTTTGGTCCACGCTGTCTAACGGCAGGTCCATCCCAGACTGGTTTTCCAATAGCACAAAGCAACGGAGCAACCGGGTTTGAGCATATATTTCCCTTCCTTCAACCCTGTACAATTCTGGAGTTGGCTCGTTCAAACCTGTGTATGTAGGAGTCATGGAGAACATTTAGTGCCTGGATTCGCATGTAGAGGCTTGGTTACTGCTAGCAACACATAAGCCAACTCTGGAGCCAAACCATATACCAGTGGTGGCGAACCTTCGGCAGTCCAGATGTTTCGGACCAGAACTCTCAGAATTTCGAGCCTAGATTGCCAATGACAAAGGACCGTGGGAGATACGGTCTTGTAGAGAATGAATAATAATAGCCAGCATCCTGTTTAAGATTTGCACATATAGAGCTGACATTGTATAAATCAACCTAGTGCTTTCCTGCTAACTAACAAGGCTTCAATTGCATTTCCAAGTGTGTGCTGGTTATGTAATCAAGTGTGTGTCTAACAATGTGACTAGCAGCTCATTAATTTAAGAAAATAATGGTTTTTAATTTTAAAAAAATCAAAGTTATTTTTTTTTCTTATTTTGATTGCAAATCACCTAGAGTTGTGCCCGGCAATAAATCAGGGAGTATTTAAACATCCAAAATAAATATATGAATAAATTGAGCATCAACATGCCATAGTAAAATAAATTTAATTTCCACATGTATACATCACCAACAGGATTCTATTCAATAATTTAAAAAAATATCACTACGCATAAGATTTAGAATAACTCAAGGTGATTTATTTGCCCAGGGGTGTCCAGGAGGGGATTTGTATGTGTGTACTATTTAGGAAAAACAAGTTTAAACTACCCAGAGGTTTCTGGAGCTCCTTTCATGGTGTTTTGGACCCATATCATACATTTATGTAGGTATCTTCAGACTCTGCTACTTTTATTTTTAAAAAATCTCTAAGTGGTTTACAATCAAAACAAACACAAGAAAATAGCAGCTGAAAATAATATATCATCAACTGCAGACAGAACAATGCTTCACAAATGGACCATTTCTCTGTTGTTCACACACGCTGGCCAACTTTGGCTTCAATTATTTGGATCTCCCAGGTCTTAGAACAAAATCCTGGCAGTTTGAATATACATCACATTTTGATTAAAATGCATATACACCTGGGACTTGTAAACCCACTGAAATTCCTGGACCTAATCCCATACTCTCAATTTGTGCTTTATCCCAAAACATCATGCTCCTGTCTGCTACGGTTCAAATAAAAAATGAGGAAGAACAGGAAAAATCCACAATTATTTCCAGTTACATTATGGTCTGAGCCTTACCTGTGATTGCAGCTAGAGTTACAAACATTACAGTCTTCAACATGGTTGGCCTATGCTTCCATACGCCCAGAGAGAGAGCAGCGCAGAAGACAGAGTTGTATGAAAAAGCAAGTCTGGACTGAGGGAATTAAAAGGGCCACAACCCTTAGTTACACCGATTAGCCGCCCATTGGCAAATCAACAATGTTTTTTTCTCCCACAACTTTATCAGATGCGTAAATTAGACGGCTCTCGGGGTAGCCGTGCAGTTTCTCCATCTGAAATCATTTCATGGGGTGTGTCCTGTTGGAATATTTGTTAATTATAAACCCGGTGATCCTGAGATGCACGTATGGCAAGATGGGGAACACATTTCTGCCATTACCATTCGGATTTGCTTCAATCTCAGCTGAGACACGAGATCTGCTTTTTCTTCACACCAGTTCCAACAGGTCTATCCCACCACTAACAATCACTAGTTTTTTTAAAAAAAAAACTATGTACACTCAGACCCCACACCATTCCTAATAGATTTCTATTTTATGGCCATGATGCTCTTCACACAATATCTGACGGTTGGAGGTGTCCTCCAGAAAAGGTAGGTGAAGAGATGAGGCTAAATCCAAGTGTCAGTTCTAACTAGGACGGTTACTTCACGTCCATTCTCATCCCATGAGGAAATTCGTTGCAGGTTGATATCGGTCGCAGTCACGTGGCCTTCTTCCAGTTCTGTCCCTGTTCCCGTGTACGCATGGGCGTGATGAATGATACCGACATGACTGTTACCACATGTCCTCGTTCTGTGATGAGATGTGAAATTCCATGCCTTTGTTCTCCGTTTTTCCCCCAGCCCCGACCTTCCGTTTTTCGATGTTTGGATTCTCCAAAGCCTTGCCTTCAATGCGTTACAGAGCTAAGTTTGAAGCATTTGTCTTTTAATCTCTCTGCACTGGATTGCTGACTCCATAGGGAATGTACTGGCAAATGGCACTTTGCACTCCTGCCACTAGATGGAGAATGGCATGTTGCGTGACGAGCCTTACCTCACGGCCACTCATCTCGGAACGAGAAGCATGACGAGCAGGTTCCTGAGGCCAGGGAGGTGATGGTCGGGATGAACTCCCCTCGTCCCGCAAAGGACATGTGGTTAGATTACTTCGTACTGGTCCCAAGCGGGACTGCGAACAGCAATGAGGTGGATGTGAAGTATCAGCCTAGGATTGACCCACTGAATGAATGAGGCTGTTTAAATTGATACTAAGGGGAGACACGCATAAAAGTCAATGCAGGATCTTGCCTGTCCTGTGTGGGTTTCTACACAGGAAAATGTTATGTCTAAATGGTCAGAGACAAGGACAGACCATGGTGAAACTGGTGCTCAGCATTTTCCAGTTTGACTTTATCTTGAGAAGTAGAGAGAGCATCCCCAAATCATTAACAACCAACGCCTTTACAAAGAGGCCGTGCAGACTGTACAAAATGGCGGACAAACGTCTGAGAGTTCCATATCTCTGCATCTGGAAATGTTTTCTATGTAAAGGGGAAAGAAGAAGAGATAGGCTGAACCTTTGCCTGAAGTTATTAAGTCTCCATGGGAGAATCAGGGGGATACCGTGGTCCAAACAGAAGGAGCCATTCCCAACTCACGGTAATACTTCTCCGTGTTTTCTACCTAGAGAGAACTCAGAAGTGGTTGCCCGGTTCCTGCATTTATTTTCCCAGGCTGCACTGTGGAGGATCAAGCTTTCAACCTCTGTCTCCTCTGACAGTTTAACTCCTGGAGCTGTGAAGCTTAGTAGCTCTTCCAGCCAGCGCTGTTATCAGTAGAACCTTCTTTGAGTGGTAAAAGCCCACGCCAGCACAGCTAAATTACGCATTTCCCAAATGATGCAAGAAACACAATAAACTGTGTCATGACTCAGGGGGGAAATGGAATTCTTCTATTCCCCCAGACTTTCTATAGCTGTGACCACCAGACGGGTCATATACTGTATTCAGCTTCCCCAAGGATTGGTGCTTGTTAATATGTTCCCCTTTCATTTGGGAGCAAGTGGGGTGGGAGGGTAGATTTTGTTGATAAACTTGGATGAATGTCCAAGTTTGATTCTCCTCTAGGCCTCCTTGACAGGGACTTGTCCCTATAATCCATTGGGTTCCTTCTGGCTCTGGATTTCTAAGATCAATGATAAAGATGTTTAGGGCAGTTAAAGCAGCAAGAAATTGGGAAAAAATGGAAAAATACAGGTATTAAAATAGAAATTAGATAGAATTTAAGCACAAGTTAAGTTGTTCCTCACCGGTACCTAATTTTTTTCTAAACATTTTACTGGATACCTTCTTATCATGCCAAAATCATTGCTTTCCTAATCAGAGGGCCGTATCCAATAATGTAAAACCCATGGAAATCAATAAGGTCACCCAAATGATGACGGCCAAGTCGATTCCATTTCCATGTTTGGCTTGGGACTTACATTGGATTTCACCCTCTCTTTTCTGCCTCCCCAGGTTAGCTTGGGCACTTTGTGTAGAGTCTTTACAGGAAACAGAGAAAGCATGGAATTGGCGGCATGGAAACCCTTATCTTCTCGAGATAGGGTGTAAAAGCAAAAGGACCAGTGCCTGGCACTGCATGTTAACAGATAGCCTGAGTCAACGCTCAACAAATTAAGAGCCGAGCGCACAATCGCCTGCATGGATATACCACAAATGTAACTTGAATCACTATTTATCCATTGGAGACACTGACAAACCCAGCCTGAAGCCCAGGCCTTCCAACAGATTTCTACACTAGGCAAGGGAAATATATGGGATCTCAAAGAAGCGTCTTGTGCTGCTTTGTTGGGCACGCTGTGAATATTTGGCCCCTATCCCACAGCTGGAAAAACGGCTCAAAATAAAAGCCGGCTTTCCCCAGTAATGGTTACGTGGTCAAAGAGGCGGTTCCCGTATCCCTACAACCGCACTTTCAAGACCTGCCTCTTTTGTGTCCCCACAGCCGAGAACTGCAACAAAGCAAACAAAGAGAACAAGTAAGGTATTACCAGGGGGAAAATAAACGTGTGCTGTTTCAGGCCTGCGAAAATGACAAAAGGTTTCTGCCTTAGCGATATCCCAAACTGGCAATTTCAAACAAAAAGAAATCCACCGAAAGACAGTGAAACGAGGACGAAAAGATTTTGAAGCGGTTTTTCCGAGTCCCCACAGACATTTGTACTGGTTAAAAAGCTGCATTGGAACTGAGACAAATTTTGTACTACCTCCTGACCTGATACTTGGAAAACTCACTGGGTCGCACTAAAGAAGGTGTGGCCACTTTTTTTTAAAGCCCACTAGCCATGGGGATACGATTTTAGGAGCTGCATTTTCTTGCAGTTTGAAGCAGTTTTTAGTGGTTGTGGGATAGCAGCCTTTGTTGCTCCAGCAGCTCTGAGATCATCTCTCACAACACAACACAGCCGTGCTTTGAGGCAGAAGAGGCTTCAGCCCACTCCAAGCCCAATAAAGCCAGTGTAGCGTTTGATTTGGATTGTGCTACCCATCTGTAGTGTATCAGTCTTTCACCTTCTTGTCACTCACAACATCTGCAAATATTTTGATCCATTAGAAGGTGATTCGCCCATAGTGTCTAATTCCTTTTATTTGTGCTGGGTTAACAGTAAAACACCAGCTTTTAGAGAACTAAATTACATTAGTGTAAAAAGGTAAAGGTTCCCCTCACACATGCATACTAGTCGTGTCCAACTCCAGGGGCGGTGCTCATCACCATATTCAAACCAAAGAGCCAACGTTGTACAAGTCCATGGCCAGGTGGCCAGCAGTGCTGCAAGGAAACACTGTTTTACCTTCCCGCTTTTTACAGTGGTACCTATTTATTTACTTGCATTTACATGCTTTCAAACTGTTAGGTTGGCAGGAGCTGGGGTTATCAGCGGCAGCTCGCTCCACTGTGTGGTACCTGGGATTCGAACTGCCGAGCATCTGACTTTGCAGCCGACGGTTTTCGGAGCCTTAGTCCACGGAGCCACCACACCCATTTTAGTGTACCCCCTCTGTAAAATGGGTCTATTTTCTAGCTGTCTTCAAACACCACCATCATCATGTGCTGTCGTCAGTTCCGACTTTCGGCGACCCCTTTCCAGGCTTTCCCTGGTAGAGAACAGACAGAGGTGGTTTACTATTCCCTTTTTCTGAAGGGTGCGCAGCTTGCCCAAGGCTACACAGGCTAGCGACACTCCCAGGAGGCACAGCAGGGAATCCAACTCCCAACCTCCGACCCAAACCGCTGAACTTTCCAGCCAAGCTTCTATAGCAGGCTAGAAAGAGTAATCTCTTTTACAAATATAGTGGTCACTCATATCACAGTTTGTATAACATAAAATCTGTACAACATAAAAAATTCCGGAGATAGGGGAATTTTGCTTAACAGAATCGCCTATGGGGTGAATCCGTACAACATAAAAATGGTCGCGATTGGGGATTACTCCATTTTCAATGCATCCCTATGGCAAATGGGTATAAAGGAAAATTTGCTTAACAGAATTTCATTTGGAACGAATTGATTCCTTTATACAAGGTACCACTGTACTGACTTCCTGAATAGTACACAACATGGAGGGAGGTTCCTGAATGTTTTGTTGTGACTCGCGGAGTTGTCTGTGAATAAGAACGTGCAGCTTAAGGCATTGTTCTCCCAATTGTTTCCCCGGTCCTGTTGCGTGTTTTTGGCACTTGATCCTGGCTGGGGTCATAGTAGGTTGGTTGGCAACAAAGCCCTTACATATTTTGTGGAAGGCCAACATTTCCTGTGAGTTCATCATGAGGAGGAAAGACAAACCAATAACACACTAGTCAGGGTTCCCTACACATTCTTCCAAAACAGATGTGAAAAATGCCATGTAGATTTGCCAGAACAGCCTTGGGTGGGTTGCTGGGGGTGGACGGGTGCCTTAGTCTGAAAGAGTTGTGTTTTCTGCTTTCCATGTGTAGGAGTGACAAATGAATGGGCTTTTCAGACGGGTCAAGGCTGACTCAGAGTCTACTAACAGGGTGTTTCTGTTGTCTGCCCTTTCCTATTTTCCTTCCTATCTTTAGATAAGGGCCCCACTCATTGCCAAAATATGTAAGGGTCATTGTTGACCAACTGAACTTCAAGCGAAAAAGCACCACCGAAGCCAGTCCATGTAGTAGTAGTAGTACTGCAGCTGGAAAAATGTGTGGAGACAGAGGAACTGAGTGGTACATATATAAGTTTGGAAAGCTGGATCCTTCGTGCTTTAAGTATTGTGAGTTTCCTAACTCGGTGTTTGAGGAAGTCACACAACATTCTGAGAGACTTTTCTCATCCTGCTCATAATTTCTTCGAACTGTTGTCTTCTGGCAGATGATACAGAACAATTAAAACTCGGACCACATGTCTTTCTGAACAGTTTTTATCCCAGAGCTATAATTGCACTTAATAATGAACTTAAGGACCACCAGCAGTAAGGAAGCACTTGGACAGTATTACCCAGCCTGTTGTGTAGATTTATTTATTTATTTATTTATTTATTTATTTATTTATTTATTTATTTAGCTTGTATGCCGCCCACTACCCAAAGGTCTCTGGGCGGATGCTTGTTTTTTTTGGGGGGGGGGTTGGTGGGGGGAGTGTTCAGGGATTTTTTATGTGTGTGTTGAGGGGATTTTTTAACATGTGTGAGAGTGTTCTGGATTTGTGTGTGTGTGTTGTTGTTGTTGTTGTTGTTGCTGCAAGCCAAAACGGCCCTCACAATTGTGGATTTGGCTGAATAAAAGCCAAAAAACCCCAAACCAAAACCCCAAACAAACAAAAACAAAACAAAACACAAAACCCTAACAAACAGTAGACAGTCCAAATAAAAACTATAAAAGGGACGGAGAAGGTATTAAATATAAAACTGCCAGTATGATAGGGCCATGAATATAAAGCCATCGTGGACATGATCACAAGACAGGAAAAACCTGTGAGGGGAAATAATAGAACTCCCAGAACAAATAATAATAATAATTGAAACATATTTATTGAAATGCTGAGAAATAGTTTTAAACGTTTAGAAATGGGGCTCAGGGGAAGGTTTTAGGGACTTTTCTAGTCTAGGCTTGGAGGATCAAAACAAGATGCCTTTGGGCAACGAACACCCTTCAGTTCAACTGAATTTCGATTCAAACGAAAGGGTGTGGCTGGAAGCCAAAATGGCCGCCCTCTGAGGCAACTGCCACAGGCCACCCTCATGCCGGTTGAGGGAAGGCACCCCTTGATCCATGGCCCTCTTTAAAACCCTCCTGGAAACAAAAGCACCGACACAGAACAAGAACCCCAGCCGGTGGGGACAGCATTCCCAAATATCTGAAACGTTAAACACTGCACAGTGCGTCAAAATCCCCCCAAACAATAAAACAAACAAAAAAATAAATCAGTTTTTTTTTTTTTAAAAGGCTCCATGGCCTATGCTGGTGTTTCTTGTGGGGAAAAAAAAAGGTGGAGGAAAAAAGCAAAATATTGCAAAACATTCAATCTGGGGCATTGCAGACCAACACCATTAGCAAAGGTGTGCTTTGCTCACTCCTGTTTGGAAATCAATGGACCAACGTTGAGTGTGTGACATCTAAAGCCAGTGGAGGAAGCTGGGCTGGCTTTCTTTCCCCAACATTTCCACTAGATGGCAACCATGCTATGAATGTCGGCAAAGTGATTGCAACCTTTGCAAGAATACTCACCAGGACTGATTCCCACCTTGGCTCTATTTTCTTATATTATCTCAGAAACCCTTTTGAGATGGGTCGATTGTTTCAAACATTTGTTTGAAGCAATAGTTCACATACTCTGAATCCTGGCTGTTTCGCAACAGGGCACTTACCTATGAAAGTCCCCTGGCGTGACACAGCTAGGATTCAGAGCATGTGGACTATTGTTTAAAATAAATGTTTGAAACAGGTGCTCTCCGTCTCAATCAAGTCCCTAGCGCTCATAACCCCTTCCCCACCGTGTCCCAACAATGGGGTTCCCCCATGCCGGCTGTTTGCTTTTGGAAGGACGTGCATCTCCCACTGATACAGACACTTTTATTCCGAGATAAATGGAATAAAATGAGGCCCTGCGATGTGGATGGAATCAGTCCTGATCGAGAATCAAGTCCCATGCCCCTGCACATCATGGTGTGCACACTGGTGGAGTGTGATGCATGGAGAGTCCAAAAATTGCAGGGTTTTTACTCTTCTACTAGAATCTACTAGACCACAACTCCACAGAATTTGGGCCTATGTTTTTTCCATTTCAGGGATATACAAGTCTGGGAAATGACAGTGCAGAGTGCAGAGAAATGGTGCATAAAGGGTTAAGAATCTCCTTCTGGCTCTGCAAATTTATCCTGTGACTGCTGATCCTATTCTCTTGCAAGATTGCCCTTCCAGGCATGTCCACATTCCGGCCCTCCTGATGTTTTGGACCACAACTCCCAGAATTCTAAGTTTAGACTGTAAGGAATTTAAATTTATGAGGGTCCCGTGCCAGCGTGCCTGCGCTTCATGGGCTGCAAAAGACCAAGTCTGAGTCTCAGGAGACGAGAAAATAATTTATTGATTGATCAATCAGGGCACTTCCACACTTTTTGGTGGTGAGAAGTCCACCCAGAAAACGAAAGGAGATATTTTTATAAGGTTTTTCCAGCACTCTTTTTCCCTCCGCCCATCCGAATTTACGTCATATACATTTGTTACATGCATCAAACACTAATTGACATCTTTGGTCATTTATTTTGTATTCCTGACACTTGCCTAGAAGTTCTAACTGGTACGTTTGATCTCCTCCCCTCACAGGCAGGGAGGGTAGGATCATCCTTATGTCTTTGGACATTTGACAGTTACGAACACCAGACGCTGAGATAAGGCCTCCCTGGTACGCCTTGGACACACGTTAATTGCTAGTGTGTGATCCTTAAAGCTTAGGAACTTAATTGGATCCTTGAATTCATAATTGCCTTAGCTGACTTTGCGGAAGTTCCTTTCTCTATTCTAGCCGGAAAGGCTTGACCAAAGATTCTAAGTTTACAAGAATACAACTGTAGATACATGTGTATGTGATACATATATGTATATATATATATATATATACGTGGAGTGCTTAAGTGAATATAACTACATTATTCGTGTCACTAGTGTGGCTATATATATATATGTATTGCTTAGAATACATTGTTGTTGAATACATGAGGGCTTGTCCATACCTGTGGTTAGTGAAGCAGCCATATATATTTATAAATATATAATTAGTCAAATGTCCTCCCTTACAAGACTGACAGTGGCAAAGGACTATGGGAGTTGCTGTCCAAAACATCTGGAGGGCCGAAGTTTGGACATGCCTGCTTTACACTGTCCTGCCCCGTCATTTGCTCCAGAATTTCTCCGCTTGCCTCCCCTACAAACCTCCCTGCCACTCAGCACTCTCTCGCCTTGCAAATTCTCCCTGCGACCCTCGGCTCTGCAGAGTCCCAAGCTCTGGATGCCTCAATAGCGGCCGAACCTGCCTGCCTTAGTTCTTAAAACTTACGGGGCTGAAGTCAGAAGGAAAACAAAACTAGAACAGAAACCTCAGTCATCAGTCATCCTCAGACCAATGGCTCTCAAAATGTGAGAGTGCTGAGGGTGTAAAAAAACAGAGGTACGAGACGTGTGCAGGCAGAACGGTGTTCCCAAGAGTCGACCGCTCCTTCCTTCTGTCATCCACGTTTCCATTTGTTGGCGGATCCCAATTTTTGCCATCTTGGGTAGTAAAAGGGTGGTGCTGCCTCCCTGATGGACCCTCCATTCTGCGGCCTGTCACCAGCACCAAGCGTGCTGTTTTGGGGGACCCCCTCCCTCCTTCACATATCTCTGCAGGGGTTTCTTATCAACCATTTCTGTCCCTCTGAGCAGCTCTGGATTTTTGCCAAGCCTCCGGACAATGATCTCCTAAATGCAGGTGCTGCCGTTTCGGGGACATCAGCAGCGACACTAATGTCTGACCATCAGAAGGAGAAGGTCCTGTGTTTCTGGGTTCCACCACCACCACTCTCCGACCTTTCGCCCTGCAGTATTCCTTATGCTCGGAGCAGAGCTGAGGTCTCAATTAACAACTGAGTCTCATTTTCCTAAAGATTCAACTGCTACTGGTGTTGGATGCTGCACACCGAAAACCGTGTCCACTTCATCTGTGCCTCAGGAACCCTAAAGTCTCTCTGAGGATCAACACCTCGAAATGATGGCTTTCCTGTTTAGTTCTCTCCCCACCCAGTAGGGGAGAACAAACAGGATCTGATATATTCAGTGCTTGACCAGGTTAGATTTCTTGATGATGATGATGATGATGATGATGATGATGATGATGATGATGATGATGATGATGATGATGATGATGATGATGATGATGATGGTGGTGGTGGTGGTGGTGGTGGTGGTGGTGGTGGTGGTGGTGGTAAGATTAGCCCGATCAGAATTGGGTCTCAACTGAGCTGTAATCCACAATGTCTGTAGGACCTTTCCCCCATGGAATGTGGTGAGGAGGGATGGCAAATCTGTTTAGTGGTGTGTCAACATAATTCATGCATGCAGCATGTCATTGTAATTCTGCCTGCCTGTGTGTGTTGAAATAATACACAACCCATCACTTGTTGATGCAATCATTTGCAGTTGGTCCAGCCCTGGAGTGTGCAATAGTAGTGACCCGGACATGGGTTCAGAAGCCAAGAGGTCAGCGATGTCAACAGTGGTGGGGCCATGATGGAGAAGGCCAACTAAAGATGCTTGAGGTCCCTCAGCATGACATTCCGGGCATCTCTGAGATCCTTGACCTTCCGCCAACGCTGGCAGCTCTTAAGACCCAGCTAGCTCTCCGTTCCAGAGGGCTCATGTGCCGGCACCAGCGGCGCATCCAGCAAGATCTTACAAAAAGACAAAGGAATGCTAGACGTTGGGCCAAAAGGAAGGACCGAGAGAGCCTCATCTGCCAGACATTCCAACCCAACTCTCGGGAGCTCTCAAGATGGCCACACCCCTTTCCCAGTGACACCATTGTTGGGCGGCTTCCCAGCTTTAGAAAAAGCCTCTTCCCAGTTCTGAAAAAGCCTTTGCTAGGTTTTTGTTTGAACCACGAAAGCTTTGAGCGAAAGCACGCTGGAATGTCCTCAATCCCAACCTTGAGCCCCACCTAACATTGGCAGAAGGCCTCCAGAACTCAGGCTGAGAAGGTTTTCCCTGAGAAGGAAGCTTGCAATCCAAAATGCAGGTGCCCTCTGTCAAGTTGAGGGGGGCGTGGGCTTAAGGGCGCTGCCCACGCTTTTCACACAGAAGGGTCAGTCCGCCACATCTCCCAGTTGGGTTGGGAGAGCTTTGTGTGCCCAACACCAAGACTCACTAGATCAACAGTACCAGAGGAGGCCAGACCAAGGGTCTAACTCGGGACTGATTTAATCTGACTTGATTGGAAACAATTGGTCTCAGAGGCACTGCCCGGCCTCCCACTTCTTGAGAGGGGATTAGAGCCATGAGATTTATTTCATACATTCATTCCCAGCATGCCCAATGGTTGTCTGGCTGCAGGGTAGCATCAACATCTCGGAAAAGGCAGTGGCCAAGAAGATTGGTTCCCCCTTTCCTGCTTCCAGGGGGGCACCACTCGGGGCTTCATCGTGAACTTGTGGGCAAAGCAGCCCACCCCCGGCTTCCCCCAACCCATGGCTTCCAGTGCCTTCACCTTCCAGCCTCACGGAGCATCGACCATCAGCCCTGGGGGACACGAGTGAGTGGCAGAAGGCACATACTTTCTTCAGTCCACAACAGAGGGGACACACCCCCATATCAGCCCCTGAGCTGAGACGTCTGCACATGAGACCCATGTTCTGTTGATTTCTCAAAGGTTGGGGAGACGGGTGTGGGATGGGAACGACTGTTTCCCACCTCTGCAGGAAACCCATCTCTCTCTTTCATGAGATGCCCCCCAAAGTCTGTAAAGGCTGTGCAACTGAGCAGAAGAGAAACACCAAAGGGGCTGCCAAAATTATCTCCTTTGTTATCTGTCCCCCTCCTTTTCTAATTGGTACGCCCAGGAATATTTAGTCTGTTTGAGAAGGCAGCGTTGTGGGTGTCGGAGACAGCTGGAACATGTACCGTTCGCTGTTCTTCCCGTGCCTTCTCTCATACACACGACCCAAATATAGCACAGCGTTGTTTTTCTGGCTGGGAGAATTCTGCAAGAGGTGGGTTGGGGGGACACATCCAGATTTTGCTGAAGAAACGCACATGGCCACAGCATGAGCAGAACAGGGCGGACGTCCTAGGACTTCACATTGAATTTTATTTTATTTTATTTTTTTTAAAAACACACGATTCGGTTTCCAAATGGTCCAGACATGTCAGAGTCTCAGTGCGCATGTCTGACTTCCCTGATAGCACTTCCTTGCCTGCCTGGGTGTGGAGATCATCGGGGGGGGGGGGGCTTTCCCTTGGTCCCACCACCCAATGCCTTCCCTGTATTTACTCCCAGACTCTGGAACTCCCTCCCACTGGAGGCCAGGCTGGGCCCATCTTTGCTGTCCTTCCACAAGCAGGCAGACAAGGGTAGTGAAGGAGGGAGACCCAGAGCCAGCCTGAAACAGAGTAGCCTTGTCAAGCAGGGACAGACAGACAGACAGACAGACAGACAGACAGACAGACAGACAGACAGACAGACAGGTAACTTGTTTTTTTGCTCCTGTTCACCCTAACTGACCATGGACTGTGAGCTGGAACCCAGTTATATGTCAGGATTCTGAGTTTCCCCTGTGGAACAAAAGGCCAGTGCAAGAATAGAAAATGGGAAAAGATAATCATTTCCCATTGGCAATGTTGCCAAACAAGGGTTCATTGCACGTGCACCATGGAACATGTCAGCAGGGCCGGCGCTAGGGTTTTTCGCGCCCTAGGCGAGGGGCAGGGCGGTGGGGGGGGTTGGGCGGCGGTGGCGGCGGTGGGGATCGGCAGCAGGGGGTCGGGCGGCGGCGACAGCAGGGGGGTCGGGTGGCAGCAGCAGGGGGGTCCGGTGGCGGTGGCGGGGGGGAGCAGGCTGGGCAGTGCCCCCTGTCCATTTTGGTCCATTTTGGCACCCCCTGTCCATTTTGGTGCCCTAGGCAACTGCCTAGTTCGCCTTAATGGACGTGCCAGCCCTGCATGTCAGAAACAAGGCTTGGTGAGATTCAGATGGAAGGGGAGTGGAAAGGGATGGATGAGCCATCAATAATTTAAGACATCCGGATGGCACTGTACGACTAACAGAAAGCCACAGTGAGTTCTCCCAGTGAGTTTCCATGGCTGGGTAGAGATTTGAACCGAGTTCTCAATATACACCATGTGATATGGGATGCAAAATCCCAACGTATCCTCCAGAGGAACACTACTCCCTGGAAAAGACCATAATGACAGTTACAGCTGGAGGCAGTAGGCAAAGAGACCTCTTGGTAGTGGGGTGGCTAAAAAAATCTTGTTAATAAATAAAATAAATAAAGAGGGACGACCAAACGTGTGATGGATTGACTCACTAAAGCAGCCATAGCTTTCTGTTGGCAAGACCAGGCAAGGTTGGTACTGAACGGTCCTTCTGGCGGCGGCGGCGGGGGGGGTGTCATTTATTGTACTGGGAAAGTCCTGATGGCACATCACTCCCGCACCCACTTTTCCTAAATTTGCAAAGAGGCGTAGACGTTGGCTTATTCAAAGCATATGCAAACAGTCTCCTCGTTTGTCTCATCGTTATTTCTTCTTCTGGCAATGCATTTGCTCATTTGTAGACACACACAGTTGGGCACCCTTTGGTTCTCTTCCTAAAAGGCTTAGTCCTGGAAATTAAAACAAACAAACAAAAAGGAAATGAACCCTGACTGGCAATCCATTATCCAACAAATACTGTATTATCCAACACAAACATTATCCAATCAAGGAGAAAAAGAGGGAGCCAGACTGGAGAGGGCCAGTCTTGGGTACCGAGATGTTCTTGGAACATACTGCTCCCAGCAACCTTCACTACTACCTGTGCTGGCCGGGATTTCTACAGCCAGATGCCTCAACCACTGACCTAACCCACCTGCAGAGGGATTCTTCTTCTTCTTCTTCTTCTTCTTCTTCTTCTTCTTCTTCTTCTTCTTCTTCTTCTTCTTCTTCTTCTTCTTTCTTTCTTTCTTTCTTTCTTTCTTTCTTTCTTCTTCTTCTTCTTCTTCAAGTGCCATGTCCTAGTAGAATGTTGGCGATCAGTAGCCTGAACTGGTTTCTGTCTAAATTAGGTTTTCTAAACAGAGCACCTGTGGACCATTGGC
This sequence comes from Phrynocephalus forsythii, assembly GCA_029282475.1. Lineage (NCBI taxonomy): Eukaryota > Metazoa > Chordata > Lepidosauria > Squamata > Agamidae > Phrynocephalus > Phrynocephalus forsythii. The sequence continues at coordinate 3,631,133 of JAPFRF010000015.1, forward strand.
TTAAGTTCTTATGCCAGAATGTTCTTCTCTGCCCTGGCCCATGCTTTCCAACTATTTTTCCTTGATGGAGAACCTGATGGAGAACCTGCAAGCAGATGGTATTTCTCATTGCGCATGATGTGTCCGAAAATACTGCAATTTTCTTCTCTTTACAGTACTGAAGATTTCTAACTTTTTATTCACTAGGTGTAATACCGCCACATGAGTGACTCTGGGTGTCCAAGGTATCTTCAGAATTCATCCGTACCTCCACATTTCCAATGCTTCTAGCTTCCTGCATAATGTGGTCCTGTGTGCAGGTCACGCGATCATTACAGTAGGATTTCCTATATACTGTATACCCGGTCTCTTAAATCGAGCCCCATCGATCTTAGGGGAGCACAAGGGGGCTTGCCGCCGGACCAGAGGGTTTGGAGAGTCTTGGGACCCCAGTAAGGGGGCATGAAGGGTCTTGCTTGCTCTCTCTACCCCGCAACCCCGCTGCAGATCCCACCACTACCTCCACCATCATCCCCGAGGTGGGAGAATGCGTGGAAGTTACAAACACGTGCAGCAACGAAGGCGGTGTGTGTGTGTGTGCGCGCGCGCGCTGTTGTTGTTGTTGTTGTTGTTGTTGTTGTTGTTGCAAGCCAAAACTGCTGCCCAGCCCTCGAGGAGGAGGAGGAGGAGGAGGAGGAGGAGGAGGAGGAGGAGGAGGAGGAGGAGGAGGAAGGCTGCCGGAGCGCCCTGGGCTGTGCCGGTGGGCGAGCGAGGGGCCGCGCTGTCCCTGAGCCCTGGATCCGCACGTGCTTAGCTTTTTTGTTGACGGGCCCTGGGCCGGCGGCATCACGTGCATCCATTCTCTCCCCCACACACACACACTCCTCCCACCCCCGAGGGCTCGCATTGTGCTCGCCGTCGCCGCAATGTCATCGCTTCCTCCTTGAGCTGCAAGGGAGGAGGAGGAGGAGGAGGAGGAGGAGGAGGAGGAGGAGGAGGAGGAAGGCACAACAGGAGCCGATCGCGGAGCGCGCGCCTCGTCCGCCTCCCTTGCCAAGCGCCCTGCTCAGCTGCCGACAAGGGAGGGCGCTTGGCTGGGGCTGGAAGGGACAGCTCCCCCCACCTCTCCAAGCTCCCCTTCCAAGCCCCCCAGAAGCCCCCCCACGCCCCCCCCTCCAAGCCATCCCTGCCTGGACCTCCGGCGCGCCCTGCGATCGCCGCCGCCCCCTCGCCCTTGCCTGGCCGCCTGGTTCCTCCTCGAGACGGCGGGCGTTGCCAGTGCCGGTGGTGGTGGTGGCGGCGGCGGGGGGGGGGTCTTCTTGCGGAGCCCGGGGAATATTTTTTGGGGAGGTCGTCTCTCCCAAAGATGAGCTCCGGCATCGTCGTCTGCACGGGCTGGCTCATCAAGTCGCCCCCGGAGAAGAAGCTCAAGAGATACGTAAGTTCCTCCTCTCTTATTATTATTATTATTATTATTATTATTATTATTATTATTATTATTATTATTATTATTATTATTATTATTATTATTATTATTATTATTATTGGAAAGCGGAGCGGGGGAGGAAACATGCATGATCTGTCCCCCGCCCCCCCTTTTTAAAAATTATTTTGCATCTGGTGCGCTTGGCTGTTTGGAGTCGCTTCGGTTGCGCGACCAGCCAGTGCGCGAGAAAATGTTGCGGGATCTTCTCCATCCAAGGCATGTTTTGTTGTGTGTGAGTGTGTTTATTTTCGTGTGTGTGTGCGCGCGTGTGTTTTAAGGAGGCATAAAAGGACGCTTTCCCTTCCCCTCCCTCCCTGCACCGGGCTGCACCCTACGTACGGGGAGGGAGGGGGTCTTTTAATGCGATCCTGCTTGGTCTTATCTCCCTCCCAGCCTTCTCTCCATTGAAAGACCACCCCTACCCCCAAACCCATGTACACACACACACACACACACACGTACACGCACGCAGGCACACACACTTGTAAGCTCTGGGTTGGCGTTGGCGCTTATGCAAGCCGTCGTTGTGGAGGGGGTTGGGTTGCGTTGGGAAAAAGAAACCCATAACCCGCATTTTTCTGTGTCCGGGGTGTTGTGACCGGTGTGTGTGTTGTGTGCTTTTTATGCAACCGGCGTTCCGTGTTTTGACTTCGGGACTTGCCTGGGAACTTCTGAACAGCAGCAGCAGCAGCAACAACAACAACAACACGACGACGACGACGACGACGACGACGACGGGAGAGCAGGACAACAGGGGTTGAAGGGCGGTTGCGTGGAGGAGGGGGAGAAAAGGGCCGACACACCCCTGGTCTTGTGCAAGGTCCTGGGCTGGGAATGATGGGTGAGGATGGGTCAGGCTTGGCTACTGGCCCTTGAACAGGGCGGGCGCCCCTGGGGTGCTGGAGAGGTCCTGAACCCTGGAGGGCGGGAAGGAAGGGGAAGTCGATGGGAAAAGCCTGCCAGGAGGTCCGCTCTGCTGCCAGGCTGTGGGTTCGTCCCCACCTTCCAAACCTCCAGCTTGAACCCACTCACACACCCATTGTCCTGCCACGGCCAGCCTTGAGGGTGTGAAAGGCCCACACACCCTTCTAAGTCCCTGGCCTCCTCTCCCTGCAAGGTTTGCAAGGAGGCAGGAGAACAACCCCCCATTCAGCACACACACACACACACACACACACACACACACACACACACACACACACACACACACACACACACACAGGTTTGAAGTACTTCATCTGCAGACCTGTCAGGTGTGGATTCGAAAATTGCCCAATTGCCTCACCACAATAAGAGGTCCCTGTGTGTCATCAGGGAGGAGAGACGCCCCACACTGGGGAGAATTACTATTTTTTGCACTACACTGCCCCAAATCCCCCAGCCAGCCCTGGATTTGGGGGGGCGTTGTAGTGAAAACAGATTAAATCTGGTAGCTCTTGCATGCCGTGTTTCTTTTGCTTGGCTGAAACTTGTGCAACCTGTTCGGACTCCTGCCTTGAGGGAGATGGGGGTGGCTATGCTCACTCTGCCCCACTACCCAGCTGGCCTCTTCTGTGCGGGGACCAGCCTTCCTGGTTCGTCCAGTCCAGATTTGTCGAGGCTATACATCTGCAGGGCGGCAGAGATGGTTGTCGCACAGCTGCTTCGGCAGCCCTGACACCCACCCACCCACTCATCTTCCCACCCCACCCCCGGTGGGTGTGGTTGCAGGCAGAGCAGGTCTGGGGCACCACCTACAAGGCTTGGACCTCTTCCATCAGCAGGCTTTCCCATCTAGGTTGGGAGCTAGAAAAGAGGGACTACATCTCCCAGTTTCCCCCAGCCTCCTAGCTGCTGGGGGGAGGGAGGTGTCTAAGAGTCGCAACTTATATTTCCAAAGTTGAATCAGAAGACCTTTTTTGGCACTTATTTCTCCTTTTCCCTCTTGGACTGAATTTCCATCATCAGGGGAACAAAACTTTAAAAAAAAAAAAACCACCAAAACCCAGAAGGAGCAGTTTTGAAAACAAGAGGGGTGGAGTTTAAAACGAAAGGTCATCTCCTCTCCGGTCTCTCAACAAAAAAGGCCAGGCATGAAATCAAGGGATTACATTTTTTAAAACAAAGTTGATTTTGGAAGTCTAGTCTTGGATGTCCCCTCTGGGATGCCCTGCCACTTGAAATCCCTTCTCTGTCATCCCACCCCCACCCCACTCCACCCCAATCCCAAGTGTTTCTTGGGGTTTGCTGGCCCTCCCTCTGCCTTTCCTGGACCGGACGTGGCTTTTTCTTTTCCCCCTCCGCCTGGGAGAAGGGAAGCAGAAGCATTGTGGGGGTGGGAGGGCAGAGAACTGGCCTTTCTCTTTTAACCATCTGGTGGAGCGAGGCAGGGTTGCGACAAAATCGACCTGGTGTGTATTTGCGCCCCGTGTGGCCCCTGCAAAGATAAAGCAGTTTGCAAGGATGAACTCACTGGATAAGACTTGTTGTTCCGCGAGGTCTCCTTTGGCCCCAATAGAGACAAAGGCTTTGCGGTGGCATTTGAGGGGTTAATCGGCCTTCCCCCACAAGGACCGCCTGCGTGGCCACCCAGCCCTCTGTCCGCCAAAGGGGAAGGTGATGGCCAGCGTTGGTGCTTCCTGTGTTTCAATTCCTGCTGACCTCACCGGTTAAGGCCCTCCACCCATTCCACCGGCCCGTTCAACCATCCAGGCGTGCCTCGGATCGTGCACCAAGTAGGACAACAAACACCCCATACGTCTGATGGAGTGGGATGCACATGAAAGTATGCTTTTAACCTGCCCTAGAGGTTTCGCTCCTTTGCTGTCTCCTCAGTATTAACATTGGGAGGCCTCTATATTTGCTTGGACACTCCCCTTTGCTCGCTGACTTGAAATAACCGTTGCAGGCTGTCTCCGGGGAGCTGCGTATAAATAGCCGACGGTGGCGTCTTCGGGTTTTACTTCTGTTGACATCTCGCGGGCCTATTTTGGGGTGCGAAATTCGCCAACAGCTTCCCAGACACAAATAGATCTCTCAAGGCAATGTCTGAATTCTCCTCCTGGAAAAAAATGTTTGGGCCAAGCACGGCGTGAAATCAACGGGCTTGACTTGAGGGTTGGCCCGTCTTGCCTTCTATCTCAGCTCCAGGGGATTCTGGACGATCTTTTTTTAAAATGGGTGTGGGAGACCGGACCATAGCTTCACCCTCTCCTTTGCGCAGAAGAGGACCGAGTCCTCTCCGTGATGTCTTAAATTAGGCGGATCTGGAAGGAGGCAGTTAGGGAGGTAGACCCAGGACGTTCTGCGGCCTGAGGCTTAAGGAGCAGAGGCCACCATTGCCCTCTAGATTCCATGGACTGAAGTCAACTGGAATGGCAGCTGAGTTTTTCCTCAGCACTGGTGATGGGACATCCATCTCCCACCTCCCTTACAGAGCTTGTGAACATTTATCATCATAATAATTGTGTGCTGTCAAGTCAATCCAGATTTATGGCAACCCTTTCAGGCAGTGGTTCCCAACCTTCCTAATGCCACAGGCCTTTAAGACAGTTCCTCATATTGTGGTGACCCCCTTGCCCTGCTTGGAAGAGGCCACGAGCCCCCTTTGGCAGGCCACTGCTGCAGGTGCCAGAGAGAACTTCCCTCTATAAGCACCCTCAACCAATCACAGCCTCTGGTGCCATTGACTGGCATCCCCTCCAGCCTATCAAGGTGTAACTCATTCTCCCCCCATTCCTCCCTTTGCTTCTCCAGACCAAAGCCTTTTATACCTTTTCCTTCACTGACTCATGGCGACCCCTGTGAAATGGTCGATTGACCCGCAAAGGGGTCCTGACCCCCAGGTTGAGAACCACTGTTTTAAGGGTTTCCTAGGAATGGGTTACCGTACTCAAAAGTGGTTTCCCTGTTCCCTTCTCCTGGGGTGGGCACCCTGGGCTCAGACCCCCTTTAGTGGATCTCTGCCCGCCCGCCTCAGATGGAAGAAGCCACAGAGAAGTGGGGCTCAGCAGTGAATCCTTTGGACTGTCACACGCTCAGTCCCATGCGTTCCTCCCTAGAGATTGGGAGTGGACATTCCCAGCTTCCTGCTTATGACCATCTCACATGATCCCAGCTGGACAGATGGGTCAGCAAGGCTCCAGGTGCAGAGTTATTCATTCTGGTTGGCTTTACGGCTGAACCACATACTCTTCTCTTTCTTAGAGCTAATTTAAGAACCCAGGCCCTTACAATGCCGTCTCTTCTGTTGATTCCATTGGGGAATGTTTGTGCCAGTGGACGACGGCATTGATCTGGCAGGCTATATGCAGCCCTCCACCCTTTGCTCTTGCTGATTAAATAACAAGCCATTCATCGACTACACACACCCTGTCTGTGACTGTTGCGAGGTGACCATCCCATTCCCCTTTACGGTCAGGCCATCTCTGATCAAGTAGAGGCAAGGTTTCTTGGCATGGAATAAGGGTTTGGTGATGTGCTCAAGGTTTCTTGTTCAATTTTTGGTTCGTGTGATGCTTGTATGAAGGTATTTAGATATAGTATGAGAGTTTCTGGATGGAACTGTTCGGTATTGTGTACATCTAAAGAAGTATCTCCCATCCTTGAATCCTGAGATGTTCTTGGACTAAAACGTCCAACAAGTAGAACCAATATATGAAGGAGTTGACGACACTGTGTTGTATGAACCAGTGGGAACGGCCACTTAATGTTGTGGCATGTTCTCAGCCTCTAATTGCAGTGTTTCTGTTCGAGAGTTCGGACAGACATGCCTTCTTCTGGGACACTTCAAGGAGACCTGTCCCAACCTGGTGACATCTACACCTAACCTTGGTCGATCTTGGACAAACATTCCCATAAGCCTTCACCACTAGTAGTGCTGGCCAGGATTTCTGGGCGTTGTAGCCCAAGAACATCTGGTAGACCCAAATTGGGGAGCCACGGATCAAACAGAACGCCTTGGGAAACGCTGGGGAATCTGTGCATTTCCAGATGTGGTCAACTCTGGGCCCCCCGTCATCCATGAATATCTGGGACACTGCTGGTGTGGCGACAGAGGTGGTTTGACAGCGTTTGGTCGGCCACAGGCTCCCCGCCTGTTGGAACCTTGAGGCCATGTGTCAGTTCACCCAAGAATAATATGAAACAGGGCCTCAATATGGTTTTGCCTTTTGCTCCCTCCTGCGTGCACTTGTGGTTCAAGTCTAACAGCAGCCGTTGGTGAAGGCCGTTCCCAGTGGCTTCTCTGAAAGCAGACAGCTTTGGGGCAGGGGTAAGCCAGATGGTTGCACAATCAGTCACCAGCAACTGTTGTTAACCCCTGGGCCTAGAACTTCACTTGCACCCGAGAAAAGGAGAGCAAACGAGTTCGGCTCTTTCCGTCCAGACTGGCACGGAGAAGTCTTTCAGAGCCGAGCGGGTAGCGTTCAAGCTGTTCTTTTCAGACTCCAAAGGCGGACGGTTGTAAGCAGTGGATTTCTGAGAAGCTTATCGTCTTTGAACAAAGAGCGTTAACTGGGAAAACGAAGAGCGGGCACACAGGGCAGCTCACGAAGAAACCTGCGGGAGCTCCTGTTAGTTGAGGACGCTGGTGTAGCTGCAGCTTGAGGAATTTTCAGGGATGCTTTCGAAAATGTTTTCCTTTTGGTACTTTCATCGCTGTCTCTTTTACACACACACACACACACACACACACACACACACACACACACACACACACACACACACACACACACACACACACTGTATACACAAACTATTAGGTATTCCCCTGAGTTCTACCCATGTTGACTGATCATTCCAGTTCACTGAGAGCTCTGCCAGGTATCCTCATGCTGACATCATTAAAACCAAGCCCGTTCACTGAGAAACAAAGCAAGAGGCTAGCTTTGTTTGTGGGCAACCTGCGGTCCTCCAGACATTTTGGACCGCAAGTCCCAGAATTCTAAGTGCCAATTGCGAATGATCAAGGACTGCCGGAGTTGTGGTCCAAAACATCTGGAGGACCGAAGGTTTCCCCACCCCTGGGCTGGCTTGTACTTGAGGATGAGTCAGAAGAACCTTTCGTTGCATTCTTAGGTGGAGATCTATTTTTTGTCCTTGTGTAGTAGGACTTCTACTGTTTGTATCTCTGTGTGTGCAGCTTTATTCTTTATTCTTATGGTTCTACGTTAGACTGATATATTTATAGCAGTTTTGTTCATCATAAGCTGGGATTTTCATCCTTTGATTCATGGTTTCATTGTATTGATGTATGGCTTCATTGTTATTTTTGAAATGTTGTGTGCATGTGCATCACTATTTATCCTCCTCCTTTTTTATTGGTTATTTATTGTTTTTAATCGGTTTTATTGTTTCCTATGAGAGTGCCGAATTTGCAATTTCCTTGGGGCCCAGTCACAAGGAAAAGGAACCTATCAATAAAGTGGTGGTGGTGGTGGTGGTGGTGGTGATGATGATGATGATGATGATTTAAAAACCCCAGAGTGTTCAGAAGGCTTAGCAGTAATAAAGATGCAATGCAGCCCAGGATAATTCTTTTTTACTGATGGATGCTGGAAATTCGTTATCTGAGGCAGCCCATAGGGAAAATTCGCTATCCGAGCCAGCCCATAGAAAAAAATTCATTATCTGAGGCAGCCCTATACCTGGAAATTGCGATTCGTTATCCAAGGCACCCTATACCTGGAAATTGCAATTTATTATCTAAAAGAAATCCAGTGGGATTCCATAGCTGTACGGGAATGTGGGGAACTGATCAGCTCCCATTGCTTGGTTATTCCGAATGCATGCCGGCCTTCTTGTCAAATGCTCTGCATGTTGAAAAACTGAGGAAATTTAAGCGGAAAAGCTCTTCTCGCTATGTAGGAAAGTTTCGAGGCAGGGAAGGCTTACCCAGCAACACCCCACCTGATTCTGACGTGGCCCACGGGGCTGAAACCACGCGCCTGCCGGCATAGGCCAGCCGGCATGTTTGGATTCTCGGAGCCCTGGTTTTATACGTTATACCCACAGTCCTAAAAGAAGAAGTTCTTCAGGTCAGTTGACCGTCTTCTGCTTTCGTCGCGACTGCTGGGATGTGCTCATCGCTTCCCGCCTCTTCGTGGCCGCAGAGTAACACGGCCGTGGCCTAAAAACAAAACAGACGCTCGGGACGAAAACATCCTGATGATATCCCACCAGCCCGCCTTCTTGACGAGGAGGAAATGTGGGCATCTTGTTGCTGCCGTGTGTCCTTTTGGGGAGAAAGGAGGGATGGACATTTTAATTAATTAATTAATTAATTAATTAATTAATTAATTAATTAATTAATTAATTAATTTGGCCTGAGAATTTTATCTCCCAGCTTCTGGGGGTTTTAGTCCAAGGACAACTAGGAACGCAAGACTGGGAGCCGCTGATCTAGAGAAATACGTCCTTCTGATCCATCCCTGGCCAATTTCTTCCCTCCCTTCTTTCTCTTCTCCCATGACTGGCAACCCACTTGCCCCTGCAGAGTGGTGACTGGTAGGTTCTGTCTCTTCTTCCCTTTGACATGGGGCACTTTCTGTGCCTTGATCCGACTGCAGGCCATTCCTAACTCAGATGGAGAAGATTTACCCTTTTCATGAATGACCTTGCAAGGATCCAGCACATAATAATGCCACCCCACCACTCCTCCACTCCTCCATAGAAACAACCATGAAGAAGAGTAGCCATGGGCCGTCAAGTCAATTCTGACTTATGGTGAACCTTTCCAAGATGTTCTATTTACAGAATATTCAGAAATGGGTTATCCCTCCCTTCCAAGGGTGGTCTGGAAACCATGTTGGGGGCCTCTCTTAGAACATGCCATGCGCCCAAGACCACATGACTTGATGCTGCTCCTACAAGGCACAGGTGGGGATTGAACTCCCGACCCAGCGGGCTGAGCCATCTGGGCGGGCAGAAATGACAACAACTTGGCTCGTTTCCCACCCACCCCTTTCCCGCTGCTCATAACGTGGCCCGTAAAACCAGAAATGAGCCTGTCGGGGCTAGAAATGGCCATGCAGGGCCGGTTCTACTGGAGAGGGTCAGCCACCCTAGGAAGGATTAAGCGTCGTTGAACCCTGCGTCCTGGATCACCTCCGCCAGTCTGGGTTTGAGATTGTGCCTTTGCTGACGTGATGTCTCTTTGGGCCCTGGCGTGCGGGGATGACGATTTAATTTTAGTGAAACCCGGGGGCCATCTCAGCCTGTTGGGAAGGTGGGCTGGGCAACGAAAGGATGTGATTTTAACTCTTGGGTCTCTGGACAACGAACGCTGGGCGTTGTATTCTTCCAAGAGAATGTTTAGCCTTGAACAGGAAAAATGTTTTTCACGAGGAAGGTTGCTGTTCTTGGCTCTTTGGATGCAGAAATATGTGGGGGAAGTCGTTTCCGTCAGACAATTAATTTGGGTGGTGCTGCAAGAGCCTCAGAGCCCCTGTTTTTATCTTTGACAACATGTTTTCTAAACTGTTAAAAAAAACCACCTTGACGGGGGATTTTTTTCCGAAGGAAAATACACAAGAGACTGGCTTGGTACCATTAAGAACTTGGGACAAACTGGATGGCTCGTTACTATGAAGAGGAAAAAGACTTTGTTGATCTATTATGATGCATGTTAACCAAACACTGCGATTGTTACTATTCATTGTTATTATTATTTAAGATGTTTGTATCCCACCTTTCTCCTGAAAAAGGATGCAAGGAGGCTTACATAATCAAAAGACAGTGTTCAATGCTAACCGTGGGAATATACAAATATAAAAGGATTAAAAGGGGATAAGGGGGAAAATAACATTAGCAGAACCAAAGCATTTTCAAAGCAGGAAGGCACAGTGATCCATTAAAAACCTGACTCATGCAGCCTGCCACTGCTGAGGAAAAGCCTCCCTGAAGAGAAAGGTCTTTGCCTGCTTGTGAAACGAAAGCAAAGATGGGGCCAGGCAGGCCTCCAGTGGGAGGGAGTTCCAGAGTCAAGGAGCAGGGAAACAATGACCCTATCTAGAAGAACCCTTACATTGTGAAAAGAGAGAAAGAGATTTCCCCAAGCTCACTCCTTTATCACGTGCCAGAATTATGAAGTTGTGGCTTACCGTGAGGTGCAAATCTATCTTTTTGTACAATTGTGGTAATCTAAGCACATCCGATCTCGCCTGATTTCGGAAGCTAAGCAGGGTCGGTTAGTTCTTGGATGGGAGACCACCAGGGAATACCAGGTGCTGTAGGAGCCTGGAGTACGAACTGGCAAACCACTCCAGTATTCCTGCTGAGAAAACTCCATGGACATGGGGTCACGAACTGTAACGACGCAACACACACACACATCTTAGGCTTAAGGAAAGACCTAGGCCAGTGATGGCGAACCTTTTAGAGACCGAGTGCCCAAACTGCAATTCAAAACCCACTAATTTTTTTTTTTTTTGCAAAGTGCCAATACAGTAATTTAACCTGTATACAGGTGGCTATGAAGGGGCAATGTTGGGTGCCCACAGAAAGGGCTCCGAGTGTCACCTTTGGCACCCGTGCCATAGGTTCGCCATCATTGACCTAGGCCAATGAGTCCACTTATGTATTTCCAGTGGATCTGGCCAATTCTTCTGTGATTCTCTCCCACTAATCCTTCAGAACCTCGTACACCTTAAAAATCTGATCCAGCAAGTTGGGATACCCTACAAGGCAGATTTTTTGTTATGGTTCAGAGGGTAAGCAGGGAGAAAGAGGGGAGAAAGTCCAGATTCTGCTGGTCCTGGGCACCAAGACATACAGTTGTCTCCTGGGCATAATCTCCATCTCTCACTCTTGACCGCTGCGGTTTCTCGACGCAGTTGCTGCTGCTTGTTTGGCTGGTTTGGAGGCCCTGACTTCAAAAACTACCTTGACCATGGACCACGGAGTTCACCATCTGCAAAAAAAAAAAAAAAATGCAGACGGGGATAGATTTTTAGTGGGGTGAGTCAAGAGATGGGGAAAATTGCACAGCACTTTGCTTATTGAAACTGCATCGGCCATGTCTGCTGGGAGGAAATAGCTTTTCATATCTTGGCCATTCCTAATGTAAACTCTATATGCAGCAAACAATACAACTTGTGCGAATGACCCATATTTCATGGGTCCTGCCTTTATATCAGCTCCCCCGGATTAGCCGAGGTTATAAACAAACTCTGTCTAGGATCTCGATTTGTGTAAACCGTAGCCTCGATCCAGCTTGAGGAACAGCTGCTTTGGGCGTGCTGTAAACTTCGGAGTTTACAGGCAGAAGGGTTTACAGTGGTGAAGATCAATTGCTAGGATTACAGCAACAGCAAAAGGCTAACCAGTGAGGGACCAGCTGTTTGGAGGTTCATAACCTCTGACGTTCCCACCGTGATGGAGTCTGGGAAGTAGAAAGGCAAGGTTCAAACCAAAACAGCACTGGGGGGGGTGGCTTTCCAGATGTTGCCTGACTGCAGCGTTCATCAGGTAGGAATGTAGATTAACAGGGAGCCCCCCTCCCCCGTGGAGGTCATGTAGCCCAGCCCCCTCCCAATGCAGTGGTTTGACCCCATATAGACGTCATGGGTTTTTCAATCAGGCATCTCTGTATTAAACCCTCCTGCTGTAAAACGACAAGTATATCAGCACATCATAAGACACAGTGTGGAGTAGTGGTGACCTTGCTGTTGGATGGAGCTGGGTACAAGTCCCTGGTAAGCAGTGGCACTCCCTGGGTGTCTTCGGGCTGATTGCTATTTTGCCTTGCTGATGATAATTTTCCTCTTGATCTAAGGAAGTTTCAGAGAAGCCCCACTCCTTCTTTTCCTGTGTCAGAAGACAGGCAGTCCACCACATGTTCTCCATAAAATTCCCCACACTGGCTAGTTCCTTCCACCCCCGAATTCTCTAAATTTGTTGACTTTCAGTTCCGAGCAGTGGGTAGGCAACAGGGAACCAGAATGAGCCAAACCTTTCTGATGCCTCCACCTGGGCTTCCTGGTTGTTTCACAAGCAGTTGGTGTTTGTAGACCAGTAATTCCCCACCTAGGATCTCCCAGATGTTCTTGGACTCAAGCTCCCAGAAATCTCCACCCCTGGCTATCCTGGCAATGATTTCTGGAAGTTGTAGGCCAGGAACACCTGGGGACCCAAGATGGGGAGCGACTGTCATACAGGGTGGCCAGTCTCATTGGAGGGCTCATGTTTGAAGGGTTGAGGAACATCTTGGGCTCAGAGACACGAGCAAGCAGACTGGGTCCAGGGACTGTCAGCTCTCCAAAAAGATCCAGTGCTTTTTATGGATGTTGCCATGGAATCTCCTCCCCAAGAGGTGAGAAACACCACTCTTGAGTTTAGGGAAATGACTTCCCCCCCTTCCTTAATTTTGATTTTTCCACAAGATGGTATTTCTCTGCAAGTCTGAGCAGAAGGAAGATTAATGGCAACTTCCCCCAACTTTATTGTCCATACCAATGGTTCCCAACCTTGGGTCTGCAGAAACTACCACCACCGCCACCACCTTTGGGCTGTAGATCTGGTAGGGACTTGATAGAGTAGACCAGGCATGTCCAAACTTGGGCCCTCCTGATGTTTTGGACCACAACTCCCAGAATTCCAAGCCTGTATTGCCAATGACAAAGGACTATGGGAGTTGTGGTCCAAATCATCAGGAGAGCCCAAGTTTGGACATGCCTGGAGTAGACCATCAACTCCAACCCTTCTCAAAGAGGCCTAGGGGGGAATCAAACTCCCAACCGCTGGCCCCTAAGCCACTGAGATCAACCTTGTTGTCATCTTAGAGCTGCAGAACTTGAAGGAACCCTAAGGATCACTGAGTTCATCCCTTGTTGGGGTAAAAAATCAAACTCCCAACAGCCAGAGACTTAAGCCATTGAGTTTGTTGGTTGGTTTGAAAAGCAGTATGGCCAAAAGCCTTGGTGGATTGGAGGTAGAAATGCAGGTGCCCTTCTGTTCGGTCAGAGCATTCTGCTTCAGGCCTTCTGAGAGCAGCAGATAATTCCAACAACAACAACAACAACAGATACCAGAGATGCAGATTGAGGAGAGTTACAAAACATGACCGCTAGCCTGGCACTTGATGGACAGGTTATTCCAGTGAAAGGTGGAGTTGTGTCACTTATGGTGGAGAACGGTTGTGTCACTGGGACGCTCCGCGGAAGTCACAAGTCCACTCCCTGGCTCCTGGGAGTTAAAATTTCAGGACTGGAGAGAGAGAAAAAGGGGGGGGAGGACAACATTGCTTTCAAACATCCCTCCTGGTGTGGCCGAACCTGCCATGAGGCAGAGGGCTAGAGGCATCTCAGGCGGCGTGGCCTGAAAAAGCAGCATGTCATTAATCAAGTGCATTCTAGAATTGCTTCTCTGTTGCACAACAGTTTCTAAAATTGCATGTTCATGGACAATTCTGAGGGTTGTGATTTAAAGGTATGGTTTCCAGAATCTGGGAATATCGTAGTATGAGAATTGTGCCAGCCACTGGTCGCTCCTTCCGATGGGGGAAAAGGTCCAGATGCCTTCTTGTGGGAAAATAACATGCCCATACTGGGTCATTAACCATTTTCACCCCAAGGCAAGGCACTCAACTGGGACAAAGGTTAACCGTAAGATCAGATACTTTAAAAGCACAACAGGAAATGGTTATCTACGAACTGTCTTGTGGCGTGTCCGTTTTCTCGTAAATCAGATAGACAGGGTAGCAGTGTTTCCTCGAATTTGGGCTTCTGGCATCGCTTATCACATCAGCCCATAAACTGGGTGAAAGAGAGAGATGAGAACAGTGGACTTCTTCGGACCACGGAGGAAAGGCAGGGATGCGAATTACTAATTTCTAAGTAGCGGCGGCTCAGCGGACTAAGCCTCTGAAATGGTTGACTGCAAAGTTGGCAGCTCGGCGGTTCAAATCCCAGCTGCCACGCAGGGGAGCATGCTCCCGCTGTTCACCCCAGCTCCTGCCAAGCTAGCAGTTCCAAAGCATGTAAATGCAAGTAGATAAATAGACAATTATCTACTTAACCTCCATAAAATTAACCACCATAAAAAGCGGGAAGGTAAAACAGTGTTTCCTTGCAGCCATGCCGGCCACGTGGCCATGGACTCGCACAACACTGGCTCTTCGGCTTGAATATGGAGATGAGCACCGCCCCTAGAGTCGGACATGACTAGCACACATGTCCTTTATCTAAGTAGCTTTTCCAGCACATTTTCATTTATAGAAGGGAAGATGGTGGAGGAAAGGGGGGGCAGGAAGAGAAAGGAACAGCAGAACAGCTGGATGGGTCGGTGGTTTAGGCATTTGGCTGCAGAGCCAGAGGTTGGGAGTTTGATTCCCTGCTGGGCCTCCTTGGCAGGGGCTGGACTTGATGATCCAGAGGGTCCATTCCAGCCCTGGAGCGCCTTAGATGATGATGGTGAGGAGGAGGAGGAGTGTGGGGCCAACAGTTGGGGGTTCAATTCCCCACTCTGCTTCCTTGATGGGCTGAACTTGATGATCCATAGGGTAACTTCCAGACGTTGGAGCTCTAAGGTGATGATGATGATGATGATGATGATGATGATGATGATGATGATGATGATGATGATGATGATGATGATGATGATGATGAGTGGCTTAGCTCTCTGGCTATGAAGCTAGAGGTTTGGGAGTTCAATTCCTCACCGTGCCTCAAGAGTCTGATCCAGAGGGTCCCTTCCAGCTTGGACGTTCTCAGATGATTAATAGTATTTCGATATATTCTTGAAATATATTGCCACACCACCGCTGGAGGAGGAAGATGAAAGGAGACACCTTTTTCATGGTACTATTAGAAGTGTCAGGCTGCTGTGACGGTTTTGCAGGTAAAAAGTTTCATACACCGACCTCAAAGCAGCGCTCGCAAGCAAGTGTAGGAACTGGGGGCTTCTGTCTCAGCTTCATAAGACTACTTGTGGCTTGTGATTCTTGACTTAGAGAGCCGGCTGGCAAGGGGTGGAGGATGCCCTTCAATTCATACAGACCGCATTTTGTATTAAGGCCAGGTTAACTTTGTGTCGTCATCATATCGTCAAGAAAAGAAAACCAAGGGGGGAATCGGATCACACTTTTCAAAGACTTGAAAGGTGGTCCTACAGAGGAGGGGCAGGATCTGTTCTTCATCATCCTAGAATGAAGGGCAGGTAATAATGGGCTCAAGCAAAAAGGAAGCCAGATTTTGGCTGAATGTCAGGAAAAACTCCTTAACTGTTAGAACAGTACAACAGTGCAATCAATGACCTTGGGAGGTGGTGAGTGTTCCAACACAGGAGGCGTTCAAAAGGAAATTGGACCACCATCTCTCACATCTGCTTTCATCTGGATCCCTGCACTGAGCAGGGTGGTTAGAGACCCCCTTCCAACTCCATTATTCTACGATTCTATGAAAAACCTGCCAAAAACGGGTTTACTTCTTTCATCTCTGACTTTTCTTCGCCCTCTTCAAAGCCATTGTCTTTGCTCTTGGGCGATGCTTGTATCCCAGTTGCTTTTAAGACAGACTTAACCTGCATTATTAAAACAGTTCCAGGTTGATCGCCTTGTATCTGTGTGTACTTTCCTTCCAGTCTGCAGCAGGTGCCGTGTCGCTGTCTCAAACCCGTCAGCTGGTGCCCTTTGACGGCTGTGGTTGCATGCAGGCTTTCTGCTTTTGTTGTGGGTGGTTTGCCTTCTCTTCAACACTGAACGGCGACTATTGAGGTGCACAGTGGCTGTTCAGTTTTTGAGGGAAAGAAAGAATGAGAAACCGCCTGACAGAACACACACACACTGGGCAACAAGAAAGCAATATGCACAAACCCAGTGCTAAGGAAGTCTGTAGTTTCCACATCTAAACTTGTAGCAAGGCTGGACTGCTGAATTTTTGAAAAGCAAAACAAAACATTTTCCTGGGAGCTTTTTGGTTTCTTTTCTTTTTCCTCCCACCCCCAGGGCCTTTTCACATGACGCCTAAGATCCGCTGGCCACTTAAATTCGGATCAGAGATCGTAGGGGTTTGTCGCTGTTCCTGCGTTCCCACCCCCTCCGCACTCCTGGCTGCTGGCTGTATGAGGGGAGGGAGAAAAAACAGGAAGAAAAGAGACGTGGCTCACCTCCGTTCTGCCTCTCGCTCTTGCCGCGGCAACATCCCAGTCTCTTAAGTAGCTCTTAAAGGGGTGGGAGCCAAAAAACAACAAACAGAAGCAAGGAGAGCCCCGCACTCACTATTGTTACACCGCATCAAAGAATTTTCACCTCCAGAGAGCAGGTACTTGAAAGGTGCGCTGGGACGCGCTAAAGTGGCCGTGGTCGCACTTAATTTCCTGTAAACTCTGGAGCTGGTGGGGAAACATTTTTAAGCTCTGGAGCTGGGAGCCATTTGCCCCGGAGTTTAGGGGTCGTGTATAAACGCCCATAGACTGAAAGAATGATTCTTGAACAGAAATATTCACAGCCATCCATAACCCACGTTGCATTCAAATTAGCCTGAAAACCAGGAGATATGAGGGAGGAGTTTTGAACTATATTCCCCAGAGTTACATCAGCCAGCGTGGGATGTGCTGGGAAAGGGACTCCCCAAAAGTAACTTCCCCCCTCAAAGTTACTCAAAACATAAACAGTCCAGACAGCACATGGCACTCCGTATCTTTCTTGTTATTCCCAGATTGTTTCTCTCTCATTAGAGGGGAATAAAGCTCAAATTCTGAAGAATCTAGTGGCTGGAAACTGTATTAAAATCTTAAATGCCATCGCCTATCATCCCAATGCCAACCACAGATCTGAATTCTTAGATGCCTGCATCTAACAAAGAGCCCTTTTACACAACCCCTAAAATCCACTGCAAAACACTTGCAGATCCGGAGCATAAAATTGTTTTCCCACCAGCAGCGGACTTTTAAAAAGAAATAAAGTACGCCCACGCCCACTTAAGCCTGCCCCAGCGCACTTTACAAGTAAAAAATTTTCCGATGCGGATTGTAAAGCTGTGGATGCTGGGCTCTCCTCGCCTTCTGTTTGTTTCTGTTGTCCCCACTGCCTCTTTAACAGACAGGAATCCCTACGGGGCTGCTCCAATGGCAGACAGAGGTGAGCCTGCATTTTTTCTCCCTTTTTTTCTCCCTCCCCTCACTGCAGACAGAAGCAACAGAGTGCGGAAGGATGGGAACACAGGAAGAGGAACAAAACCCACATGATGGCTGGCTGGGGGGATCTGAATTTAAGCTACCAGCGGATCTTAGGGGTCGTGTAAAAGGGCCCAAAGTGGCCAAGAGGTTGCCACCTTGCATCTTCCCTGTACTTCAATGCTACAACAGGGAAAACACAACCCTGTTGGGTATGGTCTAGGGCAGTGGTGGTGAACCTTTGGCACTCCAGATGTTTTGGACCACAACTCCCACAGTTCTTTGTCACTGGCAATACAGGCTTGGAACTCTGGGAGTTGTGGTCCAAAACATCAGGAGGGCCAAAGGTTCGCCACCACTGGTTTAGGGGAAGGCCCCGGAGCCCACAGGGAAAGAGAACTTGGTTTTCCACTTTGCACCCACGGCTTGCAGGCGAGAACTAGGGGTCTCAGCTGTCACGTGAGCCGACATCTTGTCAGCCTCCAGGCAGCTGCTGCATTTGGGAACGCAGGCTTGTCAACAAGTGTTTCTTGGAAGCAGGAGGGCCAACTTCCATGAAAAGCATTCTCACTGCAACCGTTGATAAAAAAGTACACTTTCGAGAACCAACTTGTTTGCCAAACTCCTCCTCCTATCAAAAGAAGAAGAGAAGGCACAACGTCCAACGTCTGTGGAGATCGAAAATGCTTTCTCATTCAGGTTGCATTTGACATGTCTTCACACACACACACACACACACACACACACACACACACACACACACACACACACACACACACACACACACACACACACACACAACCTCCCCGTCTGAGGTTCTTTCTTCATTTCCACACAGAAACCCCAAAGCGTGCTCTTCTGGAAATCTATGCTTGATCTGATGAGCATTTATTGTAAAAACATTCTTTCCAAAATGGCAGCATTATTTCTTGAGA
Source organism: Phrynocephalus forsythii (assembly GCA_029282475.1). Taxonomy (NCBI): domain Eukaryota; kingdom Metazoa; phylum Chordata; class Lepidosauria; order Squamata; family Agamidae; genus Phrynocephalus; species Phrynocephalus forsythii. The sequence goes on from JAPFRF010000015.1 coordinate 3,649,622, forward strand.
GGAAGACGCCAGCAACAAAGCCTGGCATGTTATCGATGTCCGTTTGCATTAGAAATTTTATTTCTCAAGTGTTAATTGATTACGGCCATTGGCCACCCATTGGAAGCAGTACAAAACCAACAACAACCAACTCAAATGAAGACTGTTTCATGGAGAAGCAGGGTTAAATTACTCGGGGGTGGGGTGGGCAAGAACAGTTCAGCAAAAGCTTTCACGCTTTAAATTTCCCCAGGTCAGAATTTTGCATTGGTGGCTGTAATTTTGCTTGCAGAATCAGGCAGATCTGATAAATAATATTTATTTTAAATCTTTTCTCTTGTCCTTTGCAGCTACATTGGTGGTTGCTTGTTTTTGTGATCCTAGAGGCAGCACAAACACTGTGTGTGGCATTACTGGGTGAGGGAACCCTCCCCTCTGAGGACAGGATGGTACCCAGCCCGCCATATTGGTGTGGCGTTAGGTTAGTAGTAGCCTGACAATAAAATAACTGGGTGCGTTTGATGGACCTCCACTCTCTTTGGCTAAATCTAATGCCGTCTACGCTTTGTAATTTTAGAAGAGGAGGCCGTGTTAGTCAGTGCAAGTGCAACATGCAAAAACAGAGGCAGGATTAAAAACTAAAGATGACAAAAACATGATGGCGCCTTAAAGACTAATGGCTGTATTTTAATGTGCACTTTCGTGGACTGGGAAAGCCAACATGTCCATGAAAACTCACATTAAAATAAAGCCGCAAGTCTTTAAAGTGCCACAATGGTTTTTTGTCTTCTTAATGTTTTAAGTACTGTATTTCTTCTGTATTCCTGCTAGTACAGCCTAATACAGCTACACCTTCGAAAACTACTGCTCTGTCTGGATACCGTGACTCATTTGGTTGGGGTTTCTCTGCGTTTCTGACAGTGCGAGGTTCAGTTTTTACACTGTGTGGGTTTTTCTTTTTTAAAAAATAAATAAATAAAACTAATACATCTTGGAAATTCTTTTTGTTGAATTCTGTACAGGCACAGCACCTAATGAGTCATTAGGTAGCCTTCTCAAGATCACTCATCCTTTGGCATGGTTGATGGTCACTTTGTATATCTCGAATCGCTAGTCCTCATCATTCAACAAGGAGTGTGCATTTCACCCAGCCTTCGAAAGAGCGTGCTTCTGCTTATGCACCTTCTTTCTGAAAGATTTCAGTATTATATGGGTCCACCGTTCCATGCATGACTGTTATGAAGGCCCGAATTGCTCTGGTCCTATGGCCTGCCATAGGCACTTATAGGTTTGAGGGTCACGGTAGGGTCAGTGTAGAGCGGCAGTAACTCAGGGTTCAACCACTTACATGCACAGGCATCTGGGTTCACTCCTTACAACAGGGGTGTCCAAACTTTTTGCAAGGAGGTCCAGATTTGGTGAGGTGGAAATGTGTGGGCACCGACCATTCAGCTACATTTGGCCCCCGGGCCGGACTTTGGACAAGCCTCTAATAGGACGTGCAAGGAGGTGGGGAGGATGCTGCAGCAATGGAGCCAGGGGCGGGTAGGCTGGGCAGGTGGCGGGGGGGGGGTACTGACAGAGGCGGGGAGGGCAGGGAAACTGTAAAAATGCAAGCTGAGGTCTCCATCCGGAATGGGGAGGGGCCAGCTGGCAGGGATGTGTGACAGGCTGAGCCATTGGGGAGAAGAGGCCGCGGGCCACTCAAAATTTGAAAACGGACCACATTTGGCCCCCGGCCCTGACTTTGGACATGCCTGCCTTACAATCATTTACTGCCAAAAAGTCTCAGCCGAGAGAGCTTGTCACCGTCTCTAGCAGACACCATTCTTCAAATCCTCTCGCACAGCTAGGAATTGTATCCTGTGGAAGCAAATGGTTGTAATTTCGGAGAGTTTACACACACAGCGAATAAAGCGCTGGGATGGAAAAAAAACACAACACAGTCCAATCATGAAGACACGTTCCCTTCGTAGCCATGCGCATATGAACTTGTGTATGTCAGCAGTTGACATAATCCTCATTCGGTCATGGGGAAACTTCAAGAATGTTTACTGTACAACATTTTTTTAAAAAAAAGACAAACTAACGAAACTCGAACATTTGATTTGCTACTGGTTTTTGCTTGACAGACATAGAACACTTTCATAGCTTCTTTTATTGATATGCTAATAGACAGCAGAACTGGGGGTGGGGTGATGATGGCTACTTCTCAAAAGAAAAACCTAACAGACAGGCAGAACAAGCAGCCACCTTGGGTCCTTTCCCAAGGAGAAAAGCGGGGTGAAAATACTCTTAAATAAATAAATAAATAAATAAATAAATAAATAAATAAATAAATAAATAAATAAATAAAGTCTCATCCTTACTGTCATTGCTGCTTCTACGGCCGCAGTCTCACCACCGTTTTCTGCGCATTTTTTGCTGTGGCGAACTGCGCAATAAAAGATCGTGTCCTAACCGTGAAGGGAAGTAATTTGGTGCCCTGACTGACCACGCCCCTGGAAGCACACTTTCACCGAACCTATATTAAACCATTGGTAGGGGTTGGTTTAAAAAACTTCCCTTAATGATACACAGTTTTTTGTTACTCTAACGAGGTGCGACCCCAGAAAATATACACTAATTAGCTTCGTACCCCATTTCCTGCCACTTCATGTGGGTCTGGGTTGTTATACGAAACAGAGACTTAGAAAATCAACCTGGGAAAAAGGGAAAATATCTGCAGTAAGCAAATAGAGATGGGCACAGAGCAGTAAAATACTACTCTGTTGACAGGACACTAACTGCGCATCAAACACCATGTGACCGCCCCCCCAAAAAACTACACATCAAATTAAGATGCGCAGAAAACTTTAGTGAGACCGTGGCCTCTCTGACATTTAACCCCATCAGACACCTATTGGCTAATCTCAGACAGAATCCGATTAGTTTTCTTACGGAAATACCACACTCCTAATCAGGTTAATATACACATATATCCATGCCGGGTTGCATAGTTACAATAGATTCCAACCACAAATTGCTTTCAGTTACAACAATCCTGAAAGACCTTATCTGTTCTTTGCTCAGCTGTTGAGCTCTGTCAGCTGGAGTCTATCAAATTATAAACATTTCCCATGAAGAACCAGTTTCTCATCTAGAAAGCCCAGCAAGGGGGGGGGGAGATGAAAATCTTGGGGAAAATAATTCTGCTTTTCCCTTTCTCTTCCCCTTCTCTGTTCTTTTCTTTTTTGACTTCTTCTTCCAGTAGATCATTATGTCAGCACATTTTGGGGGTGAGCAGAGAGAAGAGGCTTCTGGTGAAAGAAGAAACGCCTGCCTTCCAGGCAGCATCGCTTGAGTTAGGATGACGCACTGGGCGAAATGGCACTAATGATAATAGTTCCAGGCAACAGTGAGCAAAGAAGCCAAATTGTTAATTGGGGTGGTGGTTACAGGGGATCACACAACCCCTCTGTTACAGCCCTTCTGCTGGACATCCGGCACATATTTCAATGTGCTGGTTCTCACCCCTAAAGCCCTATACTGTACATCTTGGGTCTAAAACAAGCTAGATCAAAGACTGTATCTTCCTTTATGAGCTATCCTGGGTGTTAAGATCATTAGGAGAAGCCTTCAGCCTGGTCCTACCACCATCACAGGTGCATTTGGTGGGGACATGTAAGATGGCCTTCTCTGTCGCTTCTCCCAGACTTTGGAACTCCCTCCCACTGGATGCCCAACTGGCCCCCTCTTTGCTCTCCTTCTTCAAGCAGGCAAAGACCTTTCTGTTCAGGCAAGCTTCCCCTCAATGACTGGCTGCCTGAGTGGGTTGATATTTTTTTAAAAATTGATGGTTGTATCTTTTGGTGTTGCTTTTGTTTATCGTTTTCGGTGTGGTCTTGAGTCACGGAACAGGCTGTTAATATGAAATTTACCTGGGGAGAAGTCATGCTCCACTCCCTAATGCTCACTGTCTTTCATTGAGCATCAAAATCTAGCTCCATACATTTTTGGGACTCTGCACAGGTGCTTTTGAGAGTGGCACGGAGGTGCCCTCGGTGTGACTCGATCTGAAACCACGCGGTCAGCGGGGTGTGTCCGTCTGTGAGGGAAAGGGACCTGCTGGAGAGAGAAAAGGAAACAAAATTCATAGTCGCTCTCCTCTTTTGCTCACAATACGCCAGTGTGTCATTATACCGTGCTAAAAAAAAAAAAACAACCTAACCTGTTCAGCTGGATTGGTTATGCAAATTACTTTTGCAGTTTAAAAATAAATATGTTTAATCTACGGGATGCAAAGAACGGTTATTATTACTGTTTGCTTGCTTCTTATATTATGACCGGCTGTCTGTTTTATTTTTTATTTTTTTATTTTCCTCAATTTCACCTCGCACGGGTTTTGCCTGTTCCTAAGGCCGCTCCTTCCTCTCACAAATTTGCATTTTGTTCCGAGAGTATGCATTTGTCCCTCTCTGCTGAAGATGCCTCTGTGCTGCTCTTTTTATTAATCAGTGGCTTTTGGGGAACTCTCGGCTGAAGTGCAAACATGGAGTGTGGACCTTCAGTGCACTTAAGGCTGGCCCTCACGTTTGGCATTGTGAAGTCATGGCCTCGGGCGGCCTGAACAGCTTCCTCTGGGGTGTTTATCCCAAACACCTAGCTGTTTTGTTTTTCAGTTGGAGGACAGGGCTTTCATTTCTTCATAACCTCCTCTTGGTCTCTTATAGCAGCCCATTGCTTCAGCGATCCAAGTAAGTTTGTCACATTTAAGCTGGTGAGCCTTTGTCCATTAAATTAATGAGGGTATCTACTTGCCCTTTGCCTCAGACAGAAAGACATCTTGGGTGGGTCAGTCCTAAGGTTCAGGTCGCCCCTGCTGTACATTGAATTACTGGGCTGGGGGACCTCCCTTATGAGGAAAGGCTAAAACATTAGGTCTCTTTAGTCTGGAAAAAAGGCGCCTGATGGGGGATATGATTGAGCTGTAGAAAATAATACAGGGCATGAGTAAAGTGGATAGAGGGATGCTCTTCTCTCACACACAAAATACCAGAACTAGGGGACATCCTCTCAAATTGAGGGTTGGGAGAATAAGAACTGTCAAAAGAAAATATTTTTCACCCAGCATGTTGTTAGTCTGTGGAACTCCCTGCCACAGGGTGTGGTGATGGCATCTGGCCTGGATGCCTTCAAAAGGAGACTGGACAGATTCCTGGAGGAAAAGTCCATCCCAGGTTACAAACCATGATGGAAATGTGTAATCTCCAGGCTTAAAACAAGGGTCCTTTAAGGAGCATATGCAGGGGAGTGTTATCAGGAGACAGAGATCTAGTCCCATGCGCTCCCGGACACATTTGGTGGGGCCACTGTGAGATACAGGAAGCTGGACTAGATGGCCCTTTGGCCTGATCCAGCTGGGCTCTTCTTATGTTCTTAGGTTCTTACGTTCACTGTGTGTTGCAGAAGGTTGTTCTCCTTATCCCATGATTCGTTTGAAAGGTGGTGCTGTAGGAGAGCTTTGTGGATAGGATACCCTGGACAACTGGAAACACAAACAGGTGGGCGCAAGAGCAAATCAAGCCTGGCTGAACTCTCTCTGGAAGCCGGAATGTGGGAAACGGAGCCGATCCTACTTGGGACACATCCTGAGAAGGCAAGGTTTTCCTGGAGAAGGCAGAGACGCTGGGAACGAAGGAAGACAGAAGGAAAAGAGGAGAGCCAAACATGAGAGGGTGTGACTCCCCAAAGGAAGCCACAGGCATGAGTTTGCAAGAGTTTACAGTTAAGGACAGGACCTTTTGGAGATTACTCCTTCATAGATAGGGGTGCTGAGAGTCAGAGGTGACATGGTGGCACATAGCAATTAATTCATTCTTGCTTGCTTTGTCTGATACCCTGCAAGTTAAAAAAATGATGTTATTAGGAAGTAGGCCAGGGGTGTCCAAACTTTGGCCCTCCAGATGCTTTGGACCACAACTCCCAGAGTTCTAAGTTTAGACTGCCAATGGCAAAGAACTGTGGGAGTTGTGGTCCAAAACATCTGGAGGGCCAAAGTTTGGACATGCCTACAAGATGTGCCATCAAGTAGGCAGACGTGTCTTGGCGGTGCTGGCGGTGATGCTCCTGTAGCTTATATTTTGGCAGAAGGCGAGAGGTACCATGGGCTATTTTGAATCCTCAGGCTTGGCTTTGCCCCCCTTTATCCCCTGCGGGACAGCTAATGATCCTTTCCGATTAGTCACACAAACAGCCTGGACTTTCTCCTCCTCTCCGAGAAAGCAGGCCTGACAGAGCCCAGCTATCTATCAAGGCGGGCCAGCCCTCCCGGCACACAATGGCCGGAAGTTATTCCAAGCCTCGGACAATCCCTGTTTCTATCTCTAAAAGAGCGAAAGGTCAAAAAACAGCCGGTGGCTGCCCCTGCCAGCAAAAGCAACGGGGGCTGTTTCCAGAAAGGGTGAACTGGGGGAGAAGAGGCAGTAAACGGCTCTCTGCTTCTCTTCCTCTTGCCCTGTGCCTCCTCTTCCTCCTCCCTGGTCCCAGCTATGTTTTGCCTCCCTCTTTTACACTGGCTTGCCCGGATGTGAGGTCCTGTGTATTGAAGAACAAAAGCAAGCATGAAGCCGGGCCAGGTTTGGAAGCTCTGTTGCTCCTTGATTAAATTTAAATTTAATTAATTTTAAAAAAAACCCACCTTTCTTCTTAAAAAGCACCCGTGGTGGCTTACAAAAATCTTAACTCTGTAGAGCTGGAAGAGATGATCCCAGTCCGGCCCCTCTCAAAGAGGCCCAGTAGAGAATCGAACCACCAACTTCTGGCTTTATAACCGGAAACCTGAGCCACTGAACTATCCAGTAGTTCATTAAGGATCATCATTATCATCTTCATCTGAGAGCTGCAGAGCTGAAAAAGACCCTATGGATCATCAAGTCCTGCCCCTGTCAAGGAGGCCCAGTGGGGAATCGAACTCCCAACCTCTGGTTCTCCAGCCAGATGCCTAAACCACAGAACTGGTCATTTAAGGTGCTGTAGTGACAGTGAGTATATAATACTCAAAGGATCAATGGGCAGGTGGCTTTTTGGAGGATAGGCGATCAGAAAAGCTCTCTTGGATTAGATCTGTGGTCCATCTCTACCCTTCTTTCCAGAACTTGGGGAAGTGACATTTTGGACTCCATGTCCCATAAGCCACAGCCACAGCAAGGCCGGAAAGGCAAACACAGGTGTGATGGCCAAGATTCCTAGGAGTTGAGGTCCAAGGACGTCTGGAGAACCCAAGGTTGAGTACCTGATAAATTGTTGTATATATAGGGTATGATGGCTTCTTCCATGCTTGTGGACCATCATGGTTGGTACTGGACTTCTCCGCCTGGCCCTCAGCCCAGTCTGCCTTGATTTGGGGCTTGTAATCTCTCTGGAAAGTTTTTTAACCTTCAAAGGAGAAGGTCGGATCCTGCCTTCGACTGAAGGAGGAGAGTTCTTCTTGGAACCCCAAGAGAACCCCAGTTGATCAATGCTCTGTATGAAATTGCATTGAACCCCTCTCTGTCCTTTTAAAATTTAATTTTGGCGCATCTCTACCAGCCCCACGTTGACCGTTCACTGTTGAGCATTTTAATCCTTTGTTTTGTTTCTGCCATCCTAAGAGAGAGGATGATGCTTGTTCGGCAAAGGAGTCGAGTTGGATTTCATTGTTTTTTTTTCTGGATGCTGTTTGTTTCTGTAGCCTGCGTTTCTCTCCTTGGGCAAAGTTGCCACCAAGATAGCGTTGATGGAACAGACCAAGACAGACCTGAGGTCTGGCTCTGTAGAAATTTCCTGCCTTTTCCAAAACATCTTCTTTGTCAAGATGTGCCATCAAGCAGATTCTGATGTAGGGAGAGTAGAGGTAGAGAGTTGAGGTAGAGAAGTAGCTTATCATTCTCTTCCTCTAGGGGGCGCCCTGGGACGGTGCAGATTGCCCCAGGCCACCCAGGCTGGCTCTTCTCCCAAGAGGCCCAGTGGAGGAATCAAACTCCCAACCTCTGGTTCTGTAGCTAGAGACCTTAAACCACTGAGCTGTTGAGCTAGCATACTTGAGCCAAAAAGCTAAAAAGACTTTAAGAACCTAAGAACATAAGAAGAGCCCTGCTGGATCAGGCCAAAGGCCCATCGAGTCCAGCTTCCTGTATCTCACAGTGGCCCCACCAAATGCCTCTGGGAGTGCACGAGACTAGATCTCTCTGTCTCCTGATACCAATCCCCTGCCTCTGGCCCTTGATGGGCAGAACTCACAAGGAAAGAGACAAAAGTGGCCTGCAACAAATGTAGGCTTTTTGCTTGTAAGGGGAAGTAACTTCAAAGGTCCCAAATGGAAATCTAGTTGCTGCATTCGTGTTACAATTTAACATTTTCCGGTGTTACTTTTAAAGTTTTGGGTTTTGTTTTGTCTTTAGCATTGGGCAAGACTTTGTTTCGAGTTTTCTTATACTATGTATATGTTTTATAAAGCAAGACCAACAAAAAAAAGCTGCCGGGGAAACAACACATGTTACCTTTTAACCACTGTAACCGGTAACAAGGAATTACTTTGGGGACACTGTAGCAGATCATAGGAAGAGATGCCTTTGAGTTAGAATGCTTGGCTTTTAGGAGACGGTTTAGAACATAAGAACATAAGAAGAGCCCTGCTGGATCAGGCCAACATCTAGTCCAGCTTCCCGTATCTCACAGTGGCCCCACTGAATGTGTTCGGGAGTACACGAGGCTAGAGATCTGTCTCTTGATAGCACTCCCCTGCATCTGGCCCTTGAAGTACCCCGGTTTTAAGCCTGGAGATGACACATCTCCATCATGGCTTGTAACCGGTGATGGACTTTTCCTCCAGGAATCTGTCCAATCCCCTTTTGAAGGCATCCAGGCTAGATGCCATCACCACATCTTTTGGCAGGGAGTTCCACAGACTTAGCAACATGCTGGATGAAAAAGAATACAGTATTTTCTTTTGTCTGTACAGGAGAAGAAGACTCCTGGACCCAAAAAGAATACCTGGAATTAAAACTCCTAGAAGAGGGCTTTTAAGGTTGTTGAAAGGGCTTTTAGATTGGTTTATTTTTTTTTTAATGTTTTTGTTTAGCATTCTTAGTGTGACATTTGTTTGATGTTGTTTCTCTCTTTGTACACTTCCCATTGTTTGCTTTTAAAAACATTGTCTTTAGTGATGTCAGCCCCCTTGGGTCCTTTTCCGGGGAAAGGCTGGGTTAAAATATTTCTACCAAATAGGATGGCCCTCTGTTGTTCTTTAAAAGTCCAGTTGTTGAACGTTGACAGTGGTTCCCAGCTCAAGACTTGTGGCTTCCATGACTGAGTCAGTCCATCTCTTATTTGACCTTCTTCTTTTCCTGTTGCTTCCACTCAGCTTTTCCCATCCTCATTGTGCCTCCTTGCCATGCATTCCTAGGTGCCTTTCTACCTCCCACGAGGATCATTCTGAACCCTGCAAGCGTTTCATCCACACAAGGATGGAGGGTGGGGCATGAGCCAGAGAGTATCGTGTTTCTGGAATCACATCTGGTTGGAGCATGGGTGGCTTTGACCACAGCAGTGGCTTCAGCAGTGGTTCTCCACCTGTGGCTCCCCAGATGTTCCTGGACTGCAACTCCCAGAAATTTTCATCCATCACTAGCTGAGCTGGCCAGGATTTCTGAGAGTGGCAGTCCAGGAACATCTGGGGACACACAGGTTGAAAACCACTGGGCTACAGCCATCTCTGGAAATCAGGAGGTGGCAAGACTCATCAGCGGTTCCCAGATTTGGTTCTCCAGTTGTTCTTGGACTACCACTCCCAGAAACGCTGCCCTGTGCAGCTTGTGGAGAAAGTTTCGGGGGAGTTTTAGTCCTAGAACATCTGGTGACCTAAGTCCGGGAACCGCTGAGCTCACCTGCCCTGTCCAGCTGTTTCTTTCCCTTGGCCTTAGAGAGCTGCCGGGTTACGAAAATCCCAACCTGTCTTCTGTTTCATTTCTTGGCTTCGGGTTTTGTCCAGGCTGGAGGGAGGAAGAGAAGGAGGGAAGAGCGGGAGACAATAGCTTGGAGGGCTTCCCGGGCTCATCACAGGAAGTGAGTCCTCAGCTCCCACCCACAGGTGGGTGGGATTCACACCCCAGGCTAGCACTGGGCGGGCAAAGGTTGTTGGGCAGCTTAGTTTCCACCCGGCGTGGTGCGGTGGCACAGCCGGATAGAAGGTGTGGTGTTGGCTCCACTGCAACACCGCCCGTCTTCGAGGGTCATGCTGGGGAGGGGGAGGGACACTCCTCTGTTCAATACAATCGGATAGTTTTGGTCAAGTTTTCTAGCACCAGCTGACTGTTCATGCTACGCTTGACTGCAAAATGAAAACCAAATAATCTGTTGGATAGCTCGGAGGTTTAGCCTTTGAGTTTTCGGGTGTTCAGTTCCCCACCCTCCCTCCTTGAGATGATCCATCCGGTCCCATTCAGCTCTACAGATCTAAAATGATGATGAGATGATCATGACCCCCAAATAAATACAAATAGAGGCACCTACTGTAATGCAAGTGTTGATGCATGTGTGTCTAACGCCTGGAAAAATACAAATCTCAAGGAGTGCAATTAATTCCCCCTCCCCTTCCAATAGTTAGACCACAACTATATACGAGCTGGAGTATAAGAAAGCGGGAGGGAGGGAGGGAGGAAGGAACGAAAGAAAGAAAGAAAGAAAGAAAGAAAGAAAGAAAGAAAGAAAGAAAGAAAGAAAGAAAGAAAGAAAGAAAGAAAGAAAGAAAGAAAGAAAGAAACCTGAAATGCATTATCATTTTTCTACAGATCAGGTTTTTTTAAGTAGAACAATAGAGGTGGTATTTAGTGTGCTTGGATTACAGCCCCCTACCTCAGAGGAAAGGGTGGTCCTCCAACCACGACTCATCAACTAGGATGATCATGCGCCAGACTATCAGAACGGTTGCCTCAGAGGGAGGGCCAGATATGCCATGGGTTTGCTAGCTGGGGAGGCCAAGCTCGGCTGAGATAACGATTCTACTGCCATTTTTCTTTATTAAGAACAGTATTTGGGGAAGGGAGGGGCCAGCTGTCAAAATCGCTTTGCCCAATTTCCTGTTTACGTTCCTTGGGTGCAATCCTTCGGCGTCATGCGAAAGGAGACGGTTATGGATGGGGCAGTGCAGGCTCTTGGTCGCTTTTCGAGAAGGTGAAACAGAGAGAGAGAGAGAGAGAGAGAGAGAGAGAGAGAGAGAGAGAGAGAGAGACCATGTGTGCTCTTTGTGCAGAAGGTGGCAAACAAACATTAGACCGAAGTGAAACCCAAACACCAAGGGATGAGAAACAAAAAGGAAAGGGAGGGAGGGGGGTATCTGTTCTGGCCACCTGCACGGCCTCTCTGCTTCTCTGGTCTAAATGCAGACCACATTTGGGTTTAGGGCCATGCGTACACTGCAAGGAAACAGGATTTAATCCTCACAGGAGGTTTCTGCTTTTGCAACGCACTGGGGGAGCAAGCTTTGGAATCTGTCCATAAAAGCTATTAACGTTACAAACCTCCTCAAAAAAGCTGCTGAAAATGGGGCTGGCATAGTCAGTCCTTGTCCATTTTATGTATGTATGTATGTATGTATGTATGTATGTATGTATGTATGTATGTATGTATGTATGTATGTATGTATGTATGTATGTATGTATGTATGTATGTGTGTGTGTGTGTGTGTGTGTGTGTGTGTGTGTGTGTGTGTGTGTGTGTGTGTGTGAAGGACAGCAAAGACGGGGCCAGGCTGGCCTCCAATGGAGGGAGTTTCAGAGTCTGGGAGCAGCCACAGAGAAGGCCCTACTCTCCTGTGCCTCCACCGAAGGCACCTCTGATGGTGGTGTTTGTGGAAAATTACTTTGTCTTGTTCCTTCAAAAGGACCCAGTTTACATCTTTAAAGCAACAAATATTTAAACCTAACGTCAGTAAGTCTATAAATACTAAACATGGATCAAGGAAATCCCACCCTAAAAGGCTAAACAAAAGCAACACCAAATAATAAGGCACATTTCAAAACCCCACTCGAGCTGTCAGTCACTCTGGGAAAGATTACCTGAAAGGGGGGGGGAGTCTTTGCTTTCAGAAGGACAGCAAAGATGGGGCCAGGCTGGCCTCCAATGGGAGGGAGTTTCAGAGTCTGGGAGCAGCCACAGAGAAGGCCCTAATCTCCTGTGCCTCCACCGAAGGCACCTCTGATGGTGGTGCCTTTTCTGAGCAGGGATTCGAACTCAGGTCTCCCGAGACCTACTTTGACTCTCTGTTCGCTGCAGCAGGCCTCCCCATAACCCACAACCGATGATTTGGTTGTGGTCTTTAAAATGACAGTAACTTGTTAGAGAGGTCAACTTGATTATTCCTAGATTTCGGATATGAACGTGGAGGTTAAGGCAAATCCTCATTACTTCGCTAAGCACATTCATTTGTATTTATCAAGATGCGTGTCCATGTGTCTGTGGGTTGCACATACCACATACCCACCCGTGTTCCTTTCACTTCCACAGCTCGAAGTGTCGTTCCTCTGGCTGCCTTTTCAAAAGCCAAGGCTCTGCTATTTTTCAATCCCTTTGACTCAAGACGTGCCTGAAGGAATCCATTCTCCCGATGGCAAGATTTGCAAGTTTATTAAATAGCAGCCGTGAGTCATCTGCCTGCAGCTGTTCCCTAGTGCATAAATATGCATAGGCAATGTAGTTTAGGATGTGCTGTTGGGTGGTGGAAGCATGGGATTTTGGGAAAACGGCCTCAGATTTTGCTCCGACTGTATTCTAAGCATGTGGCCTCCACCTCCTCCCTCTTGTTTCTTGGTGGGCGACACTGTTATTTCTCTGGATGCAGGAGAGAGAGAGAGAGAGAGAGAAACAGAGCCCCCTGTGCCGATTGCGGAAAAACTCTCAGCTTCTTGGTGCTTCTCTACAAAACATTCATGGCATCAGTGGCATCAAGACAGTTTCAGGTCAATGCTCATCATGGATGCGTGTCAACTGAGCGGGGAAGTGGGAGGTGTTTCTCTCCAACAATATTTTAATGCCAGAGTAATTAACGATTTTCTACTTCACAAGGAATACATCCCGCGCACTCAGAAACATGGCTGGGGCACTTTTTTTCTGGAGGCCGAAAGAGCAGAGATTCTTCGTTGGCAAGGGCTGCGGACTGTGGTTTCTCTTCATGTTTGTTTGCTTCTCGGTTCCGACCAATGTTTGGTCTGCCATTCACCAATTGGTCTCCTTTACTGTTAAGTGCAGAGCATCCCCACCGCCTGATGGCTGCTGAAGCTTAGCTATGGGACAACCGAGCCATAGGAGAAGATATGAAATCTGTTCTGGCCTAGAGCTACTACTTGCTCCACCAGCTGTCCCACAGCCTAGTATGGCTCTGGGTGAAGGTGGAACATCTTCTCTTGAAACATCTGTTGAAGCCACCTTTTGATCCCAGGATCAAATCCAAGGCTCTGGCAGTCTCATAAGGCCTTCTGTTCATCCAGCTTATATGGATGTGTAGGTTTCACCTCTGTATTCCTTTTATTTATATCCAGATATCAAATACAAATGCCTAGATGCCCGGCCTAAGCACATCCAATCTTGCCTGATTTCAGAAGCTAAGGAGGGTCGGTCCTGGTTAGTACTTGGATGGGAGACCACCAGGGAATACCAGGTGTTGTAGGCACCTGGAGTAGGAACTGGCAAACCACTCCAGTATTCCTGCCAAGAAAACACCATGGACAGGGAGTCACGAAGATTCAGTCATGACTGTAACGACACAACACATACACATCAAATACAAGTTTTAAAGCCCCCCCCCAAATCTCAAATTGCATCTCAGGTCTACTTTTTAGGAAGAGAGAGAGAGAGGAGGAGGAGGAGGAGGAGGAGGAGGAGGAGAGAGAGAGAGAGAGAGAGAGAGAATGAATGAATGAATGTGTGTGTACATAACCCTGGTCTTGGTAATGGGTTGCTGCTGATGTGAAGGGGGAATGTCAATTAATACAGATTTATGTTCACTCTTCAAGCAGGCTGTGACCATCCCTTCAAATAGTCCTCTCCAGCCCATAAAAGCAGGCATCAGAAAGCAAGGGGACATAAATGGGCCTCAGAGCATCTAAGCAATTAAGATATGATTCTTGCAGCTCACCCCCCCCCGCCAATGTGTGACTCCTTCCACCTGCACAAATGCAGCTCCAGTGGATATGTTGCCCTGCCTCTACTTTGGCAGTAATGAGACTATCTGTCTTCTGAACAGAAGGATGATGGAATAATACTCATCATAGAAAGGCAGAGCAGGAAGGGACCCTATAGATCACTGAGTCCAGCCCCTCCCACGGAGGCCCCAGAGGGGAATCGAACTCTCAACCTCTGGTTCTGGAGCCAGAGAACCCTTAACTCTGAGCTATCTGACATGTTCAGAATAGAAGGTGGTTTTCTCTTCACCACTGCTGCCTTTGCTGCAGATCAACTGGAAAATAGCGTCCAGCTGGATTCCAACTTGATGGTTCCACTTTGAAGTTTTGGGATGTTGGACGTGGCGGGAATCCCACGAGAAGAAGTGTGTGTCAGTTGTTTCGGCCGCTTCCGTCTCCCTTCCTCCCCCCCCCCCTCTGCAAACTGTGTTTGGAGGTGAAATGAGAGGTGTTCGTCTCGCTGATTCCATTGAGGTGAACTACATTTCCCCCTCCATTGCCCCCGCTATATATTTTGCTTCTCAGATTTTCCAAGGGCTGAGAAGGATGGTGACTGGGGAGAAGAGAGTGGGCAAACTCAATTTATGTACCTGCCTCCTTCATAAAGTACCTTGCATTGAGGGTTGACAGAAGAATTATGTCATTATATCTGCAGGTGGTGCGCGCCACGTACATTCAGTTCATTAGTCATCTGAATCCATTGGGTTTCTTCCACAGACAAAAAGAAAGAGTCTATTTCGAGGCAGTAATCGCTTTTCCCTGGTCCTGCTGTTGAGACCAAAGCCATCCGTCCTCCCCAAATACAAATCTGTCCTGTCGTCAGGGTTAGGATTACTTACAATCCATAACCGTTTTTTGCTTTGTTCGTGAAACATAGGGCCTTTTTACACGACCCCTAAGATCCGCTGGCCACTTAAATTCGAACCAGAGATCTTAGGGGTTTGTCACCGTTCCTGCGTTCCCACCCCCTGCACTCCTGGCTGCTGGCTGCGTGAGGGGAGGGAGAAAAAAAAGGAAGAAAAGAATGCCGCTCACCTTCTCCTGCCATCTGCCATCCCGGCACTGCATTCAGATCTCTTAAAGGGGCGGGGGGGCAAAAAAAGAACAAACAGAAGCAAGGAGAGCCGGGCAGATACGTTATATCCGCATTAGGAATTTTCACCTCCAGAGAGCAGGTACCTGAAAAGTGTGCTGGGACATGCTTAGGTGGGTGTGGTCACACTTAATTATCTGTAAACTCCGGAGCTGGTGGGGAAATAATTTTAAGCTCCGGAGCTGGGAGCCATTTGCCGCGGAGTTTAGGGGTCGTGTACAAAGGGCCTTAAGGTCCAGGCAGGTCCTCTACTGGGATGAATCAGAAACTGGGCGCTGTGGCACAGGGGCTAAGCTGCAGTACTGCAGTCCAATCTCTGCTCTCAACCCGAGTTCAATCCTGACGGGTTCAGGTAGCTGGCTCAAAGTTGGCTCAGCCTTCCAAGGTCTGTGAAATGAGTACCCAGCTCACTATGGAGCAAAAAGTTATTTGCGTTATTATGTTGCAAACCACCCAGGGTGCTCTAGGAACTAGGGGGCAGTAAAGAAGTCAAAATGACAACAACAGCTACAGTCGATGCCCCAGAAAGGTTTGAAGCAATGCGACTCTCCTGATGTCAGGTCTTCTTGGACACCCCCTGCATCTCAGATGTCTCCCTCTCCCCACCTTTCCTTGTTTAAATCTTTGACCTGCTTTAAGAATAAATTGGAGAGAAGCGGTTGGATCTTAAATATCCCGGGGGGGGGGGCTTGAGGAAGGGATGAAATATGTCTCGACTTGAATTTTTGTACAGAAATATCTCTTCAGCCCTACAGAGGCCATGAGTGCTCATGCCCTTGACAAAAATTGATGTCTCAACATACAGGGACAGTCCGTTCCCCCACCCCCAAAGTTATCAACAGCTGCAAGGATTTTTTTCTTTGTCACAAGAACAAAAAACAAACCAAAATACCCTACCCTCCATTGTGTTTTCCTGTTAGTAGCACTTTTAACCAAAAAGAAAGGGGGATGGAGAGGATTGCACAAAAAGCAGAGGTTTTATGCAGAAAAAAAGAGTTTTGCTTTAAATAGCCCCTACACATGCATTGCACACCAAATTTGTACTTTCATGTAACTATTTTTTTGTGCCCTGAAACCAAGTCTGTGGTTTTCTTGCCCCAAACTCCCAAAATGTGACAAGCGCTCACAGAGTCATGCAACATTGTGCTGCCGGGAAAACCTTGTAAGTTGTTCTCTCCTGTGAGAACGAGGCAGGTGTGGCTAATCGGTGCTATTTTACACCAACCTGGACTTCTGAAAGAGTGGGGTGTATTCTAGGCTCAGAAATCGGTATATTTATGAGGCTTAGGATGCAGTGAGAGACAGATGCAGAGCAAAACTTGCATACTGTATGCTTGAAATGCACACCAGCTGTTACACTGAACGTCAACAGGCATAAATGATGCATGCGTTGCGGAGAAATGTGTACACCTATATTTTGGAATAACGTGCACACAAAAATATGCAGACTTTTCTGTGCGGATGATAAAGTCAAAGAATCTTGCAACTCAACAGTAAAGCAGAGGCTGAAGAAAAATCCCTGTAAGTTGCCAGAGGATTCAAATGAAAATGAATATGACAGATTTGTCACATCCTTAAGGGTGTCTTATTTTGGAACGCAGCTGGCATCAGGAAGTCACGCTTTCTGAAATGTCCTCTTAGATTCGTCAAAAGAGCTGACTTAAGCCAATATCAGGCTTCTCCCATGACAGCGACCGTCCTGGAAACGGGTGCTTTCCATCCCAAAAGGAATGACTCCAACCCAGGTCTCAAACATCTTCAGTTTCACCATTAAGCAGCCTTCGACTGGTTCATGATCTGTGCATTTCACCAGGAAATACCTCCCACTAGGACAGTTCCACAGACGGTCCAAAATGTGAGCTATTTCTCTGTTTGATCAGACCCAATGTTTCTACGGTAGGACTGCAATGTCCATTTTTTTGGGGGGGGTGTTTCCAATCACCCACACATACACACCCACAGATCCTGAAAAACACAGTAGTAGTAAACATTGTATAGAGCTTTGTCTCTCTCTCTCTCTAGTGCAGTGTTTTTCAACCTTTTTTGGGCAAAGGCACACTTGTTTCATGAAAAAAATCACGAGGCACACCACCATTAGAAAATGTTAAAAAATTTAACTCTGTGCCTATATCAGTCTCTAAAAGGTTCGCCATTGCTGGTGTAGGGAGAAGCAGGACAGAGGGGCCACAGATTGAGGCAGCCTGCTCTCTAGCACCCAGTTCCCACTTACCTGTGTTGTTTTTTTAAAGACATTTTGCCCTGCATGGACTTCTGTGTCCAGTGGGGACCTGAGAAGGGGCACTGACTCTCCAGGAACACAAATAAGACCCAAAAGCCCATCTTGCTCTCCACACTGTGGCCACGGCAGATGCCTTCAGCAAGTCCAGCGACAGGAGGGGAGGAGGATGAAGGAAGGCAGGAAGGAAAGAAGGCAGAAAGTGTTCTGCTTGTATACCGCCCCAAACCACTTCAAGGAGTCTCTGGGCGGTTTACAGTTTTAATTACAGTAGGCAGGCTGCTAGACATACACATATGCAGGCTAGAAATGAGCACGTTTCTATGAAGAGGGGAAAGGGTACAAATGGAAAGAGAGAGGTGGGGGGGGGAGAAAGAAAAGACAGAGAGAGAGAAGAGGGCGACCCAAGACAGAAAGAAAGGGGCAAGACTTCAAGGAACCCATTGCGGGGGCCCTAGGAGACGGCTCTTCCCCTCCCGGATGCTAAAGGCCGGCCGGCCGGCTGTCCAGCCGTGCCAGTAGCCCCCCCGCCCGCCCGCCTCCTCAGACCAGGCCCGGCGCAGGCCTCCTCCACCCCTTCCTCCTCGCAGCCCTGCCGCGGTGCTCATGGGGCAGCCGGGTGCCCCTTCTCCCCTTCCCCTCACCTGGTGGTTTGTTCTGGGCTGGGGCTCCCAGGCCGGCTCGTGTTGGCGGGCGGGCTGTCGGGCGGCTCAGTCCATTGGTAGCTCCCAGGAAAGGGGTGGTGGTGGTCCAGGGTAAAAAAAGGAGGGGGGAGAGGGAAGCGAGCGAGTCGCAGCGGCGGCGGCAGGCACAGGGCAAACACTAAGAGAATGAGCGGGGCCAGGTCCGGCTGGGGAGGAAGTGACGCCAGCGCCGCGGGCCTCGGGGGGGAGGAGCCAAGCTGGCCCTTGGACGCTATTTATAGCGCCTCCCAGCTGTGGGCTGCCCGCCGGCCCTGGGTTGAATTTCTTTAGAATTTTTCAATTTTTCCCACGGCACACGAGGCAACATCTCGTGGCACACTAGTGTGCCGCGGAACAGTGGTTGAAAAACGCTGCTCTAGTGGCCAGTCCTGGTAAACACACCCTGGAAATACATTTAAACTCCTATTTCTGTGTTTTTTCCCATTTAATAGTTTTAGGCAATGAATATGAGAGGTCGGGAAGGCTCATCCAGTGGCCAGAGGACTCCTGCTGTTTAAATCTCTGTGGTCTATTTTATTTGCCCATTTGAGTACTAGAAGGTTTTTGGTAGGAAAAAAATGAACAAGTGGAATAGTTGTCTACGAATGCAGCCTAGTTTGGCTGTCCTCATCAGTGCCAGAGAACTGGGAAAGTAACTCTTTAGCCTCCATGATAAATCGATGGGAAAGCACAGACTTCCCAAGTAGTTTTAAAATCCCTTCCTTCGCCAGGTAGCAGCACTACTGCCTACCACAGCCTCTTCAGGAAACTTCTTTTAATACACAAGAGACGAGAACCAAATTCAATTCCAGGTACTTCTTGGAGGCTGCCATCCCAGGTGGATGGAGCCAGGAATACTACAGTAGGACACCCCTTATCCATGGGAACAATATTTATTTTATTTACTTATTTCAAATATCAATAGCTGCTGATCCACTTATCCACGATCTGAAAACGTTTTTAAAAATTAAAAGAAAAATACCCAAAATATATCTTTCTAATGATGTAGTTGCCAGAAGTGGCCAGAGCCCATGCGATGTATAGAATTTGCCATTATCATTGTGTTTGCTATCATCCACATTTTTCAGTATCTATCAGGGTTGTGGGGGGGAAGGGTTGGAACCAATCAAAGAGGTCTTACTGTAGTTTAGTAAATTTGAATATTTTAGTTGAAAACGCTTGCACCCAATATTTACAGGAAAGGATTTCAACCTTTATAGAATCTGGGATGGCGGAGAAAGAAACACCACCAAACAACGGTGTTATGCAGAATCCTGGAGGAATGCATTCAAATCCTAGGACCTGAATTTCTGTCTCATGGATGAAACAGGAATACAGTACCATATTTTCCCCATCTATAAGACGCTGCCTTTTATTAGATGCCCCCCCCCAACTTTTTAACCCCCCCCCCAAATAAATAAAATTAATAAATCCTCCTTGAGGTCTCCTTTACCCCCACCACCCCCGCTGTTCAATTTTATTTCCCCATTCTAAACACCCCTCTTGGCTTTGGTGAGTTTGTTTTTTGCAGGATAAGGCTCCTTTTCTTTCC
Source organism: Phrynocephalus forsythii (assembly GCA_029282475.1). NCBI lineage: Eukaryota > Metazoa > Chordata > Lepidosauria > Squamata > Agamidae > Phrynocephalus > Phrynocephalus forsythii. The sequence goes on from JAPFRF010000015.1 coordinate 3,669,360, forward strand.
AGAGCACATTTCTTAATGGGCTGCCCAAACCCAACAGAGCCTGATCCTGCAAAAAACAAACTCACCAAAGCTGAGAGAATTGTTTAGAATGGGAAATGAAAGAAAACAGCAGGGGTGTTGCGGGGGTGTGTGTGGAGAACTCAAGGAAAGATGGGGCCAAACCACAGAGGGGAAAAGCAATCTGAGCTTGGGTTCTCCTCCACCCACCCACCCACCCTGAAAGGCTTACTTTTGTGTGTACCATGCCCATTAATTTTTGGTGTCATGATTTTGGAAAAAAAGTAGCATGGTATACATGGAAAAAGTGGGTGCCTTAATTGATGAAAGGTGGCATAGGAATGTCAATCAATCAATCAATCAATCAATCAATCAATCAATCAATCAATCAATCAATCAATGGTGATGGAGGAGACCTCTCTTTAAGACTCTTGAAAGCTTTTGAAGTCAGAGAAGGCTTGGCCCTGAGAATCGAGATGACCCTCTGTGTCTGCCCTCACTAATGCTTCTGTCCCTGTCTCTTCACCCCAGGCTTGGCGGAAGCGTTGGTTCGTGTTGAGGCAGGGCCGAATGAGCGGAAACCCCGACGTCCTGGAGTACTACCGGAACAGACATTCCAAGAAGCCCATCCGCGTGATCGACCTGAACGAGTGCGAGGTGGTGAAGCACTCGGGGTCCAGCTTTGTCAAGAAGGAGTTCCAGAACAACTCAGTCTTCATCGTCAAAACCACCTACCGCACTTTCTACCTGGTGGCCAAATCCGAGGAGGAGATGCAGGAGTGGGTGAACCACATCACCCAGATCTGCAACTTCGGACATTTAGAAGACGGGACAGGTAGGAAGGGTGTGTGTGTGCTGGACATGTGGAAGGAGATCACGGCGATCCTCTCACTCAGGTCACCGTAGGCTTGGAGCTTCTTGTTACTGTCCAGAAACGTTGTCTACATGTCAGAACTGGAGAGAAGTTACTTTTTCTTTGGATTGCCTGTCCCAGAGAGTTCTGCCAAGCAGCAGAGACTCGGTCTATCGCTAGTTTTCAGCTTTCTCTCTGAAAACAGGCATCCACAGCAGGTTATCTCCAGGGATAACCTTAGCGTAGGGCAAGAGGAGGCATTTTCCCGGAGCCTGCGTTCCCTTCCCCGACAAGTTGGGAAGGCTGTACCTCCCCTCCAGTCCTTCCTCATGCCTCCTCACAACACCCACACCCGTTATATAATTTGGAAATAAAGGAAATTGAGCTGCAAAGGATAAATAGTGCCCGCTAAGGGTTGCGATTGGCTAGTTTTGACCTCCACACCTGTTTCAAGCCACATGAGGTCTTTCTCTCTCCCTGCAAAAAAAGTGGACCGTGGAGTGGAGTCACTTCTGGTTTTGTTGGCCTTCACCAGATATGTGGAGGGGCCTAGAGGGCACCATTAGCCAACTAGGGATGTAGCTCTCTAGCAGTATTGCAATTACAATGTAGCCACTGACACCTTCCATGAGTTAATATACTACCTGTTGGAAGCTGTACAGGTTGGTGGCCACTCTTATGTTCTAGCCATGTTCTGAGTGTGCCTCTTCCATAATCACTTCCCTCCTACTCTAACATATGTGGGGTGCCAGGGCTGATGGAGAAGTGGGTCATTTTCTCCTCTCCCTGGAGGAGAGCTGGAATCCTGGGCAGCACGGAGGTTGCCTTCCTCTCATGACTGCCTTCCACAAGGAGAAGGGTGATGTAACTGGTCATGAAGAAATGCCAAGTTGGAACGCTCACCTATCTGGGAGCCTTTTCACACCACCCCTAAGGTCCGCTGGCCACTTAAATTCGGACCAGAGATCTTAGGGGTTTGTCGCTGTTCCTGCGTTTCCACCCCCTCTGCACTCCTGGCTGCTGGCTGCGTGAGGGGAGGGAGAAAAAACAGGAAGAAAAGAGACGTGGCTCACCTCCGTTCTGCCTCTCGCTCTTGCCGCGGCAACATTCCAGTCTCTTAAGTAGCTCTTTTAAAGGGACAGAAGCCAAAAAACAACAAACAGAAGCGAGGAGAGCCCCGCACTCACTATCGTTACACCGCATCAAAGAATTTTCACCTCCAGAGAGCAGGTACTTGAAAGGTGCGCTGGGACGCGCTAAAGTGGGCGTGGTCGCACTTAATTTCCTGTAAACTCCGGAGCTGGTGGGGAAACATTTTTAAGCTCCGGAGCTGGGAGCCATTTGCCCCGGAGTTTAGGGGTCGTGTATAAACGCCCTCTGTGAATATGCTCCATATTTCTCATCTCCAATTAAGGTCCTTGTGCTAGCACACTCCATAGCCTATCTACACATGGTACGAAGGAGTTACATCCTTCATATTAGTCAGGTGCTTGCAGTATTTAGGAATCCTGGAAATGAATCACCCTGCAGATGACTTGATGGTTACGAGAAGTGGCTCACGATGCTGAAGAAAGTGACGTTGAAAGCTGTTGTTTTCTTTCTTTCTTTGCTTTTTCAATGTTAACTTTGGGTTATAACCAGATCTGAATAGTGCTTTAATTTGTTTACAGGCTCCGAGGAGATGTCTGAATGTTAGTTCCATTCAGCTGAATGCATTTCTTGGTGGAGGGGATGGGTTGCTTGGAGAATAATGCAGGGTATGAGTAAAGTGGGTAGAGGGAAGCTCTTCTCCCTCTCTCAAAATACCAGAACTAGGGGACATACACTCAAATTGAGTGCTGGGAGAGTAAGAACTGACAAAAGAAAATATTTTTTTCACCCAGCGCGTTGTAAGTCTATGGAACTCCCTGCCACAGGATGTGGTGATGGCATCTGGCCTGGATGCCTTCAAAAGGGGATTGGACAGATTCCTAGAGGAAAAGTCCATCACGGGTTACAAACCATGATGGAGATCTGTAACCTCCAGGGTTTAAACCAGGGTACTTCAAGGGCCAGATGCAGGGGAGTGGTATCAGGAGACAGATATCTAGTCTCATGCGCTCCCAAAAGCATCTGGTGGGGCCGCTGTGAGATACAGGAAGTTGGACTAGATGGGCCTTTGGCCTGATCCAGCATGGCTCTTCTTATGTTCTTATGTTCTTATGAGAAGCTCGTCTGAACAGCAAGTGTAGGTGCGACTCAGTGTATCTTCAGGACAAACCGCTCATCAAGGTACACTGTGGTGGTTGAGAGCATCAGAGATGATCAGGAAAAGTTTGGAAGACAGGGTAGAAGTGGTTTGCTACTTTCTAAAGTGCACACAATTGTGGTATAGTGGATAGGGTAATGGACTAGGATTCTGGAGTCCCAGGTTCAAATCTCCGCTCACTTGGAATGGGTTGAAACATTAGATACCTCACTTACCTTGAAAATCATTTTAGGGTTGTTACAAGTTGGTTATGCCTCGGCAGCACATGGCATCAGCAAATGGCGCATGGAAGTAAATTTGCTTTGGAACCAGTCGCATTGGTGAAGTTCACAGGCAGGTCAGCTTTGAGGCAGACCCACATGGCTTCAGATTAGACCTTGGAAAAGCTACTCCTTGGGGCCACCTAGTCGGTAGCCCAGGCTGTGCTCCAGAAAAGCCACTTGCTTTTCTCAGATTACCTTTCTAGGCACATGGTAGAGACACAGGCGTTTCAAGATTGCAGCACATCCCTAGTGGTTTGCAAATTAAAATGCTGCGATTTGTGATGGAAACAAACACCATCTTCTTGTGAGACTCCGATGGCTCAGACGTGGAGATCTGCCGAAATCTCGTCTTTTGGATGCTAATCACACGTTGTCTGTAACGTGGCATTTGAACCTGAAGTCTGTGCCTCTTCTGTGCTCCTGTTTCAATCAGCATGAGGACGCAGTGTCTGCTATTTGCAGGCTGGAGGTATTTCTCTTTCTCTTGATGAGTGCTTCTTTGTGGGTGTGTTGTGGGGGGGGGGAGGTGCTCTGTGGCTTCTTCGCTTCTTCGTTAAGAGAATGGATTGGACATAAATAATTTATTGTCTGCAGCTGCTGTCGTTGGGCTCCGGCTTTTAGGCTTTTAAAAGGCAGAGATGAGTGCCCATTTTTGTCCTTGGGGCCTGGCATCAGATATCCACCCTTCCCAAAGGCATGCTTTTCTATTCCCAGTATTGATACAGCGCTACTGCTGCAGAGCGCATTTGCTAATTGAGATGGAGAGAGCACCAGGAAGCACCAAGGCGGGCCATTTCTGAGGCTCGGGGAGCAAATTTCGGCCTTCCCTTCTGCATTTCATGTGACATTTTCCCAGCGGCATCAGGCAAACGTAGCGGACGAGCTATCAACGGTTGCGTGGATTGGGGCATGCTCAGAATGTATTAATTTGCTTTATTTAGCTCCTGGATTTCACTAAAAAAAGAGAGTGGAGAAAATGAAAACAGGTACAAATCAAAAATAGTTAGAAAGAGGTACACACATACAAGTTATAATATACCGTATATACTCAAGTATAAGTCGACCTGAGTATAAGTCGGAGCCCCTAATTTAAACCTCCCAAACTGGGAAAATTTATTGACTCAAGTATAAGCCTAGGGTGGGAAATGCAGCAGGGCCTGGCAACTCCACCTTTGTGAGCTGGGTGTGTGTGTGATGTTTAAAATGACTTTTAGCCACCGAGGCAAGTGCTTGAGTTGGTGGCTAAAAGTCATTTTAAACATTGTTTTAAAATGACTTTTTAAAAAGTCATTTTAAACATGGGGGGGGTTCAGGAGAAGTGGCGCACAATGTTTAAAATGACTTTTAGCCACCAACCAAAACTTGCTTCAGTGGCTAAAAGTATTGACCCGAATATAAGCTGAGGACCCCTTTTTCAGCCCAAAATTAGGGCTGAAAAACTAGGCTTATATTCGAGTATATACAGTAACATTTTTTAGTGCTTCTTCTTAATGTAACCTTTTGCAGCGAATGAAATTGGCTCTTAAAATGAAAACATGAGGAACAGCTACTTTGCTGAAAACCTACCGGGCACTGCATTTTTATGCTGGGCACTGAAGAGTGTAACTCTTTCCTTCCTGCCACTCTCTGGATTCCATGCTGGGAGCACTCCCTTTATTCTCTACCAGCTCACTCACTTTACTGCGTCGGAGTCCCTCTGCCACTTAAATCCTTAAATTGCCGATGGCCACCAGACTCTTGCTGAAGTGCAAACCCGTGGTGCAATCTTCTAAGTAGCCCCTGCTAAACTTCCAAGACAGCAGTTTCTCTTGCCTTCATGGCTGGAGGGAGCCAGGTCCATCATCCCCCAACCTGGCCACACTTGATAAGGAACCGTAGGGAACACAATCACAATTTCTCATGCCAATGGAGTCCTAGCACGGGGCTCACTTCCAAAGTCAACTTTGGAGATTCAGCAAGAAAGTCCCCTGTCCTTCCGGTGAAGCTGATCTTCACATGACAGGGAATGATTCAGCCGCAGGCAGATTGTCAGCCTTTTCTAGAGCATTCCGCACCCATCTGCCTCTTGTAGGTCACCGACCGTAGGAATGTCGATCTTTCGGAAAACACATCCATCCAGCCGAAGTCCAGCTCCTAAGCCTTTTCACATTCCCAATGGGTTCATCGCGGCTCATTGGCCAGCAAGCTTTAAATGGCTTTTATAAAATGGGTAGACAGGGATGCCATCAATACACACATGATGCTTTCTTTGTTGCAATCGATAAGTATGAGTGGATTAGATGGAGAGGCCGATGTAACGTAGGAGTTCAGACGCCCAGTGGGTGATAAACACATGAGGGTAGCAGGCCCATCGAAACTCATGGGCTGCCAAACCCGAAGGTTGCCACCTCCTGGGCACGGTGGGGCATGGCAGGCTGGTTCTCCTGTCCGATTTCTAAACAAGAACATCAAAGGCCAACCTAAAGTCTGGGAAGCTTTATTTGACATAAGCTCCCTTGGACTCCCGCCTGCTTCACTGGGTGCCGGTGGCCCGACAGCCCGCACAAGCTTTTTATGATGGTGTTGCAGCCGCACGTGCTCTGTGCTGCCAGGTTGCCTCTAACTCATGACAATCCTATGAGTGGGTTCCATCAGAATGACCTGTCTCTACCACCGTGCTCAGCTCTTGCAGAGTTCTGTCTGGGGCTTCCTTTGAGGAGTCCCAGCATCTCATTTTGGGTCTTCCTCTTTTCCTGCTCCACCCCACCTTTCCCAGAGACAGCCTCAGTGTCAACATTTTTGCCTCCAGAGATAGTCCAGGCTCTATTTGATCTAGGACCCACTTGTTTGTCTTTCCCAGTCAAGGGTATCTGCAAAGCTCTACATCAGGACACCATACAGGGCTCCCTCCAGGAAACTGTCAAGGAATGAAAATCAATTAACAGAAGAATGCAAAGCCCTGTACAAAAAAGTTTGTTCTTTCCATGTATAACATAATGATAAAGTGGAGTGTGGGTTTTATTTTTATCATTTCCTCTTCCCCAATCCAATTTCTTTCTGTATCTTTAAAATACATTTATCCACTCAGGAAGATCGGGCAAATAAGAAGCCATCTTCTTTCTTTCTTTCTTTCTTTCTTTCTTTCTTTCTTTCTTTCTTTCTTTCTTTCTTTCTTTCTTTCTTTCTTTCTTTCTTTCTTTTTCTTCCTTCCTTCCTTCCTTTTTTTTGTTTCTTTCTCTCTCTTTGGCTGTAGACAACACCTGTGGCAAAAGCGTTTGTACATTTCTGAGACTGCACTGTCTTCCACGCTCTAAACATTTTGGTTCTCGGAAACTCTGCTTTAGATAAATGGCTTGGCCTCCATTCCTGGATACTGTTTATGGGTTAAGGAAGTCCAGTGACTGCTTAGTATAAACACACTGTGTCTGTCCAGAAGAATTTTTTTTAAAAAAGGCAGCTTTCCAATTTATTTATTTTTTAACCAATCATTGTATGTTGCAGTGAAAAGCGGGATTAGGACAGTACCAACCACAGCTTAGAAAAACATTACTCTGTGGGATATAAATCCCAGAATTCCCTAGCCAGCATGGTTAGGTAGGTCTTGTTGTTTTTAAAAGTGACTTTCCTAAACCTTGAGGTGGTCACAAGTAACAAACTGGGATCTGTGAGCTGGTTTATAAGTGCATGTTCCGGTGTCGAAAACAAGTGCTGGGATAGCTCAGAGGTTTAGGTCTCTGGAAGTTGGAAGTTCGATTCCACCCCCCTCACTCTGCCTCCTTGACAAAGGTTGGGTGTGATGATTCATAGGGCCCCTTCCAGCTCAGTGGTTCTAAGCTGTTGATGATGATGATCTGAGAAGTCTTCAGTCATCCCCAGCTTTTGATGATCTCTTTTAGAACGTTGGCCCTGGAAAAATAACATGGGACACCAAGACACTTTTGGCCTGAGCGCTGAGGGGCGCCTTTCCTCTTGGTTCTGACATGTCTGTTCCAAGGGACGGACACACACACACACACACACACACACACACACACACACACACACACACACACACACACACACACACACACACACACACACACACACACACACACACACACAAGAAACGACACAATCCTGTGTGTGCGGGCCACCAACCCCTCTCCAGTTTCTTGACAAGAATGAGGTTGTTGCATTTTTCCCCATCAGTTCTTCAACGGGGCTTTCCTCTTCATCCCTGCAGATTCGGGGGACAGTCTCTCTCATACCACTTCCTCACCCCAGCCTTCGCCGGCTGCTTCAGCCCATGCCTTGAGGATTCTGAACCCATCTTCTTTGGCGGATCAGGCCCCCGCCGATACCTCAGCCGCAGAGGAGACGGCCAGCGAGTCAGAATCGGTCTTCCTTCCCGACTATCTATTCTTATCCAACTGTGAGACTGGGAAACTCAGCCACACCAGGTATTTATTTATTTTTTAAAGAAAGAAACAGCTAGGACTGTAACTTCAAGGATATGTCACCCATCATGGCCAAGCCCTTGCAAAAACGAGGGTGGGGCCGGGACCACTGCATATTGTGAGGCCCCCTTGGCATTTGGGAAGAGATAAACAAATAATAATGTAAAAAGGCAAGGTAAAGAACGGTGTTGTTTGTCAAGTGCATGGCAGTTGCATACCCTGAGCGGAGCCCACTCTGTCAGGTGAGACCTGGGGCCAAATGGCTCAGCTGGTTCCCCTTCTTGGAGGCTTTGAGCATGACCGCTTTCTTCTGGATTGCCTGCTACTCTTCTGATATCAACGTTGGGGTGTGTGGGGGGTACCTGCTGGAGGTGGAACAAGGTGGAGTCCAAGAATACTTAGGTTGACCACCTTGGGTCCCTAGATATTCTTGGACTAAAACTCCCAGACGCTCTTCTTTCACCACATACAGTGCTGGCCAAGATCACTTGCAGTGGTAGTCCAAGACATCTGGTGACCCAAGATTGGGAATCGCTGATGTTAGAAGACTAACTTGGTTTCTGAGTCTGTTGAAAAACAACCTCCTGGCTGTAAGCACCCTCTTCTCTCTGAGAGCTTGGAAGCATTTCCCCTTGGGATTACAATGTCCAGAGGCCACCTACCAACATGGCCATTGGTCCAAGCCTGAAAAAAAGAATAACTTTTCCGAATTTTGTTCACCCCACCTTTCACTTGTGGAGGTCAGAAGTTCAAACTTCGGAGATCTGTTGTTGTTTTTTAATCCGGACTCTGGATGAGCTGATATTTAAGGATAGTTGATCATTTAATTTAATACAGTAGATCTAAAATTACATTTTAATTTAACATAATTTGATATTTGACTTAAAAGTTCGGTGACGATCAGGTACGACAACGAAGTACAAGTTCTTCCGGTGGCTTGGGTTGTATGTCAAGTGGCCAAGCTTCGTTGTCATGGAAGGATGACTCCCAAAACCAACACCACCTCCTGTTTCTTTGCTTCCCTTCCAGGTGCCACAGCTGGTCCAATTCTGACCGGTCCCTGGAACACGCTTTGTCGGACGATGTCTTTGTTGACTTTGTGGCCTCCCAGCCCTCCCTTTATTTACAGCCTTCCGGTGGCCTCCTGCAAGACCTGGTCCCATTCACAGGCCCAGGGACCCTCTCTAGGAACCCGGACTCCAGCGGACCCCCTTCTAGCGACTTCTCTTCATCTTCCCCCTTGTCGGGAACTCCCTTAACGCCGACCTTCTTGGCCGATAAAAGCCAGAACGCTTGTGTGCTGGGGGTGGCCGAACTTGAAGTTCTTGCTAGTATGCCACCCCCACGGCCTCCAAAACCGACCCATCTCTCAGACAGAAGGGGCGAGGAGCAGCCAAGCGGAGCCCTTCAGAATGGACATGCTGGGATCTCGAACACGCAAAGGGCCGTGGTGCCGAGAAGGATCTCCCTGTCGGGTTTGGACACCATGAGGAATTGGAGAGGTGAGGAGGGGCCATTTAGAGAGAGAGAGAGAGAAAAATGTCACCCTGACTGTTGTTATGGAGCATAATCTTTGTTTTTACAAAAACTGGAGGGGGGAGGGGCTGTTTCCTAGGGCTACAAGCCCCAAATGCTGTTGGCCACCTTCTAGTTTTACTCTTTTAAAAAAAGTCTTTCAATTTTTCAAGAAACTCAGCATTGCAAATATGATTCCTCCCTCCCCTGCTGGTCTGTTTGTTTCTCTGCTTTATTAATGCAATTGATATTGCAGTGAACTATTTTCCACAGTGAGCTTATCTGTTCATGGCTTTCCTCCTTCTGTCCTTATGGCAACCTTGTGAGGTGGGTTAAGCTGACAGAAAGTAACTGGCTGAAGGTCCCCCCTGCGTGCTTCCTGCCTCAATGTGGATTATAACTTGGATTTCCTACACCCTGTCTAGATGTCTAACCTTTACGCCACACTGATTCTCCCTTTAGACAACTTTATCTTTGCGGAAGCTGGCTAGGTAGCTCAATGCTTTAGGTCTCTGGTTTTGGAGCCAGAGATTGGGAGTTTGATTCCCCTACTGGGCCTCCTATAAGAAAAGCCAGCCTGTGTAGCCTTGGGCAAACTGCATGTCCAGAAAATGGGAATGGGAAACCACTTCTGAATATTATCTCCCTAGGAAACCCTGAAAAGGGTTGCCATAAGTCAGAATTAACTTGACAACACACGTACAGGCTGCTTTAAATGGCTACTGAATCCACAACCTAGAATCCATTCGGAGTACGGCTTACTCTGAATTACTCTGCCCGTTGGTCTGTAATATTTTACTTTTTTTTCAAAGCATTTTTATTAAAAAAATTTAATATACAAAAGAAAAACAAATTCAAAACATTAACCATACAGAATCAATCTATCACTAAGGTTCGGCTTCCCTCTGTTCTTCGCGCGGTTTTAACGTTATTCATCTCCCAGCCTTCCTTTCAAACGAACCCCTTTTATATACTTATAAAAAAGGTTCTAAAAGTAAATAGTAGTCCCTCGCGTTCTACCCTAATCCGGTAAGAGTCTTTAAATCCTTACAATAAGTCTCCATGTAGTTCTTAAATTTTTGCCAGTCTTTTTGGAACCTCTGGTTGTCTTGATCCCTCAGTCTGCATGTCAGTCTGGCCATCTCTGCAAAGTCCAGTAATTTCGCCCTCCATTCATCCAAAGATGGTATATACGTGGTCTGTAATCTTTTACACTGGGGGAGTGAGGAGTTTTGTTTGGGACAATGACTTTAATTATCTTGAGTGCAGCCGCTTAGCATCCTCCATAGTATTTGTAGGCAAACTGGATAGCCTATTATTCCCCACCTTGTCCTACAGTTGTCCCTTGGGTTTCTCATCAGACAGAGAAAAGAACTACTTTAAAAAACATAGACGTCCAAGGATCTGCCAGAGAGCACCTCTGACTCTAATCTGTCCCTCAGTTCAGCGTGTCCCCCCCCACCCAAAGTACAGTATTGGAATTCACAATGCAGCCTTGTGGCACTGGGTCCAACCTGAGTTGGATTCGAAAGGGCTCACAGAGTCAATTTGAGGTTGACTTGGTCTTCCATCCTTCTGTGGTTGGTAAATTGAATTCCAAGCTTGCTGGGTGGGGGTGGGGGTTGGGAGGTTGGTAGTTAAATTGTAAAGTGCCCAGAGAGTTCTTGAAGCATTATGGGGAGCTATATAAGGACACTTTGCTTTGGCTTGCTTCAAGTATTATGTCAGACATCGTAACCAGTTACTCTTTTAGTCGTGATAGAATTATGGCACTCTTCAAGACACAAATTGCACTACAAGAGAGAAGCTTTTATCTTCTTTGTCCATCTTCCATTTGAGTTTGTCTGCTGCTTAAGCGTTCTGCTCTTCCCCTCCCCTCTTGGTTTTTCCAGCTGACATGGAAGAGAATTCCTTAAGACGCAGGGATAAGAGGCTTAGCTTGAATTTGGTAAGTGCTCCTTTGCCCTGGTTTTCACACACCCACTCATGTACGTTCTGACATGCAGACACACTCAGTAGGTTAAGGAGCCATTTTGGGAAATAATAATTACCTGCAGAAATCAGCAGGTGTCGAAAATATGAAATAAGTTACCCCAACCCTGTAAAACAGAAATAACCATTATGGTTCCTTCTTCCTCTTTGGGAAACAAATAGAAGTTAACAGGGCTGGACAATCTTGGAAATCTTATTGTCTGGGTCAACATACTAATTAAAAAAATAACTTTTCCAGGTTCTGACGTGGTAAATGAGATTTTAATAGCCTGGTTTCTTCTGTACTCAGAGGGCGTCAGTGCAGTTTAATTCATAAAGAGGATGAGGGGTGTGTTATGTGACAAAGATATATTGGAGGTAAAACAGCCCATCTGTGAAGTTGGCATTAAGGTCTATTATTTTGTTGCAAAATTTACGTTAAATCTGTGGTTAGTTCTGTGCCCCCAACAGTCTAAAATTATGTGCTCAGAATGTTAATATAGAGTTACGGAGCCAGAGGTTGGGAGTTTGATTCCCCACTGTGCCTCCTTGACAGGAGCTGGACTTGGTGATCCATTGGGTTACTTCCAACTGGTTCTATTGTCTGGTGCAACGTCTTTGGAGTGGCAAATTGCTGCCAGTTTAGACGTCATTTGGTGCATATTGTCCAATCTGAAGCTTTCTTAATGAGTGTGGCCTCTTTCTCTGTTCTTTCTTGTTTCTGCAGCCCTGTCGGTTCAGTCCTCTCTATTCCTGCACATCCAACAGTTCTGAGGACAGTTACGTGCCCATGCACCCCAGTGCCTCCCCGCCGGTCCTGGGTTCCGATTGCACACCTGATGGCTATATACCTATGAGTCCAGGCTCAGCTACTTTTACCTTCTTGGGCGGCAGCACTGAGAAACTCTCCAGCCCACTCCCTGATCTCCCTACAGACCTGGAACCCCCTCCGGTGAACAGGGACCTCAAGCCCCGTCAGAAATGTAAGCCTCTAGCTTACTGTTGCACAGGACAGTTTTGGAGACCTTTGTGAGTCTGTGGGTGGTGTACAGCAAGTGGCGGTCAGCAAAAAGAATTTATGTAGCTCTGTCCTGGGACACCAGCACAGGTGGTCTTCCTGGGCCAGGTGGATGGGTTTGCAAGGTCTCACAGGTAAAGGACTGCCTCTCGTCACTGTGAGAAATTACCAGCAAACAAAACACAACTAGGAAAGTTACTTCTAAGGTGCAACTGCCTGTCATGATACTTCCAAGGGCCGTTATACTTCGTTTTTAAAATTAACCCTTTACTTCCCTGTTTCCCAAAAGTAAGTAGACACTTTGTACTTACTTAAAAAAGAAACAAATTGGTATGACCTCATCATCTCACTTCTTCCTCTGTTTTATTATTACTGTAACATCTACAGCAAGCCACCAGGCTTGGCTGATTCAATGAGTTGCAGTACCCACTCTGGCCATGACGAGGGTGGCGCTGCAGCACAGGAAGTTGTCTTTTTGGCACAGAGACTAAAAGCACCTGCGCACCAATGACCAGGTCCCAAGTTCAAGTTACAAGGTGCTCTGCATCTCTTTGCCCTGAATCTGCTTCCTCTAAAGCAAGTGTTGATAGCTAGCTCAGAAGTCAGGTGCTACATATTTTCTTTTGCTTTTCGGCAGCAACTGTATGTCAGAAATTGTTTGTTTGTTTTTCTGGCTCAGAACAGTGTGCATGAATATGGCACATCTTGTTTTAAAAGCAGATTTGTGTATCCAGAAGCTACCTGGAAGCCTCCTTAGAGATCAAATTTGCTTTAAAACGAGCTCTGTGCTCCATGCATTTCTGATCATAACCCAGAAATAAACGCAGATCTCCTGCAGATATCACTGGATTCTGTTGATGAAGGGAGCAACCTGTGGCTGGTTCTAAGGTCCCTCTGGCCTCTGGAAAATGTATGTCTTCCTCCAAAATAATCATCTGATCATACAAGAATGCTTGCAAACTCTCTTTTCTCTCTCTGGTTGCATCTTTAGTCCGACCGCCTCCACTGGACTTGCGAAATCTTTCCACCATCCGAGAACATGCTGCCTTAACCCGGACTTGGACTGTGCCTTAGTAAGTGGAAACCAAATCTTTTACAGGAAGCTTTTAAAAAGATCCCAGATCTCAGGATTACAAGAGGACTTTAATGAGACAACAACTGTTTGAATCCCAGGACAAGAGCCACTTTAAATCATTGTTCTAAATATACTTGGTAACTTCCAAAGTTCCTCAGCAAATTTACTTGCTAGAAAAGATCTGCCCCAGAGTTAAATCCAGCAAGACTAGACCTATTAATATGAGTGGAACTTTTATTCCATTAACAACAAAACAAACAATTACAATAACATCAGCCCCTGTAAACGCTTAGGACTGGACTTGACTTCTAATTCTGAGGCTTGACCCTCAGGTCTTCTCCTCACACAAACAAGGCCGAGGAACAAAAAAGTGTGTTTGCAACAGAAGCAGCAACAACAACAACAACAGTGATACTATAGAACAGGCATGTCCAAACTTCAGCCCTCCTGATGTTTTGGACCACAACTCCCAGAATTCCAAGCCTGTATTTCCAATGGCAAAGGACTGTGGGAGTTGTGGTCCAAAACATCTGGAGGGCCGGAGTTTGGACATGCCTGCTATAGAAGGCAAAAACAAAAGAAAAATAGAGAAGACAAAATAGACAGCATTTTGTTTCCTTTTGACAGAACAGGCACACACAGAGACAAGGGCAGATCCAAATCTTTCGTTGGGCGTTCAATGCAGAGTGGCCACTGCAAGGGCTGATCAAATAGTTCCCACCTCCAGCAAGTTATTAAAGTGCCAAAACCCAGCCAGCATGCATCTTCCAAGCTGAAGACTGAGGCTGTAGCCTACTTGGTAGCTACTCTAACCTTGCTAACATGGCTCATACGGTCTTCGGGTGGGTCTCTTCCCCATGCAGGCCTTGTCCGGTTTTAGGCTGTGCTCCCAAGCATCTGGGAAAGCTCTTCCTTGACTTCTCCTACGGTTTTTTTTTTTTTTCTGGCGGTTTCGATTTGAATTTAATTTGATTCTTTCCTTCTTTCTTTCCTTTTCCACCCTTAGCAATCGAACGAGCTTTATCTCCCCGGAAAGAGACGGCATTAATTCCGCGAAAGTCTTTGCCAGCTCCGTCTCCGGAGAAGAGGAAGAAAGTTACATTCAAATGGTAATCGTTTTCGCACAGCCCTCCTTTCACAAATCATGTGAACGGAAAAGCGGAGAGGGAGAGAGGCCCATTTTAAAAGCGAAACATGTGGCCCAGGCTCCCCTTTGGCCTAATGTCAAAATTCAGTGGAAAAACACAAGGCCCGATGGACACGGCGATAAGAGGAGACCTTCCCCCCCCTTCTCAACAGATCTCTGTTCTTCCCACAAGTGTCGTTGGCTTTCCTCCAAATTACTCTAATGAACAGACGTGGTTCTCGCTGGGGCTGTGCACGCGCTGCATGCAAAGAAGGAATGCCAGCGATTTCCATCTTATGTGAGGGCTGCATGCGTTCTGTCACGTGCAGGACACCAGGGAAACATTTTGGAGGATGAGCTGCAGGGGTGGGAGTTTTCTGGACTACAAATGCCATAATTCTCCCTTCTGGGAGTTCTGCCTAGATGACAGGCGCTTTGCAAAGACCTCCATGTGATGCACTTGGGACAAAGACCTAAACTGGGAAGCTATGAGCCTGATTGGACTAGGCTGAGCTCCAGCCAAAGTTACTGTTCCTGCCTTGGTGCTAGCCGGGAGCTTCCTTTCAGAGCCAGAAGCTCAGCCTAGCTCAGGCTGCGGGTGGGTTTGTTGCTTCCCCTCCTCCCCTTCCAGCCTTTATAGCAGTGTTGGAGAACCTCTGGCACGGGTGCCAAAGCTGGCACTCGGAGCCCTTTCTGTGGGCATCGTCCCTTCACAGCCACCTGTATTCAGGTTAAATGGCTGTAGGGACACTTTGCGAAAAATTAGTGGGTTTTGAATCACAGTTTGGGCACTCCGGTCTCTAAAAGGTTCGCCACCACTGCTTTATAGGGTTTGTTTTGAATATGGTAAGTTGCCTTGAATTCAGTGAAGGAGAGCGGTGGGGGATAAATTGTTTAAATAAGTACGTGATAACATTCGTGGATACGAGCAGTAAGCTTAGAAACATTCCTTTTTATGTCTTATAAAACTCCGTGCTGTTGGGTAGATTTCTTGAGAAGCCATCTTTCCAAGCTCGGGAAGAAAGAAAGAGCAGTGAGCAGGGCTGTCAAGTATAGCTGGAAATGGCAACATTCGGAGGTGCAGTGGGACCGCTCTATCTGTAGGGGACCCATTCAAAGTCTTTCCCCCGCTGATGCTGAAAACCCCCGATTATAGTGAACATTATGATGATGATAACAAATGTTATCTATAGCATGGTCTCTGGCTCCCTCTCGAGGGCAGTTCTGGTAAAATGTCACTAAATACTGTATATAGAGAGAAGGTTTTTTTCTTCATACTGTACCACGAACAAGGGAATCAGCAGATACTGGTCCCGCAGATGAGGGGCCCCTCTTGTAATTTGCCTCTCGGTTCTGCAAGCAAGGGGTCATTGCCTTCATGATCCGTGGGTGCTCTTTGTAGACCCTTCTGCCTGGCCTTTGTAAGTGACGGGATGCTGGAGCA
Organism: Phrynocephalus forsythii; assembly: GCA_029282475.1. Lineage (NCBI taxonomy): Eukaryota > Metazoa > Chordata > Lepidosauria > Squamata > Agamidae > Phrynocephalus > Phrynocephalus forsythii. Next base: position 3,685,285 of record JAPFRF010000015.1, read on the forward strand.
GAGCATCTGCTCCTCTGATCTACTGGGGTCCTCGTTATGATCTTTGTTTAGATCCTCTTTTTATTTCCTTGGTGCTTTCATGCTGTAATTAAGCTCACCATTGTGACTTTATTCTTTGTTAATAATATACGGGGCACGCTCTTTGTTTGTTTCTGATATTTTTAGCAAACCATTTCTTGTTGCCAACAGGAACATCAGCAAGCAACGTCTCCCTCTAACGGGGCCTTCCAATGGCCAAAGAAGTTTAATCTCGATTACTTAGCACTGGATTTTAATTCTGCTTCTCCATCCCCTGTACAAAAGGTAGGTCTTAGGTAGGGACAGGAGAGAAAAGGTGTTTTGCATTTTAATGCTAACAGATCTCATGCGACCACCTGGACCTCTATGCAAAACTCAGTGCAGTCATCTTTCACCCTCCTGAAAATTTGTACCTTAGGTAAATCTGCAAACAGAAATGTATTTATTGAAGAAATAGCATGTAAAATAGCATATACTGAAGAGATCCTTTAAAAAAACCCTCAAAACAAAAATATTGTGGTGCATTAAAGACTAACTCCTGTGTTTTGATATGAGCTTTCACGGATCAAACCCACTTCCCCAGACATAAAGGAAAAAGCAAAGTATCCCTGCTTATATAATTGCCCCATAGTGCTTAAAGCTCTCTCTGAGAGGTTTATAAATTCATTGTGCAGGCTACACATTGCTGTCCCACTGCCAGCAAGGTGACTCAGAAGGATGGGAGTTTGAGTCAACCTCAAGCTAGGTACCTCAGTCCTTCGAGATCAAACTCAGGTCATGAGCAGAGACTTCACTGCAGTACTGCAGTTTAACCACTACAACATGGGACTCCTTCTCACATATGAATGAGACTAGATTACTGTCATATGTCTATGTGGCCCCAGAATCAGGTGAAGATACAGATAGCAGACAAAGTGACATTAGTTTTGTTAGTTAAGGAAAGGTCACATTAAAATATAGCAGGTGCCACAATGTTTTTCTCTTTTTTTATTACCCTGTTTTATTTTGATTTGATTTTGGTCCCCTATGCTCGCTTAGACTAACACAGCTATTGCTTTGAAAATTTATACTGAGGACGCTTCCTTGCAAAGAGATGTACATTAGGGGAAATTCTCTGCAAAAACTGTGCAAATATTTCCACCCATGAAAGTATGCATACTTTCCCAAAGTGTAGCCTGCAAAATTAAACTGTAAACCACCCAGAGAGTGCTGTGAACACTATGGGGTGGCATATAAGCAGAGCACTTTGCTTTGCTTTGCTTTGTTTCCAGCACTGCAGGCAGAGCCCAGTAGGTGTCCCTTAAGTCAGACTCCTTGGCCAGAATCTTGTCGGTTTTGCATCGTCTCACATGTGAGCCTACCTGGGTTGCCATCTTTCTGTTGTGCTCCAGTGCCTCCCTGACTTTGGAGGGGGAAAGCACGACCTGATTCTACTTACATCCGCCATGTCCAAAGTCAGGCCCGGGGGGCCAAATATGGCCCGTTTTCAAATTTGGAGTGGCCCGCGGCCTCTTCTTCCCACTGGATCAGCCTGTCATGCATCCCCACCAGCTGGCTTCTCTTCATACCGGATGGAGATGTTCAGCTTGCAGTTTTACAGTTTTCCTGCCCTCCCTGCTTCCGTCTGCCCCACCCCAGCTACCTGCCCAGGCTATCTGCCCCCAGCTGTGTTGCTGCATCATCCTACCTCCTTGCATGTCCTAGAGCAGGCGTGTCCAAACTTTGCCTCTCCAGATGTTTTGGACCACAACTTCCACAGTTCTTTGCCATTGGAAATGTAGGCTTGGAATTCTGGGAGTGGTGGTCCAAAACATCAGGAGGGCCGAAGTTTGGATATGCCTGTACTAGAGGCTTCTCCAAAGTCTGGCTTGGGGGCCAAATGCGGCCAAATGGTCAGCCCCCACGCATTTTCACCTCACCAAATCTGGCCCTCCTTGCAAAAAGTTTGGACACCCCTGAGTTACATGCATGTTCTCCCCTGATAGGATTCTGGCCTTTGGGGGTGGCGTTCCCTCGGGCCATGCCCTGTTGAACAGACTGACATAAAGAAGAACATTTCCCTTTCTTCTCAATCCAAACATAGTCACATTTTGCTGCCCACCTCCCGGTTCTGAGCTGGGAGGCAAGGTGACAGGTGGGGAATTAAATCTTAAACCGGCGGTAGGGTGACAGATGCTCTTGTCAACTGGCGTTAGCTTCAAGGAAGGGAAGAAAGGAATGCCTTCGCCAAGCGTGCCCTCCGGTTATGGGCCTAAGGTCCTCCACTGGGCTCCTGCCTGCGTTCTCATCTTTTATTTTTACTCTGTTGCCTTCCCTTCCTCAGAAACCTTTCCTCTCTGAAGAGCAAAGAGTGGATTACGTCCAGGTGGATGAGCAACGGACCCAGGCCCTCCAGAGCACCAAGCAGGAATGGACGGACGAACGGCAGTCAAAAGTTTGAGGGGAAAGGCGGGCGGCCCGCTGGCGTTCGGAGAGCTTGGATTTTGGACCTCCAGGTGGCTGCAGCACAGGGAGCGAGGAGCCGGCATCTCAGGAGGGGTGCAGAAGGCTCTGGGGGTTCCTCTGCTTGTGGAGCACGCCCGTGGGAGAGGACTGACCTGTCACTGATCGGAATTAAACCACTGGGCATTGTAAGGTGCCTTGATTGTCCCTTCCAGCAGAGATCCGTGGTACCATTGTAGGATCTGAATCCGGGCACCTTTGAACTTTTTATGGGAACAAAAGCCTTGTCGCAACACGTTTTGATTATTCCCCCCCCAGTTGTTGTTGCTCGTCTTTTCCTTAATCCTCACCGTTTTAGCCGATGCTGCTGCTTCTGTGGCATCTGGTATAGACAAGTATCGGATAAATAAGGGCTAAACCTAAGAAACAACCTCAAATCATTTGTCATGGAAAGAAGAAGGATGGGAGGTCCTCTGAAATAAAATGCACCCATTTCATGGGGTGTAGTGGATGGAGTGAGGGACTAGGACTCTGGAGAACAGGGTTCGAACCCCTGCTCAGCCGTGAAGACTCATTCGGGGGATCGGAGCTGGTAAAACCACTCCTTAAAACATTCCTCTTACCTTGAAAGCCCAATTTGGGTGGCTAAAAGTTGGTTCTGACTTGACGGCACAGAACTCACTGACTTGTGTAAATAGAACTCTGCTGCACTGTTCATGTTGGAGATGTCTTGTCGCCATCACTGTCCTCATTACTGCCCGTCATCCCTCACCATTACCACCTCCATCTCCAGGGACTAGATTGATGCTTTGAGAGAGGGGCAGGGATGGGGTGTCGTCCCCCTCCCCGGCTTGTCTGCCAGAAGGAGTCTATTTAAATGTAATATCAGCCTTCCTGCGCATCTAGTGGGACCCCGGGCTTTGCTCTGCAAAGGAATGACGAAAAAGACACAACTCCCCTACTGGCCCAAATCATGGGATGGTTGGTCACGTTAGCATTTACGTTAACTTTATGCTAAATTTATGGGGAGGCAGAGCGAGGTCAGTGCTGGGAAACATTGTGCCGTTGTGGATCCTAGAAGACAAGATTGTGCTGGATCACACAACCCCTTAGGATCCCGAGCATAAACAGCGTTAGGTTGACGATTGGAGGGTGAAACTTTTTGGCGCTAAGAAATTTTACTTCACATATTGCCTCCTCGGAATGAAATAAATGAGGGTATTGCCGCTCAAAGGCTTTGCTGGAGGAAGCCATTCTGGCAAATGTTCTTTAGAGCAAAACAAAAAGCAAAGAGGGCTGCTTACGTACCGCCCCATAATAGTGCTTGAAGCATTCTTTGGGTTGTTTCTAATTTAATTATACAGGCTACGCGTTCTACCGAGAGCTGGCTACTCATTTTACCAACCTCGGAAGGATGGAAGGCTTTAGCCAACCTTGTGGATCCCAATCAGCTGGCGTCAAACGCAGGCCGTGAGCAGAGTTTTCACTGCCGTACTGCAGTTTAACCGTGGCACCAAGGTCTTAAAGAGTTCTTATGTCCTTCTTGAGCCTCGGGAAAGGAATATCGCCTTTGTGCCCTGTTTGGGGACTTCCCAGATGTCATCTTGTATAAGAGAAGTTGGTGGATCTTGGATCACATCAAAGAGGGCTTTGCTCTCACGTTATGACAGGTAGGACCTGCAAGAAAAAGTGAAGCTGCAGAGTGATCTTGTTTGACAAGGTTAGCCATTACTTTTTTGAGGATTCCCCCCTCCCCCTCTGGTCTTCCATTGCTCCCCCCCCCCATGCCCGATTGCCAGCTCCAGCATGCCGATTCTTCCTTCTGGTTTCTCGCTGGTTCCATTTGGCTACACAGGCACCATCATCACACCAGCCTCCATTTTGCCGTTCGCATTAAGGGGATCCACCCAAAAGATACTGGATGTGTCCTCTGCCAGGTTTCTAGCTGTTCCATTCCATTCCCCCTGCTTGTTTTAAACCTCTCTTCTTCAGCCTGTATTTCTGTGGACGCCTGGATGTCACCCATCTTTTACTGGGCTGTTTTATTGCCTCAAATCATGGGGCTGCCCCTAGCCTGTGCCTCACTCCCTTGTTGTTTTGGCCCCATAAACGCTGGCAGTCCCACAGGGCTTGGGGGACCAGAGAGGATAATAGCCATGTCTTCCATTTTGGAGTAAGGACACTTTGACCCTCCAGGTGCTTGGAGCTGCATCTCCTACAATTAACTGTATTTATTATTTATTTAGTTACTTTTGTTCTCTTCTCTGTTTTACCATAACCACAGCCTTGTGACGTAGCTCAGGCTGAGAATGTCTGGCTGGCTCAAAAGCCCCTCGGTGAGTTTTTAATGGCTTCGTGAGAGCTAGGGCTTGCATACCTCTGTTTCCAACCATATTTCTAACTCTCCTACCACACAACCACCCAGTCTCTTGCCAATCTGGTCATGCTGGCTGAAGCGTCTGGAAAATCAAAACATCTGCAAAGCCAAGGGTTTGCCACTCTTGACTTAGAACATTAGTGTCCAAACTTCGGCCCTCCAGATGTTTTGGACCACAGCTCCCACAGTCGTTTGTCCCTGACAATACAGGCTTGGAATTCTGGGAGTTGTGGTCCAAAACATCTGGAAGGCTGAAAGTTTGGACACCCCTGACTTTAGAAGATGCCAACTTCTCCGGGCCTGTGGCTCCTCTGCCTTCCAAAACAGCACCCCTTGCAGGTGATCACCCTGCCATAGAAAACTCCGCCCACTCATTTCTGCAGTGTTTTTCTGCAACACGTTAAGTCTTATCCCCTTTCCTCCAGTGTCAACCAGCCTAATGCATGGCTGTGAAAGCAGCTGCCTCTCCCTGAGAAAACCTTGCACAAAAAATAGCCTGCGTTTTTGTCTTGTTTTGTTTTGGAGGTTGAAGGGGAAAGAGAAAAATCCAATATTCAGCCCCATCTACGTGGATACTGCCAGGTAAATGTGCATCCTGTTCCTCTCTATGCCTATTTAGCCGGTTCAATAAAGACAATGGAAAATGGCTGCCTGATTTTGGACTCTGTACCCTGTTAGCCCGTGGGGTTTAGGACATCAGTGGGAATTGTGTGGCTCTCTGGATCATACCCTCCCCCACACACACTGGTAATATCAGGGGATTTGGTTGGGGCTATCATTGTCTTGGGAAAGCACCACTAGGTCTTATATCTCAACCACATTCCCTTGGTGGTTGCTAATGGCTGTTTTCATTCACCAATAATAATAATAATAATAATAATAATAATAATAATAATAATAATAATAATAATAATAATAATAATAATAATAATAATAAATCTCAAGTCAATTTTGACCCACGGGTTTTCTAAGTAGAGAACATTCAGAAGTGACTGACCATTCTCTCCCGAGGGCACCCTGGACTACTGTGCAGCTTGCCCAAGGCTACAAAGGCTGGCTATTCTCCCCAGAGGCAAGGTGGGGAATCAAACGCTCAGTCTTGCAGACAAAGAGATCTTAACCCCTGAGCTATCCAGGCAGTCCCTCATCTATGCCAAACAGCTACGGCAGGCTGATTCCAGCGGAACAGCCAGTTCCAGCTTGATGGCACATCACACGGAGCGTGACCTTATCAGAGACTTGACTGTGGTTTACTTTGCATGTTCATCAGGCACTGGATTCTTGCTGTGGATGTGGAAATACTTTAGAAAGCCTGGGCAGCTGCCACTGATGACAAGAGGGGCAGGTGGGCGGTTGGAGCCCCTTGGTTTCTCCTCTGTATTGCGGTGTGTCAGAGATTCAGCGTGTGCACAGTGGAGCTTAGGTAGAAAACCCAGTGAAACACAGGTTGCTGGTTGCCAGAGCATTAGTCCTCAGTGAGGAATAATACACAGACTCAGAGTTGTTTGACTCTTAACTCTTAAGTCTATTTACATATACTATTTACAGCAGTCTCTCAGACTAAATGTCTCAGCAGTCCAAACTACAGTATATGTAACACAGACATAATGGAAAAATAATAATAATTCCTCTCTCTAATACTTCAAACACAGGTGGCAAGAGAGAGAAAAAAACCTTGTCCAGATATATATGTACCTTCTTTAACCCATCAGGTACTAGTAATTTCATGTGCCCTTTTTCATGCCCATTACAACAAACCCATGACACTGTCTGTAGTTTTGTGGATTCAGTGTCTGATTATGTATTTCTAACATCTGTGCATATATCAACCCATCCAGGCTGTAAATCCATATTGATCCCAAGGAGATCTCTTTGATTCACCCTGGGGTTGAGCCCTTCTGGCGCCACAGAGGCATGGCTGACAAGGGTTGGAATAATTCATATCTCTCTGGAAAGAGACTCCGAGTGTTCCCTCTCAAGTGTCCTCCAAACAGCCTGGTGGACACATGTGCTTCCTGACTCTCTCCATCGATTCCTCCTCCTCCCCCCCATTCCCCAATTCTTGGATTATTTTGGATGCCAACTCTCAGCAAATGCAACATTGCAAAGAAATTTCTCCTGAAGGAGTCAACTATGGCACCAGCCAGCCAGGAATGAGCCAAGAGATATTTCTGGGCAATTAAGGCACCCCATTTGCCTTCAGCACTGGCCACCCTGAGATCTGTCTCCTCACAGAAAGACCAGGGACCTGGCACCTGGCACCTGGCAACTCAGCAACGTTAGGGAAAAATGGCAAGGAATCAACACCTTGCCAACTCAAGGTATAGCCAGGAACTGGAATTTTGTGGCAGACTTCTAAAGAAGTTGCCCCCCCCCACCTCCCTTCGTGTACTTGAGCTCATGTAAAAGGCTGAGATAACTCCCAATGCATAGTCACAGCCCATGAGATCGGGAGTCACCGGCCTTGACTGGGTGAATCACAACACCCATCGGTCTCACTCAGTGTGGCCAAATGGTGAAGGATGACAGAATGGCCCAGTCATGAAGGCTGGTTGCATTCCTGCTGTTTCAGTAATCTCCCTTAAGATTAAATCACCCATTTCTGGAAAATATTCATGATGATTAGCTTTTTTGGGGGGGGGGCGTTTGTTTTGTTTTTAAAGAAACAGGTTATGGTGCTAAAATACATAGTAGAATCACTTCAGCAAAGGATGTGTTATAAGAAACACTTAGGAATAAACACAGGGAAGGAAGATTGATTGATATGGCCTCGACAAAGTAAATAACTAGGAATAAATCCACGTATACTGTTGCACTCAGGGACAAGTACGGGGGGATTGAGGAAGAACTGCAAGAAAACTTAGAAAAGTTCCTTTCCTAGATTACCGTTCCTATAATAAGCCTGTCAGCACGTCCAATGTCCAGGAAGGAAAAGCCACGTATCAATAAAGGTCATGGTTTCCCAAGACCAGAAAAGGCAGCCCAGGGCCAGGTAAACAGAGCAAAGTCTAGTTCGGGCGTTCCAAATGTTGCTATGCATTCCTGGAGAGTCAATAGCCTTTCAGGAGAGAGGAGGCAAAAGTGCTCACAGATAGAGAAAACAGTCTGATGAGGTTGCGTGCCGAACCCGGGTGTTCCTTTGAACCAGGAATGTGGGACGTGCCCCATGGCCAGCTTTGTGGCACATTTTGTCCAGCCCTGTCCCACCAAAAAAACGGGCTCAAAACACCACTTCTTTCTTCAGTTGAGCCCAGCCAGTAAACTTTCTCATCTGAGCACATTTTAATAAGGACTGAACTTGTTTTCACCAAGAAGGCATCTCATAGCCAAGTGATGGCGAACCTTTTAGAGACCGAGTGCCCAAACTGCAATTCAAAACCCACTATTTTTTTTTTTGCAAAGTGCCAATACAGTAATTTAACCAGTATACAGGTAGCTATGAAGGGGCAATCTTGGGTGCCCACAGAGAGGGCTCCAAGTGCCGCCTTCGGCACCCGTGCCATAGGTTTGCCATCCCTGTCATAGCCCCAGACAATATTATTGGATTCCTTCCCTCTTGTGGCCAATTCTGATACCACGCTTACAAAAAAATTACCAACAGAACAGAACGAAACAAAAACAGTCAAAAACCTCCTATGGTGATGTGCCGGAAATGTCTTTAAAAAGTCATTTTTGGCCCAGGGGCCCAGTCAGTCCACTGCAATTGAAACTGAAATCTTTCACAGTGCCTTCTGAAAATTAATTTCCCATAGCTGAAGGATACACTGCTAATGATATACTTGACCAAGAAAGCTAACCAATTATCTCTACTGTTGCAGGTCACCTGTCAAGTGCCATCTCGATCGAGACCCCCTTTATCTCCCAGCTCATTGCCTTCTTTCTGTCCCATTACCAACCTGCATTGAGCTTGTTGGGTAATGTTCATCATATACATTACATGATGAAGTATTATTCCTGTTCCTGGTTTTTTAAAAAATAAAAAGTTATTGAAAAATACTTTAAAAAATAACTAGAATACCTGCTATTTTATATGCAATTAGTGTCTTTGAAAATATTTGCAATTTCTAAAGTTATATCCATATGAGATTAAAAGTAACTAGAATATCGGCAAGTACATCACTTGTAACTCTGCATGTTCTTAACAAGGGGATCCAAGCAAGCTCTTTCCCAACTTGATCCCCCTCAAGTACTCTACAACTCCCATCACCCCCATCAAGAGTTGTTCTGGTGGGCTTTGTAGTCCATGACACCTGAAGAACACTAAGCTGGGTGAGGCTACCCTAAAGTCTTAGAGATTTAAATTTTTCTGGAAACTTTGGGGGAAAGGAGGGGTACTGTTTTCTCCCAATTTTTCTGTTTTCTCCTCCAAAGTCTCCCCCCCCCCATGGCTTCAAAATTTCCAGAAATTTTAGATCTCCAATCTGTCTAGGTTGAAAGTAAGAAGCATTTGGTCTTGTTACATGTAGTCCAAATGTCTGTAGCCATGACATGAGGATCAAGGACTTCAAGGGTCTGAGTGTAATATAAAGAGATAGCTTGTATTCAGTAATGGAACTGGTGCCAAAAATAATTTTTTCCTAGATTCTGAAACAGGCACTACTAAATCAGCCTGCCCTTCAGCCTATATAGTATACTCAAGTGGGGGACTACAGATCCCAGCACCCATTAAGCAGCCATTTCCAAGCGCTGGTCTCCTCTTGGTCTGGCCACCCTGCTTGAGAAAAGGAATAGAAACATTTTTTTTTTGTTTCGGCAGCCAGGCAAGGGGCCTGTCCAACAACCCATGCAAGCTGTTTTCACTTGACTTCTGCTCGGTCCTGCTGCCTTTAGCCGCAGGATTGCCCAACCATTTCCTGAGGTGATCTTCTCTTCCGTTTCCCAAGTACTGGGGAAGCGGGGGTGTCTTTTAGAGCTCAGTAGGGAGAACCGAGCACAGCAGCTGCAAGATGGCAAAAGAGCAATGAAAACAAGTGATATCCCTGCCTGTGACTCATCAACCCTTTGTGCACTCAGTGGTGCATTATTTCTTATTTAGATTCACACCCGACTGTCTCTCATGATCTCAAGAGATTATGCGTGGTTCTTTTCAATCTCACTTTATCCTTACACCCCTTTTTACCCTGGGGTTGGCAATACTGAAAAGCAATTTGGGCCAAGGTCACCCGGTGAAGTTGTGAACACTACATTTTGGAGGAAGGGCTAGTCTTAACCATTTTGCTATCATACTACAATGTGTGATCCAGAATTTAGCCACTAGCTGCCCAGTGCCCACTTCTAGCCCTAGCTGCACTAGGTCCCCAGGTTCCAATTAATAAAATGGGGGAGCCCTAGGAGGATCTAACATTGAATCATCTGAAATGTCGTGGCAGCGGAAAGCTTTGTGAATACCCTGGACTGCCAGAAAGACCAGCAGGTGGGTCCTTGATCAAATCACTGGAGGCAAAGTTGTAGCTCTCCTAACTTTGGAAACATCATGAGAAAGCAATCATGCTGGGGAAAGGTGCAAGGCAGTGGGAAAAGAGGAAGACCAAGTACGAGATGGACTGATTGCCTAAAGCAGTGGTTCTCAACCTGTGGGTCGCCAGATGTTCCTGAACTACAACTCCCAGAAATCCCATCTAGCACAGCGAGTGGTGGAGGCTTCGGGGAGTTGCAGTCTAGGAACATCTGGGGACCCACAGGTTGAGAACCATTGGGCCCTAAAGGAAGCCATAAGCTTCAGTTTGCAAGAGCTGAGCTGAGCAGAGCAGTTGAAGGCAGGACCTTTTGAAGACTGTTAATTCATAAGATTGCCATAAATCATGGGCAACCTGATAGCACATACCACCACCAGCAACCCCCATAAAAGCTGAGACTGAAATCAAAGTGCACGGTCATTCTCCCTTGGTGTTTTGCAAGAAGCAAGACTGTTGCTTCCTTGAAATGCAATTAACCCATGAGTGACACCTCTGAACTACGCTTAGCATTTCCTTTCGTAGATTTATATTATCCTGAATGTTTGTTCTCCCAGTTCTCAACGCTGCACTTGGAAGGAGAACTGGATGTATGATGCATTGAACATGTCTTTTTAAAGAAAAAACATAGGAATCAATGGTGTTTGTGCACATGTTAGTGTATAACGCTAAAAATCAAAGAAGGTAAAAGCTGCTGGCACCATAATGAAACCACTAGTACTGTATTTAAAGTGTCAGACATGTTTTTGGTACAACAGAGCTGGCATTCAATATTATACAATTCTGTGGAGCTTCTAGAAGATAAAAAAACATTTTAAGGTTTCCCAGTATGGTCTGGTATACAGAGCAACAGACTAGGACTCTGGTGATCAAAGTATAAATCCCTGTTCAGCCATAGAAACTCACTAAGGGAGTGGAACTGGTAAAGCCATTCCTTAAATATCTCACTTATCTTTGAAAGCCCTATTAGGGTCTCCATCAATTGCGCCTAACTTGATGGTGCAGAACACACACAGAGCAGGAGAAGAAGAGGAGAAGGAGAAAAAGAAGACAACAGCAATCATTTTATGGAAGACGATACCTACAGTACATGCTGAGGTTTCAAAGAGATGCTTTGGAACAATGGCAAAGGAATGATGAGAATCCATTGGGTCACCAGCCTTTCCAAAAGGATTTGCTTTTTTTGGGGGAGGGGGACTTTGGTAAAGCCTTTGCAGTGTTTACGCAGACATAAGCCCCACTAGGTTATGGGGCTTCCATCTCAGTAAGGACTACTGGCCTTAGGAGATGTCTAGGTAATTAAAAAACCCCTTCCTGAGCTCAAGGGGCAGAACAGGAACACCCACAATTGTGTGTGAGAATACTGTAAGTGATTTTATCAACGAGGGGCAGACATCAATGACGGTTCAGTTGTTATCAAATTGCCTTTGACTTATGGTGACCCCACTGATGAGCAATCTCCGAAATATCCTTCACCAGTTTCTCTGCTGGAGTGGAGTTTGGCTTCTACCATCTAGAACAGTGTTTTTCAACCACTGTTCCGGGGCACACTAGTGTGCCGCAAGATGTTGCCTGGTGTGCTTGAAAAATTACATATTTATAGGCTCTGGTGGTGTGCCTCGTGATTTTTTTCATGAAACAAGTGTGCCTTTGCCCAAAAAAGGTTGAAAAACACTGATCTAGAAAGTCACCAGTTAAATCCATTTAACTGAAAGAATAAGCTATTGAGCTGCTAAAGTAATCTGGTGAATACATGTACCATTTGGGAGATGCAGTACAAGTGAACTAACTTTATACACAAAAAGGCTTGGGGATTTTACTCTAATGATATACAAACAATAGAAACAAGATGGAAACAACCACCTGAACTATCGTTCATCTCAATCTTTCTGTTCAGATGTAACAATGGAATCTCAATATTTTGTCAACACAAGAGAAGGGGCTGGTGTAAGAACAGAATGTGGAGACACATAAACGGTGTCTCGTTGGCAAAAGGTGTGAGACAAGCCATAGAAAGGGAAAGCTGTCCTCTACATCTTGGTCCAGATCATTTCATTTGCATTATTTCTGGAATGGTTTGGTCTGGAAAGATAAGCCTCATCTTCATTATCACCCTGTCAACAGCTGCAGAACTGTGTAACTGGTATCACCCAGAGGACTATCAGGTAAGAAACACATCCCATTGCTAACTCTTAGGGAAGCTTTAAGTCACAGTTGACTGAGTGAGACAACATTAAGACTGGTTTTCTCTGAGTGATGGTGGTGCAGGAATATTTGGTACTGTAGTATTTAGATTAACAGAGTGCAACAAGTTAGTGTTGGGTTTATGGCTCTTGCCGTTGATACACGCCAGCAAGTAGCTTCCAACTGATGGTGATCGTGGACCAGTTTTTGAAGTATATGAGAAACCCAGAGGAATGCCCAGGCATTAATGCCATCCCACATACAGCCATAAGGCATTCACCTTTATAGCCCTCCTGACCAAAACGCTAGATTGTAAAAAAAAAAAAAATCAGAATCATCAGCTTTGTATGTTAGTCAAAAAAAAAATCACAGCCCACCTCTATTACCCGTTAGAGACTGTAATAAAAATACTGTAATATTGTCAAATCGAAGAATATGAGAAAATGGGGGAGCTGTTGGATGCTTAGACTTAGGACCCTATCTAGCCTCGTGCATTCACACTGAAACATCCCATTATCTGTGCTGTACAATGGGCATGTTGGCTATAGCAGTTAAATGCACCTGCCTCATTGTTTCGTGCTTTGGACTGGAGGGTCTCTTGGGCTGGGAGGGACCATTAGTGCCGGGGGCTGCAATGAACAGGACCAGTGAGAAGAAGAAAAGACCCCATTCTCTCCCTTGATCGTGTTCCGGGCATCCTGTTCCAGATGCAATCAGCCTTTAAGAGGATGGTCAAAGCCCTCATTGTCATCTCAAGACAAGCACGCATGTGTGTGGCCAGCCGTCCCAAAATCTTTGGACGCAGAGATAAAGCAACAGGGCGGAGGGAGATCTATGACCGTCCCATATGAACTACAGCTCCCATCATCCCCGGCAGCCTCTGAGCTGCACAATTTTTTTTAAGCTGAGTTTTTGCTGGCATTTTTATCCAATGTTTTGGCATTTCAGCTAGTCCATTCTAAAGCAAGGGCAAAATATTGGGGGGAGGGGCTACATCTTTCAAATGCATCTTTTGAGGCAGGCTTTTCTCAACTGTATACTACTATTGTAATAACATTATTTCCCTTGAGTGAACTTTTAGTAGAAACAAATTTGTTTCTTCTAAAAGTTCAAAAGTTCACTAAAAGTGTGTGATATCTAAAGACAAAAGCAAGACACATTTTTTCCATATCTTGGCCTTCAGTCCTCCAGCCCAATCCAAAATTCTGTGAATGGTTGTATATCTCCTTTGTGCATGTAGGTGTGTTGCCTTAGCTACATTCTTGAACTTCAGAGACAGTACAAACGGTCATTTTCACAGAATCTAAGAGCTTTATGCCTTTGCATTCAGTAGGGGCATTTTTCTGAATGAAATGACACTCCGCGTCGTCGTTTTCTTTAAATATACAAAACGGCATCATACATATTCTAGGCCAGCGATGGCAAACTTTTTAGAGACCGAGTGCTCAAACTGCGATTCAAGACTCACTCATTTTTCACCAAGTGCCAATACAGAAATTTAACCTGTATACAGGTGGCTGTGAAGGGGGCAATGCCGGGTGTCCACAGAAAGGGCACCGAGTGCCACCTTTGGCACCCGTGCCATAGGTTTGCCAACACTGCTCTAGGCTGTTCATAAATCTGTTGACAATGGAAGCAGGTCCATTGATCGGAAGCATCCAGGTACATTTTCTCTCTTAACCATACAGAAATACTATACATACTTTATAATTGCCCATGTGGTCCACAAGGGGGGGGGTTGGGGGCCATCAGCCACCAGGATTCTGTACTGAAAGGGAAACCTCCCCAGGCACAAAAGCTTATCCCATTGAATAGGCTAGCTTTAAATACAAACTATTTCACAAAGCTAACAGAGAGGGCTAGAGGCAATCTCCGTGATTCTACTTTCCTTCCCCGTGTGCAGTACCTTCTTGGATTAGGGCTACTTGCACAGGGAACCTGTGTTATGCTGTTCTCAAGAATTCGGAGCGTGTTAACACAGCACTGGCCAGGCAGATTGGTGCTGCTGGCTTGACGGGTGAAGATGAGCCTTTCTGTTCGACTTGTTTCAGCTGCCAAGGGGAAGAACGGCATAGCTAGCTCTGGCATTTGACCAAGCCTGGTGCCCCAGGCACGGCCGTCTGCTGGAACACCTGCCCCTTCAATTCGTCCGCACCGGCTGAATGAAACTAACAAATATTCCCTTACGTTAGACACGCAGGTGGAGGAAGAAGGCACGCTTGAATAAATAATTCCGTTGTCAAACTTCTAAACTCACAGAGGATAAGATCATTAGCGTGCTATGTGATGAAAATGGGAATTGGGTGAGCTTTAGTCCGGAGAAAACACTGAGGTGAGACAGCGGAGAACTGCTCAAATCTTGGAAAGATCATGACACCAAAATGGGACAAGACACATTCATTGTCCTCAAAGACAGGGCAGCAGGGCCAGTGCTCCAAGGATCAAAGTGCAAAGACCTTTTGATTATAAGAGATGATGACATCATCAATCACTATCACCTCAGGCTTCTCTTTCTCTTGAGCCCTTATAGTTACAGCTGGAGGGAAAAATGGATGTCTCCACCAACAATACATTTGGATGGCCCATTCACCCCGTTGCAATGCAAACTACTTACAGCAGTGATCAAATCATTGCTGCTGTTCACTCAGACTCCCCAGGGAAGCTGCCAGGAACGCTGTGAAGGTGATTTGCTCAGGATGCACTGAAATCCGGAACAACCACATATCTATTCTTCAAGAAATTGGACTGTAAAGCTTCTAATCTTAGGAAAAAGTGAGCCAAGAGAAGAGGAATGAGAGAAAACAGGATTGGGGGAAGCATGAGAGTTGTTTGGACACTGAATCTTTTACATTCCTAATGAGTTGCATGAGGATATACTGTAATTTGATTATTTGATGTTGAGGCTATTACATAGTAAACAGATACCATTTGTAGATGGTCTGCTGGAATCTAGTTTCGCTGCCACTGAATTTTGTTACTCTTTAATTTTCAACTGTTTGGTAGCATCTCCTTGGTTTTAGTTCAGATATTAATGGACAGGTGTATGTATCAAAGAATCAGTGTGTGGAGTGCCTAGAAGTGAGTTCCATGGTGTTCCGCAAGGCCTGATACTGGCTCAACTATCACAGCATAAGGTTACTTGATTTGCAACAATACCCATAAAGCAGAGGGAAATTCTGAAATCGGCTTAAGTGTGTTGTTGACATTAACAAAAGCCATTATGACATTAAATTGTTGCAAATGCTGTCTTCAGACCAGCTAGCAGTGTACAATGGAAATTGTAAAACAGGAAAATGTGGAAAGGGTTCTTCTCAACGAAACAAGGAACTGAAATTTGTTTGATCATATTGCACAATAGAGGATTTCAATGCCACGTTCTCGGCCCCTGCCCTGCCCCTGATTTGAGGCCTTCTCTGCTTGTAACTATTAGGTTTTGCTGCAAGCTAGTGTGGTTTATCTTAGGACTGCCTAGAGAACTTCAGGGCTGAAGGGGATTTGACCTGGGTCTCCTGCCCTTCTCTATCTACCACAAATGATCTCAAGAAACTGATTGGGGACCTGCAAAGAGCAGGGAATTATTGATGGGAAAAGGCGTCTGGATCGCCATCATCATCATGAACAGAATGCCGGCCCTGGAAATCTGTTCCTGTTGGATGTGGTCAAGGCCACCCATTTATGCCATGATTTCAAATGCCAAAAAATTAACACTTGGCTTTGAATATTAAACACCTTGACTTTTCCAGGGTTGAGCAGGCACTGTCTATTGCCACACCTCAGGCACAAGTTGCTTTCCTGGGTACATGTGGAAAGTTTTTTCGTCTTGCAAAGCATCCCATAGGAATTTTTTGTCATGCAAAGCATGTCTATTCCTGCATTTTTTTTTAAATTCCTATGATTTCTTTGTCTTACAAGGCATTTGTCTTAGAGGTACCACTGTATGTATGTATGTATGTGTGTATGTATGTATGTATGTATGTATGTATGTATGTATGTATGTATGTATGTATGTATGTATGTGACTAAATATTATATGTGTCTACCAGACACTACCAATTTTTATGTGTGTGTTTGTGTGCAGGCGCACAGCTGGAGAGGCCAACCTAGGCGGCTGTGTGAGCCCCACTGAAGGAGGTGGTGTGCCTGAGAGGGCATTCTGCTGCCTGAGGCACAAAATGGAGGCTGCTTGGAGTTGGGGAAGCCTTTGGAAAGAAGGGACAACTCCAGGTGCCCCTGAATTTTACTTCAAGAGCTCCTCGCAGCCCTTTCCGACCGGGGCCCGCAGCGGGGCACCCCCTTTGGGGCACAGAAAGCCCCCTCAGCCCGGCGCCGTGTTTGCCTCAGGCGGCAGCGGCAGCCACCGCCTCCTCCACCACCGCCACCGCCTTTGCCTAACGAGAGGGCCGGCCCTGCCTTGAGGGGAAAAGGGAGCAGCAGCGGGTGTCCGGGAAAGAGAGGAGGAGGAGGAGGAGGAGGAGGAGGAGGCAGGGGAATGGCGGCGGCGGAGGGGCCTCCGTGCCGGCGGCTCCCTGGCAAGGGGTCCCTGCCTGAGGCGGCAGAAGGAGGGCGGCCCCACAGGCCCGCGCCGGCCACGGTGGTGGTGGCGGCGGCGGCTGCCTCCTCTTCCTCCTCCTCCTCCTCCTCCTCCGGTGGCTCCCGGTGAGGAGGCCGCGGCCGCCATTTTGTGTGGGAGGAGAAGAAGGCGGAGAAGAAGGAGGAGGAAAAGGAAAAGGAAGGAAGGAAGGAAGGAAGGTGCGAGGCCAGGAAAGGAGACGGGTTCTCCCTCGGCTAGAAAGAGAACCAAGGACAGAGAACCGGAGGGCGAAGAGGAAGGAGGAAGAAGCAGCAGCAGCAGCAGGAGGAGAAGGCGGCGGCCCTCGAGGGACCGGCGGCTGAAGCGGCGCCTCTGAGCCGAGCCGAGCCGGGCCTGGCCAGGCGAGGCTGGGCAGGGCTTCTTCCCTCGTTGGGGCGGCGACCGGCGCCGTTCCTCCTCCCTTTCTCCGTCCTCCTCCTCCTCCTCCGTCCCCGCGGCGGCCCTTTGGGGCTCCTCCTTCCCTGCCTCCTCCTCCGTCCTCCTCCGTCCTCCTCCCGGGCGGCCGTGGAGGGGCTGGTGGGCGCCGGAGGTGGGGGAATTTCCTCGCCCTTCCCTTCCTCCTCCTCCTCCGGCGGCTCCCGCTGCTGCTGCTGCTGCTGCTGCTGCTGCTGTCCCGGGGCTGAGTAAAGGGGGAGACTCGAGGCCGCGGCCTCCGGCGCCTGGCCCTTAGGGCCCGATCCTCCCTCTTCTCCTCCTCCTGCTGCTGCTGCTGCTTCTTCTTCTTCTCCTCCTCTTCCTCCGCCGGCCGGCCGAGCGACCGAGCGAGCGACATGTCGGGCCAGTCGATCACCGACCGGATCGCGGCGGCCCAGCACAGCGTCACCGGCTCGGCCGTGGCCAAAGCCGTCTGCAAGGCCACCACCCACGAAGCCATGGGCCCCAAAAAGAAGCACCTCGACTGTGAGTGTTGGGGGGGGCGTCCCAGAGGGGAAGGTGGGTGGGGTGGGGTGGGGTGGGGGGTTGGGGGTGGGTGGGGGGTAGTTATGGGGCAGCTGCCCAGCACCCCACCCCACCCCACCCCACCCCACCCCCCTCCGGCCCTTGGGGTCCGATCCACACACACACCCACACACACACACTGGGAACGGCGGTGGTGTTTGGGGCCCCCCCTCGGTCCTGGGAAAGGCGGGGATGGGGGTCGCCGTCGTGGGTCAGTGGGGGTGGTGGAGGGAGGGGGATCGCGACCCACGCCCCATTCTTTCCATGGACAAACCATCCGGGCCAGGCAAGTTGTTGTTGTTGTTGTTGTTGTTGTTGTTGTTGTTGTTGGGTGTTCGCTCCTGCATGGGAATGGGGTTTGTTGTTGTTGTTGTTGTTGTTCAGTCGTTCAGTCGTGTCCGAGTCTTCGTGACCCCATCATGGACCAGAGCTCGCCAGACCTTCCTGTCTTCCACTGCCTCCTGGAGTTTTGTCAAATCCATCTTGGTTGCATCGATGACACCGTCCAACCATCTCATTCTCTGCCGTCCTCTTTTCCTTTTGCCTTCGATTTTTCCCAGCATCAGGGACTTTTCCAAGGAGTCCTCTCTCCTCATGAGGTGGCCAAAGTACTAGGTAGGGGCTTATCGCCATGCTGATGGTGAGGATCCATTATCCATCCTGAAAGAAACCAACCCTGAATGTTCCCCTGGAAGGACAGATTCTGAAGCGGAGGCTCCAGGACTTTGGCCACCTCATGAGGAGAGAGAGAGAGTCCTTGGAAAAGTCCCTGATGTTATTGGGAAAGATGGAAGGAAGGCAAAAGGAAAAGGGGATGGCCGAGAATGACAGGGTTGGACGAGATCATCGATGCAACCGACATGGGTTTGACCAAGGAGGCATTGGAAGGCAGGAGGGCCTGGCGAGCTCTGGTCCATGGGGCCACGAAGAGTCGGACGTGACTGAACAAAAATGAGGACGGAGAGGGTGATCTTAGAGCTGTGGAGCTGGAAGTACCCTGTGGAGTTATCAAACTCCTAACCTAGGGCTCTGCAGCCAGAGACTTAATTTATTTTATTTTTATTTATTTATTTGACTTTTATACTGCCCATCTAGCATCATCACCATTGCAGCTGGGTGGTGGGGACACGGGGGGGGGGAATCGAACTCCCAACCTCCGGCTCTGCAGCCAGAAATCTAAGCCACCCAGATCATCATCATGATCATCCTCGTAGAGCTGCAGGGCTGGGAGGGACCCTGTGGGTCATCAAGGGGGCACCTTGGGGAATCAGACTCCCGACCTCAGGCTCTTAGTTATCTAAGTCGCTGAGTGATCCAGCTGTTCATATAATGATAACAGAATTGCAGAGCTGGAAGGGACCCTGTGGGTCATCCAGTCCAGCCCCTGTCAAGGAAGCTCCATGGGGAATAAAACTCCTAACCTCTGGCTGCACAGATAAATGCCTAAAACCACTAGATATCAGTTACACATCATCGAGATTTGCCTGGTTTCCTGTGCCAGAAACCACGGCAGCCGAGATAGACAGGAGAGATACTCATGATTTTGGATGGTGTAACGCTGCAGCCCCTTCTCTTTGGTTCCTGGAAGGCAGTTCTTTACAACTTTGTTCAGAGCAGAGGGGAGTTAGCATGAAATTGCACAGGCAGTAGAGAAGATTTGGGTCTTGGTACTGAAATATGACGGATTAGGGTCTATTCACTTGAGGAGATAGACTGTCAGTCAGTAAGGCTAAGTAAAAGGATTTATTTTGCAAATACAAGTGTAATAAATAGATTCATCAGGGGTGGGGGTTAAATCACAACATGCTAGTGTTTCGATATGATTGTTACACTTGTTGGGATAGATTTGTTTTGGGGAATTTAAAACAGCTGTTAATAAAAATAGGGAAGTTTTAAATTTTATCTCCCCACCCTGTTTGCGATCTCTCCTCCTGTAGCTGGAGGCCACAAGGATCCCTTTTGGAACATCCACGTGATTCCAGTTATCTACCACCCTCCCCCTTGGTGTTCTTGGCAAGGGCGCAGGCTCATTCACTGGCTCCCCCCCCCATCCCCTTTAGTATTTATCTGATATCCTTGGTTTGCCTTTGATGGTCAGTTCTGTTAGGAACATTTGCAAAGGTGGCAGATCTTGTTAGTTCCCCAACCATTCTTAACAAGGGAGATCAATAAGGGAGATTTGACCTCTCTTGCCTTCAAGCAGCAGTACTTTTCAAATCCAGCACCTGCCGTCATGTCCCTATCTGGATCATGGGATCTATCTGGCGTATATTTTTCTTGGTGCCTGCCTTGTAAACAGGTGGTGCTTCCTTTCCAAAGGCCTTGCTTGTTTGCTTAAGGCCAGTGGGCTGTCAAGTGGTGTGAGAGACCCTTGCCTAACGTAGCTGGTAATACTGGCCTCGGGGGATAACGCCTGGCAGTTCCAGCTGATAACATATAGTTTCCTGTGTCTGGATTCTCCCATTTCCTTCCAGGTGCAGAGGAGAACAGTGTGGCTCTTTAGCACAGAGTTTCCCAAGCTGGAGGTTACATTTTTGGTGTGTGTGTTTGTGTGCACGCGCATGCATAACCTTAAATGTTTTGTAGCCTTTGTTTAATAATTTTCCCCTCAACCTTTCGGAGTGGGGTGTTGAACTTAATGTCTAGGTATGAGAAACAGGCCCTTTGGTGGAGAAAGAAGCCTCTACTTTCTGAAAAGGGATGGCTTAGCTCCATTAAAAATGCCTTTTATGTAAACGCGGTGGGGGCTTCACAGCTTACTTGTTTATTATAAAGGGAGTTGTGAATTGAAAAAGGCAGGGAACCCCTGCCTTAGCAGTTACATGCATATGGGAAATTTGGGAGGCTCAACTAGCAGAGCAATAATCATTAATAATGGATCTGTTGAATCCATTTTTTGCTATCCAGCTGTGAGCCAGAGAATCTAGGTCTGTCTCCCTGCACTTGATGATACTTGCTTTTCTTCTGATGAAACCAAAGTTCAGATGGTTACCCGGTTGTACAGTATGTCCCACCAGCTTCTGTAGAGTATAAGGAAAAAGGTGTGGAGATGTTCTTTAAATGCTTTCATTGCTTCTGAACAGTGACACTTGGCTACCTGTTAGCATCAATTATCAACAACAACATCACCAAAGTATATAAAGCAAAGTAACCTTTCTTTTGTATGTAAGGTCAGTGCCTCTGAGTTTTTCTTCCCCTCCAGGACAAATAACATACTGTACTGCCTTTCCAAATAACTTGAATTGAAATGTATCTCTTCTAAGAGGTCACCAAGTGAGGGGTTGTCAAGGGGCTCTCATCCTAATGGAATCTGCCTCCAAATAAAGCAAATTCTTGCCCTTATGCCTCAGAAGTCTGAAGCCTTCTGTTAACAGTTGACCAGATAAGATAGGGTGCTTTTTTCTTTCCTTGGAGCTCAGCAACTAAAAGCATCTGTTGTTTCTCCTTTTATATACATAGTTGAAAAGGAGCTGGAAGAGGAATGTTTTCATTCCAGTCCACAAAACTCATTGAGGGAAAGTCTCCATATCTTATCCTTAGTCTCTGCTGCATTTGGCTAATTCTAATCTGATCCTTGCAAGACTCACTCTGACTGGACTAACCTTGAGTGACAGAGCAAAGTGGATGGCCCTGATCCACAAAAGCAAGCAGAATACATGATGATTTTTTAAAAAGTGGCTTGCATCAGTATTGCCTGCTTTTGCATTTGTATGAAGGCAATATGTAGTTTTTCATTAATATTCCTCGAATGCAGCTTATTTATCAAACAAAATACATAAAATTTGCTGACTACCCAGGAATTTTCTAATGGTCTTTTGCTCTACGGCCCGCGGGCCGGATACGGCCCCCGGGGACCCTCAATCCGGCCCAAGGGACCCTCAGTAGACCCCCCCCGCGCCCCCCGCCCGTGGGGGCCGCTCGAGCCCTTCTACCAGTAAAGCCTCCTGGGGGTAACCATCTTGTAGTTTTCCCCAACCCCCGGGGCGGGGCGGGGCGGGGCAGGGCGGGGCGGGGAGAGGAGGCGACTCGAGAGCAAGATTCGGCAGACAGATCCCTCCCTTCGTGAAGGAGGCGCCTATTAGGAGGGAGGGAGGTGTCTTTCCCGCCTCCCCGCGGCGGCCGACATGTCGTGGGCGGGGCGCTGCTGAGCACAGCCCGGTCGGTACGCGGGCGGCAGAGGCAGAGGCAGAGGCGGGCAGACGCTGAGGGGGTCTGTGGCGGTGGCGCCTCTCGACGGCGGACTCTCTTACGGCTCTCTGGCCGCTGCCCGCTTGCTTTGCGCATCTCGCCAGCCCAGCTGCCGTTGGAGATCTTTCACGGCGCGGGGTCTTCGGCGAGGCCGAGCTGCTGCTGCTGCTGCTGCTGCCAACTCGGCGGCTGTGCGCCCCTGCTGCGTCCCAGCTTCCCGCCCGCAGTGGAAATTGAAGGTAGGCCGGGCTGGGGGGTGGCCCCCACTCTCACTCACGCAGCCGCCGCCCTCCTTCTCCTCCTCGTCCTCCTGTGAGCGGGAAGGGGGGAGTCCCACACCCACTCCCGGCTCAGCCCCTGCAGCCGCCATCCCAATCTCCCACCCCACCCCCTTTCCCCTCCTCCTCCTCCTCCTCCTCCTCCCCGCCGGCCACCGCCTGGGCCTACGAGCGGGGCGCCAGCAGTGTGTGCGTGCGTGTGTGTGTGCGAGAGAGAGAGAGAGAGAGAGAGAGGCTCCGCTGTCCTCTCCGCGGGTGCGAGGCGGAGGCGAGAGAGGCTCCTCAGGGGGCGGCTGGGTGGGGAGGACGACGGCAGGGACAGGGACGCGTCCCCCCCACCCCCAGCCTCTGGGCCTGGCCAGGAGGGGGGCACCCTCCTCCTCCTCTTCCTCGTCCCGGGGAGCCCCGTGGCCGGGCGGCGTGCCTGAGGCACAGGAGGTCACGAACCAGGCGCCTGGGGCGCATCAAGGGGCAGTGGTAGCGCTGGGAAGCCTTTGCGGGGTTGAGGAGGGGGCAGGGAAAAGGCCAGCTGCATTTTAAGGTTGCCTACTCCTTCAGGTAAGACACCTTCCGCAGGTGAACCCCCGGTCCTGGTCCCAGCTTCGCTCGAGCGGGCAGAGCAGGGGTGGCGGGAAAAGGAAGGAAGGAAGGACGGCGTTTCCCCCCTCTATCCGGACTCCAGACCCTTCTCCGTGTGGGGCCCGTGGGTGGGCATTGGGTGCTGGGGAAGGAAAGACACGGTCACCTCCTTCCAGTAGACGAGGAAGGGTTGTTTACTGAGAACTGGGTTGGGGACGTGTTGCTGTCCCCCCGAAAGTTTGGGACTACAACACCGACAATCCCCGTCATGCCCCCTCCCCAGGTGTGTGTGTTTCTCATTACAAGCCATGTCAGTTTCAACCCCTGACCCTGGTTTGGGCTGGTGAATTTTGTTTATAGATGTCTCCCCAAACCTTGTTTGAAGCTGAAGATAGGAGTGGGACAGCGGCTTCTCCATTCTTCATTAGGTCTGCAAGGAAGCATCTAATTCCCCCCCATGGCATTCTGTTTATTTATTTATTTATTTGTATTTATTTATTTTGTATGCTGCCCACTACCCAAAGGTCTTATTGTTGTTGTTGTTGTTGTTGTTGTTATATTAATATTGCATTCTTTTTCCTGTTTTTGTGCACTACAAAAAATATATGTTCAGTGTGCATAGGTATTTCTTCATATTTTTTTCAAAATCTAGTCCGGCCCCCAACAGTGTCTGAGGGACAGTGATCCGGCCCCCTGCTTAAAAAGGTTGAGGACCCCTGCTCTAACAGGACTGTGTCAACATGAAATATAATTATCTTGGTACAGTATATGCATTTTGTGACATCTTTAGCAGAATTTTGACTATATTTTCATGTTGTATCAATAGAAAGTTGCCAGAGAATTAGCTGTGCACCCCTCTGACTTTCAGGCCATCCCGTTGTCTTAATTGGCAATGAATGCACCTTCACCAATGTACTGCTTCATTTTTAATGTACTTTGCAATCTTTCTTTGCTGTTATGTGAGCTTTCTGTCTGCTTGTGATAGCCATGGTAGACAACCTCCATAAAAGAGATTTTGGAGTCCTTTCTGTATTTTTAAATTGCATTTGAAATATTGGTATCTAAAGCATTATTGATGGAACGAGACAAAAAAGGAGATTTGCAGGATTCACTTATTAGTATGGCATTATTAACATCCTACCTCCTCCCCAAACAAATAGGAACATCAGAAGGCCATGCTTCTAGAAGAGTACCTCCTCAGGGACCTGGACATTTACAGGTTTATTGTCTGAACATTTGAGAATTCCTAGGCCATTGGCATCTCATCTGTAGTAACGTCAGTCTCGAGCTTTTCTGTCTGTGACATCATTTTCCTCTTCCTGTTTCCTGTTTCCTGTGATGAGCTCATGTTCATCTGTCACATTAAATCCAATAAGCTAAATTGACCCAGGAAATCTGGGAAGTGGTGAAGTTTACCAGTAGCTTTGAATGTACGAGTAAAAGTAAAACACACACCAAATCCAGTGTCTTGAATGCACATCTGTTGGAATGAGACCACAGTGTAATATTAAGCTGCTTGGTAAAAGCCAGGTGCCGACGCACTTTCAACCACCTGCTGGTCTCAGGGAGACCAAGAGGAGCTGTGAAGTATTTGTGTGACTGGCACATTATGCTGCGTAGCTCTGTGCTGCTCAATTTGTTCTTTTCTCTTCGTTTAAAAATGCCTGTTGTTTAAAGTTGACAACGCAGGGGAGGCTGACGGTTTCGCATTTATATGCAATAGAGTGGCATCATTTGAGATATAAACAGATTAACAGATTACCGAGTATTGCTTGCCTAATTTCTCATAAAAATGTATAATCTAGCTATTTTTTTCAAATAGGTTACTGCATAGTCGTTCTGGGTTAGGTAAAGAACTGAACGAGTGCATTGCTTTAGTGCTTTGTGGTG
The DNA here is from genome assembly GCA_029282475.1 of Phrynocephalus forsythii. Taxonomy (NCBI): domain Eukaryota; kingdom Metazoa; phylum Chordata; class Lepidosauria; order Squamata; family Agamidae; genus Phrynocephalus; species Phrynocephalus forsythii. The sequence continues at coordinate 3,710,224 of JAPFRF010000015.1, forward strand.
TGCTGATTCAGTACATGAATGGAGGGATACTAATTCGAAGTCTTCCTATCTTCTTCCCGCACACACCATGAGTGTGAATACAGTATGTATCTATTTGTACATATCTATGGTCATCTGTTTATACCTTGAAATTTCTGAAGCGAGGACTGACTATTCATTCTTCAATCCAGAAAGGAAACGAGAATGGTGTATTGGGGAATCAGTCCAACCTGGGTACAGAAAGGGGGCATGATCCAGAAGCATAGCAAAATTTATTCAGAGCCTTCACAAACTTTGAAGTGCTTCAGTTCTGATCCTGTGCAGTCATATAATACATCTTCTTGCCACTGTAACTAGTAGGTGGAACTTGTTTGTTTTTGCTGGCGATTTCAATGAATGATTTTTAAGGCAGCAAGAAAAAAAATCAGATCAAGCCATTAGTAACTTCTAGTTTTATATAGTGGCACACATGTGTTCACTAAACTATGCTTAATTGCATTAAATAGCACATTTACACTTTTTGAATATGGGTTTCTACTTGGATTGTGTAGAGCAGGGCTGTTCAACTTTGAACAGGCCAAGGTCTACTTTTTCCGGCCCAAAGTACCTGAGGGCTACTACACTAAAACCTCTACTTACAAATTTTATCCGTTCCGAGCACATGCTCATAAGTAAAAAAGTTGTAAGTAGAGCAGCGGTTTCCCATAGGAATGCGTTGAAAACCAATTAATCTGTTCTGGAGGGAACAGATTTAAATGCACCATGGCCCTTGAACTGCCCCTCTCGGCTGAGACAGGGAGGGGTGGAGAACATATCCCCTCACTTTTTTTATTGATGGCTGGCGGGCTACTTTTGAACCCTTCACAGGCTACCAGTAGCCCGCGGTCTACCTGTTGGACAGGCCTGGTGTAGAGTTACATCTTCCCCCCTTTTAAAGCTTAAAGAATGGGTGTCTGATCTTTCCAACAGCCATTGTGGATGAGGATCTGTCAGACTTATGTGAGAATGTAGGAAACTGCAAACTGGAAAGTTTTGTCTTACTTCCTTTGCAGTTTTGATCTTTCCTGCTTCATTGCCCATAGCCTATATGTTCTGATCACAAAAAAAATAACAAAGTAAATCTCACTAACTTGAACCAGGTACAGATAACAAAACTTAGTTTCTAGCAACTCTAATAAAGCTTTGAAGGTAAGCGAGATAATTAAGGAGTAGTTTTACCAGTTTCCATGGCCAAGTCGAGATTCAAAGCCTGTTCTCCAGAGGCCTAGTTCATCATTCTGTCCACTACACTGGGAATCACTCTTATAAGTGGTAATTCCCAGTGTATGCAGTATACTGTACAGTGTATTCTCTCTGTTTCTCTCTCTGTCTCTCTCTCTCTTTGTCTGTCTGTCTGTCTCTCTCTCTGTGTGTGTGTGTGTGTACAGTAACAAAGAATTTAACATAGTACCTGTTTAAAGTATTGAATAAAAAGAGTTTAAACAATTGTAAAACATATTAGAAAATATAAAAACAAAGCAAAATATGCTGCTTCTCTTCTGCTCCGTAGTGCTTAAAGCACTCTTTGGGTGGCTAACTGTTTAATTACCCACGCTACACATTGCCCTCCCAGCAAGCTGGGTATATTACTTGCTGGGTATATATAACATCACCAATTAAAACCTCTTCCTTTGAAATGAGTTACTTAGATAAGGATTCCTGGTGTGGTATAGTGGACAGAACGATGGATGGACAAGGACTCCAGAGAACAGGGTTCATTTCCTACTCGGCCATGGAAGCTCACTGGGGGCGTGTAACTGGCTGAACCACTCCTTACATATCTCACTTACCTTGAAAGACCTATTAGGGTTGCTAGAAGTTGATTTGACAGCGCAGAACACACACACACACACACACACTTACAGAAAGCCCATGTTGAAATGCAATTCTTGTGGTCTGTACTGCAGATATTCATATTTGGGGAACTAGTTCATTTACATCAAGCAGCCTCCTTCTCATTTGCTCTGTCTGTTCAAGGTATTTATAGTTCAGAGATTAACTGTAGAGCTAACAGACTTACATTCATATTATTAAATATTAACCTACTTTTTACAGAAACTTAGCATTCATAGTTATTATTTTTAAGACCCAATTAAATAATAATACAAAATCTGTCCTGGCAAGTTTTTCCACACCGAACGAATGTGAAATGAAAACCTGCTCTACCGCTGAGGAGAAAATCCTTCAGATTAAAAATGAAGAAAGCACTTAAGCGTGGATTGTGCTGATAACATGTTTTCAGTGTGGCAGAATTTGGTGCATCAGCTAGTTCTGGAATCTTCATTTATGGGAAGTTCATATACCAGAATAGATCACGTGCACTGTTGAATGAAGTCAAATTTGTGGAATAAAATGTAAGAGAGTTTAGTTCTTACTTTACCCAATGGATCCCAGGCCATCTGGTTGTGGCACTTGGGTGTGCTACTTATTCCTTCTCCATTGACCAAAATATTGTTTTCACTGTTTCATAGTCGGCCCTCTTTTTCCCAAATAGGACTTTGATGAGAATCTAGCTTCTGACTGCAGGCAGGTTATGCTGCCAGTAAAAATATTTACACTCTTGAGAATAATGTGGATGGTTTATCATTTGAGTTTTGTTGAACTAAGAATGCTGGCATTTCTAGTGTTTTACCGATGGGATAAACATACACAGATAAATCATATTTGCAATATTGGCCAGCATGCTCATATGGAACCTCGTTTGAAGGAATCCTGGGCTTGAATCCCAACTTAATTATACATTTTACTGGGTATCCATAGGTCACATCGATGCATCACAGCCAAAAAAGGTTATAAGAGGGAAATGATTGTATGTATGTATGTATGTATGTATGTATGTATGTATGTATGTATGTATGTATGTATGTATGTATGTATGTATGTATGTATGTATGTATGTATGTATAAAGCAAAAGCAAAGTGTTCTGCTTATATACCGCCCCATACCACTACAAATAGTCTCTGGGCGGTTTACAATTTTTAATTACAGTGTGCAGTCTACTCATTGCCCCCTCCCCAGTGAGCTGGGTACTCATTTTACCGACCTCGGAAGGATGGAAGGCTGAGTGAACCTTGAGCCTGCTACCAGGGATTGAACCCAGGTCGTGAGCACCATTTTACCTGCAGTACAGGCATTTAACCACTGCGCCACGAGGCTCCTATGTATGTATGTATGTATGTATGTATGTATGTATGTATGTATGTGCACGACTTAACGACAGAACAACAAAATGCTATTCTGAGTACCCTGCCAGAAGCCTGGTGTGTAAGTCGAAAATGGGCTCATAGCTTGCACGCAAATAATAGGCATTTCAATTTGGATGAAGGAGGATTGGCATAAGCACAGGTAATCTTGGGACTCTCCTAGCCTCCTTTCTGCATGGATATAATACAATATTTTCTTAGTGATAGATACTTTCCCCAATATTGAGATTGCCAGGCATGCAAAAATCTAAGTCCACTAAATCAGTGGTTTAGACAGGTGATAGATAGTGTTATGGTTGATGCACGGCTAAGTATGTGAATTTTTATTTGGTGTTTGCTGCAGTCCTGTTGTATGATGCTGCTGCAGGTGTAGTTTTCAGCAATGAACTGCTGCAGGTTAAGAAGTCAGAGTAGGCATTTCCTGTCCAGCATTCAGGCAGGCATTGGTTTGCAATAAGAAACGCCGACACTGACTGTTAACATGAAGCATTTTGCTACTGAAGGTTATGTGACTGGTATTACACTGGCTGTCATAACTAATAGGATCCCAGCCATTGAATTTTATCTTAAAAAGCTTCAGAATCACACCTTAGAATAAGAACAAAAGCACAAATGTTGTGGCCCCTGTAGGGCTAACCAAGGTCTTTCAGTGTCAGTCTTTGTGGGCAGTGAATATTTGTCTCGAGAAGTGAATTGCAATTTACAAAGGCTGTCACGGAAATAGGATCCTTAGCTTCCAAGGTGCCACAGTCCTTCATCTTTGTTTCAGATTGTTGTTGAAACAGTCCAACACAGCTTTTCTCCCTGAAAAAAGGCTGTAGTGGAACAGAAATTATATAGATCAAAAGATTTGGACAAAACAGTGTTGCCAATGTGCCAACGTACTAGCGAAAATGGACAAAACAAATTTTGCAGTGTTGTGCTTTCAGGCTTCTGTTTAAATACACACAGGCACACAGCTTTTGCCTGCTTATGTGCTTTCCATTTCATTGTTCAGAGAAGGCAGGTGGAATCGTGTGGGAGAGAACTCTCAAAGGTCCCACCTCAGTCATTTAATTTTCTTATGTAACTATAACATTCTTGAGAAAGCCGGTATCCAGGTTGGCGCTGCCACCTGCTACCCCTGGCTCAGTGGAAATGCGCAGGGCTCATGTTTGACTTTTCTTCTTTCCCTCCCCACTGTGCTGCACACTGCAGAAAGGCTCAGGTCAAGCACAAGCCGAAGGTCTCTGAACCAGAGCTTCTGAAAGCTTCTACATGGGACAGGGGACAATTGTGCTCCCTTCAAAATCCCCCTTCACTTCCTTACTTCCGTGCTTCTAAAAGTTTGATCGGGGTGTTCCGTTCTTTTCCTCTATCCCATTCTTCACTTGCCTTGGGTTGAATTTCAGGCCGCCTGGTCACACACATATTTCATATCTCTGATCTCCTGTAAAACAGTGTAAAATTTGCAGAGCGCTTGTAAGCTAGCCCCACAGTCACACCTGAAAACCAACCCCGCTCCCAATATGGGTGTGAATATACTTGGTAGTATTGGCATTGGTAACAGAGAAAAAAATGAATAATATATGAGAAATAAATTAGAAAAAGCTACTGCTTCTTATTTTAGACGGGTGATAATAGATTGTCTTGATAACTGTAGATTTCTCAGTATGTTTTATAAGGATGCTTTCATTTCCACATTGATCAAGTAAAAAATATGCTGTGATCAGTTTGAGCTCAGAACCTTTCTTTTAAAGTCTATTCTGTAAATCCAGAAAGAGGTTGGGAGAGGGAGGGAGGGAGAGAAAGAGAGAGAGAGAGAGAGAGAGTGTGTATGTGTGTTCTGTGTATATTTGCATAAATTTGTATATGCCTGCATAGTTAGGGAGTTTTTGTGTATCTTGAAGCCGCAGGTTTACTTTGGGTTGGGCCTGTTTCATTCTGTTCCAATAGATATTTGGTTGCCCGAATTTCCTCTTGGGGACATAGTAGCAACATACTAAAGGTTTTATTAGCCAGTGTTTTGCTCACTTTGTGGCTGGGAAAAGATGATATACATTGAAGCATTACTGATCGTGTATACAGCATTGTACTCCATCCAGTCTGTTTGAAGTCCATGGGTGTGAATGTGAAATAAGCCAATACGTATATTTTTGAAGGAGGTAGCTGGGTCAATCAGGTGCAAAGGACATGGAGGTCTTGCTGTCCCTTTATAAGTGTCGGCCTACTGAGCCTGCCCTCTATGCTTCTGAAGAAGGCAGCTGACATCAAGAAAAACTTGCCCAATTTAACCTTGTTGATCTTAAGAGTGTGATAGGGCTTTTGTTGTTAAGTGTATTATAATGGAAAGTTTTTGAAGTCAGAAAGGCAATATTATAAGTTTTGAGTTTTAGCAGTTCTGCGGGTGACACTGAACTATAATTTACCGCTGCACACAATTGCAGGATGTGTAGTCAGAGGCTTGTGGACCACCCATCCCCTTGCGATGAAGATGAAGAGAAATAAGCCAGGCTTTAGTTTGCTTTCACTATAACTTATGCCCTGTTGTTGTATGTGAACCAGGAAGTGTGGTGTAAAATGAATGCAGACTTTTGCCTGACATACCTGAAAAGCACTCTTTATAATAAACCACTAGAGGTTCTTTTAAGCCACAGTTCTTGACAGTGTGGGAGGAGGTGTATGCAAGTAATGCCAAGTTCTAATTTCGTGATAGTTGGAAATATGGCCTTGAATCAAAATGTTATTATGAGGATGGAAAGAAAGAAAGAAAGAAAGAAAGAAAGAAAGAAAGAAAGAGAGAGAGAAAGAAAGAGAGAAAGAAAGAAAGAAAGAAAGAAAGAAAGAAAGAAAGAAAGAAAGAAAGAAAGAAAGAAAGAAAGAAAGAAAGAAAGAAAGAAAGAAAGAAAGAAAGTTGAAAAAATGGCACCTTGAAGGCTAACGGGTATATTTTAGAGTGAGCTTTAGTGGACAACTCAAGTTTCTCAGATTGTTTTCCTACCAAATGTACATAAACACAAACCATTTTTATGCATGTGTATTGGGAGATGAAGAACAGTTGCGATTGTTCAGAAGTTATTTCAAGGTGAAAAGAGCAGGAAGCCAACAACTTACATGCTTTCATGTTCTCTCTGATCACTGGTTGGGTGTAAGAGTTTCCCCTAAATTGTACTGGGGCTCTCCAGAGCTGAGCAAGGAAGCCCCAGATTTTATCTGATGGTTCATTCATCAGAGATGAAGACAACCCACAGGGTAGGTGTTAGAGCAAGGCGTTCCTATGGAGCCCATGAGCCAAGTCTCTTCCCGCCTGGGTTTGTCTTAGGGGCAGGAGGTTTCTCATGTCATGTATGGAGGGAGGGCATGGAGGGGAATCTTTGGTTGGGGGCTCCACTTTGCCTATATGTCTACCCCATCTGGCCTACAGGGTCTGGGATGAGCCCTTTCCAATGTGGAAGAGGTGTAATAGGAGAGGAACTGTACTGTAGACAAGAAGGATGCTTTTGCAACTTGTAGTGCTCTCAGTTTTTGTACCCTCAGGAGAGTGCCGCTGACTTGGCAGCAGCTAACATGGACTTTGAAAGTCTGTCTAAGTCTGCTTGGTGCATCGTCTGCTTTCCCTAATGCTGCTTAGGAAGGCAAATCCTGAAATTTGTTCAGTACTTGGTGTAGATAGGGATGTGGGGGTGCATCAGGGCTCACCAGAGACTTTGGATTTTCTGTTTGCAGCTCTAAAAGAACAACTTTTAGAGTAATCTTCCTGGTTCTACTTTTTTGTGCTTCCATTAATTCTTCATGCAAACTTGTATCTCTATACACATTTAAGTATATGTACATGAACGTATATGAATAATCTGATATAACTTGTAAAGATATACTTTGTGCATAATCTGATCTACCTTGTAGAGTTAGATACTGTGTCATTTGTCATTCGTAATCAGTTCACACTGCCTAAAATCTGTTGGATTATTCAGTGGTTTAAGGCACCTGGCTGCGAAGCCAGAGGTTGGGTGTTCAAATCTCCTCTGGGCTTCCTTGACAGGGCTGGCCTTGATGAGCCATAGGGTCCCTTCCAGCACTGCAGGGTTATGATGATGATGATGATGATGATGGTGATGATGATGAATATTAATCATCTTTGCCATCTTACATTAGTATCATTATTAGTATCATTGTTTTGATTGTTTGTTAGCTTTCCTTTTTTAATTTGCATTCCTTGTTGGTTTGTTTATTACTTTTATATCCATCTTTGGAACCGATTATATTTTTTTCTGTGCTCTGTATTATGGAATTTTTATATCTGTTAACCGCCTTGAGTTCCTTTCAGGAAAATCTGGTGGGATATAATAATAATAATAATAATAATAATAATAATAATAATAATAATAATATTATTATTATTATTATTATTATTATTATTATTATTATTATTATTATTATTATTATTATTATTATTATTATTATTATTATAGCAGCTTGCAGTTTTATGGTTTTGCCTGCCCTCCCTGCCTCTGTCCACCACCCCCAGCCACCTGTCGAGCCTACCCGCCTCCAGCTCCGTTGCTGCAGCATCCTCCCCAGGGGGCCAATTGCAGCTGAATGGTGCCCCCACACATCTTTTCCCCTCACCAAATCTGGCCCTCCTTGCAAAAAGTCTGGGCAGCCCTGCCTTAGGATATTTTTGCATTCTGCTGATTTAGGTTCGTGCCATTTCTCTTTGCAAGTTTTCTGGGCTGCACTCTTTCTCAGCAGATTGCAAGTTCTCCAAGCTGCCATCCCAAGTGCCTCGTCTCCCCCCCCCCCAACTTGGAGATGTCAGGACCCTTTTCTTTGATCGGATGTGCTAGTTTTAGAATGGCATGGTTAGTTCTCCATTAATAGAATAGAATAGAATAATGGAATAGAATAGAATACTTTTATTGGCCAAGTGTGGTTAGACAGACCCAGAATTTGTTTTGGTAAAAATGCTCTCTCTATATAAAAGGAAATATAAGAATCATATAGTCAACAATAAAAACACAGTACACTACTACAATATAACCTATTATTTAAAAAGAAAGAAGAATGCTATTATTTAAAAAAGATGGAAGAAGAATGGATGGATGTAAAATTAATTATTCAACAGTTTGATAGCACTTGGAAAGAAACTATCTCTATATCTAGTTGTCCTAGTATGCATTAAGTTGAAGGCAGCGTGTTTTGTTCTCCCATATTGGGTCCATCCTTCTTTTTGCCGCTTGCACCCAGGCCTCACACTGTCTTGGGATTGTTTACTATGGGTATACTTTTAAGTAAGAGGTGGAGATCAGAAAAGTGCAGAAACCAGACTGAGCCACTGGTTAGAGCTTGGTTTCAACATGCTAGTGGTTGTGTCCTGCAAGAGAAAGAAACGAGGGCAAGGCGCAGGAAAGCAACTTGATGGTAAAAGGTGTGAGCACAAAGCCTTTGCCTGGGACATCGCTTGAATAGATAAGACATTTTCTTCTTAGGAGTCTATGTGCAGCATTAAAAAGAAAACAGCTGAATATTGGAGAGGTTTGGTTAGGGTAGGAAAGAGGAGGTTCATGAACCTATGTTCAGTTTATGTCTAGATTTGGTCTCCTGTTTCTGTCACATTGGCATGTGATTATCTTAACTGAAGCGTCTTCTTCCTTATATTTTAGATCTAATTCAGTGCACAAACGAAATGAATGTGAATATCCCACAGCTGGCAGACACACTCTTTGAGAGGACAGCCAACAGTAGCTGGGTAGTTGTGTTCAAAGCTCTAATTACAACGCACCACCTCATGATGTACGGGAATGAGGTAAGGCCTCCTTTATTGGCATTATGGTAGGGAAGGGCTCAGATACATGCTGGTGATCTGATATCTGATAAAAAAAAGTAAAATGCACTAACAACTGTATGTCCAAGCCTGTCATTAGAAACCTGGGTATATACACTAGAGATGGGCATGGACGACTGGATTGGCAATTTGGGTGGTGGCAGCAGCACCCTCCCCCACCTCCAGATTGCTATCGCATGTTTCTTAACTCTGCTAGCATTTCATGGAAATTAGCTTGTCTAATATCGTGGTCTCTATGGAAAAACCGAAGTGCCGTAATTTAGAATTGGTTTCCTTGATTCTTTCACCAACAGCGCTTTATCCAGTATTTGGCATCTCGGAACACTTTGTTCAATCTCAACAACTATCTGGATAAAAGTGCCATGCAGGGTAAGTGTATTCTTTTGAACTCTTTTGAGAAGAAATTTGCATATTTTTCCCCCTCGTAATTTTTATCTGGGTGAATGAATTAGGAATTTATTGAAGTGCTGTGACAGGAGCATATTTACGCATAGGTGTACTCTGATGTTTCACTTATACACCTGGTAGGCGTATAACACAAACCAATGTGTGTATTGTTTAGAATAGGCATGTCCAAACCTCGGCCCTCCAGATGTTTTGGACTGCATCTCCCACAGTCCTTTGCCATTGGCAATCTAGGCTTAGAATGCTGGGTGTTGTGGTCCCAAACATCAGGAGGGCCAAAGTTTGGACATCCCTGGTTTAGAGGGTTTTGGGGTGAGATATACTCCAGAGCGGCCTTGATTAGGCTGACCTGTGAGTTTCCAAAGCTTTCTAGAAAGCAGGGGCCACTATTTGATGAGCAAAATATTTTTTCTTTAATAAACCTGAAAAAATATCACCATGATTTTTGACTAATCAGAAATTGAAATATTCATAATCTGAGAACCAGGCATGTTGTAGAACTTGGTTATCGCAAAAAGAACAAGTTCCTTCTTAGCTGTACTCGGAATACCTCTGGTGCTGACATAGATGGCTTGCCTTGCATTGTATCCGTTTGAGGGTTCACTAGTCCCTCTTTTTGGAAGCCCGCAGGAACGCATTGGCATGGTTGGGGCGTTTGACTGTGAGTTCTTAAACCGTGGTTTATGAAGCTGTGCATGTGAATCAGGGCTGACGTCTTCTCCCCGGCCCCCTTTCTCAACTGCATGCTGTTAATTGGCATGAAGATAATCAGCTTGTGTAATGGCAGGGAGTCACCTGGCTTGGAGGCTGTTTAAGACCTTTGTTTCAAAGCCAGCAAACAATAGGAGGAGGCTGAAGGGAATGAGCGCTCAGCCAGAGAGCAGCTTCCTGGCTTTATAACTCAAGCCAAGAGGTGCCCCATTCCTTTGAAAGAGAGACCCACGAGGGAACTAACACCAAACCCCAGAGATGGGCTCTTTCCCTTCACAAGAGGTAGGAGAACAGTTGGTTAGGCAGCTTATGCCTCTCCACACATTGTGGGGCTGTGACACCCATCTGCCCAAGCCATTTGGTGTTGGATTATGGGAGCTGCAGTTTTGCAGCAGCTGGAGGTGCATAGCTTACCAAGCCTTTTCTTGTATGATGATTGATTTAAAGGCCGCTTTTTTCTATCCATTTGTTTGTCCGTTGGAAGAGATCAGTGTAGAATTCAACATGCTTGTGTCCAATTTGTATTTCCTTTTCAAATTGGACGGTGTGCGTTTTTAAAATATTCTTTCTGGGAGGAAGTTTGGCATTTCAAAAGCAAAAAAAATTGGTTTGTGATAGTGAGCAGTAAAATGGTGGTTTACTGGTTATCAGGAAACTAAATTTTCCTCAACAACTTTGTAAAGTAACCACTGACCTATTTTTAAGCAATGGCTCTGAAGGAGCCTCATAGGTCTTAAACTAGTGACATTCATAAATCCAGAAGGCAATATCCTGTTCAAACTAACTGCCACCATACTCACCAGGGCCTAAGGATAGCACCACTGGCAGCTGTAGCTGTATGTAAAAAAGGTTGGAAAGAGGCACCCAGGAAACTGGAATTAAGTTGGAACATAGTTCACAAGTAACAGTAAATGGTGGGAATATTGGAAGCATAGAATATCTAATTAGAATGCATTTTACTTCCAGGCTATGATATGTCTACATTCATCAGGCGGTATAGCAGATACTTGAATGAAAAAGCACTTTCTTATAGACTAGTAGCAGTTGATTTCACCAAAATGAAAAGAGGGTAAGAATTTTACATCATCATAATTAATATTAATATTATTGTTGTTAATATTATTAGTTGCTGCCTTTCTCCCCTTACGGGGACCCACATTGCCATAATTTCAGTATTTGTTAGCTTTAAGATGTCTAATGAAACAAATTAATAGGATAGAGTTGAGTTCTAATACAATTTATGACAACAAATGAAACAGAGGTTTCAATGTGAAATGTGGAATCTTGTGTTCTGCTAATTTGTTTACAAACACTTTTAGTATACCTTGGGTCCAGTGTTACATGACGTGACTGGTGCCACTCTAGCTATAGGAACAGGGTTCAGATGACACTAATAGAAGTTAAAACCTTTTTGGAGAATCGAAATGTCCATTAAATATTTTAAATAAGTGGGTCTGGAATGGGGACCAGCAGAACCTCCTGCTGTCTGCTAATGTCAGGCAGATGACCACAAAATAATATGGATGGGCTTAACTCCGGCATGTCCAAACTTCGGCCCTCCTGATGTTTTGGACCACAACTCCTAGAATTCTAAGCTTAGATTGCCAATGATAAAGGACAGTGGGAGTTGCTGTCCAGAACATCTGGAGGGCCGAAGTTTGGACATGTCTGGCTTAACTGCTTTAGTGGCAAAAATCTGCTAGCGGAAGAGTGAAAAAAAGTGAAGACATGTAGGGTGAGGGTGAAGTTGTATTTGAGACCAGGAATGGAGGCCCTGTGGCAGCACAAAGTTAGTCCATGCTGAGGGTAGTCACAAATAATTTCCAGCCTCCTGAGGCTAAGAAGAGTTTTGCTCCGGGAGGGCCTTATCTCGCCCTCACTCACCGTGCCGGGTTAAGATAGCACATGTAGCTCCCTCGAGTTTAGGGATGGAAAACCTGGGGTCTTCTGGATAATCATCATCCTTCTCAGTTCTTGTCTATGTTGTCAGATGCTGAGGGAAAACTAACCCACCAACACTAAGACGCTCACAGGCTCCCAATATTCTGTTCCAGTTTGTAGTGCTGTCTCAAGCGGTGCCACGTTATGTAGGGCTTATATCATCCTCTTTCACTTTCTGTTGTGTCTTTGAAGGATTGACGGTGTGATGAGAACAATGAATACAGAAAAACTTCTTAAAACCCTCCCAATTATTCAGAATCAACTCGATGCACTTCTTGATTTCGATGTAAGCCCTTGATTTTCCCCATTTCTCCAATCCAGTACTGGTTATGTGGTGGGGAAGAGGGGGTGGGGTGGAAGAATGTTATCATTTCACGCCCTGGTGCTTAATTTTTTTTAAAATCTCTTTGCTCTTCTACACAGGCAAACCCTAACGAACTAACAAACGGTGTAATCAATGCTGCTTTCATGCTGCTCTTTAAAGATTCCATCAGGCTTTTTGCTGCCTACAATGAGGGGATTATAAACCTATTAGGTATGTGAAACAATAATCAAAAGTTGTTTAAATAAAGGTTTTTTGTTAGTATCTTCTGTGTACATTCCCCTTTCACTCTCATTCTCTCTATAAGTTTCTCATTCACCTATCACTTTATTTCTTTCATTCATTCATTCATTCATTCATTCATTCATTCATTCACTTAATATTTGTATACCGCCCCTTAGTGCAAATTGCACTACCCAGGGTCAGTTTACAAAATAGTCATAAAATATAAGTACTAAAAAAAAGAGCTATAAATAAAATCCAATTAAAATACAGTTAATATTTGTTGTTGTTGTTCAGTCGTTCAGTCGTGTCCGACTGTTTGTGACCCCATGGACCAGAGCTCGCCAGGCCTTCCTATCCTCCACTGCCTCCCGAAGTTTTGTCAAATCCGTATTGGTTGCATCGACAACACCGTCCAACCATCTCATTCTCTGCCGTCCCCTTTTCCTTTTGCCTTCCATCTTTCCCAACATCAGGGACTTTTCCAAGGAGATCGCACAAGTTAATATACCAGTAGTTAAGATCCAATTTGAGTGAGTCAATCTACTTGACTCACTCAGAGTTCCACCTTTATGTGTCCCTCCCTGAATTCCTAACAGGTGGCCAACGTGGTTGTATCCTGCCTGCTCTGTGGTACTTCTGGCCATCAACCACAGGATGTAGCTCCTTCTGCCTTTGTAACTCTCCTGCGCCAGGTCTTGTTTCTTTTTTAATACCATAGGCCTGCTGGAACATTCAGAACCATCCCATAACACATCAGCAGTTAAGCCAAGATCCAGAAGGGCACCCAAGTCGCATGAAGTGAGAGTGGCAGCCAAATATTCTAATGATGCAAAGAGTCCAGGCATTGTTTTAGTGATTGTTATGGAAATTATCTGCTCTTGATAAGGGCAAGAAATAGCTGAGACACTTACTTAAAAAACCCAGCATACTTGGAGGTTTAATCTTACACTCCCTTTGTGACCACAATAGGTACCTATAATAACATCCTCAATTATTATTTTCAACAAAGGTACATTGTTGGATAAACTTGAGGCGTAGAAGTGCCTATAGGATGTAATGCTGTTGCTTATCATCGTAAGTTGCACTAGAGTAGGTCCACTGTGCTAGTGAAAATTGGTTGAGTCAACTATTCTGTTCCATTGACTGAAAAGGACATGCTCTGATGATGACTTACTTCAGCCCAGTAAGTTGCATCTAGAGTTGGTGCATTTAAATGTAAGAGGTAACTTCCCATATCCCTACGGATCCAGTGGGCATCCTGTAGGATCACTTCTGGTGCTGAGCAATAGGATTCCAACCACAGTAAATACTTTTTCACTGCGTTTAGGTTAATTAAGCCCTTGGTTGCTTTACCAAATCTAGTTCTGAGTACGTGGAAGATGTGTGAAAGCTCGGATGTCAGCCACTAACAGGTGACTTTCCCTGTTCTTCAGCTTCGTAAAATATTCTAAACCCAAGGACATTTTTATGTGCATTCCATGAAATGTAGTACCTCACTACACCTGTTCTCTAAGGCTGTCAGAATCTGTGCATGTATCCTTCCAGCTATCTTCACTGGTTCATCAAGCACCCTTGTGCGATCCCCTTTTCTGTCTGCAAGGCTGTGGCGAAAGCTTTTCAGGAATTGATGGTATTAATGTTTTATAGATCCGCTTTTCAGCCTTGGCTAAAATTGTGATCCAGTTGAAATAAATGAGTAGCATATGCGAAAAGGTACTTTTTAAGCGTTGACATGAAAAATAGCTCACTGACGAGTGAACCCAATTTCCATTTGGTTGAATTAACAGGGGTGTGTAATCTATCTTTTATCAGACTGCTTTATATTAAGAAACAATTAGAAGTTGATTAAACAGGCTCTTTCCATGCATGTCTAAACCTATGCTTTGATATTAGTCCCGTGGTAGCTTATGAAGTAGTCTTCCAAATTAAGCCACCAGTGATCTTCACTCTTATCCTTTTAGTGCTTGGTCACTAGTTTTTGGCTTAAAAGAATGAGGGGACTAACTTGTATAAAGCTTCCCACCTGCACATAGTTGGGTCATTGATAGGCAATTTTTGCTCACCACAGAATACTGGACTGATTTACAAGCTTGTAATAATAAAGATACGGTAGACTTCAAGAGGTTGGTTACAAATTCCATTGCACATGCTTAGCTTTCAGTTTTAAGCATCACAGCTTTCCTGCAATAAATTTATCAAGGCCCACATTCTTGTGGTTTAAACAGAACATGCTTATGTATAAGAATTGCATTGAGAACATGCTTCTCTGAGAAAAAAATGTACTGATTGTATGATGTTAGTTGAAGGATTTCTGAACTGCCTGTGTAAGATTCAGGAATACTGCCACCGTACATGGTTAATGTACAGGGCTGTGCCTTCAAAGACAAAAGCAAAAAAAAAAAGTGTTATATACTGCTTTATTTACCGCTTTAAGCACTCTGTGGGTGGTTTACAAGTGATTTATGCCAGGCTACACTTTGCCCAAGAACTGGGTACTCATTTTACCAACCTCAGAAGGATGGCAGGCTGAGTGAACCTTGAGCTTGTGACCTGGAATTTAACCCCAGGTCTAATACTTATCTGTTGACACCACAGAGAGACAATTTCCTTGTCTGGAGGGGCAAACAGGGACCTTTTTGTGGGTCTGGTAGTGACTGAACACATTTGTACTTGGAAGTAATACATTATTTCCATTCTTGTCAAGTCCTGAAGGTCTATTGCATTTTCTGTATGGCTGAACTTCAGATTGTAACAAGCAAGTTCTGGGTGTCAAGTCGTCCAGTGGGACGGTCTCAGCTTGCAAAGAAAAGCATCTCCTAAAAATCCTGGTATATTTCAAAAACCCAAAACCCCAAATGGACTTAAACTTTAAATATCAAATACCATCTTCTGCCATCCTGTCTCCAGTACTTCCTTTTCTGAGTTCTCTGTTGCCTTCTTTGATATATAAAATTTTGTTTCCTTTGAATTTTATGTTTCAGAAAAGTATTTCGACATGAAGAAGAACCAGTGCAAAGAAGGTCTGGACATATACAAAAAATTCCTAGCCAGAATGACCAAATTGTCAGAATTCCTCAAAGTGGCCGAGGTAAATAAAACCCAGTATCGGTAGTAATATTTCATCTAGCTCTCTGTACTGGTACAGTAATAAGTGCATAGGGTCACAATTCTTCCCTCTTCATTTCGTGCAAACGTAGACTTCATGGGGTTGTTGGGTATACGCCATTAAATGGATGTGTGTTTTTTTTTTTAAAAAGCCAGTTCTTATTAATTAACAAGAGCCTATGTCGAGAAAAGCATTTCTTAAAAAAAAAAAAAAAAGGTTCACTGAAACTGCTTTCTAAGTCTAGTGTCAAAATGCTGATAGGATTTGAAACGCTTCCGTCACTGCTGCATAAGAAAGAACTCGCAGGGCTTCCGTATGAATTCCAATGGCATTTAGAGTTGTACCAGTTCAGAAAGCTCTCCGTGTCCTCCCCGACTCCTTAGCTTTTATGTAGACATTCAGATCCACAGTTCTTTCTTTTTCATTGCCACTGCATGTAGTAATGTACATTTTTCCCCTTTTTTGTGAACCCAGCAAGTTGGAATTGATCAGGGTGACATTCCAGATCTTACTCAGGTCAGTGTACATTTCATATTGATTTACGCCAAGCCCTTTACCCCCTTTTGTGGTTTTTAACTGTTAGTATTCCATTCTACACATTCTGCAAAGTCATTCTTTTCCATATATACTGTATATACTCAAATATAAGCCTAGTTTTTCAGCCCTAATTTTGGGCTGAAAAAGGGGGTCCTCGGCTTATATTCGGATCAATACTTTTAGCCACTGAGGCAAGTTTGGGTCTGTGGCTAAAAGTCATTTTAAACATTGTGAGCCACTTCTCCTGCCCCCCCCTCCCCGTTAAAAATGTCTTTTAGCCACCAACTCAAGCACTTGCCTCGGTGGCTAAAAGTCATTTTAAACATCACACACACCCAGCTCACAAAGGAGGAGTTGCCAGGCCCTGCTGCATTTCCCACTCTAGGCTTATACTTGAGTCAATAAATTTTCCCAGTTTTTTGGGTTTAAATTAGGGGCCCCAACTTATACTCGAGTATATACGGTATATCTGTATGTATGTATGTATACACATAATATATGGAAATACATGCCATTTTCCTGTGGTTTGTTTTGTTTGTATAAATATGTCTGGGAAGATTCTCAGTCATCCAGGTGAGTTTATCTGGAGGTTGAGTCGTGGCAACTGGGCTTTTCTTAAGAAAAAGAAGTCCAGTTGCCATGACTTAACTTCCGGGTTTGTATAAGTAGTGTGAGCGCTAACAAGTACAGTATTTTTCCATGTAGAAGGCTATATTTTTTTCTAAAATTGTTAGACTGAAAATGGAGTTTATTTTAAAACTGGGACAACGGGATGAATGTGTTTTTCCCCCCTAAAATATAGTATTTGCCATCCAGAGATCTTAAAGGAGTCTTGCTTTGTTCAAAAGAGGCTTTTTTCCTTCAGATCCATCAGCTAGGATAGTGTGACCACCCTCATGCGCATGACATGTTTTTCTTTTATAATTAAAAAATCCTCTTCCCCCAATGGTATTAATAGTTCCGTGCTAGAGCACATGGAGAATTCAGTGAAGTTACTCTTTGGGGGTATAACCCATGGCTGTCTGAAATAATCTTTGGATATCTTGGGGTTGTTGGCAGTTGTCGTCTGTGAGGTCATCTTTTAAAAGTAGAAGTTATAAACATATATAAGTAAAGTTGTTCCTTAGATCCTGGTAGATGTATACATTATCACTTTTGAAAAGTATCCTATTCTTAGATCCTGATTGGTGAGGACATCTAGGATGCAGCACGCAGAAATTTGGAGGCAAGCATTAAGGTTTTGGGAAAGATAATTATGTCTATGGCAGACCGTAGGTTTTTTTTTTAAAAGGTCTGAGTTCATTTTTTAGGATCTCTCCTTGCAGGTATGTGTTGATGGTCATATGGAAGAGCTTGAGGTGGGATCTCTGACAGAATTTGCCAGTCGTTGTTGAAAACAATAGGCTACGTAGGACAAATTTATTTATTTCTTAAACCTTGACAGCTTTAAGAAAGGATTGGGCAAGTTCATAGAGAACAAGGGTGTCCATGGCTATCCTTAGGGATGCCTAAGAACAGCCTCCGTGTTGAAGAGAGAGGCAGGAGATCTCTCAGGGCCATTTGCGGGGAATCATAAGCGGGTGAAGACATCTGCTTGGGAATACCCTGAAGCAAACGGTGAGCCACTGCTGTGTGAGACAGAATGCTGGGACGGGGGAGCCTAGCAGAATTTAAACCATCAGTATATTCGTTAATCCAAATGACATCGTTTCACTTTAATAGAGTATACCGTATTTCCTGTTGTCCCTTAATCTTTGTTTCACTAGTGGACCTTCCTCCTTTGGAAAGTGTTAACTGGAGTCTCAGAATAATCATGTTCTTTCCCAGACGTTTTAGCGTATACCCTCGTCTGTGTCATCTGTCTGTTTTGCCGACTGTCATGTGGGTTTTAAATCCAGAACCTAGAATTAATTTGTTAAAAATCAGTTGGTTGTCCCTAACAAGTAATTTGTAATAGTAGGTAGAAATTACAGTTTCATGTTATCCCATTTGTTCCTATTGGGTGCTAATTTGAGCTCCCCCCCCTTCTTCCATTTCCCACATGAGAACGTTTCTTGTTTTGAATTGCATTTCCTCATGAGATTTAGTCAGGTGTATGGCTGGAGTATGACACTGGCATTCAAAAGATCTCCTGGTTCAAGGCAGATGAGGATGAATAATAATAATAATAATAATAATAATAATAATAATAATAATAATAATAATAATAATAATAATAATAATAATAATAATAATAATAATAATAATAATAATAAATAGCAGCAGCAGCTACAAAAATAACAATATTGAGAACAGCACACATACTGTGCTGATATTTAACAGGGTATCTGTTCAGCTGATTGTTCATCATAGTATTAAATGACATGCAGATCATATAGGATATAGAAATTAAGTTCTGTTTTCCCCCCTCATGCTCCCATGAGACCTTTTTTAGGCACTTGTCTGCTGTAGAAATGTACAAACTGTAAGGCAATTTAGTTTTTAAGGAAACAATTCAACATAAGGGGCGTTTCATTGAGGAATAAATTCTAAAATAATCATAATGAAGTGAAAAATGTGATTGGGGGACAGGCAGCTCTGAGCCTTATTTGACTTTCAAGAGGTTCCTCTTGTCATCTTGTGAGGGGGAACCCTTTGCATAAGTACTTCCGAGGAGCTGAGAACAATGTTTTTCAAAAGTTATCCGTGCTTATTGTCCTACACGCGTTTGATGGGCATTTTAACTTTAGGCTCCCAGCAGCCTGCTTGAAGCACTGGAGCAGCATCTGGCTTCTCTGGAAGGGAAGAAGACGAAGGAGTTGTCAGCTGCCAGCAGGTAATCTGCCCAACGAATGACCGTCTGAATATTGACTCTTGCCCTGGCAAGGACGTCGGTCATGCTTCTCTCTCTTCACAGTGTTTTCTGTCGCGACATCATTAGCAGGATAGTTCGTCTCTCTCGACAGAACCTCCGCCCTCCTCCTCCTCCTCTCATGGTGCCAGGAAGGTGTGATGCCGCTGGTAGAGAGAGGGATGGCAGATGTGGGAAGGATTCACTACATTATGACACGCACACACCCCACTCCCAAAGCATCTGCCTCTGTTCTCTTCACTTGAAGGGAAGAGGAAGGAAGCAAAGGGGGGGATTAGAGGCCAAAGCGGGAAAATTAAAGGCTTCACCTTACTCCTCCTGTCCCTAGTCCTTGGTGAAATTAGTATAGAATCATTGATTATCATCTGCTTTCTATGTTGGATGATACGGACATTGACATGACTATCCAAATACCATTTTCCACATATGGAGAATTGCCCTTCCTTTGGCATCAGTCCTGCTAGTTGAAAACACTTCAGAAATCTATACTTCTGTTTTATTGGTGCGAGCAGACAACTTGGATCTAGTTGAAAACTGATATTTCTGCTAGATCCAGGTTTTCAACATTTTCCGAGTTTTTAACCAGCGTTGAACATTTCCTTCACTTATGAGCCTTTGTGTGGCAACCCAAAACACAACCCAAGGCTTATTTTCTTGGATTTAAGCCCCTTTTCGTTGGGTAAAATGTCTTTCCAGAAAACGGTGGACCAGGTTTGGAAGCTCCGTGGCTTTTTCTCGCCATCTTTTGCTGCGTTTGGAGACATGTCAAGTCGTGTGGACTGAATTCATTCCCCCGCCGCCTGCCTCTTAAAGGGGGAAACCTCTGAAAAAACCTTCAGTCTGAGGTTGTTTTTTTTTCCAGGCTCAGAGATGCTAAATGTGTGTGTTATGTGCCCTCTACAAATTTCAGAGCCAGCACTCTGTCCAGTGCAGTTTCCACACTTGCCAACACAGGAATGTCCTTCAGTAAAATGGATGAAAGAGAGAAACAGCAGGCCTTAGAGGAAGAACAAGCCAGACTCCAAGCATTAAAGGTATCGTTTCCTTTTTGAAGTGTGCCAGGGGTAGATTGTATACACAGATCGGGCAACTCTCTTGCAATGTACATCTGCGGAAAAGACTTAACACCCCTTTAATCTTTAAACCTGACTGTACTTCTTCAAGCTGTTTTCCTTTTCAGTTTTAAAATATCTATTTATTTACTATTTGGATATTTTTGCCCCACCTTTCTCCTTGGGAAAAAGGACCCGAGGTGTCTTAGAATAATGACGGACAATATATAGCTCAGGACAGTCTGTGGAACTCCCTGCCACAGGATGTGGTGGTGGCATCTGGCCTGGATGCCTTCAAAAGGGGATTGGGCAGATTCCTGGAGGAAAAGTCCATCACAGGTTACAAACCATGATGGAGATGTGTGATATCCAGGCTTAAAAACCAGGGTCCTTCAAGGGCCAGATGCAGGGGAGTGGTATCAGGAGACAGATATCGAGTCTCATGCGCTCCCAAACGCATCTGGTGAGGCCACTGTGAGATACAGGAATCTGGACTAGATGGGCCTTTGGCCTGATCCAGCAGGGCTCTTCCTATGTTCTTATTAACATCTCAGACATATTCAAGTTAAGAACGGGATTACAAGAGGCATCTTAGAACATTAAAAGGTAAACTTAAAGCTACAAAGAGCATGCAAAAAGAAATGAGGATGTGGGTTACTTTTTGCAAGAGAGTGAAGTTTCAGTTCCATGTTCATACGGGTTCAGGAATGGAAATGCCGCTCACTGTAGCGCACACTTCCATTTTCTTAGTAAAGACCCTCTTGCGCAACTGTTGGATTTGGCAGGAACAGCGGCTGAGAGAGATTTCTGTGGTGTCAAATTCTACTTCTACATCTGCCTCGCCAAGCACTTTATCAGGGAAAAGCGTGAACACCAATGCTGCCGTTGACCTCTTTGCAACGCCTGCGCCCACCACCAATAGGTGAGAACTTTTTTTTTCAACCCCCCCCCCCCCAGCAGATGAAACAAGGGACCAATAGTCAAAACTAGAGATGGACACGAACCCTTCCTATGGATGAACCACCAAACCGGCAGTACATGGCCATCTCTAGTCAGAACTCTATTCTTCATGTTGACATCTTTGACATTGGAAAGCTTCCCTGAATTAAAGGTTGTGTGTGTGTGTGTGTGTGTTGTGTCGTTACAGTCGTGACCGACTCTTCGTGACTCCATGTCCATGGAGTTTTCTTGGCAGGAATACTGGAGTGGTTTGACAGTTCCTTCTCCAGGCGCCTACAGCACCTGGTATTCCCTGGTAGTCTCCCATCCAAGTACTAACCAGGGCCGACCCTGCTTAGCTTCCGAAATTGGGCGGGATCGGGTGTGCTTAGGGCATCTAGGCAGCTGAATTAAATGTTACCAACTCAGAAAAAGGTCGAGAGGACTTTATTATCTGTTTTGCTTTTCTGTATATATACATGTGTACAAGTGGAAACTCAGAAGGCATTGAAAAACTTGTACAGGAGGACAGGCCCTGTTTTGAAATAAACCCCGTAGAATTGTATTTGTGGGTTGCGAAACAGAACTGTAACAATAGTCCTGTAATCAATAGTAATTTCCCCCTCCTTTTCTTCTCCCGCCAGTTTTATAATCAAGAAACTGAGCAATGATGGTTACGTCATCCATTCCCCTGATAGGGACATGTGGACTCATTTCCCTGCATGGAATTTTTATCAGCTAATTATTCTGTTTTTCTCTGAACATGTCTTTTAAAAACCAATTTACAAACATAAAAGATTTTAAGGTTTTTTATTGGAATTAGTGCTGTGTGGCATTACACAAACTGTAGACAAAATTATATATCTCTAAATTAGCCTTCTCTTAGCCACAAACCAAGCTCGTTGGAGCCTGGAAATGTGTGCAGTAATGATGAAGTGGAATTAGGTTCCTAACTTCTAGCTTTTAAATACTTAGCTTGTTGTGGAAGCAGATAGAATCTATCTTGGAGAGTTGGGGGGGTTTTTTGAGCCAAATTTAATGAAAAGCGGTATACTGCACCAGTTAGTGGTGAACTCCACTCTAGGTTATCTGGAAGTTGAGCCATGGCAACTGGACTGATGAAGCTGCTTGGATGAGTATCGAAACGTTTCGATCTCTCAAGAAAAGGAAGTCCAGTTGCTGTTACTCAACTTCCAGACTACCTCACCTGGATGATGGAGAATCTTCACAGACATTTCACTCTGGGTTGTTTAAATCCAAAGTGAAACCACATAAAACCAAATACCCGTATATACTCGAGTATAAATCGACCCGAGTATAAGTCGAGGCCCCTAATTTAACCCTCCAAAACTGGGGAAACGTATTGACTCGAGTATAAGTCTAGGCTGGGGAATGCAGCAGGGCCTGGCAGCTCCTCCTTTGTGAGCTGGGGGAGTGGTGTGTGATGTTTAAAATGACTTTTAGCCACTGATGCAAGTGCTTGGGTCAGTGGCTAAAAGTCATTTTAAACATCACACGCCGCTCCCCTGTGATGCGGGGGGGGGGGTCATGAGAAGTGGCACAAAATGATTTAAATGACTTTTAGCCACCGACCCAAGCACTTGCCTCAGTGGCTAAAAGTATTGACCCACATATAAATCGAGGGCCCCTTTTTTCAGCCCAAAATTAGGGCTGAAAAACTAGGCTTATATTCAAGTATATAC
Source organism: Phrynocephalus forsythii (assembly GCA_029282475.1). Classification (NCBI taxonomy): domain Eukaryota; kingdom Metazoa; phylum Chordata; class Lepidosauria; order Squamata; family Agamidae; genus Phrynocephalus; species Phrynocephalus forsythii. The sequence goes on from JAPFRF010000015.1 coordinate 3,733,059, forward strand.
AGTAAATCTAAATGATATAGTTAATACTACCGGTAAATGCCAGCACACATATAAATCAAGCAACCCACAATCAATCAGAAAACCAACTGATGGGGAGTGGGCAACCTCATGATGGCCTATCAATAGACAAATACCAAAACTTCACAAGTTTATTTTCTAGTTCCACTGGTGATATTTTGGAGACATTTTGGAAGTTGCCGACCTGAACTCTGAACTTCAGCTCTTTTGGAGCTTTGGAGCTGGAAGGTTGATCTCATCTTAAGCCTCTTCTTCTTTTAATTAAAACCCTCAGCATGCCCAACCTTTCTACGGATCTTTTTGATCTTCAGCCAGCATTTGTCCCTACGGTACAGAGTACTCCGGCCATAGCAACGTCTGCAAGCAGTGCCTGGGGAGGTAAGCTGGGTGTCGTGGCTCCCCAGAACCTTTGGGGTCCTTGGAATCCTGGGTTTAATCACCTGTAACCTTCTAAATTAATGCAGACTTGACTGAAGTGGGCAAGGGATGGTGAATCGTGCCTTCACGAAGAGCTCTGGCAAATTAGTGGGGGTGCAGAACACCTATTGCTTCACTCCAGGTGTTTTTCTCCCCCACTTATGAGGCACATGCAAGAATCCTTTCGTCTGCTTTCAGTTTGTGTGTTTATATGTCCTCCTTCTTGTGGAACTCGATAATTCCCCCCATCCCCCGACTAGATGGAATCAAGACATAAACCACAGCAAGTTGTGTTGGCTAGGAATGCATATGATAGGGGTCATGAGAACAGGAGTAACGTGAGATTAGCTTGGTACCACCTTGCTTTGCATAGGAAGAGAAGGTTATGTACCTAAGCAACAGGGCTGCGTTAATTCTGTTGGATTGGTGCTGTTTTCCTGTTTCGCATTGCCGAAGTCAACACCTGTGCATATAAAGGGTAAGCAGAACTACCTGCAAGGGGAAATTGGACTAGGAAAAGTTTTGTTGTGTTAAACCAGGGGTCCATTTTCAAACAGCGGGCCGGTCCACCACCACCCAGACACCACTGGGGGCCGGATCCCAGTCCAAAAGCAGCTGCGGAGGCTGGCTTGCTAACAAAACGGGGTAGGTGGGGGGTTGCAATTGGTCCCAGGGGCCAGATTCAGGACCTTGGGGGGCCGCATCCGGCCCCGGGGCCTTAGGTTGAGGACCCCTGTGTTAAACTTTGCTTGTAAATCCTCGTCATTCTGCTCCTTTGAACACTCCACGCCAGGTGCATTCTGTTTCCGATGACTACTTACTTTCTGCTTTGACTCTCTCTTTCAAAACCCGTCGTCATCAAGGGCCTTTCTCGTCCACCAACGGCTGTGTTGGGTCTCCACCGCATCTGGACCTCTTTGATATGAAGCCAGTGGAAGAAGCCGTGAAAAACACCACTTCTTTCGTGCCCTCGTCCTTTGCCTCCAAACAAACCACAGAACTGTTCAGTGGTAAACCATCCTCTCGTTTATATACAAGTAGACGTTCCAGTGTTGCTTCTAGGCCAGAATTCCTGTTGCTTTTTTTTAATGCATACGGAAGAGAAATCCCAGAAGCTGCCACGGGACAATAGGCAAACTGCATCACATTTTTACGCTCAGTTGTCCAACCGGCACCTAAGGTTGGGCATGAGATTAGCTTGGTACCAACTTGCTTTGATCTTAAAACCAACATGTGACGCAGTTGGCCTATTGTCCGTGGCAGCTTCTGGGATTTCCCTTTTGTATGCAGAAAAAAAAAGCACAGGATTCCGGGTCTAAGGATTTTTTTTTTTACTTTACTCTTTTCTTTTTAACCTTAATTTCTCTAATTACACCTAGAAACTGTATTGCAACTTCTAATTCAAGAGCAGTGTTATTATCAGTTTTAATTTTAAAATCAAGAAAGAAGCTCAACCTCCAGAAATGTGGGTTTTTCATTTCACATACGTTTTTCTCCAAGTATTTGTTTTGAACTGGTGGGAATGAGGATGAATATCACTTGAGCTTCTAAAGTCCGGTGATTGGCTCAGTGTTGTATGACCTTCCTGAAATTTAGCCTCCGTTGTCTTTCATGGAGATTATGTTATTACTCAAAACGTTCTGTTGGATGATTTTTACGTGAACAACTTGATGAACATTTGCAGGGTATCCTGTTACTTCAGCATCACAGAAAACTGCCTCTTCAGCCATCAGTGTGGATTTTGACGCTGTATTTGGTGGAAAACCAGCAGGACATGAATTTAGAACTGTGTCAGGTAAAGTTGCTGAATCCCATTATTCTGCAATGTGTGTGCATGTGTTGTCAAGCCAATATTTACCCATAGTTTTCTAGGTATGTGATTCCACAACATGGAAAAATTATGGGTTTTTTACCTGTTGGCTCCATATTATCTTAGCTAGCGTGGTTCAATGGCCAGGAAACTCTTGGAGTAAGTTGTAATCAAAGCATTGGACAAGCAGCCAATCTGTTGAAGAGTGACATGGCTGCATGCTTACTGATTCCTCCATGTCGTTTGCCAGTTGCCACTTAGTTGTGGTTTTTATTCTCATAGATGCAGCTGTTACGTCGAGAGCATCTCATGGTGCAATTTGCCAGAGCTCAGAGCCCCAGGCTGAGGGATGTGCTTGGTTGGCGAGGCCACTCAATGGATGTGGTGCTATCTTGTCAAGGAAGGGTGGATAGGAGGATGGAGCAGTCCATCTCTTTCGCTTTGCTCCTTGCTCAAATCACCCGAGCTGTCTTCTCACTCCATCTGCACATGCCAGGAATTTGGGCACATGTCCTTTATTTAGTTAGTATTAGTGATTGAGGCAATTCCAGTTGCTAGACTCTGCTGAAATAGAAGTATTGCATAAATGCGTTCCATGTGTTGGTTTATCGTTCAGCAAGTTTATTTTTAAACGGATTCTCTTTTCCAATGTTTTAAATCTGGTGTTCACGTCTGCTTTCAGCTGATCAGGACATGTGTGTTCAAGCGGTCTGTTTTAAAAGACCATTAATGAGCCCTACGCATTTAGATACATATTTTGATTTTCTTTCTCTCTTTATCTTTTGGGTATGATTTTCAATCTGGCCTGCTGGATCATCACGGATTCCAATGGGTAAGTTGAAATGTCCCTAGAAGCTTAGCATTCATTGGCCAGTATCTTGTTGCGAAGCTTGCTGAGGTTATACTCAGCATCATGTGTTGGATTATCCTAGTATTTCTGATAGCTCAGTGGATACTTACAGGTTGCCTTCTGCAAGCAGTTATCCTGTGAACATTTGAGACAGATTGAATTTGTGATAGGATAGAAATGCATATCCCCAGCAGATCCTTGCGTCTGAAAAATGGATTTTTTTAGAAAAAAATTATATTTAATCTGAGCTCCTGTGTCTCTTTGACTTTCCTGGCTTGTTGTGTAATCTTCTTTTCCAATTAAGAACACATTTTCCTTTATTTTTTTAATGCTTGGAGCAGGATTGTGCTTGGGGAAGAGAATAGAAACTCACCCACAAGGAGATTTATACCGTATTAGCATGCAGTATATTTTGCTTTTGTTCATGTTTAATTTTATTACATCTTCAGGGGAGGGCACTTCTCATAGTCACAGGCTTAAAAAATATTGACTTTTGTCTAAAAGATTTTGGTTGCTTTCAATTGGCATTTAACATGACTTTGCAAATTGCTATTTCGTCCCTTTTTAAATTTAAATTTTAAATTCTAGTCGCTTATTAGAATTTATGTATGTAACCCCCCCACCCAAAATAATGTACACTGTCACTTATATTTTGTTGGATCTTTAAGATTCTTCAAAACAAAATCTGCCTATAAAATGAGAGTCTTTTAAATGGCTCCATTTGCTCCAAAGAACTCCTGATATGTTTTTTTGCAGAAATACATATCTGTGTATTTCAGTGACCCCATTGTATGGATTCTGATCTGTGAATGTCCACGGGTTTCTTCGTATACAATGTGTGTTTTCTAATGCATAGTGGATTTCTGTTAGATTGTTTTCTAATGATTTTAAAAATTGAGTCCTAGTCAATAATTAATATCTTGTTTTGTATTTTTGTTCTCCTCTTTCTACCCTTCTGCTCAGTCTCTACAGATGATGTATTGCAACCTGCGGTACCATCACAAAATCAGAGGGGTCAGCAAAGTGGGAAGATACTAGCCAATGACTTAGACTCTTCACTTGCTAATCTAGTGGGAAGTAAGCGCAATGCCTTTTATAAAACACATTTCACCATGTTCATTACATATTTATTACCCTGGTTCTTTATTAAATGCTTCTTATGTATTCTGTTACAGATCTTGGCTTTGGCGGAACTCCATCCAAAAAGTGAGATCTCTCTCTCTGCATCTCTTATTTTAAATTCCAAACTTGCTAGTTATACAGTATTTTGCAAAAATTTCCTCATCTCACATTCTGTTTAGAGAGGTATCACATAAGAGAAACTTTGTAACATATGATTATGAAATGGGACAAGATTCAAACAGCAGCTTAAAAATTTGGACACAGCCAGTTTCTTGGTCATTCACAAACAGAGATGGGCACGAACCACTGGTTCGAGGGTTTGTGCAGTTTTGTTAATCAGCCCCGCAGGCATTTGGCACTTCCCAGCCTCGCCTCCTCCAGAGGGCACCAACTCGGAGGTAGCGCCCAGGGGAAGTGGGGCATGATTTTAAACCTACATGAGCAATCTGAGACCCCTTTTACAGGGACTCCTCCTGATGTAAGAAATCTGGTGAGCTGTCAGCTGATTTAGCAGCAATCACAGTGCCAGTATGAGCCGGGTTAACTTCTTTCTTTGTTGTGATGATCATTTTAGTTGTGTCAATTTACTGACGTAGGCACTTTCTAAGGGACATAAGTACTGTTAGTAATTGAAGTAGACGCAGCATTAGCAATTGCTACATGTGTTGTTTTTCAAACCCCAGAGTGATTGTAGTGGCAGCCAGGAGGAATTAGTGGTTAAGAGAGTAATTCTGTACATTGCAGTAGCTTTTCACGGTTCCTTGCCTGCAGAGGCTGAGCTGTAACTTCACTTTTAGGTCGGACATGCAGTGGAGTCAGCCCACGGAGAAGAAACTCACGGGAGGAACCAACTGGCAAGCCAAGACAAGCTCCTCCACAACGTGGAATACCGTTCCCATTCCTCCCGCTCCCCAGATGGTAACATCTTCCGAGTTCAAATCTCTGGATGTCAATTCCCGTGTTGGTTGGTGCCTCTTCTCGGTTTTTACGAATCATCTTTTAAGCAGCTTGAGAAAGACTGCCTTTTTATGTGACGAACTGGTAGTTAAAAGTCTTTGCGTGGAATTAAGAGCCATCAGAAGATTTAAACTTAAAATAATGGTGGTGTCTCTTGCTGTTCAGGATGCGTCTGGTGATGTGGCTGAACTTTCAGGGTCCCTGCTTTAGGGTTCTCAGGTTGGAATTCAGTTCGTTTTCAATGCATTTGAATGCTTAAAATACTGGCCAGGATCCAAAGACTTGCTATGGTTTCCACAAGAAGGGTGTGGCGTTCTTAGCCAGTGGAAACCTTAACTTTTTCTCTGAGCACTTTGCACTGCTTACCCTCCTCCTCTCTTCCCTTGCCCGATGAAGCTGTTTGGATGAACAGTGAAACGTTTCTATCTCTCTCTCTCAAAAAAAAAAGAAGTCCAGTAGCCATGACTCAACTTCCACATAAACTCACCTGGATGACTGAGAATCTTCACAGACATACTCCCTTGCACATGTCCGCCCATTCTTGGCGTGGTGCAAATCATAGTTGGTTGTGACCTTCAGCTATGCAATCAAGGGTTTATGCAATCAAAGCTGCAAGTAACAATTAAACTGTGGTTTGCAGTTCTGATGTGTGTGGGGGGGAAACAAGCCATAGTTTGACTCTTTGTGCAGCTTTCCGTGAAATGCAAGAAACGGGAGTGTGCCTGGAAAGAACTTGTGTGATCTGAGCTCTACTGTAGCCTTATGTTTAACCTCCTGCCCGGTCAGAAGGAGGCCACATTCCTTTCCTTCACCTTCACTCACCCCCTTCTGCACGCTGTAGGGAAAAGGGACATGCAGCAGCTGACGATGGAGCCGAAGCATGACGAAGCACTCTGTGCCCATCATCTCTACAGTAGACCCATCCTCTTTTAGACGGCTATTCCTACAGTCTGCCATTTCTGTATGCTGGGAATGAAACGCAGACATAACTTGGGCTAGCACGGTCCCCACAAGTATTGAAAATGAACGGGGTTTGTGTCTTCTGGGCAACCCCAGTCGTTACTCATAGGGAGGGAGGGAATTGTCTGTCTCCCAAAGAGCGGCCAAATGATACAGCTAATTTGCCGGCTTCAGTAAATCAGGTTGCATGTTTCTCTCCGTGAAAATACAGCTCTGGAAATGGTGGATGAAACGGAAAACCCTTCACCCCAAGACTAGCTTGCCTTCTTCCTTACTCAAATCGTTCTTGTTTTGCTATCCTGCCACTCCCAGTAATTGTCTGTCCTTCCTCCTTTTTGCTCTGCCCCAATGGGGCACCTTTTCCTGGATATATAAGTTATTTTCCTAAAAGCTTGGCATCTATTTTATGTACCCTACCAAAAAAAAATGCATTTTGTATGGTTGTTTTTTTCCAGCATTTTCAGTAGAGTTTGTCCCCAAACATTACATATTGCCTTCTCTCGCCTCCTTTCAATTAAAGGTACCTGCTCCAGTAACCTATCCAGTCAATACACCTCAAGTGCCTGTGTATGGAATGGTAAGCCTCCCCACTGTCCGTACTTTCATGTTGGATTGTAGAGCTATTTTATTTTGAAAGCTTTATACTTCTGTCCATACTTTCAATGGCTTGGATTGCTTCTCCAGTTGCCCTATTTTTTTTTTTCATTTGAAAGCAGTTTATACTTCTGAAAATTTTTGATAATTTTTCTGTGGCAAGAGGGGGGGGGGGGGGGGGAGGGGGAGAATGCAAAAGGGGGTCTGGCGGGAGGCAAAAGGGGGTGAAAACAAAGGATGGGAGGGAAGGAGGAGGGGGAGGCACGAGAGGCGGCGGTGGCACTCACCGGCTTGGGGCGTCGGGGTGCCACTCCCCCCACACGGGCGGGGTGGGGGGAACCCGGGATCCTGGGCAGGCGGGCCCCCGCCTCCTCCTCCAGCTTCTCACTGCTGGCGCCCTGCTTGCTCCTGCTGCTGCCTCCGCCGTGGGCCTCCTCCTCCGCTGGGGAAAGCGATTGAGGAGGAGGCCCACGGCAGCGGCGGCAGCAGGAGCAGGAGCAAGCGCGGCGCCAGCAGCGAGACCCGGCGCGGCTCCTGGCTTTGCCCTCGCGGCACCGATGAGCCGCCGCCGCCACCTCCTGCTCCTGCTCGGTTCCTCCTCCTCCTCCTCCTCCCGTGCCGCCGCCGAAGGAGCAGCAGCAGCAGCAGCGAGGGCAATTGCGGAGGGGTGGCGGCGGCGGCGGCGGGACCGATCGGCGGCGGCGGCGGCGGGGGGGGCGGCTGCTGTGGGGGTGGCTGCCTGCACCGTCCCGTCCCCGCCGCCACCCCTCCGCAATTGCCCTCACTGCTGCTGCTGCTGCTCCTTCGGCGGCGGCGGCGGGAGGAGGAGGAGGAGGAGGACGCGCTGCTGCCGCCGTGGCTGCTGGTGGTGGTGGTGGTGGTGGAGGGCGAGGAGGAGGAGGGCAGAGGAGGAGGAGGATGCGCCGCCGCCGCCGGTGGGCGGAGGAGGGAGGCGGCGGCTCCTCCTGCGCTCCTCCAGCCTTCCTCCAGCCTTCCTCCTCCACCGATAGAAGAGGAGGAGGAGGAGGGCGGCAGAGGAAAAGGGGAGGAGCCTCCCCGGCGTCCCCAGGCGGCCCGGTGCCGACCGGTCCACGGACCGGCACCGGTCCGCGGCCCGGGGGTTGGGGACCACCGGTCTAAAGAACCTCAGCTGTGATTTGGGATTGTGGCCATCTCTGATTCAATTTCATTTTGCCCTCATTGATCGTACTAAATTCCAGTTAAGAAGCAAGGTTACCTGTTAATTGCATAAGCCAGAGACAGCCCCTATCTTGTCTGTATTTCTTTTCATTTGTTTTGAGGATAGTGTCCTCAATATTTAAGAGAAGAAATCTAATGCTAGTGACTCTGTTTTGTGTTTCATGCGTACTGATCATATTGGTTTTGTTGTTTTATTCATTTTGGTGCCTCCTGGATAGTTTTGTAAACTAAAAATCAAGATATGCGTAGAAATGTTTCATGATTGAGGCATAATCCAGACTTAACAATATCTACGGAATCCAAAGGGCTGTGAAATAGCAAGGATATATCCTTGCGACTGGTACAGTTCTCAAGATGCATAGCTCAGAGGTAGAGCTGATGCTTTAGACGTAGAAGGTTCTTGATTCTTTTTTTGGGATCTTTTGTGATGAGAAAGATCCGTACCTAAGCTCGACCTTTCAGAATGGACACTTGCAGCCAAAGAACATGGTAACTTTGTATGTTAACGGGGTTTGGCTACCAGTTGATAAGAGCATTAGTCATATGATTTGAAAAGTGCTGTATTTTTCTCTTTGGGGTGTGCGCATTTTTCAAGCAGAAAAACAACAACAATAAAATACTCACCTCTTTCAAATCATGTAGGTACCTTCTCAGATTGGAGCGACACCTATTATGGCACCCCAGCCTATGATTTATACCCAAACAGGCCTAAGGCCAACAAACCCCTTCGCACCTATCTCTGGAACACAGGTTAGTGTTTTCTTGATATACACATTCAACCATTTAGTGTAGCGATAACATTAACCTTGCAGACCTGGAAGGGACCCCTAGGGATCATAGGAGTCCAGCCCCTCTCAAGGAGGGAGGCACAGGGGCCAAATGAACTCCCCCCAGCCTCTGGCTCCGCAACCGGAGACCTCAACCACCAAGTTCTCCAGCGGTTCTGGACTGTGATGTGTCCGAAGCTGTGCATTTCATGTTGGGTAGGTAGGAACTTAGGTTTAAATGTTTTAAGCATTCTCTTTTGTGGGAGGTTTCTTCCCTTTTTGCAAGTGGGTGAGGCATTCCTATATTATTTTTCGGTGTGTAGAACAGCGTGAATTGTGAGGGATCCAGAGGATATAAAGTCTTTGCCGATGGTAATGGAGAGGGCTGGGAATACTGACGCAGGTGACGGCCACCAAGAGTCGGGGAGAGAGAATGATAAAAGGCTAGAGGGCAGACATTAGATGACGAAATATATGAGAAGTAAAGGAAACCCATGCTTCAGCCCCACTCATAAGGCATCGCCCTTGATTGCTTTTATGCAGTCTACAGTAGGTTCATTAAGAAACTTCCTGAATAACTCCACCTAGGTCGATTTAAAGTGTTTTCTCAACCAGTAGTGGCATGTTCCTCCCACAGCTGACTAGATCTAAACTCGGGGTATTTTTGTTATTTCCTGAATGGGACATTTTCATTTTCACTTGGTTTTCAAGTGTGTGTCTGTGTGGCAGGGGAAGCTGGTTTGTCTCTTCAGAGAAAGGTTGAATTGCAGTCTAAGAGGTCTTCTGCTGGAATTTATAAAGTCATGGCGGCTTTGTTTCGGCGATCAGCTTTGATCATTTTCCGCTAGAATGGCCCTAAGTGGAGCCTATAGATTTCACCTGCACTCAGAAGTGGACGCCCGGGAGTGTTTCTGTCAATAGAGTTACGTCTGTCAATGTCTTTCATTCAATCTGGTTTCTTCCCTTGCAGATACAGTTTATGTAGCTCGCCAAAGCAGCAGGACACTTCAACAACCAAATATTGGTAGAAAGAAGGCTGAACTTTTAAAACCGCAGTCTTTGCCAGGGCGCATATCTCATCCCCCGAACAACAGAAATAACTTTGAATTGCCGTGCTTTAGAGATTCTTGTTTATAACAGTATGAAATCTTGTTTGGTTGTGGGTTTTTTTTTTTTTTTTTTTTGATAGCGTTACAGACTGTTTTCAGTGGAAAGTTTTAAGTGTGTCGAAGCTGATGGTCATCAGCAGAACATGACCAGAAGACCTTGGCTTTCCTTCTTGAGAAAGTACTGGCTTGGGAATCATTGGCAACACTTCCATCCAACAGCCAAGCCTCGAGAGAGAGCTAGTGGAGGGCGTAGGACTCCTATTTATTCTCCCCGCCCCTTGGAAAACAAACCCAAACACCAAACCCTCTGCGGCTGATGTAATCATGGCACTACTTAACAAAGTTGAGCAATAAACTCTTCCAGATACTCTTCCTGGGTGCCTGACACAATAAATACTCCCGTTGGGGGAAAAGTCTCACATTGGGCCCGTCACGCGCGAAAGTGGAATGCTTTTGTCACGTTAAACCAGCTCCTTCTAATTCACAAAAAGTTTGTACTGTGAGTTTTAAATGCTGTGAATCAACTTTAAATGTAGGCCGTTAGCAAGAAAACGAGTCGACAGGAGTTCTCACAGGGTGCTGTCTAGCCCAGGCGACTTGGCGCCTCCCTCTCACCCGAGGGGGAAAAAATCTGCTACGGAGAAGCGTACGCAGCCCTTGGCCTGGATGGCAGTAGCTGCGATTCCTTTCTACAGCCTCCTATGTACAGATACCTGCAGCGCCGCTTCTGACTCCAGCTACAATTTTGCCTTCGTGTCTCCGAAAATCTCCCCGTCGGCAGCCAGCAGGGCGTTTGAGAAACTTTCCTTCCTCTTCTTCTTTTGCCCTTTATTTAAGACGTGGGGGCATCAGCATTTTTTGTGAGTCGTTCGTCAGTTACTGTGCTGCACTTTAAGAACTGGAATTTGTATTCTCGAACCTCTCGGCCCCTGGCGCATCGCCCGTGGCCCCTCGCGGTGGACGAGGGAGCCAACAGGAGGAAAGCAAAGACGCAAAAGCGGAAGCCCAGTCCGAGGAACGAACAGGGGTGCGCGCGTGTAAATATTTTAAACCTTGTAAGTACAAAATGTCACCAGTGCTGCAGATCCCCCTCTCTCTCTCTCTCTCTCTCTCTCTCTCTCTCTCCTTTGCAACACGTACAAAATGCAATATTGGACTGCTTTGAGAAACCCACCTCACTTTTCTTTTGTGTCGAAAAATTCAGACTCTTTCCCTCGCAGGTAATCGAGACATTGCTGTGCAAGAAAGCTTAAGAAGTGTGATATAATAACAGCCTGATGGTCCGTGTCTTTCAGAACCCGCCTCCACCCCGTCCCACTCCAAAATTATGAACAAATGGCATTAAAAATTACTGTGTATTTTGACATGTGACCTTCAGGGCTTGTTTCCAAAGGGAGGTTGCTAGAGCCGCAACAAGGTGAAAAGGAAAGATTGTACAAAACCCAGAAACCCAGCCACTAGTTGTACTCCTTTATATCACTGCCGTGATGAGTCTTTTTTTTTTTCTCTGTTACAGGAGCAGTAACAGCAAAAAAAAAAATTTAAAAATTAAAGTAATCGGTTAACGCCAACATGAACTTCCTTTCGCAAAGCTTGCCACTTCTGGTTGTAAAAATATTTCAAAACACAGCACCTAAGCTCATCTTTTGGCGTCTTTGCTACGCCGTGGCCCTCGTTCCATTAGGAAGGGGTTTAAAAGTCCCGTTTGTGGATCAGGCTGTGTCAGATTCTAGAAGACAGGCCCTTTCCTCTCTGTAAGTGTCTCTTGTGTTTGTTAATATTGTGCCAAGAATGTAAAAAGAAATTAATAATGCTTGCTCCGAAAAGGGTATACTTGTTCTGTCAAACTAAACATGATTTTTTTAAACAAGCAACCTTTTTTTACATAAATGTTTGCAATTTGTAACCACTAACTTTGTATGGATTAAATGTTGCAAGTGGGAGAAATGTTTTAGACCAAATCTTGGACATGTACTGGCACAGACGTAAACTGGATGCATGTAATTAAATGTGGAAAGTAACTTTTCAAGGGCTTTTGGCTTTAATGTACACTCTGGGGTTGACCCCAAACCTATATTTATTGTGGTCTGCACCAGCTGCGGACGCTTAACTGTGGACCTTGTTTTAGCGAATATTCTAGTGAGTTATTTCAGCAGATATTCATCTTCCAATCACTTTTCAGTCTTTCAGTCCAGTTTGAACCAGTACATGTATTTAAAAAAAAAAAACCAACCAAACAACAAACCTTGGATTTTATAATGACTAACTATAAATGTTCGATTTCAGAGGTTTTGACCGTGTAAAGTTTTTCAGGCCGTTAAATAATCGGCAAGGTTTTTGACCCCAAGAGATTATTTTCTACTCATTCATTTTAACTGTGTGTAATATATTACATTTGTTACCTGCAATCTCGCAGCAGGGAACATCATATAGGGCGCATCCTCTTAGTGAGAGGGCAGCTTTGGCTCACAAGACGAAAGTGCGTTTTGATATTAAGTGCTTTTTATGGTGTTGTACGCGGATTATTTTTTTTATTTTAATGGGCTTGTGATCCAAAGTCCAGCGCACAGCCATGTTGCTGCAACCCGAATGATGCATAAACTCCAGATCTTTATACATTTTCCGCAGCCCGTATGGCAGTATCGTTTCTGACGCTGCCACCGAGAGCTGGTCCGTCTGCTCTAAGCGCACACAACCTCTGGCCTGTTTGCATCTCATTTTCGCCTCCTGTTGACCGTCTTTGTATCCGTCGATGCTGGCGCAAGCATCAGGGTGAGCAGAGAAGAAAGTCTGGTTGGCATGGTTCCACACCATTTCACTAAGGCAGCCATGTCCAAACTTCGGCTCTCCAGATGTTTTGGACCACAACTCCCAGAATTCTAAGCTTAGCTTGACAATGCCAAAGGACTGTGGGAGTTGTGGTCCAAAACATCTGGAGGTTTGGACATGCCTGCACTAAGGGAAAAACACAGCCCCTGGTGCCAAAGTGCTGGGTACTGTTTTCACGCTGACACTCAAAAATGTGCAACCACTGTTGCACGAGGCACATGGCCATGTCTCTGTCACTAGTACAAATGTAAAACCTCTCCCCATGTTTTACAACAGTGTGTTTTAAGGATCCCCCCGCCGCCGCCCCTTAAACTATTCATGCCCACGGGACCCCATGAAATGCACTGTAACAAGAAACTGTTGTAGGTTTATTTAATAATGGCCTCTGGTTCAAAACATTTCACTCACCTTGTATCGGCTGTGTAAATACTAACATTGACAGGAAACATTTATTATATTCATTTGATCCCATTCTGTCACCATGCCTTGCATTCAGGAGAGGGGGAAGGGTCATGACCGAATCCTAGAGCCGTTCCCCCTGCCTCGCATTGAAGAGCCCAGCTGTGGAAGGGGTAGAGGGCCAGCTGTGGTGGTCTCTTCTGGCCAGCTGGAGCAACCGTGAATTCATAGACCCCTCTGGCTGCCAGGGCATTACCCTGTGTTTGCTCCCTGCTGGGTTCAGATGACTGCATTCCCCCGCCCCTGCCAGCGTGAGAGGCCTGGGTAGCATCGGGTTCCTTGCCGCGAAATTGCAAGCCATTGTTTCCATCATGACCCAAGCGAACAGAGGTGGCGGTCACTGTGTAAAAACTGTCTGGGAAGTGCTTTTGGACTCGTGTGCACTTGCCAGAGATAGGAAGTACAGGTGTCTGTACTGCTTTCAACTTCCAGTTGGCTAAAGGTTGTTTACAGTGATACTAGTGGTGATATATTTGGACTGTCTGATGATGTTGAGTTCTAGTTATTGATGATGTTGAGTTTTAGTTAGAGAGAGAGAGAGAGAGAAGGCAGTCAGGTATCTGTCAAACAAATTTGACAGCTTGTTCTTTTCCTGTTTGATACCTATTAAGGCAAAGGCTAAGAATAGCATCCCAGCTAAACCCAGGACGTGCCACTCTTCAAGATTTAGGCTAAGGAGTCCTCTTCCTATTTCTCGGGGACCTCTTTCTGAGCAGATGCTGCCAGTATGGTCCCATGGCGGCATCCATGAGAGGGAAAAGGGCCTGCCCGCATTATTTTTTCCACTTTCCTAAAGATTGTTAGTCTGAATCAACTTCCTTGCAAAACAGGTTGAGAAGATTACAAATTGATTAATAGGGTTTTAAATTCATCAGTGTAGGATCTCGCCCGTAAAGAGTTGTACTGCAAGTCCTTCCTGGAATGTTTAGTAATGGAGTAGGTTTACGGTGTCCTTTATCACGGCTTAAGACTCTCAGCAGAGCAGCCGTAATAGGTACACAGTACTTCCTGTACAGATTTATTTCCATTTTTCATCTGTTTGAATCCCATTGTTTCCATTGCTTCTAAGAGCCAAACCATCAGCATGTGGAGCAGCTGCTTATGGGGTCTGTGGCTGCAAGAGCCGCCGGCCCCCTTCCCGCCAACATGGCCCTGGCAATGATGTCTAGGGAATTTTGGAGCGGACCATCTCACCAGTAACTTTTCCACTCCCTGGCTTCCATACGCACCTCTACTCAGAAAGGAGCCCGGTTGCATTCGGTGGGGCTTGCTCCCAGCGAATCGGGGAGAGATTTGCAGCCACAATTTCAGATTGGTGTTTTCCGCGTTAGCCGGGTAAGAATAATAATTACATGCCGTCAAGTCCATTCTGCTTTATGCCAACCTTTTAAGGGATTTCTCTGTATAGCGTAGAGCAGTGGTTCTCCACTGGTGGGGTCCCCAGATGTTCCTGGACTGCAACTCCCAGAAGCCTCTGCCACTCGCTGTGCTGGAAGGGATTTCTGGGAGTTGCAGTTCAGGAACATCTGGGGACCCACCGGTGGAGAGCCACTGGCATAGAGTATTCAGAAGTGGCTTCCTGTTCTTTCATCCTGAGGTTTGCCCCGGACTGTGCAGCTCAGCCAAGGCGACCCAGGCTGGCTTTTCTCCCAGGAGGCACAGAAAGGTATTCAGATTCCCATCTTCTAGCTCTGTCGCTAAAGTCATTGAGCTGCTCAGCCAATTCGTTACCTGGATTGCTGCTGGTGGTTGTTTGCTCCAGCTGGAGCGATGGCGCAGGCTTGTAATTCCCGCAGATATTCAGAGACACTGTTTCTGAAGAGAAGAGCCTCTGTTTTATGCACACATTCTTACGTATACGCAACACATACACAGTCTCCCAACTTCTCCTTTAAACCGCTCTTAACGGAGGGGTTTGGGGTTTTAAAAGAGCAGGACAAGTGGGGTTTTAAAATGGCGAGCTTGTTTTGAACACCCGGCGGAAGCAGCAAGAAATGGATTGGAAACCCGTACGAACGCCTGCTTTCATAACCAGGTCAAGAGGGGTGACAATTTTATTGTGTGGCTTTTATCAAGGCCCACGGGTTTCAACAACAGCACAGTGGTTTAGAAAACAAGGCTGCTGAATACCCAGAGCATTCTTTCTAAGGACTCAACTCTGACGGAGAAGACGGTAGATCCCTGTAGACGTGTGTGTATTTTGTCTGTGTGCTTAATTTTCCCCCTCCCACCGATCTCTGGGTGCATATACACACACACACACATACAGAGAGTGCTTTATGTATATGTATATAA
The DNA here is from genome assembly GCA_029282475.1 of Phrynocephalus forsythii. Classification (NCBI taxonomy): domain Eukaryota; kingdom Metazoa; phylum Chordata; class Lepidosauria; order Squamata; family Agamidae; genus Phrynocephalus; species Phrynocephalus forsythii. Next base: position 3,748,446 of record JAPFRF010000015.1, read on the forward strand.
GATACATGTTTATCTCTCTTCCGTGCTTAATATATTCAGCACTATCCACAAGCAAGGGAGGTGACTGGAGCCCGTTGTCATCTTATGGTCCCTCATACCCACGGCTGCCCTTGATACGTGGTTGTTTTTTTTTTTGGTCCTGACAGTTGAGGTGGGAGAGAGAATACAGGGGGACTTCAGGCCATGGAAGGGAATACAGTGGTACCTTGTATAAAGGAATTAATTTATTCCAAATGAGATTAGGTTAAGCAAATTTTCCTTTATACAGATTTCCCATAGGAATGCATTGAAACAGAGTAATCCCTAATCGTGGCCATTTTTATGTTGTACGGATTCGCCCCATAGGCGATTCTGTTAAGCAAATTTCACTTATCTCGGGAAGTTTTTATGTTGTACAGATTTTATGTTATGCAAACTGTTTGTTATACGAGGGTCCGCTGTATTTCCATTTTAAACATAAACATCTCAAGGTAGGAAAACCTTGCTCCCATACCTTTTAATAAGTGGCACATGTCTAAGCCGAGGCCACTTCTCTTATCATACTCAGCTACCCTAGGGAGAAGGAAAACAGTGGCATTGATGGGTAATACTCGCGTACTAGAAAATGTCTCTAGTACTCGCGTACTAGAAAATGCCTCTTCTAAGCCTGCCCCTCTTTCTACATATAGAAAGACATTTGTGTCCTCTGCATAGATAGTAAGAATGTGTAGCATTTTTTTAAAGAAGTATATTGAGAGGGGATGTAAAAATGTCTATGACTTAAATACAGGGTGTACCAAGGTCTGTTGGGTTGTGTTTTTCCCCCCTTTGATGTGTGGTGGGGAATGGTGGGTCTAAGTTTTAGAGTAGAATGCACTGTGGATCAGTGCTTTTAATTTGTACATAAAAGGGAAAAACTTCTCAAGTCGCCTGCATTTTTGAAGACAGCATTGAAATGTGCTAAGTTATCGGTCACTTATTTCCATTTTAAAGATTATATTATTATTGTTATTATTGAACAATGCAAACTGGACACTTTCTCACTACAGTTACTGGGGGTTACTTAGGAAGAATTACTTTTTGACTCTAAAAATGTAATTTTTGACTTCTTGACTGTCATGTACTGCTTGATACGTATTGTGTAGGCAATTTTTACCCATAGGTATTGGATATGTGCTTATTTTAAATGATTGTAAAAATGGTGCCGTTTCCCTTCTCTTCCTGCCCTGCCATTTAGCCAATATCCCTTTTGCAAAGCTGTAACACCCTGCAAACTTTTAGTTGTCTAGGGTTTCTTCAAACCTCTAGAAAAGAAGGTGCTAAACACTTGTGCCGGCCCAACTTTGTTCTAACTGAATCTCACCTTGTTTATATACTCCCTCTTCCCTTCCACACCGCCTCCAAAATGCAATAGACTTGTGCCTTTTTGTAGACGTTTAATCGCGAGGGGGAGGGGGAAAGCTTCTAGTTTGCTAGAATGACTTCTTTAAAAAAGTTGCTTGTTCTCAGTGCTGGGCAGTATTGCAAATCCATGTATCGGAAATGTGTATTTAAATATGATTGAAATTACATCTTGTATTTGAAATAGATTGGTTGCCTTTTGGGTGGTTGTTGTTGTTGTTGTTCTCCCTGCAGTGAACGCTGCGTGTCTCCTTGCTCTGTTCTGTTACGAAACAGAAGACAAACCTTTAGGGCCCAAAGAGCCAACTGGCACAACCACAGTTTGCAGGCAAGGTGTTAGGCTCTTAATATTTTAAGATAGTAAGATTTGAAAGTCACTGTCACGGGATCCGTCACTAACGACCGAGTTCCCTCTTGTATCAGAGTGGAAATACCTTGGACTCTCTTCAGGCGCTGAGTTCGGCGAGTGTATCTGACAACGATCACCATCTCACAACTGCAGAGCTGAAGGGGACCCTGTGGATCATGCAGTCCATCACCTCTCAGTGAGGCCCAGTGGGGAATTGAACTCCCAACCCCACGGCTCCGCAGCCCGAAGGGCTAAACCAGGCCTGCCCAAACATCAGCCCTCCAGATGTTTTGGGCTGCAACTCCCACAGTCCTTTGCCATTGGCAATCTAAGCTTAGACTTCGGGGAACTGTAGTCCAAAACATCAGGAGGGCCGAAGTTTGGGCAGGCCTGGGCTAAACCACTGAGCTACCCACAGGCGGAATCACAAAACACAGCCTCTCCCCCCTCCCCCAGGCCAGCCTTTGCTGCTTCGCCAAGGCCTCTAGCTGTCAGCATGATGTAGCTGAGGGCTCTAATCTAGATGGCGAGAAGGGTGTGCCTGGGCTAGGCCAGATAATACACGGACCCTTTTCCGTGTTTTTGTTCTTGATGGAATATGGGTTTGGAAGCCCATGTGGCACAGTGGTTAAATGGCTGCACTGCAGCTAAAACTCTGCTCATGGCCAGGTAGCCGGCTCATGGTTGACTCAGCCTCCTATCCTTCCGAGGTCAATAAAGTGTTCTGCTTATATACCACCCCATACCACTTCAAGTAGTCTCTGGGCGGTTTACAGTTTAATTATGTAGGCTACACAATGCCGCCCCATCCCAGCAGGCTGTGTGTGTGTTCTGTCGTTACAGTCGTGACCGACCCTTCGTGACTCCACATCCATGGAGTTTTCTTGGCAGGAATACTGGAGTGGTTTGCCAGTTCCTACTCCAGGCACCTACAACACCTGGTATTCCCCTGGTGGTCTCCCATCCAAGGACTAGCCAGGGCCGACCCAGCTTAGCTTCCGAAATCAGGCGAGATCGGATGTGCTTAGGGCCGCCCCATCCCAGCAGGCTGGGTACTCATTTTACTGACCTCTGAAGGATGGAAGGCAGAGTCCACCATGAGCCGCCTACCTGGGATTGAACCCCAGGGCGTGAGCACAGGTTTACCTGCAGTCCAGGCATTTAACCACTGTGACAGCTTGCTGGTGGTGGTGGGGCAATGTGTCACCTGCATAATTGTAAACCACTCAAGAGAGTGCTTGAAGCGCTATGGGGCACTATATAAGGAGAACACTTTTGTTTTGCTTTGGGGCTGTGGAAGATGTGAGATGAAGACACGAAGAGAGAGGCACACTCCAGAGATGCTGAACATCTGCTCCCTGTGAAATACTGTCAGGATACAATCGAGGGTTTCCTCCCCAGAAGAACCAGGGAGAAGAGGTACATCCAGCATGCTGTCACCCCACTCCTATACCCCCCACCCCACCCCAAACATTGGAGAGTTTGAAGGGCAGTTACACATCCCCACCTCCATCTGGATTGATTCTCTGTTGAATCTAAAGAGCCGCTTTGAGAAATAATTCTAAAGTAAAGTCCTTGAACTGAAAGATTCAACGGTGCCGCTGGTCTTCGCATGGCTCGTCTCCATAGCTGCTGAAATGTGTCTCTCTAGTGACCACTGTCAAAACAACACACGCACCTCCATCGAAGTTCCTGGACTGCAACTCCCAGAAATCCTGGGCAGCTCAGCTAGTGATAAAGACTTCTGGGAATTGCAGTCCAGGAACACCTGGGGACCCACAGGTGGAGAACCACTGGCCTAGATCTTGCTACTTCACATTTAGAGTGGACATGAAACCCAACATTTGGGCTTCATTAGAGGCCACCTGTCTCTTACCGGCTGCCTGTAGTTGTTAAAAAAAAATCCCTGTTACATGCAGTTAAGAGTTGTCTGCTTTTAACAAATTGAAAGAGAACGAGTCTGATAAAGTCTGTTTCCCCCTTTTTGACAAGAACAGGTTAAATTTTTAAAAGCCCCAGGCTGACAGGATCTGCCACGTAGCTTGCGTGGAGAAACAGCTGACTCTTGGAATACCGCACGGACACTGTAAGGCTGCAGCCTTTGCAGGGTGTTGGTGGTAGTGGTTCCAGCCCCTGCCCTCCACCTCTCCTTGGATGACAGAAGGAAATAGGGAACTATAGTCCTTGAGTCCTAGTCGCCAGTTCTGGATGTACATCTTGGAAAGGTGTATTTATGGGGGTGGAGTATTTAATATTTTCAGGAGCAGATAAATGAAGCCGTTAGGACTGATTGTGCAAATATAGTGGCCCTGTCAAGCCAACATAGCATCAGATTACCGCTATTCAGAACCCCACCCCCCAAAAAGGATTTGTTTTATTCCATTTTTTCAACTACTACATTATTGGGATCTCGTTGCATAGTAGCTTGTGAAGGGTGCCTGCAGCACCAGATCCATGTGGAATTTGAGGTGATCAGGTTGGATTCAATAGATTATTTTAAATGTATTTAAGAGACCATTCTCAAACGGATTGCTGAACCGAAGTACAATTGAAAATCCAAATCTGGTAATGAATGTTATTGAATGAATTTGTGTTCTCTTTTTATTTTGGCATACCGTTTGGACTTCTGCCGATGCTCTTGTTTTCATGTGTATATATAAATGCTTCTCACCTATCAGTTTTTTTTTAATTTCATGTTTGAAATATAGTTTAATGCAGTGTCGCATCCTTTTCTGTATAATCCGCCCACCGTGTATGTCTTTTCCCCAGGACTACTTGTTCTCATGTAGATTGCACGTCTTTCCTTTTCAAATTTTGCAAAATGTGACCATGATATATCTGCCATTAAAAATGTTATTTTGTTCTAATCCCCCTCCCCAATTTTGCTGAAGCACAGGGTTTGCTACATTAAGATTTTGATAATTCCGGGGCCTTGTGATTCAGCAGTATTAAAAACATGGGCGTGATAGAGGCTGTTGTATAGAGTCCTCCATTTTGTTATCAGGATTTGGAAAATAAACTTTGGCACAAAGCGACTGGAGTGTGTGTTTAGTATCTATTCCAATGAAAACGTCCAGTTTGGGAAATTAAAGATTGAGCCTCTGTCATTACAAGAACGGTTGGTTTTCTTCAATACTACTGTTAATTGAAGGATTCATCACTGCTGTGAACAGTGCATAGAAGTGCTCTATTTTCAGTATCATAACCAAAGGTCTAGTTAAATTATATGGTTTCATGAGAAATACCTCCAAATTGTCAGCTGAGGAATGTGTTTTTAGCGCTTGGTAAATATTTGGGAATTTCTTGTTCAGGCTATTTATGGACATCAGAGTTGTTCTGAAGACAGGCTTCTGGTTTGCTTTGTCTTTAAAGGTAACCTTTCTCATTCTTAACAAATAGCCTATGTGAGATAAACCTGAATCATCGCTGTGAAAAAAGACAGGCCCCTGGTGCTTTTAAGCCCACACTAGATAGCTCCCAAATTCCCTTGTCTGGACAAAGGTGTGCATTTTAAGGAAATAAGGAAGGATGATGTATGCAGTTATTTTAGTTATGCAGAGTTATCAAAAGTTAGGAACACCACGGCTTATGCGGTATGTTTCCTACTTAATTCTCCATATCATCATTCAAAACATACACCTAACCTCTTCCACAGTAAAAACACTAAGCTGCTGAAGATAGAATATTAGCTTTAATCACGGAATATATAACATGCAGAAAGCTCTAACAGATGAGCCACCGAAAGTACAAATTAGTAGGGGGAAACAAAAACCACTCGAAAGAAGCAAATGAGATCGAGGACAGTAATGAAATATACAATGGGAACCATGTGGTCATTTATGCAATACAGTTGAAAAAGACTGCCACACTTTTTATTAGACCGCTAATATTTTTTTAAATTCATGTAAGCTTGCTTTGTTTGATTTGGTCTAGTAAATACATGTGGCAGAAGGTGTGTCCTTCCACATATATAATGAGTACCCAGCTTGCTGGGGGGTGGGTCCGTGGGAGCAATGTGTAGCCTGCAAAATTAAATTGTAAAACCGCCCAGAGAGAGTGCTTGAAGCACTATGGGGCAGTATATAACCAGAACACTTTGCTTTACAATGTAGAGAGCAATATACTGTATATAATAAACATGTCTAGTATGCATGCAACCCATCTGATATATCACGTCCGAGGTCCAGGACATCCTGTGCTGGAGCACAGTTGCTGATGCACCATAACTGATGCTCCACTGGAGGCCTTTGAGAGAAATCTAGACAACCGCCTGTCACATCTCCTTGCGTTTGCATTCCCGCATTAAGCACGGGGTTGGACCAGCTTCTAGGCGGACTTAAGTTTTCAGTTGTTTCAGGCTGTATCATCCCTCACCGGCACGTATAGAGGGAAGGATGGTTGTCAAGCCACGGAGCCCCTGGAGTATCCAAGGGCAACGGGTACCAAGATGCCCTTCTGAAACATATTTCGGCCAGCCTCCTGAAAACACATTGGCTCCCGCGCCAGCTTGGATGGAACCTGTCGGGATTTTCCATGCTACCCCAACACACACACGCACACACATATATACAGTGGTACCTTGTATAAAGGAACTAATTCGTACCAAATGAAATTATGTTAAGCAAATTTTCCTTTATACAAATCCCCATAGGAATGCATTGAAAACGGAGTGATCCCATAGGCGATTACGTTAAGCAAATTTCCCCCATCTCCGGAATTTTTATGTTGTACAGATTTTATGTTATACAAACTGTTATACAAGGGTTCACTGTATACACAAGGAAAAAAACAACAACAGGCTGCAAGGCCTGAGCAATGCTACAGGGGCCCCGTTGCATCCTCTCTTTTCCACCCGAGCAGAGAAAACCATGCATGCATGACAGGCGAGACGTGCAATCGGTTCCCTCGTTGTTGTTTTTTGCACGGAGCAGAGATTCCCGCGGCCAGGGCTCCATAGGCTGCATTTCCGCAGTGGGGGGGAAATCCCGGGCTCCAGGGGGCGCGCGCGCTTCCTTGGCTTTACTCCCTCCAATCCCCGCCTCCGGCCGTCCGGCCGTCCATCAAGGGCTCCCCCGACCAATGACAAGGCTCGTTCCTGCCACCGGCATCGCTGATTGGGGCCGCCGCCACCGCCGCTTCCCTCCCCGTCCCCCGTCCCCGCCGCCGTGCCTGCCGCGCCCGGCCCGCAACGCGCATGCGCCTTCCTCTTCTCCTCCTCCTCCTCCTCCTCCTCCCCAAGATGGCGGCGGCCACAAGCGGCGAGGCGGTCTGTGGCGACGGCCCGGCGGGGAGCAAAAGGGCGCATTTGGGCATCCCCGAGGCCGTCTTCGTGGTAAGCCCGCGGAAGTGGGGGGGTGAGGGTTGGAGGGGGGGAGAGGGTCAGGGAGCGGGCCTCAGGCGGAAGGAATGGGGGGGGCGGCAGGAGGGAGGCGCCGGCCTTCTCTTCTCGCTCTCTGGGGGGTGGGGGGTGGGGGTTAACCGTCGACCGTGGACTGGGGTGGGGGGTGGGGGAAGGTGTCCGAGGGCTGTCCCAGCTCCTGAGGGGATCTTGGGGGGGGGGAGAAGAGGGGAATTGTCCCAACGTCTCCCCCTCCTTCTCTGCGAGAGTGCGCATGCGCGGCATTCCTGACAGGCGAGGGGGGGTTCCCCCCGAGGGAGGGGGCATTAATGGAAGAGGGGGCCCCCATCCCCACCCCGAAAAAAAGCCCCCACCCACCCCACCCAAGGCCCACGAGGGTGTTTGTCTGTGGACAGGGGGGGTGGGGGGGTTCTAGGCTCTGTAGACACCCCAGGGGACCCCCACTTATATAATAGAATATATATTATGTAATATAATTATATATACAGTGGTTTTATTTATTTATTTATTTATTTGATTGATTGATTGATTGATTGATTGATTGATTGATTGATTTTTATACCGCCCATCTGGCCGCAGGGTCACTCTGAGCGGTTTGCAACAATTAATACATTCAAATGATTTATACAGTAAAAATCATAAATAGTAACACAATAAAACAAAAAAATAAAATAAAAACAATATTAAAGTGACATAAAACAATAAAACAATATATTATGAATTCATTCCAAATGAAATTCTGTTAAGCAAATTTTCCTTTATAGAAATTTCTCATAGGAACACATTGACAACTGAGTAATCCCTAATCACGACCATTTTTATGTTTTACCCATGATTTGCCCCATAGGCAATTCTGTTAAGCAAGTTTCCCCTATCTCTGGAATTTTTTTATGTTGTACAAAAAGCAAAGCAAATTGTTCTGCTTATATGGGCGGTTTACAATTTTTAAATTACAGTGTGCAGGCTACACATTTTATGTTATACAAACCGCTTGTTATACGAGGGTCCACTGTATAACATATAGTGAGGATTATACGCCAGTCATATAATATTTATTCAGGACTAATATTTATCGTTTCTAGTTGGTATCAAGAATAAGGAATGCTTATTACAATATGCTCAGTAGTTGTATAGTAAAAAAATCTTAGAAGCTTGTTCCATACATGTGTACATGGAAAATTATTATAGGTGTAACCTCCATAAGTATTATACGTATAGCCTCCTGCCAACCTAGCAGTTCGAAAGCATGCAAATGCAAGTAGATAAATAGGTACCACCATAAAAACTCTCCCAGACTATTTGCCGTGCTCCCCGAGCTAAAGCCTTCTAACTTACTTAAATATTTATTTATGTATTTATTTTTGCTTGAAGGAAGATGTAGATTCGTTTATGAAGCAGCCAGGAAATGAAACAGCGGATATAGTGCTGAAGAAGTTGGATGAACAATATCAGAAATATAAATTTATGGAGCTTAACCTTGCCCAGAAGAAACGAAGGTGGGTGTTTGATTTTAGAATAGCACTCCCTGATTTACTACTGAGCTTAGTTATTTGGTTGAATTTCAGAAAGTTTGTTTTCTACCTGTGTTTGTTTCAGGCAACATCTTCCCTACTTCTCATAACAGAGGCGTTGTACAACACTGCTTTTGGTGAATGTTAATCTTCCTAAATGGAAAGGGACCTAGTTTATAGCACTAGTGAGTTTCATAGAGTTAGATTATTGATGAATTGTGATAATCAGTGAAGGCTGATTCTCTAGTACTCTGAATCTTGGTCCCTACTGTTATTAGACACAATTCTCAAGATTACCAATGCTCACCAGTTGTAACTGATGTTTTTGTCTTCACTGTGTTGTAGAGCAGGCCTGCCCAACAGGTAGACCGTGGGCTACTGGTAACCCGCGAAGGTTTTAAAAGTAGCCCTCCAGCCATCAATAAAAAAAGTGAGGGGATAAGTTCTCCACCCCTCCCTCCCCCATCCCAAGGATCACCACTGGCCCAGCAAAGTTCTGGGTCAGTCCCCTGTTCCCCCCACCGGCCAGATGATTGGTGTGCCACTGTCTTGTGACCAGCTGAGTCACTGGTGCAGAGTGGAGGGAGGAGAGGGGTGAGAGGTGGGGGGGTTGCAGGTGTGCCCATCTCCTTTGTGCAGTGACATCTTCCTTCTTCCCCCCTGGACAATTCGTAACGGATTAATTGATTTTCAATGTATTCCTATGGGAAACCGCTGCTCTACTTACAATTTTTTTTACTTATGACCATGTGCGTAAGTAGAGGTTTTAGTGTAGTAGCCCTCAGGCACTTTGGTCTGGAAAAAGGAGACCTTGACCTGTTTGAAGTTGGACAGCCCTGTTGTAGAGGATAGAATGACAGGCTGAGACTCATGACACCAGGATATGCATTTCAATTTAGCCATTGATTCTGGCTGGGACACAAGTGAAAATTAAAATCTCACTTAGCTTGATTTCCCTATTAGGTTTGCTATATGTCATTTACAACTTGGCGGAACATAACACACAACCCAACAACACCCGGGAACCCCAGTATCTATTTGCAATAGGATCCCCCTTTTTAAAATCCAAATACTGTTTTTCCAAATGGTCTACCTGTCAAGTTGCAATTCCATTTTACCTACGTTGTTATCCTATCTTTCCACTAAATATTATTACTCAGGCTTGCAGACAGATGTACATAAAACAAGGTAAAAGTAAAACAGGATTGAAAACAAATTAAGCAGTAAAAGTGTTAAAATGGCATAACAAGAACCCTCATGGTAAATAGTTTTAATAGCTTGAATTAGTGTGTGTTTGCACTATCTCTGAGGTCAGTATACTGAGAATTTGCCCAGCTCTGATCAGAATGCATTCTGCAGTCTGGGATCAGACAAGAAAAAGCGTCTCCTTCATACTTTGTTAAGGACACCCACCCAAATTGAGGGTTGGGAAAATGAGAAGAGACAAAATAATTTTTTTTAATATTTCTGGCATGGTGTTAGTCTGTGGAACTCCCTGCCACAGGATGTGGTGATGGCATCTGGCCTGGATGCCTTCAAAAGGGGATTGGTCAGATTCCTGGAGGAAAAGTCCATTACAGGTCACAAGCCATGATGGAGATGTGTAATCTCCAGGCTTAAAACCAGGGTACTGTACTTCAAGGGGCAGATGCAGGGGAGTAGATGGACTAGATGGGCCTTTGGCCTGATCCAGTGTGGCTCTTCTTATGTTCTTAAGTTTTCTCTGGGTTGATTATGATATTCTTCAGAAGACCTCTCTTGAAGATCTTAATGCCTGGAAAAATTCATAACAAGACAGGCAGTCCCTTAACCTAGTTTGGCCCCAGATTGTTGAGAGCCCTAAAAGTTAAAAGCCAAGATTTTGAATTGAGCCCAGAAAGCAGTTGACAACCAGTGCAGATCTGGGATAATATGACCTTATTACAATACACCAGTCTGCAGATTAGCTGCCATGCATTGCTGAACGCCTGGACCCTTTTCAAGGGTAGCCATCCATAGTGGAGGCATGGGTGGTTGGTTGTAGCCAAGCCAGATCTGCTCAGAAAAGGGCCCCGGGCAGCACACCAAGCTGTTACTGCCCCCTATTTGTTAGAGGAGGTTACTACTTAATAATGAAACGGAGGTAGAGTTGAATGGATTTAGCTGTGCGGATGGTGCCTGGAATGCCTTTAGAATCTGTGCCAGGACTCGCCCAAATCTTCTGCATTCTCCATCTTTTGTTGCAGCATTATCTCAGCATGATCCCAAACACTTGATAGAATTAGATCATAAAAGCAGAACGTGAGCTTTTATGTGTTACAGAAAACGCTCCCGTGTTCAGTTGAAAACGGAGAGAATCCCTGTAAGAATCCCTGAATTCCTATCTTCTATCAGATACAAATGCTCAGTTCTTCCAAACCACCCAAATTTATCAGAACACCTTAGCTTACTCCTTCCCTTCTTCAATATTGTGAATATACGCCATCATAGGGATTGGGGATGACCCATAACTTGGAAGAGGTGGGCCCTACAGTGAGATTAGCAGCAGTAACTACACAAAACATTTGCTTTTGGAGGTAGAGTGGCCTTTACTACCCAGTACTTGGAAACCATCTGGTGTAGTAATTGGAGCAGTAATCTTGATGCAGATTCAATCCTGTTGAATTCCAGGAGGCATCTAGACAAGTGCTGCTGGGGGCCCATGTGTTACAGCCGAACTGTGGCACTGCACAGTAGTTTCCACCACAGCTGTCCTTAGTTCTTACCGGTTTAGCTAACATTGAAGGGTTTGGGTGGAGGCAGTCCAGCAATGTTATAGGAGCTTCGTGGCACAGTGGTTAAACAGCTCTACTGACGCTAAAACTGTGCCCACGAACTGGGGTTCAATCCCAGGTAGCCGGCTCATGGTTGAGTCAGCCTTCTCTACTTCCAAGGTTGGTAAAATGAGTACTTACCTTGCTGGGGTGGTGGTGGTGGGCATGTGTAGCCTGTATAATTAAATTGTAAACGGCCCAGAGAGTGCTTGAAGCACTATGGGACGGTTTATAAGCAGAACACTTTGCTTTGCTGATAATTTTTTAGTTGTTTGAGCAGTTAAAAGATCTCTGGCTGAAGTATTATAAAATAACTGTGGCTATGCCCTCAAAAAGCCTTAGAAGCAGCCATCATTAGGAATTTTTCTAAGGCCAATGCAAGGCAAGGATTTGTCCAAAGGAATCAGTCCAGTTTCTCTACCTTGTGGCACTAAACAAGCTTCTTTGTGTCTCTTAAGAGACTGTGTCCTCCTTGAGAGAATTACCGTATCAGTCTCCAAACAGGAGCTGCAATGATCTCCTTTCTTGCTGAAGTTGGAAAAATTGAAAATCCTCTGAAGATGCTAAGCATCTGTCATAAATCTTGGGCAGGCTCTGTAGTGCTATTGGCAGAGTATAATTTTGTATCTCTGTTTTATTTGCAGGTTAAAAAGTCAAATTCCTGAAATTACGCAGACATTAGAAATCTTAAAACACATGCAAAAGAAAAAGGTAAATAATTTCTGGCTGTTCTTCCTTTCTACTACATACATACATACATACATACATACATACATACATACATACATACATACATACATACATACATACATACATACATACATACATGATAGCTTTTGGCCAATCCAGTTTAATGAAACACTACTCAGGGCATTTTACTTAAGCAGAACATAAAACAGCTATAAGAATAAGAATAATAAGAAATACATTATACCAATAACTAAAACAAAAAGCCAACCTCAGTTTGACAACTGTTAGAGCATATTTGCTAAAGCTATGCAAGAACTGTTGGATATTATCCCCAATCTAATTTCACAGAATAACATTTCTCTGTAAAGAATTAATCTTTCTCACCTGTCAGTCAGCCAACAATTACATGCTCTTGATTAACCTGTTAGGTTTTGCTTCTGACTTCATTTTATTTGTGGCCATAGGAAATATGTTATTTTAATTATTTATTTTGAATATTTTAACCCCACCTTTCTCAATGGAAAAGGACCCAAGGTGGCTGACAATAATGAGGGACAATGCCTCGCTCTGTCTCTGCTTTGACTCCAATTCTCTCCTCTCTCTCAAGGAGTCTACAAATGTAATGGAAACCAGATTTTTATTGGCAGATAATCTCTACTGTAAAGCTTCGGTTCCTCCTACAGATAAAGTTTGTCTGTGGTTGGGGGTAAGTATCTATTGAGTAAATATATCAAGTTCTAGAATGGTAAGGATTTAGTTTTAATGCATGGTTAATTCTGGCCATTTAACTCAGCTGAAAGTTCTTCAGTGGTTTTTGAGTCTTCTATATGCCACATTGAACTCCCACGTGGTTTGTTCTACCTTGTGAATCCAGCCTCTGTGGCTTCTCCCTTTCATGTCCTTGTGTCACTGGAAAACAGCGTGGCTCGAAGGATGGACGCTGAAATGTACTGGGGAAGGACCCGGTTTTGAAAGGCCAAACTTGGAAGGAGTCCTCCAAGCAAGGGCTTGTTTGAAGAATCAGGAAGGGCTCGTCCACTCTCAAGGTTTCTGTGTGGTGGTGCCACAAACTGCCATCATTTCCAGACTGAGAAGTTGTTTGCTTTCCAAACCAGCATTGAGATCAGTTTTCAAATATGTTTTTTCTTTCCCTCTCGGGCAGAGTATCACAACATATATTATAGTTTGCCAGTTCGCATGCTGCGGTAACCACTTGCAAATCACATACAGGAGATACACCCTATGAATGCAAACCATTGATCCATCAGAGCATGTACTGGTGGGTCTTCCGAATGTTCCCCTTCGTGTCATCAGATTCAAAACATGGCATCACGTGGTTGCTCCCCCCCCCCCCGGTTATGCAAGCTCTCTTGCAATTTGTGGTATTAACTGACAAAAGGGAAGGCATTGCAAACATATAACTTGAGAAGGAAGGAAAGAAGAATTCCAAATGAACCCAGGCAGGGTCACATTCTGCCCCTGTGATGGCATTTCTAAGGGATGTTGTGTGTACAACCCTTTCTCTTGTGTAAATGTCCTCCCCACTGTTGTAAAATTTGATGTCGAGAAATAACAATATTGGGATCCATTATTCAGAATCAGAAAGAAGGGCCAGTTTTTTTGCAAATGGCAACAATATTCTGTTATTTGGAATGTTGAAAATCAAAGTAAGGGTTTGGGAAACTTCGCCGTCATTTCTCTGAATCTCCTGAATGAGTAGCATCCTCACACCCCCACCCCTCGGCAACTCTCAGGACTAGTCAACATTTACATATTGAGTACATTTCATACCACCCCATTCTCCAAAAATGAGTTGATTCTTCTCTAGATGTATATACCCTTTGTGTTTTTGAAACACACATAACCTCCCCCCAAATGAAACTCAATTCCATATATCCTTAAAATCATTACATTTCAATATTCCTTTTATGATGGCCAACTGTTATTGTAAAAATGAAGGAAAAGTCCACGTTCTGCCCTTAGTTTCTACAGTTTAAGTTTTATTTCTAGGCCAACGTCATGCTGGAGTACGATATTGACGAAGCCCAGGCTTTGCTAGAAAAAAATCTCTCCACAGCCACAAGAAACCTGGAGTCACTAGAGGAAGATCTGGATTTTCTTAGGGATCAGTTCACAACTACAGAAGTCAGTATCCTTTTAATGATTCACAGGAATCATTGCTTTTACACTGTATCTTTTACACTGCTTTTACGTTGTATCTTTTACACTGCTTTTACGTTGTATCTTTTACACTGCTTTTACGTTGTATCTTTGGGTTTGTTTTTTTTCCTGAAACAGTTGGAGAAGTTCAGATTTCTGAATTCAGAAATCTTGGTTGAAAAATCTTTAGCAGCAAGCAGCAAGAGAGTCGTTCTTACCTCCTGAAAGCAAGTTACCAAAAAAGAAGGGGGGAAGAGAAATAAATCTTATGTAAGAAAGATAAGCTATGATGTCTTTTGGTCAGGTCATTTTGTTTCTAGATAGGTTTTAAAAATTACCTTGTCCAGGCAAGTGTTGCTTTTTCTGTCTTTGCAGCTGTGTCCTCTGGTCATGTAGGTAAGAAAGGATGTAGTGACTGATAGGAGCTGTCTGAAGTCATTTCTACAGCTTCAAAATGGCAGTTGCAATTCTTTCATGTTTCTGTTCTGTCCCCCATTGGCACCTATTTGAAAGCAGTTTCCAACAACACTGTAAAATAATATGACAACCCAGTAAAAATATCCTTAGGCATCCCATGGAAGTGTTCCCAAAAGCTCATTGCTGGCAGAAAAGCCAAGGTAAAAAGAATATTTTAAAAACAATAAATGCTCTTAAAATGTACCAGCATTGAAGGAAAAGTGAGGAACTGAGCCAGCTTTCAAAACCTGAAATGCTATCAGGAAAAACCACTCGTGTGAAGGACAGTCATGCAAAGGCAGTCATGCAGCTGTTTGTCCCTTCTGGCTTACTGTCCACCATACAACTGGGAACACAGCCATTTTTTTCTGTCCAGAAATAATGGCAAAGCATGATAGACAGCGAACAGCTATTCCTTGTTCATCCTCTGCACTTGCATTTCTTTCTCTATCTCTCTTTCTCCCTTCACTGTGCTGTAGCAAACTATGGTTTCCTTAACGGCCTTTTCAGATATGGCTAGGGTTTATAACTGGGATGTAAAGCGGAGAAACAAGGACGATCCTTCACTCACTTCTGCCTTTCCATAAAAAAAAAACACCACTGCACTTGTTTAAGTTTGTAAAAAAGGGGGGGCATCCACAAACGAACTTCCCGGGGTTTACACAGCCGCAGCCCCCCGGCATCCTTTCTGTCTCGTTCCGGTGTCGTCTTGCTCGCAGAGAGACTTGGTGAAACCTGCATTGCAACGCGGATGATGTATGTGCGCCCCCATCTTCCTTTGTCATCAGTGGAACCCTGAGTCCCATCTCCCTTGTTATGCAGCTTGGCTGAAGCGTTGGCCTTGACGCTTCCTCCTTCCTTTGAAACCACCGTACAACGCCCGAGGGTCACACACACAGCATAGCCGGGCAGGGCAGGATTCTATTCGGAAACAAGTGTTTGTTGTGTTCTAGTTTCATGTAATAAACGACATCTGTAAAGTTGTTGGGGTTTTTTTTTTTTTGGTACTTTTATTTCGTTATATTAAAGACAGTGAAACGTAAACCATTCCCGGCAGAAACCTCTTGTGCCTGGTTCTTTTCCACACGAGGAGACCTACACACCTAAAATGTTCAGAGAGAGGCTGAAAGAGATGCAGCAAAGAAAGACAGTTGCCTTTTTAATCTGCTCAAAGATGTGGGATGGTGGAAAACTGTGCTCACGACTTGGGGTTCAATCCCAGGTAGCAGGCTCATGGTTGAGTCAGCCTTCCATCCTTCCGAGGTCGGTAAAATGAGTACCCAGCTGGCTGGCAGGGGTGGGGATGTGTAGCCTGCATTACTGTAAATAAAACTAAACTGCACAGAGACTACTTGAAGTGGTATATAAGCAGAACACTTGGCATTTCTCCCCCTTTTCTTTTTGAACTTTAGTTTTCCACAGGCAGCACCACCAGCCCCTGGAGAGTTTCAAATAGTAGCTTGTGAAATGCTGCAGGGTAAATACACATAAATAATAATAAGAAATAGTGTTCTGCTTATATACCGCCCCATACCACTTCAAGTAGTCTCTGGGCAGTTTACAGTTTTAATTACAGTAATGCAGGCTACCCATTGCCCCCCCTCCCCCCAGCAAGCTGGGTACTCATTTTACCGATCTCAGTCCTTAATATCTTTAATAAAAAGACCATATATAATGAGAGTTGGGAACGAGGTAGGCCTGAGACCCCAGGATCTGTGGTTAGGTACGCTGAGGCATAATGGGCTTTGTTGTCAAAAGGTTTTCCCCTTTTTTGTTTCCTTTTGTGGGGGGAGTACAACTAGAAACGGCACAAATGCAACCGCAGAAGAAAAATGCATCCTTGGGCAATGCACAAATAGACAGTGGCAACCCTTCTGGGCAGCTAAGCAAGATTGGGCCTGGTTAGTACCTGGGTGAGAGACCACCAGAGAATAACAGGTGCTGTAGGCGCCTGGAGTAGGAACTGGCAATCCACTCCAGGATTCCTGCCAAGAAAACTCCATGGACATGGGGTCACGAAGAGTGGTCATGACTGTAACAACACAACACAACACATCACATCACCATTCAGTACTCTTTTCTCCAAGCTAAATATCTGCAGTTATTTTCTTCTTTCCTTCTAAGGCTTGGTCTCCAGACCCCTGCTCATCCTTGTTGCCCTCCTCTGAACTTGGCTCCAGTTTGACTGCATCCTGCTTAATGTGTGTTGCCCAGAACTAGACACAGAATTACAGTTGAGGTCTAACCTGTTCCAAGTAAAGAGGGGGGCACAATATTTCACTATTCAAAGTGCTGGGAGCTGTGGGACAGAAGGAGGAAGTTTTTCATCACTGGAAATCTCCCCTTGCTGAGATTGTCATCTGGTAGCAGTGATTTTTTTGTTATTAAAGGCTTCTTCTTTATAAGCCCATGAGCTGCCAGTGTTAGATATAGGTCTCCTGCTTTGCTTCCAAAAATGTCCGTTTTGTCATTTCTTTTGCTGCCTAGTTGCCCTCAGCACATCCAATCTCACCTGATTTCGGAAGTTAAGCAGGGTCAGCCCTGGTTAGTACTTGGATGGGAGACCACCAGGGAATACCAGGTGCTGTAGGCGCCTGGAGGAGGAACTGGCAAACCACTCCAGTACTCCTGCCAAGAAAACTCCATGGACATGGGGTCGCAAAGAGTCAGTAACGATTGTAAAGACACAACAACAACAAACCCTTCCTGGCAATCTGTCATCGGCTCACTTTGCACCCTTTTTGAAATAGTCAAATGTGAATGTTTCCCAGCCTGCAACGGATTCATGAAATCAAAATAATTGAGTCGCAAAGAGCCAATAAAGCGTTTTAAGTCCAACCCCCACTGATCCATCTTGGATGTGCACCAGCGCCATCATTTGAAAGCCAGACTGTGCTAGAGGCAAACTGGCATGGACTTACCACTAAGTTTAAAAAAAAAAAAAGCCTGTGAATTCTGTTATAAACAGTGTGCATGTTTATTATTACCCTACTCTGTATTAGATTCTTCCACCATGGATTCTGTATACAGATATTAAGATGCCTGATGAAAAATGTCAGAGGAAGAATTTTTTTAAAAAAAAATCATGGACTTTTCTTTACAAGTTTTGAATGTCAGATAATCACATTAACCATTCTGCTAAGTAACAAGCATAATTTTCATCCACACACAGCTAAATACAGCAAGTTTTTGTCACATTTCATTACAGTGCATACAACAGAAAGCTAGGGAAAAAGTACAATAGAATCTTACCCTGGAGGCTCTGATATGTAGATAGATATATAATTTTTTTAATCCAGCATGCATTCTGAGACTGTGGATCCTGTCACCAGAAAAATTTATTTTGTTCATTCTGCCACAGAGCAAAATGAAAAGAAGAAAAGCTTCCATTTTAAACTAGCAGCCTCCAGTTTCTCTTACAGTAGTCAAAACGGTAAAACCAGTTAAGAAAATGAGGTTTGTCATTATACAAAGTCACACCCTTTTAATCTAATTTTTGTTTTTTACAGGATTCCTCCCACCCCATTGCTTATTTGTATAACCTGCCTAAAAATATAAGGCAATAGAAAAAAGATAACATCACAGGTTTTGATCACAATTGGCCATCGACTTGTAAGAGCTTGATAGCTCCTATGCTTTTACAGTAGGACGCCAGTATCTGCTGTGGATTGGTTCCAGGCCTTCCCGTGGATAAGAGAAAACGCCTGCTCACTCACCCCCAAACTGCTGTTTCCTGACAGCAGCTTGCTGTATGGCCGCTGTTTGCTTTACCGATGCTATTTGTGACAACAGCTTGCTTTGTGGCTGCTGAATTATTTAATGTTTTCCTCTGCCAACCATGGATAACTGAATCAGTGGATAATGAATCAGTGGATACGGGGGTCCTACTGTACTTCTAATGCATGACACAGTACCCTAAGGACCCCAGATTGTAGGCAAACATTTCTATATGCAGTTTATTTTCTTTTATCTGGTGCTAGATATCATTTTGAACTGTACCTCTTACAATAAAGAAAATCAAGACAGGAGGAAAAGAGAAACATAATCTGCACCTGATAGATCTTGGTGCCAAGTTTCATTCTGTCACTGGCGATCCAAAGTGTGCTACGTTTTTGTAGCTGTCCCGCTTTTAAAAAAATCTGGCAATATCTCCGCTTCTAGACCTGATTTTAAAACCTTAAAACCCCAGTATTTTAACCCATCTTCAGATTTGGGGAACAACAAACATTGCCTTGATGTATTAATGAAGAAACAGAGCTAAATCTCTACTTCCAAGGTAATTCACTTGCCTTAAAGAGGGTGGGGAGGTGAGCCTGCCTGCGCTTGAATAATTTTAGAAAAATGCAAAGCAAGGTTTCCCTGTCGTCTGCCACTTTTCCAAGAAAGAAAATGATCTGAACTGATGACTTTTAAGTAGCGGAGGGGTTGATAGTTAAGCAGTGCTGATTTGCTTCAGAAATCCAAATTTTAAGATGCCATCCTCAGCACTCCCAAGGAGAGAATCCTTACGAGAACAGCAGGGCTTGCTTCTCAGTACATATGATTAAGCTTGGCAGGATAGCAAGGAGAGGGAACCCCACGTCACGGGTAGAGCCCGCGTAACTTGGCAAATGTCCTGGCTTTGACCCTCAGCCATCTTCAGTTACAAGAATCACAAGGAAGACCCCTCTTGGAATCGGGCTTGTGCCAGTCCAGGTACATTGCCGGATGAACTCAGCATAATGCCCCAAATCCAAAGAACGCTAGCTGTGCTATTAAGGAAGATCTAGGTCCCAGTGGTTTCCAAACTTCAGCCCTCCAGATGTTTTGGACCACAATTCCCACAGTCCTTTGTCGTTGACAATACAGGCTTGGAATTTTGGGAGTTGTGGTCCAAAACATCTGGAGGGCTGAAGTCTGGACACGCCTGATTCTAGGACAAGTGAGTTGAGATTCCCTTCCATGTTAGTCAGAATGCCCTGAGCTCCCTGGGTGGATCAACTTTCATGGCCTTGGACCAATACAGGAGGAGTTATGCTAGCACATGTCCAGCATACGGTGAGTTCACTTGCTGTACCCAGAACAGGGATTATGAGTCCAGCCAGTTTAGAAGATGAAACTAAAAGCCATGGCTCCCTAAGGCCTTTGAAGATACAATAGGACACCCTTACCCACTGATTCACTTACCCACAGTCTAAACATTTTAAAAGAAAAGTCCTAGAAACAGACATTTCTAAATATGAAGTTGCCAGGACTGGCCACTAGGGGGAAACAGACCCTCACTATAATCCACCTTTTTCAGCATCCGGGTTCAGAACGGATCTCCCACATATATTTGGGGGTTCCAACTGCATCCTTTAATACCTGGGAGAAAGACATTTAAAAGCAGGAGCAGCAACAACAATGGACACCACACACACTGTGGTGTTTTTGAAAAGGAAGGAAGGTTGCCAGTGTTTGACCTTAGAAACTGAGTGTAAACCAGGAAAAAAAGATAGGAAACCAACATCCCGAGAAGGCACCGGACATAATGTCAACAGCTTCTGGCTAAAATAGTTCATTATAGGTGTTCCTCATCACCCCTGGCTCCACCCTATCGTTTTTTTCTTGTTTGCCATGTTAAATCTTGGAAAATGCAGTACAGGAATGCCTTGGTCCATACGTTTGGATCATTTTTAAGAAGTGGCTGCAAATATTTAACTCACTTGCTTAGAAAAACATTTCAGAAAGCTAAAGAGATGCCCTCGCTCCACTGTAGATTTGTTGAAAATAACATTGAGATCCATTTTTCACAGAAATACACACAGTTGAGATGGCAACTTGTTTCAAAAAAGGGTGTTTCTTAATCCAATTAAGAAATATAATCGTTCCTTTCATATATTCATTGCCTAAAAACAAAGGTGTTTCTTTGTGTGTGTGTGTGTGTGTGTGTGTGTGTGTGTCTAGAACTATTGATTACAACCCCTTTCAGCTAAATATGCACATTTATGTGTATTTATCCAATCAATAACTCAACTGGAAATCTACTATGGGATAGATCTGTTTTCTTTTATTTCCCCCCACTTCTGGACCTTTTTGTTTCTAGTCCTAGGTGCCTAAAATTCAGGACAGAGTTTGCCACGGTGTAGTTCCAGAAACCTGATGGGAAGATATTTGTGATGTACTAATGCTTGGTTGGAGTAGGCATCATGGAATCAATGCGCTCTCGAAGGAGTGGGCTGCACCCCAGGGAAAGTCCATCAAACCAGAGGAAAGCTAGATTTGTTCTTGTGCCAACACATTAACGCATCTACTCATTTATCATCATGAGCCATTAAATCAATTCTGACTGATGGCAAGCCTTTTTTCAGAAGGTTTCCCATTCACTTTCTCTAGGGGGCACCCCAGGATGGTGCAACGTGCCTAAGGCTACCCAGGCTAGCTCTGCTCAAAAGGTGGAGAATCAAATGCCCAGCAGCCACTGGCTACACAGTCAGATACAAAAATAGTACCTGTGAAAGGGATCTGGGAGTCATGAGTTCGCAGTGTGACATGGCGGCCAAGAAAGCCAATGCAATTCTTGGTTGCATCAACAGAGGCATTGTGCCTAGATAGAGGGAAGTGATAGTACCACTCTATCCTGCTCTGGTCAGACCCCCACCTGGGGTACTGCGTCTAGTTCTGTGCACCTCAATTTAAAAAGGATGTTGACAATCTTGAATGGATCCAGAGGAGGACGACCAAGACTATTAAGGGTCTGGAAGAAATATCTTACAAGGAGCAGCTTAGGGAGTTGGGAATGTTTAGCCTTACAAAAAGGAGGCTGAGCGGGGATACGATAGCTATGTTTAAATATGTGAAAGGATGTCACATTGAAGAAGGGACTGGTTTGATTTCCATGGCTTCAGAGACTAGGATTTGGGGCAATGGTCTCAAACTACGGGAAAAGAGATTCTATTTGAGCCTTAGGAAGAACTTCATGACGGTTAGAGCTGTTCGGCAGTGGAATATGCTAACATGGAGGGAGGTGGAGTCTCTTTGGGGGGTTAAGCAGAGGCTGGATGGCCCTCTGCCGAGAGTACTGTGATGGGGGTTCCAGCATGGCAGGGGGTTGGACTGGATGGCCCTGGAGGTCTCTTCCAACTCTGTAATTCTGAAAACCACTGAACTATAGGTACAGTTCTCAGAAGTAGTTTCCCATTCCCTTCCTCTAGGGGGCGACCTGGAACTGTGCAATTTGCCCAGGGGTACCCAGGCTGGCCCTCTTTCTAGGTATCACTCAAAGTACAACTTCAGTCTGGATCAGACTCTCTTATGAACATTTGTAACAACAAAGAAACAAAAATACTATGGCACCATTGAAGTAACATAGTTTGCTCTGTTTGTTGTTGCTAAAACAGACCTACACTGTTACCTTGTTGAAAACGGACACCATGGAAGGTGGTTATTTGTATAATTGCTCCCCTGCCTCACTGTAACCAAATGTTACTTTCTCTCCATATAATACAAGCCTCTTCCCTGTTTAATTCTATTGGAAATAGAAATAAGGTGAGCTTTGATCTTAACGGCTGGGGCTTTTGACTGTTTTGTTTAAGTATTAAAAAGACACCTTTATTTTTGACATGGTTAAATTGCTCCCGGCTGCAGAAGCAAAGCCTGTCACCCTGGAATCTGACACTGCAGTGAAAATACCATGTGCCCATTTGCAAAATTATCTGTCACATGACCAGATGAAAAAAAAGACACATTTAATCTCAACAAGCAGTATGTTATGTATGGATAGATAGATAGATAGATAGATAGATAGATAGATAGATAGATAGATAGATAGATAGATAGATAGATAGATAGATATCCCATAATTATCCATAATTATCTGTCTGGGAGTTCTCCCAGACAGACAGATTACAGGGCTCACTTGAAAGAAGGGCCTCAATTGGAAAGCTTTGAGGCGAAGCTAGGCCTGTCCAATCCCCTTTTAAAGTCATCTAGGCCAGATGCCATTGCTGCCTGCTGTGGCAGGGAGTTCCACAGGTCCTCCCAATATTCCTGTTCCTTCCCCAGGGTTAGATGGGAGCATTCTTTCTGACAAGGAAACTAGGCATAGTTAAACTTCAAAGCCTCCCAGGGGAGCCTCGTTCAGTGTCGATAAAGTGTCGGTGCGGAACTCCCAGAAGGGAGAATTATGGGATTTGTCATCCAAGAAAACTGAAAATCCCATCCTTACACAATAGATGCTGTCTTCTTGAACACAAAACAAAACTAATATATCCCCAGACTCCATTGCTTCTTAGTTCAATCAAGACCTCGGCCAGGGTCACCTGACAAGGTAGCCGCCATGTTCATTACCTTGGCGGGAACTTTTCCTGTGCCAACTTCCTAAAATTCCCCAGCTTGTGAGGGATTCCAGCTCTCTGTTTTAAATTAAAAATCCTGCCATGCCGATGGACATCACAAAGCAATGGCCTGGTTTTATCGATCCTCTCCTGTTTGAAATGGTACCGAGTGCGGATTTGCCCCCCGAAATATACCCATGTTAATCTTGGTGAGTGAAAACAAAACCACCACTCCAAAACCCTGTGCAACCTTTTACCTCTGATACAGATGTCCTTTCCTTTCTCTCTTGCCTCCGCGTGCCCAACGTGGTCCTTTCTAAACCTTCTCTGGCCCGTTCTGCGCACCAACTGTACGTTCTTTGCACCCACAAATGTCACGGCACATCTACCTGATGACTTGATTCCCCCTCAGGCACTGGAAATACTTGTCGTCTCCAACCTGCGTGCCTTGCACCCCTTTACTCCCTGAAAGCCAAACTCAGCTGGCTCATTATCCTGCAATAAACAAGAGCCTTCCTTAAACACACGTAAGCCCCTTCTGAATCCCATCCTCCTCTCCTCATCCTCTGTCCACCGCCACCCGCCCTTCTCCCACACTTCTCTGGAGCTTTCTCTTATCCTAACCCCTCTTCTGTGTTTGTGCTTCTCCATGGCTGCCGGCGAAAGGCACACAACAGGCCCCTAGCTTGCTTTCCCCAACAGTCATGGCAGTCCTCTTGAGCTCACTTGTGTTTGCTCTCTCTCTCTCTTTCTTTGAAAAACAAAGGCGGTTACTTCACGTCCTTCTTTGTTCCGCAACTAGTTTTGTACCGTGACAGCGTTGGTCGCGATCACGTGGTTTTGTCCCTGTTTCGGTGTTCCCATGGTCATGATAACGTGTCTCATGACAAGTGTTACCTCACGGTCTTGTACCGTGACAAACACTGAATTTGTCTAGCTTCCTTTTTTCTTTTTCTTTTTCTTTTTTTTTTGGGGGTGTGGCTTAAAAAATTCTATTTTGATAATTCACTTCTGAAAAGTCAAAATTAAACAACAACAACCCGGACACAGTTTTCTGAGAGAAACGAATGTTTTGTGGCGTGACAGTCATTACTACACGGTGTCTTGTCTCGGAACAGAAAGCGGGAACAAAGAGTGACAAGGGAAAACCCTAGCCCAGCACCAGGTACAGGTATTGTCACGCTTGGCACCCATTCCAGGGGGACGTGGTCGAGACAAATTTCAGTAGCTGTGCGAAAGACGTGAAGTAACATTTTTGTACTGCTCCTAAGCTCAATGCTAGCAGAGACAAAACGGATGTGAAGTAACCGCCAAAGAAATATATTTACTCTTTTTAGGGGGAACAGGGGGTGATGCTCTGTCTCTTCCCCGGCCATGGTTGCAGCAACTTCTCCCTTCCCAAAATTATTTAAAACAACCCCACAAGTAACTGGATGTCCATGGGGAACCTTCATCCTCACCTCCGTCGCGGCAGGAGACAGTCAATGAAGAACATGTATGACACAGGGCTGAGCATTTTCTCAGCGCTGACAGCAACGTTTTCATAGCAAAACTCCAAATTGGGTGGCTTTTCCCAATTAATATCCCTAACAATTATTGGCTGCTCGGCCAGATTGGGCAGCTTCGAAGCCAGCACCGGAGGTGCCGCTGCCTGACTTTTGGCCTGACAAGGAAAACGTCTCCGATTGATTGGGCTGCATTTTAATGGACCTCAGTAATGAACATTTTAGCCTTCCCTCTGAAAACAACTGGTGGATACTTTAGCAAGTGAAAATAGAAAGATAGACACCTTCCTCCTTCCTGTATGGCATTCTTCCTTTCCATAATAACCAGCAGCTTATCACGAACGACCATGTTACACTTTAATTTTCCTAAAATAGATATTGATAGAAGCCGGTCGTTCCCACCCCCTACTGAATACACTTTCTGAATATGCTTCATGTTTCCCTTCCGGGCTCCGTCGTCCACACAAAGCACGGAACAACGAAATTTATTTCAAACAGGCCATGTAAAGTTCCCTGACCCTGACTATCCCATAAAGGATCTCCTTCTGCCTTAACACTACAATATAAGCATGCATCCGGATTCATTCCTACGTCACAGGTTCCACAGCCCTTTGGGTTTCAATTCTTTGGAGCTCCACAGCACCAGCTATTGGCATTCATCATCCTACCACCACCTTTTTTTGATTCCTCCACGCCGAGTTCATCTGTAGCAAGGGATGTTCGGGTTAACCAAGTTCATCCTGTCATTCGGCCTTCCTTTGATTTTTAGGCCCTCGATTAACACAGGCACCTCCTATCGGATTTCACCACCTCTTCGGAGGAATGTACTACGTTGGGGACGAACCCGCTCTTGACCCCTTCCCAGCCTTCCTGGATGGTGATTTCCCCTCTTTTCACCAGCTCATAGATATCCCGAGTCAGGTCAGTGAAGGCTTTCTCCACATTAATGGCGTCTCGGGCCGAGGTCTCAATGTACTTCATGCCGTAAGCCAGGGCCAGCTTCTCGGCCTCGTGCCGGGTGACTTGGCGCTGGGTGTCAAGGTCACATTTGTGGCCCACCAAGACGAAGACGATCTGGTAGGGCTGGACGTGGGCTTTGGTCTCCTCGAGCCATTCGTGAACGTTCTGGAAGGACCGGCGGTTGGTAATGTCAAACAGCAGGAGGCCGCCCACCGAGTTCCTATAGTAGGCGCGGGTGATGGATCTGAAAGAGAACGAAAAGGGAAGTAAAAGGCAATTTCAAAGAGGTCAACGCTGATTGGAAACCAACCACCCCCACCCCAACCTGGTTTTGTTATTGTTGTTATTTGTTTGGAACAGCCGATCATTGCAAATCGACTCAGGGTCATGTTCTCACTGAAATGAAAAAGAAGTGCACGAAGAACCACAGGAAAACTATCTGTTCAACCATGATCTTGAGTTTTCTGCATCTATTCCTAAAATTCCTATTTTTGGTTATTTTTGAGATTTCTGATGCCCCAGTGTTGGGTTTTTCTGCTCCCTCCCTCCCTCCCTCCCTCCCTCCCTCTCTCTTGCTTGTCACCATCCAGTAAACCAGGCGGGGCTATTTCCACTGATGTCTTGGCAACCGTAGATGTAAGCATCCAATCAACGGGGAAGGCGCATCCAATGAACCCATTCACCGTTCTCCTCCTAACAAGCTGAGTTCCCAGCAGGTCAGGAAAAAACCCAACTGAGCCTCCAACTGTCCCTTTTAATATACGACAGCTACGCTACTGCACCCTCTTTACGGTTGCTATTTTAAGCACCTACTGTTGTGCCGGAAGTTGGTAATCCAGGAGGTGCTGTTGGGGGGGGGATCTCAAAGGCCAAAGTCCCCCCTCATTTCCCATCTCCTTTGCAAAGGTCAACAGAACCAACCAGTCCTTTCCCCCTGCTTCAAAACGTTCTGGGTATTTTGGCTAGCTCAGAACATCTTATGCATCACAACTTGGTAGCCACCCAACAAGTCAGTTTCAACATGTGGAAACAGTGCCAGGTCTACGGCTATCTTCTTGGGCTGAAAAGCTTTTGGAGTGGAAGGCACTGAAATCTAAGATCAAGGGTCAGTCTAGGCCAGTGGATCACAACCTTGCGTCACCCAGATGTTCTTGGACTGCAATTCCCAGAAACTCTGGACAACACCACGGGTGGTGAAGGCTTTGGGGAGTTCCAGTCCAAAAACACTCAGGTGACCCAAGGTTGGGAACCATTGGACTAGTTCTGTGGTAGTGGCCCTTCGGCACTCCAGATGGCTTGGACCACATCTCCCACAGTCCTTGGTCATTGGCAATACAGGCTTGGAATTCTGGAAGTTGTGGTCCAAAACATCTGGAGTGCCAAAGGTTCGCCACCATTGGTCTAACTCAATGGTTCTCAATCTTGGGTCCCCAGATGTTCCTGGATTGCAACTCCCAGAAGCCTCCACCACTCGCTGTGTTGGAAGGGGTTTCTGGGAGTTGCAGTTCAGGAACTTCTGGGGGCCCACAGGTTGAGAACCACTGGTCTAGCTGAATAATATCAGAGTAGCAAGCAGTCTCCAGAGGAGTTGGCCCTAGATCTCATTGGGGACGATGGGAGCTGGAATCAAGCACATCTGGTAGGCACCAACCTGATGAAGATTATATCAGAATAGTGGGCTAGGGTGTTGTGAGACCCAGTTTCTAAGCCTTCCTCCCATATATTGCCCTCTGGATGATCTTGGGCCGGTCATAATCTGTGAGCACAAAACCACCCAACAAGGTTGCTGTTATGTGGGTAAAATGGATAGTGTTGGCAATAAAGAGAGACAGACAGACAGACAGACAGACAGACAGACAGACAGACAGACAGACAGACAGACAGACAGACAGACCATGTTCCTTGTCTTGAGCATCTATGGTGGTGGGAAAGATTGGGCGTCTCTTAGCATTTTTAAGAGCTGCCCCATTGCCTATTTTATTCAAAAGGAACAAGACGCACTGGTGTAGGTTTCTCCCTTGGGTGCAAATGTCTGACTTCAACCCCGGGATTTATAAAAGAAGCACCTATTCTTTAACTGAGAAACCCAGCGGTTTGGCCCACTTCAAAAACCTTGGGTCTATCTTGTGGCACAGAAAGGGGAGCCTATCCAAGGACCAGTCAACCTTCTACGGTCAGGACCCTCAACCCCATTTGGCATTTGCTGGCCCAGTTGCATAGCCCTGAGATGCGCCATCCACAAGCATCTCTCTGCGAGTGTGTGTGTGTGTGTGTGTGCATGTGTGTTTGGCTTCGTCGTGTTGCCCAGAGAGAACCCCTTGACAACATTTTGGCAAATTAATGTTGAAAGCATGCTTGCTCTCTCCATGCACTGAGTTATCAAGGGTGGGTTAGCTTCTCCCCAGCACTCTTGAAGGCTTCTCGTCTTCCGGTGCTTACTCAGCAGGTCAAAGACGTCCTTTCGAAGCATGTGGTACAGCCCTCTCTGGGTGGGTGAAGCCTGGAGGCTGTGCCACCTTAAAACATACACAAAGGAGGAAAGCTCTCCTGGGAAGTTTCTCCTGCATTGGACCTCTTGGGGAATGTTGAAAGCCTACAGATGAGTCCCCCGATAGCCTTATTTCTCTCTCCCGGTCTTCCACACACACACACCCAGGAGACAGGCAAGGTTTCATAGTATAGATGCCAGGCCGAGAGAAAAGGGTTCGTTCGCCCACACAAATAAAGAGTACCAGCATATTCTTTGCCCTGGTGCGTCTCTGCTCCTGCAGGGCCGGCCCTGTCCTTGCGCCAAGTCAGGTGCCTGTTAGAGAGGCTGCCTATTGGTGGGGTGCCACCAGAAGGACACGATAAATGGTAGATCTTTTCTTTTTCATTTCCTGGCAGAGGAACCGGAGTGGGGTGGGGTTGGGGGAGCTTCTGCCCCATATCCCAAAACAACTCCGCTGGCTTTGGGGACCTCCCATTGTCAAACAAGTGTGGGGAACGTGTGCAGTGGGGTAGCATCGTTCCCCGTGGCAGGCACCCCAAACCAATGGCAGCCACTTTATTCCCCCCAACAAGATGACCACTGGTATTTATTGTGGCTGGACTTTGTGAGACCCGGATCGCCCCGCCTACGAGGCTGGACCTGGGATGGAGCAGCCACAAGGTCTCTGCCCCCTGGCGCCGACATGTCAAGGGCACCCCAAACCGAGCGGTGAGCCGATCGATTAATAGGGAGGAAAATAATTGATCAGGCCCCAATCTCCTATTATTGGAAAGCACAGAGGTTTTTTTTTCCTCCAGGAGGGGATGGGTAGGGGCCACGCAATCTTCTCCACTTCCTTGGGGGAGGGAGGGCTTGTGTCACACATCTGGGCAGAGCGTCTCCTGTCCTGGATGCTAAAACTGCTCCTTCAGGGATGACCTGGCTGGATCAGACCTTCTCCCCCCCCCCACCAACCACCCCCACTGTCTCCTTTTCAGGATGCATCCCTCAGCCTTTTCTTTTCAAGGGTAGCTGGAAGAGAAACTCCAGGGCTGGAAAGAATCAAGCTTCAAACCCCCCACACACACACACCTGGGTCCCCAGATCTGTCTCACCTACACAGGGGGACAGTTGCCCCACAACCAAGGCCGCTTCTGGGGATTGGGGAGGGTTCTGAAACGATTCGAGGGGGGGGAGGATGGAGAGAGGCCGTCAGCCCTTGCATCTCCCCCCCACACCTGTTCTATGTCCCCCCCCAATCCACCCGATCCAGGCAACAGGCCAGCCTGTGCCCCCCCCTTTCCCCCCTCCGCCGCCCTTCCTCTTCCTCTTCCTCTTCTTCCTCACCTGAACCTCTCCTGCCCGGCGGTGTCCCAGATCTGCAACTTGATCCGTTTGCCCGGCTCGATCTCGACCAGGCGCGAGAAGAAATCCACTCCCACGGTGGGGTCGGAGACTTGGGCGAAGCGGCCCTCGGTGAAGCGGCGGATCAGGCAGGATTTGCCCACCGTGGAGTCCCCGATGACGATCAGGCGGAACTGGTACAGCCAGATCGCCTCCATGCCCTCCGGAGTGCCTCCCTGACTGCCTGCCTGCGGGTATGTGCGTGTGTGTGTGAGAGAGTGAGGACCCGTGGGGTGAGTGGCGGCTCCCTCGCCTTGGCTACCTCCTCCTCTGGCCCGCTCCTTGGTCCCCGGAGAGGCCGCACGCTGCAAGGAGCTGGGCGTGTGTGCGTGTGCGTGTGCGTGTGCGTGTGTGTCCACCAGGGATGCTGCGGTGGCCACGCTCCGTCGGGGAAAAGGGGGTCGGCCGGCCGGCCCGGAGGAGGCCCCGACCCCTGCGCCCCTTAAGCCGGCGGGGGATGCTGGTGGGCGAGCAGGCAGGCGTCCGTCCGGTAGTGTGTGCGTGAGTGTGTGGGAGGGGGGGCGGTTTGATGGCGGCGGCGGCGGCGCTCCCCCCCCCCGCCTTCTCTCCTTCCCTCTGCGGCTCTTCCTGGGGTCTTCCCAGAGCGGAGCGATCGAAGGTTGCGGTGGGTCTCCTCGAGAGGAGGCCTCTCAACCTCGTTGGAGGGGAGGGGGGGGAGGCGAGGCGATCCCCGGGCTACTTTACCTGCCTCTTCGTGCCCCCTCAAGGGAAAACCCACAGCAGGAGGAGCAGGAGAAGGCCCTTGTCCTGCGACCCCCCCCCCAAACCGCAGCCTGGTTCTTGCGAGGATTCTGTTCACACGGTCGGCTCGAATCGCATCTTGGGCCTCTCTTCCTCTGCCTTTCCTTCCGTGTTTTCTTTCTTTCTTTCTTTCTTTCTTTCTTCCTTCACCTTCCTTCCTTCCTTCCTTCCTTCGCTTTAGCCCGCAGCTCCGCCCTGCGTCGGGGCCAGTCTCTCCATCCGTGCCAGGGGATGAGGGGCCTTGTAGTGGAGGGTGACACGCAGAAAGGCTCGGAACGCTTGCCAGGCCAAGGTTCGCTTGGAGAAGACAACCCCCTCAAAAAATAAAATAATCAAGATATGGAAGAGGGAGAGGGGGAAGAAAAAACACCTCCACGCGATTCCTTGCCCCAACCCGGCGGCTTTGGTCTTGTCTTCTTCTCGAAGGTTGTTTCTGATGCTCCTTCCTTGGGAGTCCTCAGGCCGCAGGCTCTTGCGGGCGGCGCAGAGATAGCGATGGGAAAGCGGGCCGGAGAGCCCCAGCCGTCCTGAACCCGGGGGTTGGGGTTGGGGGGTTGGGTTGGGAAGGGAGCCCGATCCTCCAAGCGTTCCCGGGCCTTTTAAAGAGAAGCCAAGCGACGGGCGAAGATACCTTCTGAGATGCCCGAAGGTCTTCCGACGAGCAGGGGAAAAGGCACTCAGACACACGCGCAGAGAGAGAGAGGGGATGGGTTGGGGAGACAAAATGAGGCCAGATTCGGCCCTGGTCAAGGGCGTCGGGTGAGGCTGAAGATAATTCTAGGGTGGGTGGGTGGGGGGGGAAAGGGGCGTCCAGCCTCCGCCTTGTTTGCTGCCGACCTCCTTTGCCGGCTCGGCCACCCCCCCTCCACCGCCCCCACCTGCGAAGATGCTCCGCGCGTCAAAGATGGAGAGATGCAGGCGAAGAAGAAGAAGAAGAAAGAAGGAGAGCGGATGAAATGGCAGCATCAGCACCACCAGCAGCCCGTCTGACTCATCATTGGCAGCCGCCGCCGGGCCGTACTCTTCCGAAGAGGAGGGCAGTCCCTTCCCCCGCTTCTCCTCTCCTACCGCCTTGCTTGGAAAAGAAGCGCCCTCCAAATTGAGAGAGAGAGAGAGAGAGAGAGAGAGAGAGAGAGAGAGAGAGAGAGAGAGAGAGAGAGAGAGAGAGAGAGAGAGATGACTTCCTACGATGTGACTTTTATATGGATTACCATCCATGATTGCATTGACTGATTTCCTAAGAACAACAGTGTTTTCCATGTTGTTTTCCCCCTCCTAATAGATTTCCTTTTTCTTTTTGCATGTTCTTTGTAGCTTTAATGTTACCTTTTAATGTTCTAAGATGCCTTTTCCTAACCCCCTGTTCTTAACTTGAATATGTCTGAGATGTTTTGGGCTGTATATTGTCCCTCATTATTGTAAGCCACCGTGGGTCATTTTCTGAGGAGAAAGATGGGGTAAAAAAAATACTCAAAATAAATAAATAAATGTTAAAGACTGACTTGTATTTCTCCTTTCAGGTGGAGCCTAGATAGAAAGCTGACTGGAGTAGGGGATGGGGGGGGTGAGGAATCCTTCAAAATGTAGCCCTGGAGGAGAGCTTTGTGGATAACCCTGGACTACCAGAACATTGTGCCTAGATGCCCTCAGCACATCCAATCGCGCCGGATTTCGGAAGCTAAGCAGGGTCGGCCCTGGTTAGTACTTGGATGGGAGACCATGAGGGAATACCAGGCGCTGTAGGCACCTGGAGTGTAGGAACTGGCAAGCCACTCCAGTATTCCTGCCACGAAAACTCCATGGACATGGGGTCACAAAGAGTCAGTCACTACTGTAATGACACAACACCAGAACATTTCAAGCCTGGACTGTCTCTGAAGCCACTGAGCATGGTGGTGGGAGGGAGAGTTTTTCCCCTTCCTGTCCTTGGAATTCGCCTCTTGAGCTGTACACCACCCTCCCGGGTGATGACAACAAAAATGACAACAACAAGTACACAAGGGTCTTTCTTGAGCCCTCTCGCACACCCAAGCCACAGTCATGCTGTTAGGTTACCTAGGAGATATTAAAAACATGAGATCATTTTTGAAATGCAGCTTATGCACTCCCTGTTGCCTCTGGGCACCGCCAGCGCCTTTCTCTGTCCCTCACATGGTTTGACAATAAGGAACGTGTGGCATTCACCCAGCATCTCCTCATGTTCTTATGACAAAAAGGGAAATGAAAAGAAAGAAAGAAAAAGAAGAAGAAAAAGATTCCTTAAAGCCCTCTCTGCGAACTCCCTGTTCCCTGATCTCCTTGCCCTCTGAAGATGCCAGCCACACAGTCTGGTGAAACATCAGGAAGGAAAACTTCCAGAACACGGCCAAACAGGCCGAAAAAACTCACAACAACTCACTAGCGTTTCCATCAACCTTCACTAGTGGCTGGGTTTGCAGTGACTGCACAGAAAAGTTAGGATTTTGAGCTTACCCTGATCCAGAAGGAAAGACATTTTTGCAGCCGTAATGTAGGAATCGAGGAAATAAAGGACAGGAGAGAAAGGTTCACCCATGAATATCTCTCCTCCTGTAATACGGAGTGTGTGTTTGTCTCACAAAGAACTGTTGGAACAATTCACCACTGTTCTGTTTGGTAATGCTTGCAATCTAAATTTAAGCACACGTGTATAAAATAATCGTGCCCTGTGTCCCATGTTAATCCTGCCTTGACATCTCTCTGCCCTTCCTCTCCTTGGTGCATTGTCAAATTTCAGACTATGCGCCCTGGGCTCCTGCACTCTCTAAAGTGTGATGTCAACGGATGGTGCTAAACAAACAAACAACTGCCTCCAACCAGCACCAACCTAGATATTTGGGTTTATTATATATAAATTACATTCTAAGACACATTTTCACAGGCTACAGCATTAGGAGACGATGCTGTCTTACTGATAAAAAGCTGTAGGGCTCCATCCAACTGCTACAATATTCTATTGTCCTTTGCATAGTACAGCTAGGGAATTTTTTTTAAGTCTTATTATACAGAAGTTAGCCGATAAGCCCATGGAGCACAACATGGCCTTACTATTACAAGACACTGGTTTATACACAACCTTGCAAGTGGCGAGGTTTCTCAATATGGTTTTTCAAACACACACACACACACACACACACACACACACACACACACACACACACACACACACACACACACACACACACAAACCGGACAGGACAGCTACAATAGGGAGTAAGATGATTCACTTTGGGCAATCTACTCATTGCTGAGTACTCCTGATGTATGCACAATGAGCTCTGATGTATGAACACTGTTTACCTTATATGACGACTTATGTATTTTATGTGTCTCCTTTAACAATTAATGGGCTTATAGCTGTAATAAACTTGACTTGACTTGACTTGCTGCCCCAACAAGAGTAGATTGCTGAAATCAATGGGCCTTGACAACACTTATGTAAGTTCCCTTGAGTCAGTGGGTTGGGATGCACAAAAGAAGTTAAACACAACAGCATCCTAAAATATGCAACACGGAGACGTCTTTGTTGCTTGCTGGATGTCCAACGTTTCCTAGGGCAGTAAAAAAGAATCTCTCTCTTTTTTGTCTTAGTAAATGGTTTTTTTTTGGGGGGGATCCTTAACCCTACAGATATTTAGGGTTTCCAATTCCTCTCAACCAGAAAGGGATTGTGGAAAACATCAGAGAAGACTCCACCCCAGCTTCTCAAGGGTTTAGTTCTTAAAATAGTGAAATAAAGACAGGCCAGCAAACCCACCCCTCTACAGTACAACAGCAGGAAAATAACAAAAAACTACATCATCTGCTACTGGAATGCGTTCATTCGGACAAAACTAAGATCATCTTTCCAGAGACTTCATTGAGACAAAGGTACTGCTTTTAAAATAAGCATGGCCTAGACTGGAATATTTGGTTTTCTTTCTCTCTTTCTTTCTTTTTTTAACCCAAAGCATCAATGTTTTTGAGAAACCCCGTTGCCATTTTGACCTTTCAATAGTTATTATGATGATTCTGATGTCAAGGATTCTGTTCTTGACAGGATGGCTGACGAGTTGATTTGTGAATAACATTTATTTTCTTGTAGTGGCAATGAGTTCCAAAGACAAGGCACAAGATACAGGACATCACAATGACGACAACAGGATGCTGGATTTATCTCGTGCTTTCACGTTTTCAGAATAGCTGCAATCGCTCAGGCAGCCTGGTAAAGTCCATTCATAAGTGATCCCCTGTCCTGCTGTTATGGGAAGACTGAGGTCAAATGGCAGGTGTCCACGAAGGCCATGAGGTGCATTTTAAGGCAGAAGTTGATTCAGGTCAGGGATTTCTTGATTGGAACACAGTCTGTTAGTTATCAGCTGATATCACCTCTCAAGATGTGGAGCCTCGCAATGCCATGGATCACTCCAAGACATGGGAACTTCAGTCTAAAACATCCAGCGGGCAGCAGGTTGACACCTACATGGCAGTGTCCTCTTTGAAGGAGAATGCGTAGTCATATTCTCAGATCCCTGATCGTTGTGTCTAGCTTTTTGATTATCTCTACTCAGAGGAATTCACAGCATGCTTAGAAAATGTGTAATGAAAATGCATAGAAAAGTAGGCAACCAACCAATAAAATACCACCATTAAATTTATAGGGCCTGATTACTGCAAGGCAATCAATCAATGGCTCCCAATGCTGGGTTCCCAGATGTTCTTGAACTAAAACTCCCAGAAACCTTCACCACTAGCTCTGCTGGCCAGGATTTCTGGGAGCTGTAGTCTAAGAACATCTGGGGACCCAAAGTTAGGAACCGCTGATTTAAAGAGTGTATTGGTGTTGGCACTAACATCTGGATTTGGCCTCTTAGGCTGGATCAAAGCCTCTCCAGCCAGCTGAAAGGTTGCCCTTTACTTTTGAATGAGATATGCAAACCTCCTTCTAAAACAGGAATTCTTTTTTTTAAACTGAAGAGGAATTAGGAAAACTATCCAGGCATTGCTTCATTTTCTCCCTCTTCATTCTTTGGCTTTGATTGTGCAAACCAATTTAAAAAAATGAAATTTGAAAGCCTCATTATCTCCTCATCTGCTGCTACTTTAAAGCAAGTCCATCAACTACCGTATCTTATTGCTCCCTTGTATGGAACATCATTGTTCCGACGCTTAAAATATGGATTCAGAGCTACATTTCCACTGGCCACAAAAAATATGTTTCTGTGAATAAGCAAACAATACATATACATACATCAAGAATCCTGAGTAGTCATGCCTGATGAAAGACCTACTAAGTCAGGGCTGGCCAAAGGTATTCTGCCGTCTGAGGCAAAGGACACGCTGGTCCCTCCTTCCCGAATCACATATACAAAAAAGTCCTCTTTGATTGTGATTTCAAGTATGCGGAACCAGACAAAATGGTTGTTCGTGGCCCACCGGTAGGCCACAAAGTACTTTTAGAGACAGACATTACACTGGCAAGAGGGATTATTTCTTTGGCTCAGATGAGAACAACTCCCACGCTCACGTCCTTACAAAGAGCCATGTTTCCTTGGCATCAGCCCGTAGGCTGAGGTATCGCTGCTTGGTGGTTGGCCCGTAACCTCCATAACCCACTCTGAACAGGCAAACAAGGACCGTACCACACTACACAAGAGGCCATAAGGCCACACTTAAAAACTCCTTTATGAAATGTTCACACCTCTTCTGGTTTGCTTCCTGGACACAGATCCAAAAAGAGCAGAATAACCCAAGCTGTAATCCGTCAGTGGTTCCAAAGGAGAAGAACAGAAACAAAAAACAACCACCCGGTTCTTCGAGACCTTCCTCTCAGCTAATGACCTGGTGCCTTCTCCGGCTGCTCTTGGGCCAAGAGAGAAGACCGAGCCCTTCACGGCTCAGAGGTTGCAAAAAAGGACTGGAAATATCTGGACGAGGAATGGCAATGAGAAACCAAATCCCTGGCCTTCATCCCAAGAACTTCATTTCAGCTTCTTCTTTCCAGCCAAGGAGCGCAGGGGCAATGACCCTTCGACCCACTCGTTTGCCGTGGCCATCATTTCCTGCCAAAAGGCAACCTCTTCTTGGGTGGAATCCATCCAGTCCACCACGATCCCATAGCTAGAGCCTTTGAGGGAGAAAGAGAGAAGACAGGATGGTCTTAGACAAGTTTTAAGGATTAGTCAAGTTCATGGAGAACAAGGGCATCCATGGTTATTGTGATGGATGCCTAAGGACAGCCTCTGAGAGATAGGCAGGAGATTTCTCAATGCCATTTGCAGGGAATGGTAAGCAGGGGAAGACCTCTGCTTGGGAATACCCTGAAGCAACTGGTGAGCCACTGTGTGAGACAGAATGCTGGACTGGATGGGCTGTGGCGAGGAAGGCTGTTCTTATGTTCTTATATCCGTAGAGGTGACTTCAAAAAGAGGCCATCACAACCAACGAATGCCCATTTCCTGCTGGTTGCAGGACGGGAAACAGTCTTTCTCCTTTGCCAGGGCAGAAATGGGAGCCGACTATGTTGGGTTGGTCTGCATGTGTTGGGGGAGATCCATCTAGATCATTCTAGGCCAGATTGGTTGCAATTTGGATCATTTGCAGATGCTCCTATTACCTGTCCCAAGACCCAGTCGGATCCCTCCCAGAAAGTGGTTGGTCAGTTTTTCATGATCCCAGACTGTCAACTCCACACAGGCGTCTTTCAGATCTTCCGTGTGAAATCCGTCGTACACAATCGTATGGTTGAAGACGGGATTTGAATCTCTCTTGATGATTCGGGTTTTTTGGTAGCTTTTCTTACTTGTGTCTGGAAGGACATAGCTTGGAAAGAAGAGAAAGCACACAACAGATCACGGAGAACATTGGGAGATGTCTATTTATGCGCATCTTCAGGTATTTCCAGGATCCCACTACAATGTCAATGTGCTCAACACCCACACAAGTGCTTTCACCCCGGCTTTGTGTGGAGCGGATGTTGCTCTGACTAGTGTCCCATTTTGCAGACATGAGGACTGAGGCCAATAAAGAAAAAAATAGAAGGCAGCCGTTCACCTGGAAAGTGAAAGCAATTCATGGCCAACAATCCTAGAGCTGGTTTCACCTTTGTGGGAATAACCACATGAATCAAAGTGAAACTACACAACAGGCATTCTTTGCCACGCACAGAATGCATGCGGCTGGCCCACCACCAGAAATGCAAACAGACATGGATTAAATAGTGGCAATTTGCCAGTACAACACAATTAACTACACATGCGCTGGCTGAAAGCAGTCTAGTCAAACAGTGGTTCCCAACTAGGGCCCCCCAGATAATTCTTGGAATACAACTCCCAGAAGTCTCTATCACTAGCTGTGCTGGCTGGGACTTCTGGGAGTTGCAGTCCAAGAACATCTGGGTACCCAAGGCTGGGAACCAAGTCGCTAGAAGTTACATTTTTTTGCTTAGCTGTGTAACAGGATTCTGGCCAATGTCTCTTATCTGTGATGACACACAAGCTCTTCAATTCAAGAATTCAGAGGAATGTTGAAATCCTTCTCACTAGCTAAACGGCATGGCCTGCTGGACTACAGCGCCCATCATTTCCAGGCATGATAACTGGGGATAATAAGGACTACAATTAAACGGCAATGGATTGGGAATAGGCCAAGTCCAGGGGTTGTCTATTCAAATGCAAGGTGGACAACTTGAGGCCATCTAAATGAGGTCACTCTCCAGTGTCCAGCATCTTTCAAGTCCTTCCATTCTGGCTAGAGCTAGAACAGAGTTGTACCCCAACACATCTGGATAGGCACAGATGTGTCTTATTCCCATTCCAAAGAGACAGAACCAGTCGGCTGGAAAATGGAATTTGTTGCAGATCAGTACATTTGGAGGTAGGAAAGAGAATTCGTCCACAAACCATTTCACGAAAGAATCCACACCCGAGGGGCGTAACTGGGGGAGGTCCTTGGTGTCTTTGACCCAGATGTGAACCTCTCCGGAGGGAGGAGTTTTCCAACCTGTGAGACACAACGTTGGCAAGGGCGAATCAATAAATACATTTGTCAATGTCCTGAGTGTCCAGTTAGTCTAGAGTGGAACACAGTTTCAGCAAGTTTTAGGCTGTCCCTCAAGCTGGCGTTAAACTCCAGCTCCCATGAGCCTCAGTCAACACGGTCCGTGGTTAAGGATGATGGAAGCTGTTGCTCAGCAACACCCCAAAGTTCTCCCCTTTTGCGAAGGGCAAAAGTCAAAGCCAAAAGCAACATCAGGAGAAGGCGTTTCATGCTTCCTGGTCTCAGAGAAGGACCCAACTCCTCGAGACACAGCCATGAACAATGCCAAGCTTGATTACTGCAAGGTATCCATTCCACGCCGCGGACGAAATGCTTTCCTAAAACCACACTTGTTTTACCTAAACTTCCAGGCGGAACATATTTGATGGCGAGGTCCATCACGCCCCGATGGCCGACGCAGTTGTTGGCTGAAAGGCTCTGAAGGAGAAAAAGAAAGAAATATGATTGAGACGTACAAAATAATGCAGGGCATGAGTCAAGTGGATAGAGAGACGCTCTTCTCCCTCTCACAAAATGCCAGAACTAGGGGACATACACTCAAATTGAGGGCTGGGAGAGTGAGAACAAGCAGAAGAAAATATTTTTTCACCCAGCGCATTGTTAGTCTGTGGAACTCCCTGCCACAGGATGTGGTGATGGCATCTGGCCTGGCTGACTTCAAAAGGGGATTGGAAAGATTCCTGGAGGAAAAGGCCATCACAGGTTACAAACCATGATGGGGAGATGTGTCATCTCCAGGCTTAAAACCAGGGCGCTTCAAGGGCCAGATGCAGGGGAGTGGTATCAGAAGACAGAGATCTAGTCTCATGCGCTCCCAGGCATATTTGTCGGGGCCACTGTGAGATAGAGGAAGGCCTGATCCAGCATGGCTCTTCTTATGTTCTTATGTACTTTTCTTTTCTTTTCCATTC
The DNA here is from genome assembly GCA_029282475.1 of Phrynocephalus forsythii. NCBI lineage: Eukaryota > Metazoa > Chordata > Lepidosauria > Squamata > Agamidae > Phrynocephalus > Phrynocephalus forsythii. The sequence continues at coordinate 3,787,504 of JAPFRF010000015.1, forward strand.
CAATCCGTGGTTTTAGTTTAATAATTCCTGTGCTGAGAATTCTGTTTCTATTTTTTTAAATTATTAAGGGAAATCATAGAAAACAAAGCAAACCTTTGTTAAGAGAGGTCTTATGCAATATTACAATCATGGCAACCCAAACAAACAATAAAAACGAAACATAAAAACATTAATGAGACAAGAATACACAAACTAAATGGAAAACAAGCAGCAGAAAAACCTTTATGAACCCTTCACCCTTGGGGCTATTCTCTTGTTGGAAACCAACTTATTAACAAACAGGTTTCTTAAAACTGGAAGTGATAAGAGGTCAGGTGTGGCCTGTGGGAGAACTTTAGGGTGTGTGCAAAATAAATGGACCCTGGAGACTAGAAAAGCTACCCACCCTTGTCCCACTTTATTGTTCTTTTTTATTGTTCTATTGTTCGATTTTGGTGACAGGACGACCAAACTTTCCTGCATGCTTTGGATCAAGTTTTGATCCTGTTGCTGCCTTAGTTGTTGTATGTTGTGCCATCATATATATCGGTGGTGGCGAATCTTCGGCACTCCAGATGGTATGGACCACAGCTCCCAGAATTCCAAGCCTGTGTTGCCAGTGACAAAGGACTGTGGGGGTGGTGGTCCAAAACATCTGGAGTGCCAAAGGTTCACCACCACTGCTATATAAGATTCTTCTAATAAATAAGAGTGCCTTTGGCAAGGTAATGACCAGCATGCACTTACCCGCGGTTTCAGCATGTACCAGTTCAGTTTGTTGTTCCGCCAATCCCAGCCAGCCAGGTCTATCTCCATTTCTCCCAAGAAGCTGTTCCGCCCCAAAGGGTCATTGTGCCAGACGGAAAGGTTCAGCTTCTGAATCAGTAAAACCATCTTCTCTATTTTATACTGTAAAAGAGGGAAATGGTAGCAGAGCATTTTGACACACATTTCTAGGGATGCTGGCAAGTGTTTGTGTCTGAGTCCAAAGGCTGAGTCTGAATCTTTGGTACCACGTCCAAGTCTTTGGTACCAAGTCCAAGTCCCAAGTCCCAAGTCCATATCTAAGTCTTTGGCACCAAGTCCCAAGTCCAAGTCCAAGTCCTTGGCACCAAGTCCCAAGTCTAAGTCCAAGTCTTGGTACCAAGTCCAAGTCCAAGTCCCAAGTCCAAATCTTTGGCACCAAGTCCCAAGTCCAAGTCTTTGGTACTAAGTCCAAGAATGAGTCTTTGGTACCAAGTCCCAAATTCCAATCCCAATGAAAAAAACAGCTTTTCCTCCCGGGAAAAAAGGAGAGGTGGGTGGATTCTGAATCATGAGTTGAGTCCCAAGTCATTTTTTTGGGGGAACGACTCACTGAGTCGAGTCCAAGTCAAATCACTAGTGTGATTTAAGTCTGACTTGACAGTGAGTCCTGGGACTTGAGTCCCAATCCCTGCTTATTTCTGTCCAGCCAGCCTTCTACGGAGACGTGCTAAAGAGACTACTACTTCCCCTATGACGCCCTGCCCCAATCTGAGCCGGAAGGGTGGCCTTCTTACCCGCAACACCTCGTTGTAAATGGGGCTGACAGTCCTCTTTTTCACCGATGTCTTTCTCTTCCCCATCCGAGCTTTGTCCGGAAGCAAGTAGGTTTTGACGTACCTAAGTAAAAGGAGGGTGGCTATTCCTCAACAGGAAGAACCTCAAAGGACACACTGTCGGTCCTCACCACAAAGGCTCTTCTCCTCAAGCCCTGCTTGGGATGTAATTCTCCCCAAGGCGTCTGATTCAGTGAGGGAGAAGCAGCAAGCGGGAGGAGGAAGGGCTTTGGCTTGACCAGGGAAGCAGTGGCTGAAATCTCGTTGCGAAACTCTGTACGCACAACGGAGCTGAGGTTGTCATCAGCAACAGCAGCACGTTGCAGTTGACGAAAGGCTTCCTTTATCCATTTTGGGGTGCACACAACTTTGGGCGCTTTTACACGACCCCTAAAATCTGAGGCAAAGGGCTCCCAGATCCAGAGCTTTAAAATGTTTTCCCACCAGCTCTGGACTTAAAAAAAAAAATTAAGTACGACCATGCCTACCTAAGCACTTCCCAGTGCATTTTTCAAGTACCTGGCCTCCAGGAGGTAAAAAAATCTTCCGATGCGGATTGTAAAGCTGTGAATCCCAGGCTCCCTCACCTTCTCTTTGATTTTTTTGTCCCCGCCGCCCCTTTAAGAGACAGGAATCCCTACGGGGCTGCTCGGGGCTGCTTCGACCAGCAGATGGGAGGTGAGCCTGCATTTTCTCTCTCCCTTTTTTTCTCCCTCCCCTCACGCAGACAGGAACAATGGAGTGAGGAGGAGTGGGAACACAGGAAGAGGGACAAACCCCCAGGATCTCTGGTCCGAATTTAGGTTGCCAGCGAATTTTAGAGGCCATGTAAAAGCGCCTTTTGCTGCAGTGTGGAGAAGCCATGGGCATTCCAAAATCAACTTTAATCAGTGGCTGTCTGCTACCTATGTTGATGTCACTGGCGCTACACAGGTGGAACTGTGCCACTGGATATCAGCCCATGAATTAAATCCTTCCTTTCACTGAAGATATACAGGGTCTACTTCTACATTTTGAGGATGCTGTTTACCAACTGGGGGTAGAGCTCAGAGAAGTTACTTTTTAAAAAAAAAAAGCTTCAAGAGACAGCCGTGTCAGTCAGCTTCAGCAGTAACAACAATATTGTGATTCCTTTAATGAATTTATTTCAACATGGATTACAAATCCCAGACTCAAGATTGTAATCTATGAAAGGACACAATAAAATTAATTGGTAAAAGGTGCAAAGGTACTTTGCTTTTGCATTCTTTTATTTTAGCCAACCTAAAATCACCGCCCAGAGTTACTTTGGGAAAATTGGGCGGTTAACAAATATAAAAATAAATAAATAAATAAAATATAACCTGCTTGCAGATCCTGGAGCTTGTAGTCCAAAATAATAACTTTTCTAAGAGGTGCCGGAGGGTGACTCTAGGTTCCAGTAGCACCTGAGAAGTGGATGAAGACTTAGACACCCATCGCGATAAGGTTTTAATGGTCACTCACGGATCCGTCCTTGCTTTCTTCTCGTCAACGATAGCCAGGTCCTTGCACTGGGAAACAAAGATCTGGAATTCTCTGTTTTTCTCGTCATAATCCAAGGCAAACTGAACAAGCCCCTGGGCGTCAACACTCCCGAAATCTCCGCTGTATACACTGAGGACACTTCCGCTCACCTGCACAGGATGAAAGATTTTATTTATTTATTTATTTATTTATTTATTTATTTATTTATTTATTTATTTATTTATTTATTTATTATATTTATACCCCGCCCATCTTCCTGAAGGAACTCTGGGCAGCTTACAACAATTGACAGAGCAACAATACACAAAACAGCACAATAAAATAAAGAGCATAACTATTCTAATAGTTAAAATAACTTGGCACCCTAGTTATGTGTGCAGACCCAACAATGAGCAAAGTACGGATGGCGGGAAAAGAAAATAAATAAATTAAAAAAAAACTACAAACTACAGAAAGTCACCAAAGGCCTCCTGAAAAAGCAGAGTTTTTAACACTTTTCAGAAGGCCAGCAGGGACTCTGCAGAGCGCACTTCGCTTGGGAGGCTGTTCCAGAGAGAAGGGGCTGCCACCAAGAAGGCCCAGTTACATGTCGATGTCTTCCGGGTCTCTCGAGGGGTGGCAACCCAAAGCGAGTGCGCCCGCGACTGCCGGACTGGACGGGCCGAGGTTGATCGCTGGACGATCCGCTTTGACAGGTAGTCCGGGCCCAAGCCATGGAGGGTTTTATAAACTAAAACCAAGACCTTGAATCTGATCCGGGAAGGAACGGGCAACCAATGCAGGCGAGCCAGAACTGGGGTGATGCGGTCATAACGACGCATACCCGCCACCAGCCTGGCTGCCGCATTCTGGACCCGTTGCAAACGCCGGAGGAGAGTCAAGGGCAACCCCATGTAGAGGGAGTTGCAGTAGCCCAACCTTGAGATCACCAGCGCTTGAACCACTGTTCTCAGAGAGTCGCCATCCAGATATGGGCAGATCTGAGCAATTTGACGGAGATGGTAAAATGCGGTTCTGGTCACGGCAGCCACCTGGGCATCCAAGGTAAATGCCGGATCCAGAACCACACCCAGATTCTGCACCCTATCCACGGGTTGGAGGGAAACTCCCTCCGGACAGGGGAGAGGGCCTCCATACCCAGATGGCGAACTCCCAAAGAACATAACCTCCGTCTTCTCGGGGTTGAGCTTGAGCCTGTTGGCCCTGGTCCATGTCACTACGGCATCCAGGCACCGGTCGAGAGTCCAAACAGCTTCCACTGCAGAGGTGGAAAAGGAGAGATGGAATGGAAAAGCAAATCTCTCAGTTAAGGATAACCGGATTATTCTAGAATCATGGAATTGGAAGGGGCCTCTTCTAAGGCCATCATGTCCAACCCCCTGCTGAAGGTAGGCCTCCAAGTCAAGGCAGATTGGACAGATTTTCTATTGAAGGCCTCCAACATTGGACCACTCACCACCTCCTGAGGTCATTGGGTTCCGTTGTCATGCTACTCTAACAGTTAGGAAGTTTCCCCTGATATTCAGATTAACAAAGATAGGAACCAACACGCCTATGTGATGGAACTGTAAGAAAATACAGAGAAGGCCTGGAGCAACGCAGGAGGTGGGGAAGACCACCCTTGTCAGTTTTGCACAGAGGAACTCCTCGGATACTTACCGAAGACACGGAGGCCATATCGGATGAGTGGCTCCCGATACTCGGAGATTTCTTGTGCCTGTTGAGCTGGAAGCTGATCTCGGAGGCAGTGTCTGACTCCGTCTGCAAAGGACACCCGGAAGGGCCATTAGAAGGGAGAACAGAAGCTTCACGGCAGACAGTACAGTCTAGTGGTTAGTTCACTCAAGCAGACAAGGAGACTGATGTGAAAATCCCTCTTCAAGAACGGGGTTCACTGTACGGCCCCCTTGAAGGACATGAAAGGCAGCCATTTAATCAAGAAGCAGGACTCATTTTACCTCAGAGAGCAGGAGAGGGCTTGATTTGCTCAAATCTTTCGCTCGTTCGGGGTCAAGGTAGTGGTGGGGGAGCATTTGAGGTTTTGTGTAGGCTGGAGAGACAAGAAGATGGGGGGAACAAAAACAAAATGTATTTTATTTATTTATATATTTTTGTGGTTTTTAAACCACACTGACTTTCCCTCAGGAACTCTGGGTGGTTAACAAAAGCCAAACAAATAAATAAATAGCAATTAATGCCAAGAAACAAGACATAGGTAAGAATAAAACAACCACAATATAATATAATATAATATAATATAATATAATATAATATAATATAATATAATATAATATAATATAATATAATAATCACGGTCCCCCAACTTATCTTATCAGAAGAACCTGACAAAAGGACTGAAGCCAGCTGCTACTTACTGTCCGTGGTGGTGTAAAGGTTCACCATGCTCTTTGCAAGACTACAACCGTTGGTGCGGGTCAGTTTCCTCACGACGGAGGGATGAAGCCCATTTCTCTCTGGACGACAAGGAACAGAGACAGGTTGGCGTTGGGTCATGAAAAAAAGTTATACATAGCATGGTCTCCAGCACCATCTAGTGGTCGATTCTGGTAATGTCATTTTGAAAATATATATTTCTAGGATTTTTTTTTAAAAAACCATCTTTAATATTTTCAGACTGTGGATAAGTGAAGCAGCAGAATCTGATCCCACAGATAAAGGGGCCCTAATGCGTCACATACCATAACTGAGCCGAGCCAAGATATGATGCAGAGGTTTTACCCATGCCTGTCATTTCACGTAATACGCTCACCTTTTTATTTGCACTGTGAGATGTAAACACTCGTATGGTTTTTTTTTTCTGGAACAAAACGGGGCAAAATTATATTTTAAGGAAGAAGGAAAATACCTGGAGGCATGGAGGAACCAATGTCTTGGATACTTCCTTTGTCATCTTCTGGACCCGCTCCTGGGAGGTTCTCGGCAGAGGGTCGTGGTTCTTCTTTAAGGAAGAGCTCCTTGCCTTCCACATCGCCTGGAACACCCAAGTCGCAACTGGCTTCCCCTTCATTGCCACCTTTCTCGAGGTCCTCCGAAGGCACCGTCTCAATCAATATCTGGACCCTTCCGGCTAATGAGTCCCTCTTGCGTTGGTTTTCTTCGGCCATGACAAACTCATCCGCCGGCGTCTCTGGCTCATAAAGGGTCCCCGTTTGCTTTTGGGCTGGGGACTCGATGCTGACCAAAGGGACCCGGATGGGCAGTTTCGACTTCCTTGCCCCACGCTGGGCTCTCCTCTCCTCCTCTGCGGAGCAGGGCTGCTTGCCATTTTCGTCACTCAAGCTGTTCTTGTACACCAGCCCTCCCTTGCTTCGAGCGTAGGTGGACCTGGGGATGGACGGCCCCGATCCCTTCCTCGGGTGCGCGATGTAACTGGGCTCCTCCTCACTGGAAGAAAAAGTGGAGGGCTTCCTGGAAAGTGCTCTGGATTTGGGTGGAATGTGAGGACTTGGCTTGTCATTGCTGTTTTGGCTTTGGTTGGACTGAGCGGAGAGGGATCGATGGAGCCTGGAGGGCTTTCCGTTTGACTCAGCCCAGGCACCTTTTCCCGTTGGTGGTGGAGACCCGTAACTACCTGAGATGGACTCTCCACCTTTCTCCCAAAAGTTCTTTAAGTTCTTGAAGTGTTGTCGGTCTAGGACAATCTCTTCCTCCTTATTGCTGACTGGAGAAATGGTGTAACTGGCCCCTTGTTTGGCGGAATGACCCTCCTCCTCCTCCTCTCTGGAAGACGGCAACCTAGAGGTCTTTGGGGAGTCTCTCTTCACTGGACCCAGCTGGGGATTCTCCCCTCCATGACCATGAACAGCGCTGTGTCTGGGCAGCCCTCTGCCAGCCTTCTTCTTGACTGGGATTCTACTGGAAGGGTTGACCGCTTCGTGGAGAGCTGGTTGGGCGGCCCGGTTTTCTGAAGGGTTGTTGGGGGCATCGGGAACATCTGGTCCCACTGAGTAGGAAAAGTCATCCAGATCCCTTTCCAAAAGCTTGGTGGAGGCTCCAGGCGACACTGGGCTGCCTGTAACAAAAAGACAGGGCACCCCGTCCCCACCAGGAGCTGTTCAGAGACTGATGGAAAAAAGCAAGGCCCTGGCTACAACACAGTGTTGGAACTTCAAGTGTCTGTCAAAGAGAGGTCTCGGTTTGGTTACTTACTCAGAGGATTCTGCAAGGCATTGTTTATGACCCTGGTGTTAAAATTTTTATTCTGCAGTATCAGGGTAAGGTTGAGGTTCTCTCTCCCACCTCCCCTGCCCAGAGGGGTGGGGGAATGTTTAGAAATATGCACTGAGAAAGTCCTTCTAGGTGCATATTGCTATGTTCCAAAAGCATCCATTTGGATACAGCTAGAGATGGGCACGAACCAGCAAACTGGCAGTTCGCACCAGTTCGTTTCTTGGCCAAGCAGGTGTTCGGCACTTCCCAGCCCCGCCTCCTCTGGGGTGGCTCCCACTCAGAGGCAGCACCTCAGCTTCCTTGCCCTGCCTCCTCTGGGCGCTGCCTTTGATTGGCCACCTGCTGGAGGAGGCAGGACTAGCAACCACCGAATACCTGTTCGGCTGGTAAACAAACCTGGATAAACTGACGAACTGATGGTTCGTGCCCATCTCCAGATACAGCCAGACATGCTGGGGCCACAAGTCTGACATGTTCAAGGGATCTCCACAACAAAACAGTGATGGGATTGAACCACAGTTTCCTGTTACATCTGAGTTGACAAAAGGTAGCTTGATTTCCAAAAAACAAACTTCAAGAATTAGACGCTGCTTTAATATTAAGAGTTTTAGACAGATACTAAATCATTTGTTCCTGGTTTAGATGTAACAGGAAATGATGTTTTAACTAGCCTCACAGTGTCTTCTTACTGTGGTGTACAACAGGAGCAAGCATGTTGTCAAAGGAGTTGTTTATTTACTAATAATAAGAGATCCTTTATTAGATTGAGATGGTTTATCACCTGCTCCTTAACTTTTGTCTAGAATTTCATTTTTCCTTGCCATAATCCTGTTGCATACGCCATGCCCGCAGAAGGACAATAACCTCATGAGCAGCAGGAGATTGTTTGGTAATGAACAATCTCCTCCTTCGGTCCAATGGCTCATCTAACATGTGAGTAATCAGTTCCACTGTGCTGGAGTCAGCGGATAGTAGGAAGAACTCTTTCATCCTCGAAAGTCTCCTGGTGCCGAATGACACTACAAGCCGGAGCGAGATTTGTAGCAATTAAAGACTTCCCGCTTCATTCCCAGGGCTTCTGTCAATTGAAGCAGATTATTCATGATTGAGACAAGCTGTGGGACAAAAGGAGGAAGTCTTCAAATACTAAAACTCTCTTCTTGTCAATGATGTCATCGCCCTTCCTCAGGCGAAACTTACCCAAGAGGATTCTGGTCGCTTTCTCAACAATAAATGTAACTAAAGTTGTTGCAGCTCTACCGCAAACGAAGTGAAATTATCCTTCATGATCTGTAATGCAACTTAGCTAGGTCTTAGCGCAAAAGGGTATTTATTTAGAACTAGCTGTTATTTGTAATTAGTTTGGCTTCCAAATGTTGCCTTTATCATGCCTCGTTATCTGTGCCAGAGATTCTGTAGGAATGTGTGGCAAAGCACAGATCCTGTGGACAAAACTAAGACGAGGCCTGCAAAGCAAAACTTTGAAAATAACGAGCCATACCTTCCCCATGTTCCCGTGAGTCGTGTCTTGATGCCAGGAATGGGCTGATACCAACCCCACTATCTGCAGGAGAGATGTCTTCCAGACTGGATCTCTGAAGGGGGAAAAAACGGGCCAGGCATCGTTCTGCTAGAACTCAAGATGTCAACAGATTCTGCACATTTTGAAGACTGCAAGGGCAATGGCTAGTTGATACCACTCTTTAAGTACCCTGGTTACACTTGCAGAATTCTGGGATTTTGTAGTTTGGAGGCGTACTCGGAATTCTTAGCTAGATAGCTTGTAACAGCACCCTCCCTCTGTGCATTATAGCATTGCACCCTGTTAGCAAAACATTCTCAGAAACTCCATACATTACAAATCCCAAGATTCTACAGGTGGAGCCACTGCAGTGTAAAGTGGTATCAAACTGTTATTGCTATGTAGTGCAGACATATTCCTTGATTGGAGAAGGATGTAGGGAAGCAGAGAGCTTTTCTTCCATGGATATACTGAATGTAGATGGGCAAGGGGATCATGCCCCTTTGAACCCTACGCATCTACCAAACGTGTGAATGCGAGTGAGCTCCCACTGTTCACCCCAGCTCCTGCCAACCAAGCAGTTCAAAAGCATGTAAATGCAAGTAGATAAATAGGTACCGCCATAAAAAGTGGGAAGGTAAAACAGTGTTCTGTGCAGCAATGCCAGCCAAATTGGCCATGGACTTGCACAACAATGGCTCTTTGCTTGTAAACGGAGATGAGCACTGCCCCTAGAGTTGAACACGATTAGCACACATGTGCAGGGGAAACCTTTACCTTTACCTTTTACCTATCAATCTAAGCAGTTGTCTGGGTGGGTGATTGGGTTTAGGGTTAGGGTTTTACAGTGAAATCCATTTCAAAGTCTTGTTGACTGTCTGCCGTACCTGGTCTGTCAAGGACGGCAGGGCCGCCAGTCTCAACCGGGGCTTAGGACTGGGCCTGTGTTCTTCTGCAGAATCCACAGCAGGTTCCCATGACCTATTAGAGATATAAAAAGCATCTTCTAAAAAGTAAGCTACCTAGATGCCCTAAGCATATCCGATCTCGCCTGATTTCGGACGCTAAGCATGTTCGTCGGCCCTGGTTAGTACTTGGATGGGCAACCCCCAAGGAATACCAGGTGCTGTAGGTGCCTGGAGTAGGAACTTGCCAGCCACTCCAGTATTCCTGCAAAAAAAAAAAAAACTCCATGGATATGGAGTCACGAAGAGTCGGACATGACTGTAACAACACACACACACACACACACACACACACACACACACACACACACACACACACACACACACACACACACACACACACACACACACACACACACATAAAGGCACACCTCCAGGAAGGTGAGAAATGTCCCAAACTCCAGACCTTGTGTGGAATCATGGCAGGGCCGATAATGTGATTTGATAAACACACAACCAGATATTTATTAAAAAGAAGAATTCATCAAGAACTGTTCTGGGCAGTGCCGTATCACAAACTGACCCGCTGAAGTGGTTCAACGTAATTCCTATACACCACAGCTCATATAATTCCTAGTGAACAACTCCAGTCAAGTTTGGGGTACTTTGATGAACCCCATAACATGGCAACACAGGCACCTACCTTCTTAAAGCAAAGCAATGTGGTCTGCTTCTATACCGCCCCATACCACTTCAAGTAGTCTCTGGGCAGTTTACAGTATTGATTACAGTATGCAGGCTACACATCCCCACCCCACCCCCAGCAAGCTGGGTACTCATTAAAGCTTTACACTTTCGTTTCATTGCCATTCAAAATCTTTGTCTTCAGTATTTCTGGCACTCCATGGCTTTCATCCACTCTATGTTTCAAAAAAGGCTAGAAATCAAAATCCCTTTTCTTTGGTGGGTTTTTTTTTGTGGGGAGGGGCAGAGGAATTTAGAGGTGTTTCACCATGCAGAGAGGACCTACATGGTATTTTGACACACAAATCATCATTCTTGGTAGCTTCCAGGAATATACATATGGTACACAGAATCACAGAATTGTGACATTAGAAGGGGCCTCAAAGTCCATCAAGTCCAATCCACAGAATAAAAACTGTAGAATATCTACCAGTCGACTGTCTAAAATTTCTCTTGCATGCCTCAACTGTTGAAGCACTTGCCACCTCTTGAAGTCACTGGTCCCATTTAGAGATGTAAAATTTCCAGAAATTTTGAAGCTTGGAAAAAAAAACCTGGGATTTTTTTCCATTTTTTTCTGGGGGAAATGGATTTTTTTTTTGAAAAATTGAAAAAAAAATGCTATATTAGCACTCCCTCCCCCTCTCCGCTTTACAGCTTGAAAATCATTCTGTTACTTTAGAAATATAAAATATGACTATGAACAATGTGACTTGGCATAAACTGATCACAACTAACATATTACAGCATAGTGTATCCAAGCAATTATTACAAACAGAATTTACTTTTTAAAATAATATTTATTTGTAATTGTAAGTAACAGATGGAGTAACAATATCCTGAACTGTTTACTAGTCTATGTGGAACAAAAAAAAAAACCCTCTACAAAAATGTTTAAAAATCTAGAATTAACAATTATTCATATTTCCTCTCCACAGTATTAAATAAAAATAAAAACCCCATTCTAATAAAAAGAATTGAAGAGAAGGGGAATGCATAGAAGGAAGTGGGACTAAGTTTCAATGATATTTTTTAGAAATGATTTGGAAAATATTTGAACACCCTGTCTTAAAATATTCTATTAATTATGTTAAAATAAAGTATTCTATAATCATGTTTTCTTTTTCTTTTTTTGCAATTTTTCAGATTTTTTTTCGGGGAACAAAAAGGGTTCAGGAAAAAAATGGAAATAACTGTCCCCCCTCCAAAAAAAAACCCTCTTTTTCCGGGCCTTCACATCTCTAGTCCCATTGTCATACTGCTGTAACAGTTAAGAGGTTTTCCTTGCTATCTAGGATGATTGAGAACGGATCCTGGCCCTCCTCTGTAGGGCTAACTTTCAAGTATAAACAAACAAACAAACAAACAAACAAACAAATGGCTTGGGAATAACTATACAACCTGTCCGGGCTGTACTTTGTCCACCTCTGCCTTTAATCTCTACAACACCAGATGGAACCGGTTGAAAAATGATACCGACAAACAATACAGACCTTTTCTTTGTTGTTGTTTCTTTGTTCTGCTCCTTTGATTCTCCGAAGTTAATAATTACCTTTCTCCTTCTGATGGAGAGGAAGGCAAAGCTGCTCCTTCCAATGCATCTCCCTTTGCCAGGATCTCTGGGGCGGGCACCTTATTTTCACCTGCTAAAAGAACGGGCAGCATTTCAGAAATGCGGGCAGCAGCTACGTTTTGATGGCCAGAGGCATGAGAAGCAGGATTTGTCTTGCCAGGAATAATACGGGCATAAAAGCTACAGTCTTGAAAAAGAGAGCCAGTGAGATTAAGTGGATAGAGTTTTGGACTAGGTCTCAGGAAAGTGAGGGTTTGGAGATTCAGGGGGAGAGGCTCTACCAGTGGCTGTACCTTGGCTTGATCCACCTTGCAGGACAGGTGTGGGCAGAGTAAGGCTTTTTTTGTTTAGCTTGTATAATAGGACTGTGGATGATCGGTTCCAGGCACACACACACACCGTGGATGCCAGAGACTGCAGATATAGCAACGCTCTAGCATAGAGCCTTTTCACACGACTCCTAAACTCCACGGCAAATGGCTCCCAGCTCTGGAGCTTAAAATTGTTTCCCCACCAGCTCCGGAGTTTACAGAAAATTATGTGCGACCACGCCCACCTAAGCGCGTCCCAGCGCACTTTTCAGGTACCTGCTCTCCGGGGGTGAAAAATACCTGATGCAGATCTAACGTAGAGAGTGCCGGGCTCTCCTGGCTTCTGTTTGTTGTTGTTTTTGCCCCCCGCCCCTTTAAGGGACCTGAATGCTGACGGGAACAGAGCGAGACCGGCAGAACGGAGGTAAGCCGGCATTCTTTTCTTTCTTTTTTTTCTCCCTCCCCTCACGTAGCCAGCAGCCAGGAGTGCGGAGGGGTGGGAACACAGGAACAGCGACAACCCCCCAAGATCTCTGGTCCGAATTTAAGTGGCCAGAGGATCTTAGGGGTCGTGTGAAAAGGCTCTTAGTTTCTGGTTTCCCCTAGTGGTTTGTTCTGATAATGCACCTTGGAAACACATAGCTCTGGGTTTTCTTTTATTCAGCATGTTCAGGCAGCAGATAAGGGAAACCACGGGTTCTATTGTATACAGCTCCACGGTGCATGGCCTTCTCTGGGCTGCTGACAACAGACAAGTCAGTCAAGTAAAACATAATATACTGTAAGCGTGCAATGAATAAATGCAACGATTCACCCCATGCCACAAACAAACCAACTTAAATTAAAGTAGAACATCCAGTTAGAATCTCAGGTTAATATTAAGAAAACAACACTTTAGAAAGCGTCATTTGTTTGTTTCAAAGTTATGCTGTATTCAGTTCATGGGAGGAAAGGTGGGAAGGGAATCTAACCAACCAGCAAAATAAAGAACAGATAAAAGTGTACAGTAGGACCCCAGTATCCGCTGGGAATTGGTTCCAGGCCTTCCCGTGGATAATGAAAACCATGGATAAGAGAGCGCCTGCTCACTCACCCCCAAACTGCTGTTTCCTGACAGTAGCTTGCTTTACAGAGGCTATTTGTGACAATAGCTTGTTTTATAGCTTGCTTTGTGGCTGCTGAATTATTTAATTTGTTTCTCTGCCAACCGTGGATAACTGAATCAGTGGATATGGGGGTCCTACTGTATGCTGGTGAGACAGCCAGTGCTACTGAAAGGTTCCAAATGCCCTTCGTTCTGGCAGCCACCCTTAGCCACACCGATAATTATTAATTACGACCATCCCAGGCTGCCCACTGTATAGCTACAGTATGCCGGGCTTCTTTGGATGATTTTTAAAGCTCTTGTCCCTCAAATGGGATTCCCACTCCTGGGTGAGAAATCACACACCCTGTTGACTGAGCACCCCACCCCATGTGGACTGGCTGGCGGGGATGCCACCTGGAAGCCAGGTGTCTATCGAAGCCTAGCCAGCAATCCAGAACCTCCTCTTGCCTTTATTCATCTGGACAGCCGACTAGGACGGGGCCAAAGCTGTCAACAGAGATTAATCCATTCCAGGATTTTCAGGGGAGCCATTTCCTGTTTCGAATCGAAGTCATTTGATCTTGGCAAACAACGGGAGGCAGCCGAGAGAACTAATTAAAGGAGAGCCTGTTTTGTTTGCCCTGGAGACACGGTGCCCTGGGTGTTCTCTTGGAACAGCTGCAAGGAAAACAGCACAACCCACGTGAATGCCTGAGGAGACCCCTGACCCAACCTGCAGAATTCCTTGGGACTGAACCTGTTTTCACGGTTGGCAAAGCACTGTTGGGAAAGCTACTGAGCAAAAGCTCAGTTGGAATGGAGGGACGGAATTGTGGAATAACTGAGCTGGAAGGGGCCTCCAAGGTCATCAAGTCCAACCCCTTGCTCAATGTAGGAATCCAAATCAAAGCAGACAGGAGGGAAGGCAGGCAGGCAGGCAGGCAGGCAGGAAGGAAGGCAGGAAGGAAGGAAGGAAGGAAGGATGGAGCTGATGACTGAAGAAAGGAAGGAAGGAAGGAAGGAAGGAACTGATGACGGAGGGAAGGAAGGAAGGAAGGAAGGAAGGAAGGAAGGAAGGAAGGAAGGAAGGAAGGAAGGAAGGAAGGAAGGAATCAGAGAATAAATAAACTGGAAGGTGCCTCTAAGGCCATTGAGTCTAAATCCCTTTTAAAGCAGGAATCCACATTTGACCAGAACAGACAGAAGGCTTTCCAATGTTCTCTTTTCAGGACTTACAATTCCCATCTAGCCGAATCAAACAACCCAAACTGGAGTCCTAAGAGGGCAAAAGATCCTACTAGCCGTAGTCCTGACTAGCCTGACGCCCTAATGTTTTGTTTTGTTTTTTGAAAAACAGAAAGCCTCTGACCTCGGGAGTCCAATTCCACATTGCATAACCTCGAGCCTTTATGGTAATTTTCCTCCCCAGAGGCATTTCAGAAACAGAAACTCCTGTAACAAACCTGATCAATGACACTAGTAGAGGTCAACACAAAAGCATTTCCATTTGGATGTTTAGTAAGATTTCCATTCTTCCCACCACCACCCAATCCCCCCGGCTGCTTTCTTTTTAATAAATTTTGCATCAGGCTGTCATGAAAGCCCCGTCTGTTGAAAGCCTTCATTTGTTAGTGTGTTTTTAAAGGTGCTTTCCGTCTTATAGCCGTGCCTAAGAAAACAGTGGCTTGGAAGGAGGTGAGCTTGACTTTGAACAGGAAATGACATTCCGGGTGGATGTCGTCCAACCAGTTCAACGTGTTCAGTTCTTTCTTCTTCTTCTTCTTCTTTTTGTTAAAAAGTCCTGTTCTTCCAAGATTATAACGTCTTCATCAACTGACTAGGCTTGAGGGAACTTCAGAGAGTTATTCAACCTCAGGAGAATTCAAATGGATATGGTGAATCCACCACATTTTACTACCTTATGGTTAGAGATGGACACGAACTACTGCCGTTCGTTTAATCGGCCAAACTGGTGTTTGGTGCTTCAAAGTCCTGTCTCCTCCGGTAGGCACCCACCCGGAAGCAGCACCCGGAGTAGGCAGGGCAGGGGAGGCCGGGCTTTGAACCACCGAACACCTATTTGGCCTCTAAACGAACTGGCACGAACCAATTATCTATTCAACTATTGGGGGGGGTCATTCCCTCAATATATAACTTTTCCTGCCTCTGCTTAAACCACACATGCAAATTCGGGCACCTTTCTACTTGTGTTCAAATAAACCTACACAAATGAAGTTTTCCTATTCCCAGAACTGTCATTCGTCTTGCGAGTTTTTTGTATTAAGAGGCATTCGTCTCACGAGGCAGTCCTGTACTTCTAAATCCAACCAGCTAGGATGCTTTTAAGTCATTCCTGACTTACGATGACTTTTCTGAGGGCTTTCCTGGTAGAGAACACTAAGAAGTGGTTTAGCATTCCTTTCCTCTAGGGGGCGCCCTGGGACTGTGCCGTGGGCCCAAGGCGACACAGGCTGGCTCCCCCCCCCTCGGGGGGCACAGCGGGGAATCGAACTCCCAACCTGGGGGGAGCGCGAAGTTAGATGCCTAAACCCCTGAGTTCTCCAGCCAGCAAAGGCGATGAGCATCAGCCTGTAGATCAGGCATGTCCAAACTTGGGCCCTCCTGATGTTTTGGACCACAACTCCCAGAATTCCAAGCCTGTATTTCCAATGGCAAAGGACGGTGGGAGTTGTGGTCCAAAACATCTGGAGGGCCCAAGTTTGGACATGCCTGCTATAGATTATTTCTGGCACTCCTTCCACGTCCTCTGCTATTTGGAGAACCATCTAAATTGTGCATGCGTTTAAGTGACTGTGTTCCTACCATCCAAGCGACTCTTCTTTTTAATGGATGCCCGAAGGAGTTCGGACCCTTCGGGGGCTTGTTGGAAGCGCTGCGCCTTCACTTCATGAAACCATTCCCCGGTGACAAATTTCTTCTTCTTTTCGTCCTTCAGTGAGCCTTGCAATCGTCTATGGAGAAACGGAAAGCCAATAAATGCCAGGGTCCCCCCATATATGTGCTGTACTTGTTGGCAATATTTTGCCAGTTCTGACTCTTCATGACCCCATGTCCATGGAGTTTTCTTGGCAGGAATACCCTGGTGTGGCTCCCTATCCAACCTGTATTCCCTGGTGGTCTCCCATCCAAGTACTAACCAGGGCCGACCCTGCTTAGCTTCCGAAATCCAGTGATATCAGATGTGCTTAGGGCATCTAGGCACATTTTTGTAGACAACCCTTCACCAAAGATTTTAGACCAGCGTCTGTGAAACTCAATAAAGCCATTGAGAAAAGAAAGGATAAAAACACTAGGGATGGGGTTTTAGGAATTCAAGGAATCCCAGATCCATAACTTGGCGGGATCCCTGCTCTGAAGCTGAATTACAGAGTCTGGAACCCTTAAATTGGCAGGAAGTAGAGCTGCCTCCACACCCCCATGTCATTCCCAAGTTCCTTGTTCAACCCGTTAGGAAAGTGTCCTGCTACACCTTGCATGTCACAAGGATTCCCTGTGATCTGCAAAGATGCAAGTCCGATTGGAGGCTGCCTTATTTCCCTGAGCTCCTTTTGAGTTACAGGGAAACCAAACCAGCTAAACAGGGTCATTTTAACATTATATTTTATGGGAGCGTTGGCATGGAATGGGTAGTCTGAACCTCTGGTCTCCTAGAGGCACTATCTATCTATCTATCTATCTATCTATCTATCTATCTATCTATCTATCTATCTATCTATCTATCTATCTATCTATCTATCTATCTATCTATCATCTATCTATCTATCTATCTAGTCTGTTTGTCTAATCAACCATCACCTGATTTTAGATACAAATATAAAATTAGGCAATCCCTTTATAGACAACAATAACAAAAAACCCTCATACATACAATTAATGGGCTTTTTGGTAAAGCTTCACTTCATCAGGGTTGTTTTAGCATGGGTAACCCCCAAAATCTCTCTCTCTCTCTCTCTCTCTCTCTCTCTCTCTCTCTCTCTCTCTCTCTCTCTCTCTCACACACACACACACACACACACACACACACACACACACACACACACACACACACACACACCACCCATCTGGCAGCAAGGCCACGGTATCGCCTTTAGGTAGCTGCCCCCAACAAGCACCACAAAAATGGCCACACGGGCATACGCGCTGTTGCAAAATAGCGCTAAACGGGGCCGCGCTGGACGAGATATCGCTCTGCTTCTTTCTTGTCCCAACCTCCTACCTGATCCGATCGCCATCTTTTTTCTTCAGTTCTGCATCCCTCTGCAGCACTTTCATGAGCTTCTCATATTCCTCCTCTGTCAGGAAGCTGAGGTCCAGCATCTTCCCCTGGGCCTGCTCCGGCCAAGCAAGCGGGCCAGCAACTAAAACACGGAGGTGGAGGCCATGGAGCCTTGAACAGAACGCCCGCAAGGGATCCTATTTCCTAAGTCTACGTCAGGGTGCTCGGGGAGCAACAGTTGACACCACGGCGCCCGGGAGGAGAACCTGCTGGAGAGTCCAGGTGGAGGACCCCAACCGCCGATCCGTCCTCCTGCAACCTGGTCCTCGAGGCAGCTCTAGGTCCATGAAAGCGGAAGGTGTCCTTGGAGAGTTGCACTGTTTCTGCTTTGCCCGGGTGCAGATTGGGAGCGGAAAGGAGCAGGCTGGCTCAACCGATCGGAATGAGAAGATGGCTCTTCTTGAAGGCCCTCCAAGCTAGAGACACTGCCCGCCCGCCCCCCAAAACACCTGGCTCTTCCAGTATTTGTCTCCTGAAGGGAAGAGGTTTTGCAGGGCTGGTTTAGATGCTCCTGGAGAATAAAAAAGGGAAAGCATCATCAAGATGGCTTTTCAGAGAAAGGCAACATGTGGCAATTGTCTGTCCACACCTGCAATGTTTACTTGTCCCAGAACTCTCTCTCTCTCTCTCTGTGTGTGTGTGTGTGTGTGTGTGTGTGTGTGTGTGTGTGTGTGTGTGTGTGTGTGTGTGTGTGTGTGTGTGTGTGTGTGTGTGTAAAATAATAAGAACTCTTTATGCCACATTTTATTTAGTAAAGGTGGGCTGGATAGCTCAATAGATTAGGCTTCTGGCTGTGGAGCCAGAGGTTGGGAGTTCGATTCCCCGCTGGGCCTCCTGGGAGAAGAGCCAGCCTGGGTGGCCTTGGGCAAGCTGCACCGTCCCCAGGGCACTCCCGGAAGAAAGGGGAGGGCAAACCGCGTCAGAGTACTCTCTACCTAGAAACTCCTGAGAAGCGTCACCCAAAGTCAAAACTGACTTGACTGCACATGACGCTGACAATTACGTCTGCATTTAACACTCGTTTTAAGTCAAAGGTGCAGATGCTCATCAAAGCGGACATCAGGACAAAGTGCTGGGACAATTCCATTAACCTTGTGGTAGCTTTACCACTGTATTCACACTTATTCAGTGGTCAAGCACCATTGTTTTTGATGGGGCTTACTCCTAGATAAGAAGGGTGTTTTTTCCTCTTATGTAGGCTTGCAAACTAAGCATACTTCTGGTTGCAATGTTAACACTTCCCTTGGCTTAAATGCCACAGAAAAGAAGGGGTTTTATATCTGAGTAAGCCCGGCATCAATTTGTGTTTCCTGTTTAATTTCAAATGTATTTGTTTATTAGATTTGTATACCCCCCTCCAATCTGTCAACAAAGCTACTCTGGGTGGTTTGCAACAACCGAAAACAAAAACAAAAGAGAACAATGAAGAAGCAAATCAAACCAAGTAGAGTTAGTAGACAAAACCAAAATGTTACATAAGACACAAACTTAAAGGGTTTTGTTGCAAATTTCTTGGAAACAAAAATATATTCTTGTTTTGCAAATTTCTTTGCAACAAAATCTAGAATAAAAATAACATTTGTAACATTTGTAACAACCCCAACAGTTCTGCAGAGCTAGAAGCGAGCTTATGGAACTATGAGTCCAGCCCATTTCAAACCCTAATGAAACTTCCAACCTCTGGTTCCAGAGCTAGACAGCTGAACCACTGAGCTATCCGGCATAAGGCCCCGCTTTCTAGTGAGCAAGGACAGCAGACTCCTCACTGTTTGCTTGATTTCGCTGGAATTTTAACTGCCAGGGATCTTGGATGCCTTGAAAGCTTTAGCGTGCATGCATTTAAACATGGGTAGCAACATTAATATACGTTTGAGGAAGTTCACCCAAACAGAAAGGACAAGTCTCCGAAAAAAGTGTATTAAAAATGGCTTTATAAAGTCTGCCGCTCACCTCTTGTTTCCAACTGGCTGCAGTAAACCAAGTTTGCAATGGCTTGCTTATCACGCCTAGAGATCATGCATTCAGCGACTAAGATTATTAATGCACACCACGCATTTCCTTTGCGATCTATCGTCGCTCCTCTGGGAGTCTCAGGTGTTTTGCTCCGCAGATTCCAGAGGCCTCCCGGAAAGAAAACCCAGAAAAGTTTTTATTACCGTCTCGTGTTCGGTGTGCCGTTGCCTTAATAGCACCTTCAAGGTGAAAACCCGATGGGCAAACACCATGCACCTTGTTGCCGCAAGAGCACTGGATGCACGGAGCAGTTATTTGTCTCCGCTGCCAGGTGGCGTGAAACGGACTCCTGTTTGTTGAAGGGTGTGTGATCAAGCAGCTGCAAAGATGCATGCCTAATTGAACTGGGAAGGGTGGCATTATAATGGAGGCCATCTGCCTTAAAGTGACCGTTTTGCCTGCTAACAAACTGCTCCAACCTGGCACTTAAAAGCCCTACAGCTGGGAGTGGGCAGTTTGGGATCGGGCTACGATGTTGCCTTAATTATATTTATTCCCGGCTTTTCATCTTGAAAAATTGTCAAGTCTCTTTTGCACATTGTTCTTAACTCGGTTAAGAAATGCTGATTTTACTTACTTTTTCTCTCTGGTTTTTATTTATTTATTTATTTATTTATTTATTTATTTATTTATTTATTTATTTATTTATAGACCACCCGTCTTCCGAAGGAACTCCGGGTGGTTTACAACAATAACAATAACAATAATAACAAACCAAATAATAAAAGAAAAAAAGCAATAAAAATAAAAATGGAAAGAAAAATCATAAACATCGAGATAAAACTACAGTAAAAAATATTCACTGGCAAGAAGGCAGGACAACACACACACACACACACATACACACACACACACACAGCACACGGGAATATGGTTTATCTTTTGTATGGCAGGCTGCCTTGTGCACTGGTGGACGGAGGGCTTCTAACACTCTCTTTGCAAACAAATAAAGATATTGGTTTCCTTGCAGAGAAACAGTACAGACAGAATGGGTGCTTTTACCTATTCTGCATTCTGCACCCGCTCTTGCGCTGAGCTGGGAGGCTGCGGGTAGGGGGCTGTATATCTGGGAGCAAATTCAGCTGGCATGGAAAACCAGGGAGGAAAAAAAATCGGATCCTTCTCTAAATGCAGGAGGCAAACGCTGGCTGTTTGATCTTTTCTAGGACAATGTCACAGGAATGTTCAGCGCGAACCACATACCATGGTCTTACCGGCAAGCCTAGTACGGAGCATTCTGCAACAGAACTAAGAACGGAGCCCAGCAGGGGGTTGAGGGAGGGGGAAATAAAAAGCAAAGGCATTAGACCTTGAGAATGTTGTGATTTTGGACTACAGTTCCCAGATTCCACTAGCCAGCACGGTCCAGCCTGTTGCTGACTAGAAGATTTTGGAAACAACGGCGGAAGCTTAGTGGAAGCTTAGACATGTAGTACAAATGAATGCTAGTGGAATCTGGGAGATAAGAGTCCAAATCCTGTAGAAAACGGTTCTGCAGTGCCAGAGTTTGTAGGGGTTCGATTCCCACCTGTGCCTCCTGGATGATCCAAAGGGTCCCTTCCGGCTCTTCAGTTCTAAGGTTATTATTATTATACGAAGGACTGGGTGGCTCAGGGGTTGAGACATCTGCTTGCGGGGCTGGAGGTTGGGAGTTTGACTCCCCACTGGGCCTCTGCCACAAGGGTTGTGCTCAATGATCCACAGGGTTCCTTTTTTGAGCTCTGCAGTCTGAAGTTGAGGATAACCACTACACATCATTGCCTCCTTGGGCTGTTTGTTTTGAACCAGGGGAAACCAACGTATATAGAGGTGAGCCCAATGAACTTGGGATGCTATTCTGATTCAAGAAGGCAGGCCTTCATTAGACACTGCTTTCAATGTATCATCATCATCATCATCATCATCATCATCATCATCATCATCATACAATTTCAGAGCTCTACGGGACCTTATGGATGTCTGCCAAGGAGGCAGTTCTTCAGCTCTTGTGCACTTGCACGGTGCATAACAACCAAGACATTGGGGGGTAGAAGATAAATAACCACATAAGTATCTGGAAACAAACAAACAAACGAAGGAAGTGTGGTCCAAACACAACCAGGAGAGTTGTGTCCTCTGTGCCAACGTTTAGGTTGCAGGACGAGATGGCCTTTAATAGGCAACAAACAGATTGTTCAGCTTTCTGCTTTCTGTCTAACAGCAAACGTGGTGTGTGTGTGTGTGTGTGTGTGTGTGTGTGTGTGTGTGTGTGTGTGTGTGTGTGTGTGTGTGTGTGTGTGTGTGTGTGTGTGTGTGTGTGTGACCTGAAATGGTTGAGTTCCCATTCCAAAGTCAAGAGGTGAGGCTTCTGCTGAAATTGAGAATTAAGCAGCTCCATTTGGGCCCAAAACACACAAGGCAAGCTTCACCATGTCTAAAGACTTTTTTTTTTAAATTGGAGTTGAAGGGACTGCTGAGCTGGCAGTTCCCCAGAGTCAACAAAGAAGGCTGTCGAGTTGACAATGGTGAAAGCCACCGGGAGAGCTTATTCTGTTTTCCTTTCTCCATCCCTCAAGGTTCGAGGCCTGGCCAGCTCTGCCGAGAGTGACCACTATCCTCACCCAATGAATGCTTCATTGTTCCACTTTGCCAGGCTCCAAACGAAATTTCAGAGCTGGCCAGGCCTTGAACCTTCAACTCCAATCTCTGCCAAGAGGGCCCAGCGGGGAATTGAACTCCCAACCCCTGGCTCTGTCATCGCTTCTTCATAGTCGAGGGCAAAGGGGAGCTTGCAACAAAAATGTTGCAGCCTTTCTTCGTCCTACTACCCTCATGGGTCTGAAACTGTCTCCCAGCAGTTCCCAGGCTTGGGTCCCCAGATGTTTTTGGACTGCAACTCCCAGAAACCTTCAACGCTAGCTGTGCTGGCTAGGATTTCTGGGAGCGGTGGTTGCTGTACTCCCTTGTTGGGTGGCAGGGATGGGGCAGATTTCAGGGGTGCCAAAGGGCCTCTCTTCTACTCTCAACTCATTAGTAGGGAACATTAATCCCATCCAGATGTTTGGAGACCACAATATCCAGAGCCTCTTGATGGTGGGCATTTAGGGTGGCCCTCAAAGGAGATACAGCCCCAAACATCTGGAAGACCCCAAAATCCATAATATCTAACATGCACCGTTTGCATTTAGCACTTGGGTTGGGACTGGAACATGTGGTCATCCAGATCTTACTGAACTGCAGCTACACTCCTAGTTTATTATTTCCCAACCCTGGTTCCCCAGATGTTCTTGGATTGGAACTCCCAGAAGCCTTCCCCACTAGCTGTGCTGGCCAGGATTTCTGGCAGCTACAGTACAAGAACATCTGGAGGACTCAATGTTGGGAATCACTGCCCTAGCCAATGATGAAGGATGGTAGCTGCAGTCCAGCTATACCTAGAGCAGTGGTGGCAAACCTTCAGCATGCCACATGTTTTGGACTACAACTCCCACAGTCCTTTGTCACTGGCAATCTAGGCTCGGAATTCTGGGAGGCAAACCTTTGGCACTCCAGATATGTTGGACCACAACTCCCACAGTCCTTTGTTATTGGCAATCTAGGCTCGGAATTCTGGGAGTTGTGGCCCAAAACATCTGGAGTGCTGAAGGTTGGCCACCACTGGTGTGTGTGTGGGGGGTTCATATCTTCCTCTGTTCCTACTTTTATGGTCCTTGAATTTCATAACGCACAACAGAGCAGAACGGGGTTAAACTGCTGCAGTTTAAATATTTGGGGATGGTGTAGATTTTGCAGGTGGAGTCTGTTTAACTAGTGTAGCTTACAGGATGTAGCCTATTGTTAGTTCCGTATTATCAGACCAGTAAGAACAGAGAAAGGGGATGCTGAGGGGCGAATCAAGCACTATCAAATTTGCTGCATGTAAAAACATGGGCTGCAACAAGCAAATTGCTTTGCTTGGCACTCTGGCTGAAAAGGCCTGAATCCTATCTCTATGAGTAACATTGATCATCATAATTCCATAGAAAAGCCATTGAGAATAACTAAACCGGATGGATGGCTCAGTGGTTCAGTTCTCTTGCTGAGGAGTCAGGGGTTGAGTGTTCGATCCCCCACTGGGGCTCCTGGGAGAAGAGCCAGCCTGGGTGGCCTTGGGCAAGCTGCACCATCCCCAGGGCACTCCCGGAAGAAGGGAACGGAAAACCACCACAGAGTTATTCACTACCTGAAAAATTAGCTTTCTCTCTCACACACATGGATGCCATTAAAAATGACCCGATTGTACCTATTAGGACATAGTGGAGACTGGATCTTTTAATGTTCCTTTTTTTCTTTTTTGCAAATTCCTAGCCATTGGAATTTTGAGCAATGCCGTCCAAATGAACAGTCATTTTGTACTCCTGAAGACAAAACTCTGCAGACAATCCCTCTGCCTGATTTGAGGCCCAAAGGAACTGACGCTAGACAAGAGTTAACTAAAGGTGATTGTAACTGGAGTGGAGAACTAGCTGTAGTGTCATTCCGGGGGGTGAAAGACGCACATGAGGCCAGTGTATTGAGATACATAAGAGATACGCATCAGTCGGCAGCAAAGAGCAAAACGCACACATGCCAGCTTTTGGGAAATGGTTGTTTCAGGCGGCACCCCCCCAGCCAGTTTGAAAGATAAAACCACCCTAAAACAATTGGACTTCTTCAATTCAACACCTAGACCTCAGTCCCAGCTGGGTCAGAATCAGCATCAATTCACAAGTGTGACTTCTAAGAGCCTTGTGGCGCAGTGGTTCAATTTGGTAGTATTGCAGCTATAACTGTGCTCATGACCTGGGGTTCAATCCCATATAGCTGGCTCAAGGTTCACTCAGCCTTCCATCCTTCCGTGGCTGGTAAAATGAGTACCCAACTTGCTGGAGGGGAGGGGGAATGTCTAGCCTGCCTAAATAAATTGTAAACTGCTCGGAGAGTGCTTTAAACTCTCTGGGGAAGTCTATAAGCCAAGCACTTTGCTTTTTGCTTTTGACAAGGAACTGAAATAATTCCCGCCGGGCTCTGTTGAGCTCCAATCTTGCCAAAGCAGTGGAAAACACTTTTGATTTATGGGACATTCAGGGACTGAGAGTGGGCAGCAGGAGCGGAATAGAGATTTAAGGAGCACCTTTTACTCCCCTGTGCTTTGTACTCCCAAGCAGAATTCCTTGAAGCCCCCGAAGGATCGCCTTTATGCAGGTGGGGGGCATATTTGTGACATGACCCAGGCCACGCAAAACAGGATGGCGAGAAACGCAGGGATTGTCAAAGCACAGCTTTGAACTTATAAGTACTGGACACGATTTTATAGGGAGGGCAAGGGGGGAGCTTTACTTATTTTTTATTTATTTCCTGCAGTTTTAAGGCCACCTTCCTCATGGCAGTGGGAGGAGGAGAAATGACAACGCTGTGGCCGAACGCTGCCCTCTCTCTCCTGCCGTGGTGTCTGTGTACAGTAAATCTTGCAAAGCTTGTTTACTCACATTGGGGCCTGTCGTGGGGTTAGGGAGAGAGCAGAGATGGGGAAAAGTTACATTTCTGGTCTACTAGCATTCTAGGATTCTGAAAGCTGTCTTCAGAAAGGGGTTGCTGTTGTTATGCGGCTGGTTGCCCTTCCCTCCAGTCGGTGGCCAAACCCGGGGTCGGCAAACACACGGGGGCGAGGGGGCGCGCGTCGCCCTTCCAGACGGGCTGCCCGAGGACACGCGCGCGCCCCCAAGGCGCAGGTTGCGCGGCGCGCTCCGACGACCCCGGAGAAAAGGACGACGGAGAAAGAAAAGAGAGGAAGGGAGAAGGAGAGAAAAGAAAAGAAAAAGAAGGAGAGAAAAGAAGGGAGAGGGAGGATCATGTAAAAGAAAAGAAAAGAGCGGAGAGCAAGAGGGAAAAAAAGGGGAGTTGAGCCGTGTGTGTGGCCATCACAAAACACAATTGCAAAAATAGGTTACAGGCGATACTTTTATCGGCCACTATTAAAAATTAAAAAAAAAAAAAACAAGGAACATTGCAAGCTTTCGAGTAACTTTTTTTATTTTTAATAGTGGCCTGTAAAAGTATCGCCTGTAAACTTATTTTTGCAAGAGAAAAGGAAAAAAGTGGAAGATGAAATAAAAGAAAAGAGGGGAGAGGGGGAAGAAAAAAAGTAAAAAAGTGAAGAGAGGGTCGGAGAGCGAAAGAATAGAAAAGCTAAAGTGAAAGGAGGAATAAGGAAAAAGGAAAACAAGGAAGGGAAAGGAGCGCGAGAAAAGAAACCAGGGCGGCCACCAGCTGGAGAGCCCAGCTGGCCACCCGAAAGATCGGGCCACTTGGGGCAGGCGCTGCTCGCCCAGCCTAGACCCCGACGGGCGAGCGCTCCCCGAGAAGAAAAGGGGGACCCCCCCCACACACACACACCTTCCTCCTCGGCTGTTTACCTGGAGGATGCCGTCGGCGGGACCTCCCGGAGAGCGAAAGCAGCCCCGTTGCGGCGGTGGCCAGGCTGACTCCTCATCATCCCGCCCCACGGAGGGCTGGCCGGACCCGGGCGTTCCCTTCCACGATCCGCGCCGGGTTTTCCGCACCTGAGCGCGGCTCCAGCCATCGGCGCTGTGGTTGTTGCGGCTGCCGACGCCGAAGGGAGGAAAACCCGGTCTGGATCCCTGGATGAACGGAAGGGCGGAGGCTGCGGTGGCGGCGAGATGTGGCCCCGGCAGCCCGGCGGGGCTAACTCGAAAGGAGACGGGGAGACGGATTTAGGACTTTTGGCGCAGCCCCTCTCGGGGTGGGCAGCCTCACCCGCTGCTGGGGAACGAAGGGGGAAAGGAGGCGGCAGCAGAGCGTGGAAAAGTTACTTTTCCCGATGAAAGACTTGGATGCTGGCGGAATTCCCCAGGGAACTGTAGTTCAAAAAGTTACTTTCCTAAGCTGCAGCAGGTGTCAGGGTCACTCAGGACCCAAAGTGGTGCTACTGTCGGGAGTTCCCCCTTTCTTTTCCCGTTAGTTCCACTTTGGAAAGAAATACAGAATTGCTTTCAATAAATACTACTTCTGTTTACAAATACCAGGGCCCACCCCGAAAGACGCATGCATGGGTATTATCAAGCAACCTTTCTCAAACTTGGCGTATGTAAAAAATCTGCTGGCCGAGGGCTTCCGTCTCCACCAGCCAACAGAACTGCAGCAGCTTGAAAATGATGGGGTTTGTAGTCTTAAGAAGCATGAAAGGTGCCAGTTTGGGAAAGGCATCACGAATAGTGATGATCATCAAACAGAAATTCAACAGCTGCAAGAATTTGCCCGTATAAGAAGGAGGGGAGCAATTCAGACATAACAGACGAGGAGTAAAAAAATTAAAGTGTATTTTTTTATTGGTTCAGAACAGTGATGGGGAACTGTGGTGTTCGTGTCTCTTATCCGAAGGAACACTATCCACTGATTCACTTTTCCAAGGTATGAATAAAATATTTTGTAGACGTGTTCAGATCTGTGACACTGCAGAAAACTCAGTTGCAAGAAAATACGGTACGTGCATTCTGTTTATATATCTCTATCTATTTATCTTGATCGATAGATAGATCGATAGAGATAGAGATCTAAACACATGTCTACAAAATATTTTAATTTTTTTCCCTGCACGTGTCTACAAAATTTTCCCTGCACAAGTGTTTGCATAAGACCCTTTCTTGCACACGTGTCTGCGAAACATCTCTCCTCCAGTGCCACAGATCGGCACGCGTGTCTACCAAAATCTCTTCCCTCCACCGTTGCAGATCCTTGCGGAGTGGCGCTCAATCGCCGCGCAACCCAGCCAGCGACGGGACGGGGAAGACGTTCCTTCGCCAGCCGGGTAAGTGACACACCTGCAATGGCCGCCTGATAAGTCGCCTTCCACCCACACGCCTTTGCGCCGGATGAGGGTCCGCGGCACGCTCGGCGAGCTGACCAATGGGAAGACGCTGAGGGAGGTTGGAGGCGGAGACGACTCCTGCTGGGGTCCTAAAGCTCCGCCCCTGCTCCTCTCTTGCAGGCGCCACGTGGGTTTTTGCTGGAGCGGTAGGTGGTGGTCGTGGGGGGACTTCTTGGCTGGTCTGGAGGCTCCGGGACCCTCGAGAAGGTGGTAGCGGCGTTTTGGGGGCCTCCCTGGCTCAGGGGTAGGGGCGCCCTGGCCTGACGGTGCCCCTTTCTCCCCATCCCTGGGCGATCGTGGGAGTTGGGTCGTCGACCCCCCATATCCACCTAAAGCCAACTTGGGCGCAGCGAGGAGAAAGAAAGAAAGAAAAGCAAGAGGCGAGTTGTGATTGCGGGTTTTGCCCCAACATTTTGGACTTCCTCGGGCCCCTTGGCCTCCTCGTTTGCCAGAATTGCCCTTCTGTGCGTGTGTGTGTGTGTCGCGCGCGTGCGCTGCAGAAGCGAGGAACACGCCCTTCCCCACAGCCCTTGCTTCGCTGGATGACCACAAACATTTAATTATTTATTTTAGAGTATTTAAAATACTCTAAAACACCCCCCCCCCATCCACAGCGGTGCAGCCAGGGTCCCTGTGGGGCTTTCGAGTTTCACCTCCAGCCGGTAAGACAAGTAAATAACTAGCAAAATAAAAGCATATTTTGCTACCAAGGAAGTACCTAAATACATATAGAATAGATACGGAGTTCTCTATCTAGAGATGTGAAGGCCTGGGAAAAATCAGAAAAAAACCATTTTTTCCTGAAGCCTTTTTGCCCCCCCCCAAAAAAAAAATAGGAAAAATTGAAAAAAGAAAAAAAGATTTATGGAATACAGTATTTTATTTTAACATGATGAATAAAATATTTTAAGATGGGGTGTTCAAATATTTTCCAAATCCTTTCTAAAAAATATTGAAACTTAGTCCCAATCCCTTCTATACATTTCCCCCCCTCTTCAATTCTTTTTATGAGAATGAGGTTTTTATTTTATTTTAATACTGTGGAGAGGAAATATGTATAATTGTTAATTCTGTATTTTTAAACATTGTTTTGTAGAGGTTTGATTTTTTTTTTTGTTCCACATAAACTAGTAAACAGTTCAGGAGATTGTAACTCCATTTGTTAGTTACAATTACCAATATTTATAAATGTTTGTAATAATTGCTTGGATTCACTATATTTTAATATGCTAGTTGTGATCATTTTGTGCCAGGTCACATTGACCATAGTCATATTGTATGTCCCTAAAGTAACAGAATGACTTTCAAGGTGTAAAAGGGAGGGGAATGCTAATGTAGCATTTTTTTCCCAATTTTCCCAAAAAATTCCATTTCCCCCCAGGAAAAAATGGTTTTTTCCCCCCGAGCTTCAAAATTCCCGGAAATTTGACATCTCTATCTCTGTCCCATATTCAGATGATGCGATGATGAGACAGACCACGGGCGACAGAGCTTCCCCGACGAGTGACGAGGAGTAGCACCAAACAGGCTGAGAGAGCCAGGGAAAGACACCCCCCACCACCACCACGCCAATCAGCTGCACGCCAGGGCACAGGAAGGGCATCCAAACCCTTAGCTGCTGCCCGGCACCCACGGCCTCCCAATGCAACTGACAAGCAGTTGATCCGAAAGCTCTCAGACGTGGTCGCTGACCTCCTCCAGATGTTGGCCCAGCAGGCCCCTCAGCCAGAGACCAGCGGTGGACGCGCCAGTGGTGCTGCGCAGACGGAGGATGGTGGGGCTCCACCTCAGCCTTGCCCGATGTCCTTTTGGACCGCTGAGCCCGGTTCCCCATTCAACCCCTACTACGGCGACTCGCCACTGCGACGGGTGGAGATGCGCCGCAGGAAGCAACCTTGCCGGGAAAGATGGTGCCCAGAAAGCAACTCCGGCTGCAGTGCCTCCCCGGGAAAGTTTCTTTCGGACATCCCGCCCAGGCTCAGAGCCTCCCTCCAACCCTTTGGCCAAGGACCCATGAAGCCGTGGCATCTCACAGCAATGGAAGCCATCCTCAGATCCCTAGAGCCTTCCACCCTGGAGGCCTATAAGGAGGCCATGGTGAGGTTCTGGGATTATAATGTGGCTCAGGAGGGCGGGAAGTGGCCCACGTCCGAGGAGGCCATTCTCCGATACCTGGTCTCGCTGAAGCATGCGGGCGTGTCCCCAGACACCATGACTGCCCATTTGGAGGCCATCTCCTTCTTCAGCCAGGCTTGCGGCTACCAAGATCTCTCGGACTCCTTCAGGGCTCGAACAGCTATCGAAGGTTGGAGACGGATGGCGCTGCTCCACCCGGACAGCTTCAGAGCCATCACCGATTCGGCTGAGGCCCTATATTAAAGACCCCTTTGGTGTGGGGAACAAGGACAAGGCTCCAAAGAGGGATAGGCCAGAAAAGGGGCCTATCCCCTTTACTAGCCTATTTCATGTTTCCATGAAATAGTTAATTTAGTTGGATTGCATCCAGAGAGGCTTTAGAGGGGAGAAGAAAACCCACGGAATCCTATTCTGTTTTGTGTATGAAAATTTCTGGATGCAACATATAACATTAATTTTTGCTAGTGCTCCCGTTCTCTTTGTCAAATGTTGCTGTTCCGATTTCTATTTGGAAAAAAAGTTTCATATATGAACACGTCTTTCCTGGTCTTTCCATGTTTCTTTCCATGTTCTTTCCTGTTAAATTTAAATAAATCTTCCCATTATTACTTGCACCTGTAAATGGTCTAGTCGCATTTTTTTGGTTAGGGCCTCTTGCACACCAGGTTAAAAAGGACCTCATTTGCAACCTATAGATTGCTGAGTGGCTTAAAGGTACCTTAAAAGTCCTGCTTAAGACATTTTGGTTATGGGATGTTAAGGCAGGCCTGTTGGTTTAGAAAAGTGGTTCTCCATCTGTGGGTCCCCAGATGTTCCTGGATTGCAATTCCTAGTAGTCTTCATCACTAGCTGAGCTGGCCCAGGATTTCTGGGAGTTGTAGTCCAGGCACATCTGGGGACCTACAGGTTGAGAACCACTGGAAAGTAAAGGGACATATTTAAAATCCTGGTTTTCTTCCACTGCAATTCCCAGAAGCCTTTACCACTATCTGCTAGCTAGAGTTTCTGAATTATTTTAATGAGCATAACGATGTAAAATTTCCAGAAATTTTTGAAGCCATGGTAAAAAACTTGGGTGGTGGTGGTGGATTTTACATTTCTATTTATGGGCAGCATCATTTTAACTCCCCACTAGCCAACAGGTCAGTGGGTGCTCCTTAAGAATGCTTTACAGACAGTGGAGTAAAAAATGATCCTGCAGCACCTTCTGTATATATTATTACTTATTACAGTTCTTCCTAGTATAATTTTTATATTAATACTTATAAGTCATCCTGTAAAATAGTTTTATTATAATTATTTTAATTTATTTTAATTTAATTTATTTATTTGCATCCTTGTAGCAAGAGATTAGGACAAGTAAAACTGATCTCACTATTTATTTCTATTTCTTCATTTATTTATTTACCTTTATTTAGTATTTATTTATCTTTATTTTGAATACTGACCACACAAAATACATTCCTATATCAATTCAGCATAAAACCAGAATAAAAACACCTCACATTTGTAGCCTGCATAATTAAACATGCCTGCATGCAGCAGACAATGAATATTTGGTATGAAACATATACAGTGGACCCATGTATAACGGTTTGTATAACATAAAATCTGTACAACATAAATTCTGAAGATAGTGGAAGTTTGTTTAACAGAATTGCCTATGCGGCAAATCCCTACAACAAAAATGGTTGCGATTAGTGATTACTGCACTGTTTTCAATGCATTCCTATGGGAAATTTGTAGAAAGGAAAATTTGCTTAACAGAATTTCATTTGGAACGAATTAATTCCTTTATACAGTCCAAGGCACCACTGTATTCCATTACAATCATATTTTATTGCACACCTCATTTGGCTTCTATACTGTGTGTCTAAAGAAGTGGACGGTGTAGTCCAAGAAACATTAACATAGATGAAAGTTAGTCTTTAAGGTGCAACACCTTTTGGGTCTTTTATTTTTATTTTTTATTTTTATTTTTGCCTGGATTTTTTTTTTTTTTTTTTTGCTTCCCAACAGGACATTTAGGATTAAAAAGCTAAAAATAACATTTTTTTGCTGGTGGAGGGCATTTAGGATTAAAGCAACCCAACGGTAGTGCTTTTTTAAAAAAGGGCGGGGGGAGGAGAGAAGGCGGGGCTTTATCCAGTCCCCTGCCTAACCCAGTGGTTCACCTGTGGGAGTCCCCTGATGTTCCTTGGACTGCAACTCCCAGAAGCCTCCACCACTCGCTGTGCTGGAAGGGGTTTCTGGGAGTTGCAGTCCAGGGACATCTGGGGACCCATACAGGTGGAGAATCCACTGCGGCCGTAACCCTCCCTTCAGGCGAAAAGAGCGAGCGGCGCGCGCCGAGGAGGGTGGGGGGGGAAAAAACGGTTGTTGCGCGTGCGCGTACTTTCGAACCCTGTCCCGCCGCCGCCGCCGCCGCCGCCGCCGCGTGATTTCCGGGTATCCTCGCGAGACTTCCTCGCGGCTTGCGGGCGGCGGGAAGGAGAGGAGAGCCCCCCCCTCACGAATCACACTCCCCCTTTCTTCAAAATGGATGCCGCCGCCGCCACCGGTGCTGGTGCTGGTGGTGCTGCTGGTGCTGCTCTTGAGGAGGCCGGCTTGGCTTCCCCGACGACGGCCGCCGCCTCTGCCGCCTCTGCGGCTCCTGCTCCTGCTCCTCCGGCCGCCTCGCCCAGCCCCGTCCGCTCGGAAGGCGAGGAGGAGCCCTCCACCTCGGCCGCCTTCGCTCCTTCTCCCCCGGAGGAGGTAAAGCCCGAGGGGGAAAAGGAGGAGGAGGAGGAGGAGGAGGAGGAACAGAGCCCCTCAGAAACACCGGCGCCTGCCCCCCCCCGCGGTGGCCCCCGCCCCTCGCGCTTTGCGTACGCCCAGAGGCACTCTCGTCCGTCCCCACGGTTGCAAGAAGGGAGGGAGGGAAGGAAGGAAGGACTGCTACTCCCAGAAGCCTCGGCCGGGAGCGGCGCCGGCGGAGGCTTCTGGGAAAGGCAGTCCGGGAAGCCCCCCCCCCACGGTTAGGAAGGCCGCCTCCGGGCGGAGGGAGGGAGGGAGGGAGGGAGGGCACAGCGGTCAGAACAGCGGGTGGGCAGCAAGGGGGTCTTCGGGGGAGGGAGAGGGAGAGGGAAAGGGAGGCCCCCGGGGGGCAGCGCCCGCCCCCCGGAAGAAAGGAGCAGCCCCTTTGCCCCCCCACCCCCCACTCTCCCTTTTAGGGTTTCTCCAGCTTGTCAAACACATCCTGGGGGGGGGCGGCAGACAAATTTGGAAATACTGGAAGGATACAAAGACAGTTCTTTGTAAAAGACAGTCTTATCTGTCTGTCTGTTATCCCTTCCTTCTTTCTTCTCTCTCTTTTCCTTGCTTATCTATCTATCTGTCTATCTATCTATTTATCTATCCCTTGCTCTGTCTGTCTGCCTGTCTTATCTATACCTTGCTTTATCTATCTATCTATCTATCTATCTATCTATCTATCTATCTATCTATCTATCTATCCCTTGCTCTGTCTGTCTGTCTATCTATCTATGCCTTGCTTTATCTATCTATCTATCTATCTATCTATCTATCTATCTATCTATCTATCTATCTATCTATCTATCTATCTATCTATCTATCTATCTATCTATCTGTCTGTCTGTCTATCTATCTATCTATCTATCTATCTATTGCTGTTCTACAGTCTATCTATCTATCTATCTATCTATCTATCTATCTATCTATCTATCTATCTATCTATCTATCTATCTATCTATCTATCTATCTATCTATTGCTGTTCTACAGTATATCTATCTATCTATCTATCTATCTATCTATCTATCTATCTATCTATCTATCTATCTATCTATCTATCTATCTATCTATCTATCTATTGCTGTTCTACAGTCTGTCTATCTATCTATCTATCTATCTATCTATCTATCTATCTATCTATCTATCTATCTATCTATCTATCTGTTGCTGTTCTACAGTCTATCTATCTATCTATCTATCTATCTATCTATCTATCTATCTATCTATCTATCTATTGCTGTTCTACAGTATATCTATCTATCTATCTATCTATCTATCTATCTATCTATCTATCTATCTATCTATCTATCTATCTATCTATCCTGTCCCATACTACAAAGTATGTGTGTACACAAGGTAGAGAATGTCACAGTATTATATGCTGTACTAGAATACATGTGATCAGCGACAAGGTGTAATATGATACACCGTAATACCCATATAATACTTACAGTCAACAACAAAACTGATCAGTTAGTAAAGCTGCTGAACTAGCTGGATGTGTCATTAGATCAGTAAACAGTTTGGGAGAGTGTATTGAAACAAAGATGCCAGAGCTGGTTAAATTGGTGCCCATTTCTTTAAAAATTAATATAAATACATTTTTAAAAACCTTTGACTACCCCATAAATGGTGGTTATTATTTTGAGTATTACTACTACTAGCGGTTTTCCTCTGAAAATATGTTGTGCCACTGCAGAGACTCATATACGCTGTGCTGAAATAAAAATAGGCCAACGTCCTAATAGTTCTAAATGATTTTTACAATTAATAATCTGAGAAGGGGGTTAGATTCAGCACTGCCTCTCTCCATTTACATTCAGAATCACTTCTATGTGATTCTTAATGTAAATTTGGATGCAGTTGCTGGTGGGCCAGTGAATAATATTTTTTATCAGCGACTTATGGATGGAAGCTGATTTTGTACAAAGCCTAAGCAAAGACACTAATGTTTAGAATTTCAGTTTACTCAGGCACACAGAAAATTAAGTGGCACTGGATCAGAACTAGATGCAACAGTAAGAAATTGGCTTACAGTTGCTTAGCATAATACGTTGATGCAAATATGGACCTTTGAGTCAATGAGGTCATTCCCCATAGATTTCATTGATTTCAGGGAGCCCGTTCTAGTTGTGACTGAGCAACAGGGTTTCAGTCACTGTTTCTCCATAAAATAAGGTGATGGAGGTTATGGAAAACAGTGGTCCAAATATGTAACTTTTGTCATTGCGATGGGTTGTCTCTGTAAATCCTAAATTCATAAAGCCCTTTGGACTTGAAGATACAGGAATACTGTTCCTTGAGCCTTGATACCTTGACTCCTGTGAGGGACATTTTAAGATTATTATTTTTTTGAAATTCTGAAGTATGAGTTGTGGAAGCAAAACTGCTTCCTCATTTCTATATATTTACAGAGGCAGCGGTATTGTCTGTCTTTCTACTCTAAGCTTTTAGTCAAACTGACAATTGCAGAATTTTTGTTTACAGAAAAATGATCCGCCGTTTCAACTTAAACCCCCTCCTAAGGCGTCTAAATCAGAAAAAGATGTTGATCCAGAATATGAAGAAAAGATGGTAAGTTTTGTGCTTCAGCAGTTTATCTATTCTTTTGATGTACCGTGCATTGAAGCGTGAGCATGCCTCCTATTTGGCTTGATGTGTTTTCTTTTCCTCACCCACCTTTTCCTTTCCTTAGGGTGGGAAAAACAATCCAAATAAAATATTGAATGGCTAAACTGTAATTGTAACCCGGGTTTTTCCTCTGCTTATCTGACCTGGTGCCCTAGTCCAGGTTCCAGTCTATCCCATTTAATGGGGCCAGGAAAAAAAACCTACAGAGAGCCACAGTTGCAAATTAATTGATGGTACTTGGTCACCTTACTGACCGTGGGAGTCACTTATTTCCATAATATATCAGTATGAGAATTTGAAAAGAATGGCGGACTCTCTAAGCCATTAAACTCAGAAAGTTTTCTTTATTTGAACCATAGTCTTCAAATATGTTTTTATTCACAATTGGCAATAACCTCCACAGTGATCATGCTGATGTCATTTTGTTTTCTTCCCCAAAGCAGAACATTTTGTGCATGATTGGTGTGAGAGTTTGATGGAAAGGTTCTGAAGCAAACTGATCTTGTTTGCAGGAAGGAGGATGGGGGAAAATATACACACGCCCACAGAGCCAGCTGAGAACAGGCACATGCAGACAAAGGGACTGAGGTGTTCCTCTCAGAAGCCTTCATTTTATTCTTTTATCTAATGTTTATAAGCACACATTGGAACATTAATGAAAACATTGCTTCTAATAGGGGGCAGGTGCCTTTTAGCCCTGTCTCAAAGCAAAGAGGTCGGGGGAAATAGAAGGTCACTTCCTTCTTAGATACTGCATGCCACATCAGCAAAAGTCAGGAGAGTGTGCTGTGCACTGAAACTTCTTCCAAAAAAAAAATACCTGCAAAGAAAGGTTCCTTGTATTGATCAAGGAATTTTCCATGTTTTATGCTTAGCAAAGCTCTTAATTCTTCTTTCTAACAGGTTTTCAGTGGATGATGTTAGGCTATGCCATGCCCTTGGTTAGAAGGAGTCAGATGCTGTTTGCCTATGTATATTTATGCCCACATGCTTCTACCGTAGTGCGAATTATTCTTTTCCCTTTCTTGTCTATAATGCAGAAAACTGACCGAGCAAAAAGATTTGAATTTCTGCTCAAGCAGACAGAACTTTTTGCACATTTTATTCAACCTGCAGCCCAGAAATCACCCACGTCTCCCCTGAAGGTGAAACTTGGAAGACCACGGATAAAAAAGGATGAAAAACAGTGTTTGCTTTCAGCCGGGGAGTATGTTGTTGTTTTTATATTTTAAAAAGAAATTAAGTTTAAATTAGTTTTGCATGCCCAAACAAATAATGTTAGGATGACAGCCTGTTTTATCTGCAAACATGTGTTCAATTACATACTCTGATCCTATTAAAAAGTTATAGGGAAGGCGTGGATGTTTGGTGTGGCGATTAAAACTTTTCAAAGCCCTCTGCTGTCATTTGGATTGCTTTTGCTGTGCCTTGACGGTTGTTACAGAAGATTTCTCCTGTTTGTAAATAACTTCTTTAAAAAGGGAAGGTTTTGTTTTTAAAGCCGTTTCTATGTAACTTTCTATGTAACTTTTGTAGAGTAGCAATTCTTTGGCTGCTGTTAACAGTTCCGCAGTGGAGTCTCCTCGGTCATTCCCCAGTGTAGTTATTCTGCATTTCCAGAATCTCTGACTACTGCTTGCATTTAAGGGAGTTTAGTTTTGATTTTAGCAGCCATTCTCAACCTTTTTAAAAAAAAATTGGCCACAGCCTTAAATAACATAGGAGAGAAATGTAGGCTGAATCAGGATTGTACAAATTGCACAACAAACCATTTAGACGTTGCTAGAAATACATATTTTAGGGCAGGCGTGTCCAAAGTCAGGCCTGGGGGCCAAATGCGGCCCATTTTCAAATTTCAAGCGGCCCACGGCCTCTTCTGCTCACTGGCTCAGCCTGTCACTCATCCCCGCCAGCTGGCCCTTCCCCATACTGGATGGGGACATCACCTTGCAGTTTTATGGTTTGCTTGCCCTCCCTGCCTCTGTCCATCCCTCCAGCCACCTGCCTAGCCTACTGTTGCTGCAGCATCCTCCCTGCCTCCTTGCATGTTATAGAGCAGGCATGTCCAAACTTCAGTCCTTCTGATGTTTTGGACCACAACTCTCAGAGTTCCAAGCCTGTATTGCCAATGACAAAGGACTGTGGGAGTTGTGGTCCAAAACATCTGGAGGGATGAAGTTTGGACATACCTGTTATAGAGACTTGTCCGAAGTCCGGCCCGGGGGCCAAATGCAGGTAAATGGTTGGCCCCCACACATTTTCACCTCGCCAAATCTGACCCTCCTTGCAAAAAGCTTGGACATCCCTGTTTTAGGGGTTCCATACATTTTTAAAATGTTTTCAGACTGTGAATCAGCAGATACTGTACCGATCTTGTGGATAAAGGAGTCCTAATGTACGGAAGGCTTGCTCCCGAGAAACATTTCGGTTGTGTCTGATGGTGCTTCCTCCGCTTGTGCTTTGTAGTTATCGCCACAGGCGCACGGAGCAAGAGGAAGACGAAGAGCTGCTTTCGGAGAGCCGGAAGACGTCAAGCGTCTGCGTCCGGTTTGAGGAATCTCCTTCCTGTGAGTTTACTCGGGGGTGTGACTTTCAGATTTGGCCCCAACAAGTTCAGAAATCCAACCGTGCTGCCAGCCGATGTGCAGATAGCTGAGCAGTGCCTTCCTTTCTTGCAGATGTTAAAGGAGGAACCTTACGAGATTATCAGGTCCGAGGCTTGAACTGGTTGATCTCCTTGTATGAAAACGGGGTGAATGGAATTTTGGCAGATGAAATGGTGAGTATTTATTTATTTATTTATTTATTTATTTATTTATTTATTTATTTATTTATTCATTCATTCATTTTCATTCATTCAGTCATTCTTGGACTTGTAAACTGCCTGATTTCCCCAGAGGGAAGTCTGGGCGGTATACAAACATGTCACCCCAGGTGACTAAACAATACAGTCACAAACAATCCCCAGCAAAAATAAACATCAAAACCTAACAAATGCACATCAAACATCTAAGTACCATTAAAAACTAATAGCAAATACTAAAAAGAAATTAGATAGATAGATAGATAGATAGATAGATAGATAGATAGATAGATAGATAGATAGATAGATAGATAGATAGATAGATAGATAGATAGATAGATAGATAGATAGATAGATAGATAGATAGATGATAGAGTGGGTAAAATGACATAGTGTCACTGCCCAAGGCAAATTATATCCAGCAAGAAACTAGAAAGACAGGAGCCAGCAAAAGGGGGGGGGGGAGAGAAAGAAAAGAAAAAAGAAAAAGGGTGCTCAGAGGGCCCCAAAGCATTGGCTGAAGAGCTCATTTTGTTTTGTTTTGGAGTGTTTGATTTTTTTGTTGCAAATGTTAGGTTCAGACTAGGATAAACTGCTTTTGAAGGGGAATGTGTCTGTCGTTGAAGTTAGCAGCTCCACAGGTACAGGGGTTGTTAGGAGGAGATCATTCGTCACATCCCAAATTGCATTTGGAACTGATATGCATTGAAAGTGTGGCTTTAGGGGTATGGTTCATCCCATTCAACTTCTCACAGCCATTGCATTGGTTTGATTCACCCTTGCTAAATAGGATAATTGCATGCCGTTAACTTGATTTGGACTTATGGTGACCGTTTCCAGGGTGTTCTAGGTATTGGAGTACTCCGGAAGGGCTTACCATTCCTGTCTTCGGGGTGGTGGTGCCCTGAGACTGTGCAGCTTGCCCAAGGCCACCTAGGCTGGCTCTTCCAGCCTGTACATTATTAACCAACTTGGGGCATGATTGAAGAGAGATGTCTCTCTGCCTGGGTGATCATGCAGCAGTGTTGTGCCTGTGTACTGCCTCCTCTTTTTCTCTTTATCCTTTCTCCAGCATGCCACAGTGTAACAGTTGTGGAGTTTTCTGAATCCCAGTTTGTTGTTACATCCAAAGAAGGATACTGTGGTTTATTCATTCCAAGCGGGAAATTCCTGTTTATACAGACAGATACCATGTTCTCTTACTTGAATGTCATAAGGAACTGGCTCAAGAGATCTCTACTCATTCTTGGCCATGGCTTATTCGAACAACACTGCTGTGTGTGAACCAGTCTGAAACATGGCCCAAACAAGAACAATTGTTGTTCAACTTAAGAGGAATGACACAAGAACTGCAGTAGTGCGGTGTGCTTAGCATTAACATTTCTCATTCTTTTGTGGTTCGAGAGTGTCTCTTTTGCGTGTAAAATTAATGAAACAGCAGGAGCCTGCATACGTCAAAGAACGAGTTGCGCGTAATTCAAGGGAAAGCTGCATAATGCATAACAGTAACACAGATTGAGGTCCAATTATTCAATTGCATTGTGGCTCCGTGCAAAATTGTAATTAAAAAATCCAGTATCTGCAGTATTTCTCGAACATTGAAATGCTTATGAGATAGTGTAGTTTTATTGTTCAAAAGCGAGCTGTAACCAAATTACAGGACTGTGATTTGCATACTGCAATATATTGAGATTGTGGCAGAGTTCAGTTTCCATAGATCATGCCATGTTTTCTCTGCACTGTTATGGGTGGAACTTAGTTCAGCCCCGCAGAAAGCGGTTCATAATTTTTTTTATTATCGATTCCTTTGCAGGGTTTAGGAAAAACACTGCAGACGATTGCATTGTTGGGTTATCTAAAGCATTACCGGAACATTCCTGGTCCCCACATGGTCCTGGTTCCGAAATCGACCTTGCACAACTGGATGAACGAGTTTAAACGCTGGGTGCCGTCATTACGTGCCGTTTGCCTCATCGGGGATAAAGATGCACGAGTAAGTGGGAAGCAGTCGAAGTTGTTCTTTGCTACGCAACGTGCGAGACCCCAAGAACTTTCTGCTCTGCTCCTGTTATTTATGGAATCCTATAACATTTTAAGCTCTGCCTAGGACAATGAGTGCAAGTCTTGGTGGCCGAGATCTAGGCCAGTTGCATTACGCCCAGAGGGTGGAACTTGTAGGATTATGGCGTCTATGGAGATTTTACAGAGATTGTTGTTGTGTGCTGTCTGGTTGCTTCTGACTTAATAGCAGCCTGATGAATGAGTGACACTCCACCGCCCCGTCCCGTCTTTGTAAACTTAAGCTGTGGCTTCCTTTAAGGCAGGCAAGTCCAAACTTCACCCCTCCAGATGTTTTGGACTGCAACTCCCACATTCCTTTGCCATTGGCAATCTAAGCTCGGAATTCTGGGAGCTGTGGTCCAAAACATCAGGAGGGCCAAAGTTGGACATGCCTGCTTTAAGGAGTCAGGTCTTCCAGTTTTTAGTCTTCCTTTCCTCCTACCATCAGCCTTTCCTAGTGTTACTGTCTTGTTGAGATAATCTTGTCTTCTCATGCTGTGCCAAAAGTAGGACACCCTACATTTCAAGCTATGAGACCAATCAACTAACCTCTTGATTATAATTTCTGGTATATGTGTGAGAGCTTATTTTTGAGCAGGAAACCTCATACTTTTCTAATACGAATGTATCCACGTGACAATACTAGGCTTCTCTGAGAAGGTTGAGAAGATGCAAGGGCTTTTTCTCTCTCCTAGGCAGGAATGCCCATCATATTGACAGGTTAATTGTTCTCTTACTAGTCTTGTTGTGTTTTCGTCTCCCCCCCCCTTTTCATTAATCTTGAGAAATGTTTACTAGATTGCAGGAAAATAGCTGTGACAGTCAGTTGCAAATGAGTTATATTTTGATGGTGCAATAAAGACATTGTCCAACCTTGAATCTGAAGAGACCTCCTCCTCTTCTTCTTTCTTTCTTCTTCTCTCTTCCTTAGGAGTGCTTACCATGTCTGTTTGCTTTTTTAAAACCAGGCTGCTTTCATCCGCGATGTTATGATGCCCGGAGAATGGGACGTGTGCGTCACCTCCTACGAAATGGTTATCAAAGAGAAATCTGTTTTTAAAAAATTTAATTGGCGGTACCTGGTGATCGATGAAGCCCACCGAATAAAGAATGAAAAATCAAAGGTAAAATTCATTTTTATTTCTGTCCATGCCTCATGTCGTAATACTAATGTATTGCATGCCTAGAGGGGGAAACAAAACCTGATAGCTTTGTGAGAAAGGAAAACGTCCCAGTGCACTTCCAAAAACCAGCAATGCATGACAAAAATGTTTTCAAACGGGATTTAAAATCCTAATCATTACATGCAGAGCCAGAGGTGGGGAGTTGCCTCATTGGCCGAGGGGCTGATTTGATGATCCCTAAGGTTTCCAGCTCTGCAGTTCAAAGACGATGGTGATTTAGCTGCTGGATAGATAGCTCAGAGGGTTAATTATCTGTCTGCGCAGCCACAGGTTGGGAGTTCGATTCCCCCACTGTGCCTCCTTGACTGAGGCTGGACTCAACAGTCCACAGGGTCCCTTCCATCCCTGCAGTTCTAAGGTTATTATTAATTTGTAACTGTGCATTTGGAAGTGTCAGCACCCTAGAGCAGCGATGGCGAACCTTTGAGAGACCGAGTACCCAAACGGCGATTCAAAAACCACTAATTTTTTGCAAATACAGTAATTTAAGATGAATAGAGGTGGCTGTGAAGGGGGCCATGTCGGGTGCCCACAGAAAGGGCTCCGAGGGCCACCTTTGGCACCCGTGCCATAGGTTCGCCAACACTGCCTTAGATGGTTGATGTACTTGGCTGGGCTCCCATCAGTACAAACGTCTCTTTGGCTCCAAGGCCAGTAACGGCTTTCCCAAACCTCTCTAGCTGTCCGAGATTGTCCGTGAGTTCAAGACGACCAACCGCTTGCTGTTGACGGGAACCCCCTTGCAGAATAACCTCCACGAGCTCTGGGCGTTGCTCAATTTCCTTTTACCTGACGTCTTCAATTCTGCAGAGGTAAGGCAGTCAACCTTTAACATTCCTTTCCGCGCACTTTCCATGGTGATCTGATTTCCGTCAAAACACCCGAGGGCAGTTTTGCATTTCTGTTCAGTGGTTTTTGGTATTCTAATCCCCCCTCCTCCCCGCCCCAGCCACCCTGACGTGACTCAGGGACATATCCGCACAACAACCTCTGTTTCTCTCTTGCAGGACTTTGACTCCTGGTTTGACACAAAGAATTGCCTTGGTGATCAGAAACTGGTAGAGAGACTCCATGCAGTAAGTCTGGAAATGTTTGTTGTTAGAGCAGATGTCTTGCCTCTGCTTTCAGCCAGTATTATTCCTAACTGCCCCGAAATGAGCGAAGTGTGTTGGTCCACAAGCTCCATTGGTCTTATTGAGTCTAGGTAGGACTGACCTTAGATAGAACCCAACATCTGACGTGATAGATGGTGTATGATAGGAGCAAAAGGAAATCAAAGCAAAATATGCTGCCACAGTGCTTAAAATACTGTCTGGATGGTTTACAATTTATTTGTGAAGGCTACACATTGCCCCCTCCGCAAGCTGGATACTTATTTTACTGACCTCGGAAGGATGGAAGGCTGAGTGAACCTTGAGCCTTGAGCTACCTGGGATTGAACCCCAGGTTGTGAGCACTGATCTAGCTGCAGTACAGCCATTGAACCACTGTGCCACGGTGGTTCAATATCTGTGGATATTGTTTTTAATGGAACACATTTGCAATACTTTATCTTGCCGTGATGCAGAATTCATTTGTCTGCCTTTCACTTAGACAGTCCCTCCCAAAGCGAAGCATCCCGTTAGTTGTGCTGTGGATTGGGCAGATGCCCTCGGCAGTCCACCAAGCAGAACAGAAAAGGGGAGGGGGCCTGAGCATTCTCTTGGTGTTAATTGGAGTGAATGCCCTTTTGTTCAGAGTGGGGAGCATGCTGTCCCTGTAACCTCTGTTGGCCTTAAAAATGCCATACAGGAGTCGAAGACAGTGTTTGAGCGCTTCTTGTGGGCTTATGACCTTTATTTCTGCTTGCCGAGGTGGGCACAACAGCATTGGTTAGAAAGAGCAGCCCTAAGTGTCCCAGCACACTGACAGAATAAAGATGAGTATATTAATAAGAGAAGGAGAGACATAGACATAGAAGGACCACCAA
The DNA here is from genome assembly GCA_029282475.1 of Phrynocephalus forsythii. Classification (NCBI taxonomy): domain Eukaryota; kingdom Metazoa; phylum Chordata; class Lepidosauria; order Squamata; family Agamidae; genus Phrynocephalus; species Phrynocephalus forsythii. The sequence continues at coordinate 3,830,672 of JAPFRF010000015.1, forward strand.
GTTGGAGTAAATGTGGGCCACCTCTGTTTCCCATCGGTTACTCCCAACTTCGTTGCTCACTCTTCGCCCACCGAAATAAAAATGAGCATGATCCATGATTTGGCACTTGGACGTGCTTCTGTGGCTCAGGCCTGCAGGTGTTATGCGGCTTCCACTGATTCCCTGAGCTGACGCCTCCTGCAGGTGCCCACCCAAAAGATGGGGTGGACCAGGGAAGCCCAGGCCTCCCGCCCTTTGAGTGGGCGCAGGACCTGCAGGTCTGGTCTGCCGAACCCTATTAAAACCCTGCTGAAGCATGGCTCTTCCCCATCTCTACCCAGAAGCATTGCACAGCCAACGTGCTGGTGAGCAAAATAACCCCCCCAACAGGTTCTATTAACGCAGAGGGCAATATGTTCATTTGTTTTTAATATTACCTATCTTCCATATATGCTCATAATTTTGAATGCTCTGATACCAATAAAGAAGAAAGGACAAGGCATTAATCCTTAAAATGTGTTGGGTTTCCAGGTTCTGAAGCCCTTTCTGTTACGGCGCATAAAAGCCGAAGTGGAAAAAAGTTTGCCTCCTAAAAAAGAAGTGAAGATTTATCTGGGGCTCAGCAAAATGCAGAGAGAATGGTGAGAGGCTTTCTCGCTCTAACCTAAAACAGTTGCGTTACTTTGGGAGAAGACATTGTCTGTAAGCTGTAAAAACATCGAACTAATATTTGGAGGCCTGCTACTTCTGTCGCTGGAGGGGGAGGATCTAGCCATCATTATTAGTGGCCATTAATAACCCTATTTGTCACAGATTTTTTTTCCTAATCACCTTGTAAGAAAATCCTGTTTGTCATCCACCTTGTGGACAGTGGTTGGGCTTAGTAGGCTCATGACCACCTTATTGTATGTCACAGAAATGAATTGCTTCAGAGTGAATCTGTGACTTTCATTGGTTACCTATCCAAACCTTAATAATCAGCCTTTCTTTTAAAAAAATGTTTTAAAACACTTTCAGGTATACCAAGATCCTAATGAAAGACATTGACATTCTAAATTCAGCGGGGAAGATGGATAAGATGCGGCTGTTAAATATCCTGATGCAACTGAGGAAGTGCTGTAATCACCCGTACCTCTTTGACGGCGCGGAGCCCGGTCCTCCGTACACCACGGATACTCATCTCGTGACCAACAGTGGCAAAATGGTCGCCCTGGACAAATTGCTCTCCAAACTCAAAGAACAGGGTAGGTTGGGCTTCTCCTAAACAGGGGGCGGCTAAAAGCATCCGCCTGCTTTGTGCTGCTCTGCTAGAGAAAATAAAAGAGTCACAGAGGGTGCTACTCAGAAGGAGGTCGTCCTGGTGATCTGGTAATAGAAAGAGAATGATAAGTTCAGGTGGTTCCTCAAAAATGGCCACACTGAGAGTTAGTTATATAGCAAGGGTTTTATTAGACATTCACAGGAATACAGAAACATAGAAAGTATTCAGCAAGCCAGCAGTACACAAAACACAGATATGGTTAGTATGAATTCTTAAGCCTGGGTTGATCCATTGCACGGATCACACCCTGCTGGTCTGGACAAAGCCCAAATGGCTTCCCATGATTGTTATATACCTTCTGTATGGTCTGTATGATCTCAGACTTACGTTATCTTCTATGCCCCTACATGTGCCCACACGTACCTACACATGCCTGTTCATTAGCTCATAGCCAGTTGGCCATCAAAGAGAGAATGACCTGACCCAGTTTGTTTGGTAGTTCAAGTTGGTTCCTTATTCCTGGCTAACCGCCAATTGTTGTTCTAAGCAAAATGACACCCCCGCAATGTGCGATTATGCCAAGCTAGGTCACTGAGACCTTATGTTTTCTCAGAGAAATGTATCTAACACCCACAGTCGGGTTTGTTAACACTTCAATAATGCTTATAATAATTTTGATGTTTCTCATGTTTATAAATCCTTATCAAGAAAAAAGTGAAAAAGACAGGCACCCTCTCTCAGGTGAGGGTGGTGTGGATTTTGGCATGCTCCCTTAATTGCTTCATCATAATCATCATGAAAGTGGTCTGCTTATATACCGCCCCATACCACTTCAAGTAGTCTCTGGGTGGTTTCCAGTTTAATTACAGTATGCAGGCTACATTGCCCCCTCCCGCACGCTGAGTCCTCATTTTACCGATCCCGGAAGGATGGAAGGCTGAGTCAACCATGAGCCGGCTACCTGGGATTGAATCCCAGGTTGTGAGCACAGTTTTACCTGCAGTATAGACATTTAACCCCTGTGCCACGAGGCTCTCACAAGCCAATCCTGACTTGAGAGCAACCCTTCCCAAGGTTTTTAAGAGAGAGAATGCTCAGAAGTGGTTGACCTTTCCCTCCTTCCAGGGGTGCCCTGGGACTACTGTGCAGCTTGCCCCCAAGGCCATCCATGCTAGTTCTCCTGGGATTCACAGTGGCGGGAATTGAACTCCCAACCTCTGTCTCTGCTGCTAGAAGGCTGTCTCAGTCCCTAGATGACGGAGGATCTGAATTCCAAAAGGTTCACTGCGTTGATAAAAAAACAACAAAAGGATGTGGCTGCAAGATTCCAGCTATGGGGAGGTCAGTGCTGCCACTGGTCCTTGGGTACCTGAGACAAGGAGGATGCAGCAGAGGAGAGGGAAAGTGAAGTTCAGGCAAGGGAGCCAAGATTCATTGTTAAAAAGGAGCTAAAAAGACAAAGAGAATACCGTTTTTTTTTTTTGGAGAAGAAAGCAAAGAAGCAGGACTTGTAAACGAGAGAAGGAGAATTTTTACTTTGTAGAAATGGCTCTCCTCTAAGCCTGGTAGCTTCATTGTGTGCCCCTTTCTGATGGCTTTGTCCTTCAGGTTCCAGAGTTCTCATTTTCAGCCAGATGACCCGCTTGTTGGACATCCTCGAAGATTATTGCATGTGGAGGGGCTATGAGTATTGCCGGTTGGATGGACAGACGCCCCACGAGGAGAGAGAGGTGAGGAGGACTCATCGGCTCTTTTGGAGGCCGCTCAGAGCTCGGGCAATAGCAGCCCAGGGGGTCCTTAATGGACGACCACTCATTTCTCCGCTGGCATTTTACACTTCCCAAGGTGCTAGCTTGAAAAGTGAGGGTCGTTCTTTCTTTCCTTTTGCGTGTATAGGTGAGTGGGCAGATTTATAAACAAGAGATTGATTCAAGAGGGTTGAATGGTCTCTTGTTCCCTTTCATGTCATTCAGCCTTCCGGGTCCAGTTTAAACCGTCACTTGAAGAGGAAAATACTGTAAATGAAAGGTGTAATTACCGAAAGTGCCCGAGAGAATCAACAGTGCACCTGGAGGGTGTTCTTAATTCATAAGCCAGGGTTCGGCTACTGTGTCGTAATGCCTCTGGGCTAGCATTGAAGGAAATCATTGTGATTCATCGTGTTCTTGCTGCCATCCCGTTCAGCACAACAGCCTCCCGTCAAAACAAGATAAATAATGTGTGTGTTTAATCTTCTATAAAAAAGCATTCGTTTTCTAAAGTCTCTGCTATTTCTCTCCTCCCCCCCAAAAAGGAAGCAATAGATACCTTTAACGCTCCCAACAGCAGAAAGTTTATTTTTATGCTGAGCACAAGAGCTGGAGGTTTGGGGATAAATTTGGCAACGGCGGATGTTGTTATCCTGTACGATTCGGACTGGAACCCGCAGGTGGATTTGCAGGCAATGGTGAGAAGCCTTTTCAGCATTGTTTTAGTTACATTATGTCTTCATCCGAGCTTTGCATTCTTACTTCAGAGATCGGAGGGTGATCTGCATTGGAAGGGGCTGTGCCTACAGAGCTGAGTGGTGGACTCAGAATAAACGACCACATAATGGGGTGTCTTCCCTTAAGGAAGAGCAGGCTGTGGTGTGTGGTTCATGTGTGCTCTCCAACTAGGCCTAGAGAGTGAGGGAATAGAGACAATGACTCACATCTTTGGCTTGCTTGTGGAAAACCAAGGGATGAGGATGATTGGACCACTAGTGCAGCAAAATAATTAAACACATCTTGAAGTGGGACCATGTAGCAGATCTTGGTGATTTCAAGTGCTGCCACTGAAATTGCACAATTTTCAGATGCTTCCTGAATCCATTAAAGAGAAAATGCACATGCTTCTCCGAGGTGGCATGCGCCGAGTTCAAATCTTGACAAATTGTACCCCTTGCGGCTGGCTATTAATAATACAGTGCAATCTGGGAAAGGCATCTTTACAGAAATAATAAGAAAAACGAGTCTTAACAGGAGGAAAGGATGAGAACAAGGAGAGTAAATGAGAAATCTTTGCAAAATCCATTTCATTGACATTTGACATTTGCCAATGCGGTCACCGTTTATGTCAGGATCACAGCTAGGACTGGGTATCAATGCAATATTGAACCGGGGTGTCATTTTAAACAGGACCGGGCCCATCGCATTGGCCAAAAGAAGCCTGTCCGGGTATTTCGGCTCATCACCGACAACACCGTGGAAGAGAGGATTGTGGAGAGAGCTGAGATAAAATTGAGGCTGGACTCAATAGTGATACAGCAAGGTACTGAAGAAGAAAGTTTGCATAAAGCCAAAGGATTGTTCACCCTGGAAATAAACAGCAGAGTACAGGGAGGGGGGTGGGGAGGAGGGGGTGGGCAGGGGATGGATGGTCTGGGAAGAGTAGGTCGCCGAGGGCCTAGAAAACCTGGCTTTTAAACACCCCCTGATGCTCTTCTCGGGGGGTGGTGTCATCTTCTTCCCTCTTTTCGGCATCTTCAAAAAGGATCACCATCATAATTGACATCTCAGCAATTTGCAAGTGGCCAGGGGTGGGGAGATAGAAGGATGAAATGTCGTGATCGGAAGCCATAAACGCCAAGCGATGACGGGGGTCACTGCCCGGCCCCCTTGTTGAGGCAGAAGGTCCTTAGACTTACTCTTGATAAGTAGGAGATCCGAAGCATTGCTACTTAAGTGTTAGCGAAGGCTAATTTTGTGAAGCCAACTGTAACTCACCTAGTTCTCTGGTGGTAAAAGCTCCATGGAAGTAGCTGGGATGTGGTAACTGTAAAACACTAATTAGCATTGAAAGCCCTTCACGGTCTTAAGACCTTGTTACCTGTCTGAGCGCATCTCCCTCAGAACATCTATTCCTCCCACTCACAACTCTAATATGAAGATACTTGGGGAGCCCCGTGGTGGAGACCAGGAAGTCTACCATCCCTAACCGAGCCTTCTCTGTGGTGGCCACTTCACTCTGGATTTCCCTTCCACCAGAGGTGTGGTTCCCTCATCCTTCCTGGGTTTCAGGAGGCAGTTTAAGACTTTGCTTCCTCTCTCAAGCCTTTATGCAATTTGCTCACAAAATAATGCTATTTATCTCTCTAGGCCTGCCTGATGAGTTATTGGCAGCTTATGTGACTCTCTTGAGCATTGCACTTTTGGTGTCATGTTTTTCATAGTTGCAGAATGTGGAAACTTTTTATTTTGGTGTGTGTGTGTGTGTGTGTGTGTGTGTGTGTGTGTGTGTAAATTGTTGGTAGATTATTGTTACATTACAGTTTTGTTGTGTCTGCCACCCAAAGTAGCTTTCCTACGTGTGTGTGTGTGTGTGTGTGTGTGTGTGTGTGTGTGTGTGTGTGTGTGTGTGTGTGTGTGTGTGTGTGTGTGTGTGTGTGTGTGTGTGTGTGTTTAGGTAGGAAGGAAGCAGATTGCATAGAAAACAAAAACAGGAACACCTAAGCCTTGATCCTCACCCAAGGGATTTCACTGTGGTCTCCTACATCTTGTTAAACTCTTCCCCCTCTTGTCTGCTCTAGAGGTTCCAGGGGAATATTCTCAAAAATAAATTGTGGCAGCAAAATAATTGGCACTGGAATCAAAAAGGCTCGTAAGAGAAAAACAGATCCTTTACACGGAGCTCTTCAGGCTGAAATCCTTGTTTAAAAGCTTATCTCTCAAGTTCTGGACGGAAAGAGAATATTCCATAATAATAGTTCCTTGCCTGCCAGCTTTAGTGGAAGGCCTTTCCAGTTCATTGCAATAGTATCAGAGCTAATGAAATGTGGCTGAAACATGCGGATTGTTTGCCATTGTGTCGTATTTCCGATGTGCTTCTGAGTGTCAAACACCGGATTTATCACTTGCAAAGAGGACAGGGGATTCCTAATGTGGTGTAGTGGATGGAGTGACCAACTTGGAACTCTGGAGAACAGGGTTCAAATCCTGATTTGGCCAGGGATGCTCACTGGGGGAGTGGAACCGGGAAGGCCCCTCCTCAAATATCTCGCTCAACAGGGTTCAAATCCTGATTTGGCCAGGGATGCTCACTGGGGGAGTGGAACCGGGAAGGCCCCTCCTCAAATATCTCACTCAACAGGGTTCAAATCCTGATTTGGCCAGGGATGCTCACTGGAGGAGTGGAACCGGGAAGGCCCCTCCTCAAATATCTCGCTCACCTTGAAAAGCCCATTAGGTTTCCTCTTAAGTCAGTTCCAACTTAACAGCACAGAACACACATACAAGAGGACAGTACAGCTTAGCAGTTAAAGTAAGAATCCCTTTCCTCTGATGTTGCGATCACCGCCCATGTTACAGATGTTATAATTGCCTTCAGTCATGCATCACAATATCAATAATTTAATTAAAACATGGCTTCATTTTGGGTATTTTCGGCAGTGGGACAAGGAGGTTCATCCTTTTACGAGTTCACTAAGGAACTGTTTGCCTGAGGAGGGAGTCACTTTATGGGTCTGGTGGTGGTGGGGAACCCCACATGGGCGAGATTCGGCTTCAAGCCCTCTTGATGTCTCGTACCAGGGAGGCTGATTGATCAGCAGTCGAATAAACTGGCAAAAGATGAGATGCTTCAGATGATCCGGCATGGAGCGACGCACGTGTTTGCATCCAAGGACAGCGAATTGACAGACGAAGACATTACTACTATTTTAGAAAGAGGCGAAAAGAAGGTGAGAGTGTCCAAAATGACCTTCCTCCCACTGGTGCCCTCCAGATGTTTTGCCTACCATTCTCATCGCCTTTAGCCATGGGGTGAAGTGGCCAGGAACGCTGGGATGCGTCATCTAAAATATTTTGAAGGGCACTAGGTTGAGTTAAAGGACAGAAACATAACTTGCACTACTATTTGTCTTTAGTCTGTGTAAGAATGGTTTTTTTTTCTCAATTGGGAGATGGGAAAAAACAAGTCTCTTGAGTTTGCAATCACTCCAAGTAAAACACTTTTGAATCAGTCTGTGAGCAGAGTCTTGACTGCAGTGCTGCAGTCAAGACTCTGCTCACGACCTGAGTTCAACCCTGACAGTCTCAGGTAGCCAGCTTGAGGCTTACTCAGCCTTCCATCCTTCCATGGTGGGAAAACTGAGTACCCAGCTCATGGAAGCGGCGAGTTGGGAATATGTAGCCTGCATAATTAAATTGTAAACTGCCCAGAGAGTGCTATTCTGCTCTGGTCAGACCCCACCTGGAGTACTGTGTCCAGTTCTGTGCACCTCAGTTTAAAAAAGGATGTTGACAACCTTGAACAGGTCCGGAGGAGGGCGACCAGGATAGTTAAAGGTCTGGTAGAAATGTCTTCAGGAGCTGGGAATGTTTAGCCTTACAAAAAGAAGGCTGAGAGGGGATGTGATAGTCATGTGTAAATATTTGAAAGGATGTCATATTGAAGAGTGGACAGGCTTGTTTTCCATGGCATCAGAGACTAGGACTCAGAGCTATGGTTTCAAACTACAGGAAAAGAGATTCCATTTGAACATTAGGAAGAACTTCCTGACAGAGCGGTCCAGCAGTGGAATATGCTGCCACGAAAGGCGGTGGCGTCTCCTTCCTTGGAGATTTTAAAGCAGAGGCTGCATGGCCCTCTGTCAGCGGTACTTTGATGGGGGTTCCTTCCTGGCAGGGGGTTGGACTGGATGGTCAACTCTATGCTTCCATGGTTTTGTGCTAAAAATGCTATGGGGTAGTACGTCAGCAGCACACTTTGCTTTTTTGCTTTGCTCACTTATGAATAGCAGCATTTCTTCAAGTTAATCTCGTTTTTGTGTCGTGGCCTGTTTTAGACCGCAGAAATGAACGAACGTTTGCAAAAAATGGGAGAGAGCTCCCTCCGGAACTTCACGATGGACACTGAAATGAGCTTGTACAATTTTGAAGGTGAAGATTATAGAGGGAAACAGAAGGTAACTTTTCCTTTGTCCCCATAATGGAAGTGAATTTGCTATTAGTTATTGGAGGCCATGCAAATCTTGTGCACCATTGCAGATTTCGTTGGGAGAAATCTAGGACTTTATTCTGTTCACTGATTTTTTTATTATTTTTAATGGGTGAAGGGAAGACCCTAATAAGGCCTCAGCTTTCTGGGCCCTGAGGAGTTCTTTTAAAGTTTTGCCTCCTTCTAGGCTCTTCCTGTTGCCTGTAATTTTTTTAACATGATTGGTTTTTTGGCCATTTCTGGGGCTCTTACAACCTTTGGAGGGCCTCAGGGCTCATGTTTGTCCCCCAGATTCTCAGATGACAGTCCCCCCCCTTATCTTAAATTAACAGCCGTAAGTAATTTTAAATCCAGTGACAGAAACGTCATTAAATTCAAAGTGACCTAGTTATAAAAAGAGTCCAAAACCAAGTTAGCATTGTAAATCAAATTATCTGCTTCCAGATGTGCAAAACATCACGAGTGTAGCTTTATGTCTGTAATTTCTTGTTTCCTTGTATCTGAGCTGGCTTTCAAAACTCAGCTCTAGTGCAGCCAAAGAAAACCTCTTTAGGGGTACGTGCACACTTGAATATGTTTTCACGGTATCCCTGTAATTTATTCTGGGATATTGCACAAATCCATCCATCAGTTCATGCAGAGGACCTGATAGGAACGAAACACATTTGTCTAGATAACTAAAAAAAACAACAACCCTCTAATCCCTTTTGGAGAAAACACAGAAATTGGACAAACACAAGCCGGACACTTCGCATAAACTGAGCTGCAGCTAAGCCTTTTGAACCTCATGGAGCCCAACCACATCTTTTTTTGCCTTCTCTAAAAGCGTTATGTCACTCATTGGTGAAAACTTGAGTTAATTTGCTATAATCATCTTTTAATAAAATAAAATAAAATAAAATCAGTTTTATTTCTTTTCTAGCTGAGCATGATGGAATGGATAGAACCTCCCAAACGAGAACGCAAGGCGAACTATGCCGTAGATGCTTATTTCCGAGAAGCCCTCCGCGTCAGCGAACCAAAAATCCCGAAGGTAAAAAGGCAAGGCGTCTTCTTCTGAGTCCACGTCCTTCTTTTCTCTGGGCCGACCCAGTCTATATAAAGATCGGATGACCAATGCGAAAATGCTGTTGTAGCTTTAACGATCCCTCCCGCTTCTTTTCAAGGCCCCACGACCACCAAAGCAGCCCAATATTCAAGATTTCCAGTTCTTTCCGCCACGGTTGTTTGAACTCCTTGAGAAAGAGATTCTTTATTATCGCAAGACCATCGGCTACAAGGTAAGCCGATATCAACACAGATATGCCTTTACTGGACCGCTGGAGAAAAAAATAAATAAATATGAGCAGGTGCGAGTTTTCTATGGCAAATGATCCATCTTCCTCAGACAGGTTTTCAAACAGTTCTCGGCATGGTTATGGTCTATGCCAAGCAAGCGCTCTTCAGCAGTAGGAGGTGCTTTAAGAACTCAGTGGTTTAGACGTCTGGCGACGGAGCCAGAGGTTGGGGGTTCGATTCCCCACTGGGTCTCCTTGACACGGGCTGGACTTGACTATCCAGTTTTACGACGATGAAGCTGGGTTTGTGTGTGTGTGTATAAACTCCTCCTAAAGGAGCACCTTGTATGTGTGCGTGTGTGTATTGTGTTGTGACAGTCGTGACCGACTCTTCATGACCCCATGTCCATGGAGTTTTCTTGGCATGAATACTGGAGTGGTTTGCCAGTTCCTACTCCAGGCGCCTACAATACCTGGTATTCCCTGGTGGTCTCCCATCCAAGTACTAACCAGGACCAACCCTGCTCAGCTTCCGAAATCAGGCAAGATCGGATCTGCTTAGGGAAACTAGGCAGCTAACTAAGTTAGTACTTGGATGGGAGGCCACCAGGGAATACCAGGTGCTGTAGGCGCCTGGAGTAGGAACTGGCAAACTCCTCCAGTATTCCTGCCAAGAAAACTCCATGGACATGGGGTCACGAAGAGTCGGTTACGACTGTAACGGCACAACACACACACACACACAAATGAGCACCTTAGAACTTATGTCCCATCTCTGCAAACAAAGATTCACCCATCAGCCTGCACTCTCCTCCGCTTCTCATGGTGGCCTTCCTTTGAAGCACCCAAGGGCTAGTAGAGGACTGCTCTTGGCTACCGTACGAAACCCAGGGGGCTGCAGTGGGACCGTTGCATCTTGCATGGGTAGCTCGTCTTAAGCTCTTTTCTTTCTGTGGGAGAGGAGACGGTAGAGAAAGTGGTTCCTGCTTCTCCCTTTCCCACCCCCTTTGATAGTCCTCAGAAAAAAATCATGGAATCATGAAGTTGGGAAGGTTCCTGAAAGACTATTGAGTCCAACCCCCTGCTCAAGGCGGGAACGCAGATCCAAAGACAGCTGCCAGGTGCTTGTCAGAATGACCGTGCCTTCAGTTTTGGAGCAGTCACCACCTCTCGAGGTCATTGGTTCCGTTGTTGTACTCCTCTAACAGGAGTTTTTGTTTTCCTGATCTACATCCAAAATATGGCTTCCTGTAGTTTGATCCCATTGTTTCTTGTCCTGCACTCCGGGGTGATGTAGAACGGATCCTTCCCCTCCTCTGTATGACTAAATCTTAAGAATTTGAACAGTGCTTTCCTATAGCCCCTCATTCTTTTACCAAGGCGGAACCTGCCCGGTTCTTTCCGTCTTTTCTCATAGGGCTCCGGTCCACCCCCACCCCCCCAGTCCCAAATCATCCTTCTTGCCCTCCTCTGAACTTGTTCTAGTTTGTTGCCATCTGTCTTGGAAGAGCAGTGTCCCGTTCTTAAGTGTGGTGTTCAGATCTAGAAACTTCTTGCAGCATTCAGACATAATTCTACCTAATATCTGCAATTGCAGGTTTAGATGCATAGGGGCTTTTTGTGTTTTAGAGAGAGATGTGAGGTGGGGGACTGGGGGTCGGGGTGGGGAGATTGTTCTTATGACTCCATGGAGGAAACATAATGTAGCTCTAAGCACACGAGAGGCTATTTTCCCATTTCAGTTTGTTTAATGGCAAAGGGACTCTCTTGTGGAACACACAGCACGAGAAGCCCGGTGTGGAATCTAGCATTCCTTCACTCCTCAGGTGTATAATACAGGATCCTGTTGATGCCCTGGGGCAGCTCAGTCCTTCTGACTGGGCTGCCTCTCCTGATTTCCCTCATCACGACCAGAGTGGCCGAGGGCATGTCTGGGAAAACCTTATCCCGCTCACTATACATCGGTGACAGGAGCATTTTCGGTGTGAGCCGGGTTTTGTGGCAGACTACACGTAGGCGATACTTCCAAAATTTCAACTATAGTGTGGCTTTTAGTAGTTACTCCCGATAATGAGCCATCACCCCTCATAATGGATTTTCCTTTTCTTCTTGCGTGCTCTTGGTAGCTCTCATGATGCCATTTTAATGTTCTAAGATGCCTCTTCAAACTCCCTGTTCTTAACTTGAATCTGTCTTAAATGTTCCGGACTGTATATTGTCCCTCATTCTTGTAATCCACCTTGGGTCCTTTTCCAAGGAGAAAGGTGGGGTAAAAATATTCAAAATAAAATAATAATAAATCTTAGATAGATAGATAAAACAAGGTATAGATAAACAGACAGACAGCAAGGCAGAGATAGATAGATAGATAGAGATAGAGATAGAGATAGATACACACACACACACACACACACACACACACACACACACACACACACACACACACACACACACACACACACACACACACACACACACACACACACACACACACACACACACACACACACACACACACACAGAGTATTAAAAATCCGAAGCGTTGTAAGGATTATATTAGTATTAGGTGAAGTTGTAGCATACGTTAATCAATACAGAATCTTAGAATGATGGGGACCTTTAGGACCACTGAGTCCAACCCAGTGCAGAAGTCTAAAAATAAAGATAAGAACAAACGGCTGTATATGATAATCACCAAAGGTGCCGGCACTTGGGTCCCCTCGTATTCATGATGGCCTGGAGTGCTTTTCGGGCATCACAAGGCCGCCTTGAGGTGTACCGCTTACTTGCTTGTCGCTGTTATCATCATGTTCTTAACAGAACAAGACCCTGCGAGCCATGAAAGAACAAACAGAGATAGATGAGTTACGATGTGCGGCGTTCACCTTGCCCGAAGAACTTTCCGAGGGTTGTAAACACTACTAAAAGGCACATTTCTCTGCTCGTGCCCTGATGATGGGGAAATATCCTTTGCTCTGCCAAACACTCAGTGGATGAGAAATGGCTGCGTCCTGGCAGATGAGCGTTTCTGCAAAATGCTGAAAAGAAAAAAAGAAAGAGAGAGAGGACTCTGTTATGAAAACCTCATGCTGTTGCTCTTTTTGCTATTCATTGCGCTGCCGGTTTTAGGTCCCCAGGAATCCTGAACTCCCGAATGCAGCCCAGGTGCAGAAAGAGGAACAGAGGAAGATAGATGAATCGGCTCCTCTCACACCGGAAGAGGCAGAAGAGAAAGAGAAGCTTCTCACTCAAGTAAAGTATTTTTTTTTAAATCCATAATTTTACAAAAGAATGAAAGTACATAAGCTTATCATTGCTTGGTAAACTAGGTTCTGAAAACAAAAGGCTGACCACGGTTACACACAGTCAGAAGCCAAAGGATGGGAAGTGGGGCAGTCTGCCATATTGGGTCCCCCATATTGGCCACCACTCTGCGGCTCATGCCAGCCTGACATCAAGTTGCGTTATGCAATGGCCTAGTCAGTTGTGCAGCCCCAGCACATCCGGTTGTGCAACACCCCGACGGTAGTGATTTGGGGATAGCACTTCTGCCTTGGCATCAGCACCACCACTGCATGCACAACCTCAGAATAGAATTCTGGCCTTTGCACCACTCCGTTATGTTGCTTTAAAGACAATGTAGAGTTACAGATGCAGGAGGGCCTTAGTATCTCCAGGGATACCAGTTCCAAACTTCAGTCCCGTGAATACGGGAAACAGCGGATATTGAAATATAACATAGTCTCCGGTGTCCTCTAGTGTCCCGTTCTGGTACTACACCTTGGAAATGCAGATTTCTGCGGCTTTTTTGTTTAATATTTTCAGACCGTGTATAACAGACCTCAAGCATTAATCCTATGGCTATGATAATCCTACTCTTTAATGCCCCTGTTCTGAATGTCTTCTCTTGGGCTGGGAATATGTTACAGGTTTTTCAAATACAAGGCACACGAAGCTCATGCTACTTTTTTTTGGCATGCGTTTTTCCAAGGCGCATGCCAGGATAGAGGAGAGTTTATAGGAGGTGGCAGTTGAAATGGACAAGATGCAAACAGAACCTGAACTCATTATATCAAAGCAAAACAAAACGAAAAAACAACAGTGGGGGTGAGCCACGTGGCCCTCACAAAACACAAATGCAAAACTAGCCTACAGGCCTATAAAGGTATCGCCTGTAGCCTAGCTGTGCGTTTCTGAATTCATTATAGAGTTCTTGTTAAGGTGGTCAACACACTTTGACCCTAAAACGAAGGGTCTTCCTCGAAGCGATGGGCAGTGATTATTGTTTTCGGGTGAAAGAGGTTCCCTACAATGGAGGATCTTCTTTTATCATTGCACAAATCTTTTCCTGCCTGTGGAAGATCCCTTCTCTTTAGAAGAAAGGGACGATTGCGCCCAGCTTCTTTTATAAAAGGTTTTGCTCTCCCGTATGCATCCGGCGAAGATTACCTTTCCCAATGGGTTCTTTACACGCACGTCCCTTGTGCACCCTTCTTGCGAACTGACCAGGGGTTCAGTGTCTGACAACGCACCAACGGTAAGGACGCTAAAGGGAAAAACATTGGGAGCTCTGTGCCTCATCCGTGGATTTCTGCAAGCTTTGGCTTGAGTCGCCACCGATAAGTTCCATCATTCTTGAGAATGGCTCTAGTTGTGGGGGGTGGGGAATTGATGTACAAGAATTTTGGGAATTTGAAGGTGCATTGATTGTATTGTTATCTTGTGTTTACTTGTTATTGACTCTTCCGGCAAATATATGAGCACATGCAGAGGGAAGGGGGCTGCTTCGGCCCTGTTTTACTTCCTTTCCAGCTGTTCTTTTCATTCACCATTTGCTTGCTAAGTATTCAAAACAAACTCTTACTGCAGCCCTCGAGGCTGCCACTGACATCTGGACAAGTGCAATTTTTATTTGTTACTTATGCTTGTTCAAGTGTGATATAAGTGAAAACCCATTAAGATTTGGATTGAACTTTTGATTCTTTGAAGTGCAATTTGCAAGCACGAATAAAAACCTCTCCCCGATGCACGTGGAGAAGTGTGCAAAAATAACTCAGTCGAGTTTTTTTACGACTGAGTAATAAATCCTGGATAATAGATGTTTATGGAAATCCTGCAAGATCATTAACCCCTGTGATTATTGGGTGACATTGTACCGAGGCAATAACGAACAAATCTGACTGTATCGTTTTAAGACTCAAGAGCTAGCAAAACATTCCCTCCTCCGCTTAATGGCGGTCTCTTCCTTCCCAGGGTTTTACAAACTGGAACAAAAGAGACTTCAACCAGTTCATTAAAGCTAATGAAAAATACGGCCGCGACGACATAGATAACATTGCCCGCGAGGTGGAAGGGAAATCCCCTGAAGAAGTCATTGAATATTCAGGTCCGTTGGTTGTATCCTTGGAGCCGTTTGGAAATCATTTCAAAAAGATGGGAATGGGTGCCCTGGATTACCTTTATAAATCGGCAAGGGTAGGGAGTTTAAAGGGATCGTGGAATGCACAGAGAATCGAAGGTCCTGCATAGAGAGTTTGAAGATCTACAGAGGGATGATGCTGAGAGATGGAGTGGTTGTGTGGAACCCTTGGGCAATTGCTATTCCGTACTAGCTCTTTCTTAGGCCGTGGCATGCTTCGTTTGACAGCTCTGTGGATAGCCAGGCAGAGAGCGAGGGGGGCTGGTTTTATTTCCCCCCCTTCTCTTGACAGCATTATAGTGCCACTAATGATTTTTGTTGAGTGACGAAGATTTGGGAGAACCTGATCTAAACCGGCACTTTGCTGCACTGCACAGCTGGCCGGTCGTGCCGTTTAAGGGCCCTAGTTTCATTCCGATGGTATATCCCACCGGCAGCAGACGCCTTGGCTCGACTTCATGCCATCCTTTCCGAACCCTGTCATCTTCCTACACTATAGGCTGTGAGGTGAGGGTCCAGCGGTGGAAAATATATAGGAAGAACAAAAGGCAGCGCCTTCTGAGCTCAGAACAAGGAACAAGGAAGCTCTGGAGGGTTCAGGGTGTAAGATTTTTACATCAGCCCTAAAAAAAAGTCCAAGAGAAAGAGCAATAAAGGCAAAATTGGGGTCCCCTTCTAGTTTTTTTTTTTTGGAGATGAAAAAGAAGGTGCACACCTGTGTGGGGAAGAGCAGTTGTGGAAGGCTAGATCACAGAAGTAGAGATGGAGGAGGTACTAGCTGTTCCAGCTTTCCCTTCATCTCTCTTGATCTGCTAGAGAGTCTCGTGGCGCAGTGGTTAAATGCCTGTAATGCAGGTAAAACTGTGCTCACAGCCTGGGGTTCAATCCCAGTTAGCCAGCTCATGGTTGACTCAGCCTTCCATCCTTCCGAGGTCGGTAAAATGAGTACCTAGCTTGCTGGGGGCTGGGGGCAATGTGTAGCCTGCACACTGTAATGAAACTGTAAACCGCCCAGAGAGCGCTTGAAGTGTTATGGGGCGCTATATAAGCAGAATGATTTTGCTTTTGCTCCTCCTGCCCACCCTTGTCTCTGATACCTAATTGAGCCACAAGTGTGTGCATTGCAACTGGACATCTTAAGCTGAAGCTTCTTTTCAGAGTTTGCCAAGGCCTTTCCAAAGAAGACTGTTCTGGGATAACTTCAAATTATTCAATATGTTTACACAAAATTACATTGGATATATGTTGCCTTTTTTATTTTCCATTTTTGAAGGGCCTGAGAGCTTTCGGTGGAAACCCATTCCATGAAAACTGAAATACTTTCCCATGTGAAATCTCAGTTGAAGCTACAGAGGATATAGCTTGTGTTGAGGTTGCATTAGGCAGGGGGAAACGCTAATCGTACAGAAATGTGATTCGATGCTCTTTTTTTAGGGAGCCTTTTCTTTAACTGATCGGTTTTGTTTTTGAAAAATTCCAGCTGTGTTTTGGGAACGCTGCAATGAACTCCAGGACATTGAGAGGATTATGGCTCAGATTGAACGAGGGGAGGCCAGAATACAGAGGAGGATTAGCATCAAAAAAGCCCTGGACATCAAAGTAATTTTTGCAGATTTGTATTTCTTCCAATTTGTTTCGTCCCAATTAAACCAGCATTTGGCTATGTTCCCCACGGATAAAGTATTCCCACTCTTTTTCTAATTTTTTTCATTATGAAACTTAACACTGCTTTAGTGGTGCGTGAGGTTTCTCTTTTCTGTTACGAGTGGTCTTAAGTCTGTGAACGTATATGAAATGAAATGCTCAATACAAGCACATTACGTCTTTTGTGTCTGCTGAGAGATTTTAAAACCGATTAAAGTTCCCAAGATATTTGACTTGTTGCTGACTTTAAGTGTCCTCCTGCGGTCTCCCTTGCCCCTAAAGTAGGATTAATCACTGGCTCACAATGCATTCCCAATTTTAAAAAAACTGAACTGTTTTGTTTGGATTTTCAGATTGCAAGGTATAAAGCTCCTTTCCATCAGCTGCGGATCCAGTATGGAACAAACAAAGGCAAAAACTACACAGAGGAAGAAGACAGATTCTTAATATGCATGTTGCATAAGATGGGTTTTGATAAGGAAAATGTGTACGAAGAATTAAGACAGTGCGTACGCAATGCACCCCAGTTTAGATTTGACTGGTTTATCAAATCTAGAACAGCGATGGTAGGTAACGCACGCCTCTTTTTTTGAATAACTCATATAGGTCTCTTTGTGTTTGATTCAGTGATTGATGATTTATGCAGCTACTACGTTTCTTTTTTATGCTGCCTTGCTCTTGGTGCTACCCTGGTCTGTCTTCGGAGATATTCAACTGCTTTTTGATACTAATAATGAAAAAAAAGAGACTGTCAAGCTATTTAAGCCCCTCATTAGCTTATTTCTGTCTTGTCGTTCTGTCTCATGACTAGAATGATCGAGTGAAATAGATGGGAGACTTAAGCTCCCGTTTAAATAAAAGGGGGTTACTTCTGAGCAGACGGGGGTAAGATATCTCTGCTAGTGTGATTAAAGGTGTGTCCCTGAATAAAGAGTACTTCCCAATGCAGATGCTGGTCCTTGAATGCTGTGGGTGGACTGCTGCAGTCATGAATAAGACCTATAGTAGAAAAGGTGCAAGGCAGGGTGTGTGTAATCAGTCTGTCATACCCCCCCTCCCCCGAATGCTGCTTTCTTTTGGTACAATCACATCTGGAGAAATTGCTGCCTGGAAAGATCTTTCCAGTCCATGGAGCTTTCTGCTCAACTCTGCTGAACAAGCAAATTTTCGGAAGTCAGGTTCTTTGGCCGCAGATGTGGTACAGAAACGGTGTATCGAGCCACACTGAGCCGTGGCGCGTGCCTTTCTTTAGCGACATCAGTGGTTCCTGACCTTGCATAACCCAGGTGTTCTTGGGACTGTCACTCCCAGAAATCCCAGCCAGCACAGCTAAGAGTGAAGATTTCTGGGAGTGGCTGTCCAAGAACCTCTGGGAACCTGAGGTTGGCAACCACTGTGTTAGATGTTTCTGAAGTGGTGCATGATGCAAAGAGAATGAATATAGAGATGCTTCCTTTTCACATAACAGGATAAACTTTCAGTAAAGCTGCATAGCGGGAGAATCAGAACGAGGGGAGGGGGAGCCGTTTTTCATATGATATAGCAGTGGTGGCAAACCTTCGGCCCTCCAGATGTTTTGGACCACAATTCCCACATTCCTTTGTCATTGGCAGCACAGGTGTGGAATTCTGGGAGCTGTGTTCCAAAACATCTGGAGGGCCGAAGGTTCGCCATCCCTGCTCTATATAGGTTGTGATGATGGAGCCAGTCTTAGGTGACTTTAAAAGGGGACTGTCTGCCCTAAATGTTCTTGGAGGAAACTATCCGATATATTTATTAGCTATAACAGTGGTCTTCGGACATGAGCAAAGAAACAAAGAACTACCCATGATGGTGATTTGCTGCTGTCTAACTTATAGAGGCAGCATGACTTGCCTTGATTAGTAGTTACTGGGGAAGACATTGGAGAGGGAGGCTGCCATCAGGCTCTGCTTGAGGGATGGCAGTTTGCTTGCCTGGGCTCTGCAACAGACGGTGGGGCTTGGTTGACCTCTGGTCAGATGCTGTAGGGCTGTTCTATTGAGTCATTTGCTGTTAGGCTCCTTTGTCACCTTCTTAAGATCTCCATCGGTGAGAGGTTTGTTCTCTGAAATTTCTTCACAATTTGTGCAATTTGTGGGAGACCCATTGCTGGAGAATGCACCACTCCCTCCAGAAATATAACCATTTTTATGTCCATACTTACACTTAAGACTCCAGAGAAACCTAGATTTTCATGCGTTTCCACTCCAGGACTTTATTTCCAAGTGGCCACTAGATGTCTCTCTGGTTCTGTATAATTCAGATCATTTCCCCCCCATTCTTAACTCCCACCTATGCATTTATTTAAAAATGCATCTTCAGGAAGCCAATATAATTCTTCTGTATTTTGTGTTTTCTTGGCAAGCATATGGCTTACACAGTGTGAGGTCATAAATGGCATGATGGTTTCTATAAAGTTTTAGTTCCTCTCCGCTGGTCCTCCTACCTCACATTTAGGCCCCTTATTGTATTAACTGTCCTTGTTTGCGACTATGACGGGGATGTTCAGCACCATCAAATGTTAGATCCGTTCTCCCTAAGTCAAGGTGTGTGCCTGTTCCCTATGTCCTCTTTTTTCCCCAGTGGCCCAGTATCAATGGGCTGAGATTTCTCCCTTAAATTAAAGATTCATCTCCTTGCAAACCTTTATGGTTGAGTCCATGCCAATTTGAGTTGCATCCTTTCTCTGTGACTTTGACTTTAGGGGGAAAACAGGGCAAATAAATCTATAAGGAGGATATTCTGTACCGTACAGAATTGTTCTTCTGTAGACCAAAGGTCTTGGAAGAATTGGTCGGTCTGGAGGCACGTTAGAACTGCAACAGCTCTTAGGAGTTTAAAAAGTTCACAAGGCACCGAGTACCTGTCATGATGTCTGTTGTTGATTCCGAAGGGCAACCTTCTAAAGGTGAAATGTATTTGGGGAATAGAGCTTGGTTTCTCAAGGGGGCATTCCAGTGTAGGAGATGATTGATATCCTTGTTTCAATCACAAGATTTGAAGCGGAAGCAGCCAGGTGGTGTCTTGGCGAAGTGCAAACCCTGAGCCTAAGTAGAATTTGTGGTTTGTGGAGGTTTTGTGATTGGGAGAAGAGATTGCTTAGCGTGCCATCAAAACACTTCAGATGAGAAATCCTCAACCCTAAAAGGCATTGGACAGTCTTATCGAGGCATAGCTGGGAATTCTTTCTTGCCATGGAGGTCCCTTGTTTCCCCCCCCCTTTTTTTTACCACTGTAATGGGTTTGCGGACTTTGCAACAAGCACGTAACTGGTTTCTAACAAGCCAAACTGGTTTGCCTTCTGGCAAAATGTGAAACCCAAGAATAAACACACAAAAAGGGCTCTGGCACTCTTAAGGACCAGCCGATTTATTTCAGCAGTAGGTTGGTCCCTGAAAAGAAAAATCAGACAAAAGAATAAAGCAGGAGAGAGAGAAAAAATTCATGGCCCTGCATTATTTTTGTTTCTATTCCATTTTGTTTTTCTTTTGCATCCTGAAACAGACCCGGACACCTGTCTGGAAGCTTCAGAAGTCTACTTTGCCAATGGCACTGGGAAGACAGATTGGTTCTCCAGCTCTGCACTTCTGTGCATTGGGGAGTCCGTGTCATATTCGTTACTCCTCATAAATTCCTTCCCTGAGACACAGTGCATTCTGTTTTCCTGAAAACACACGGAAAGATATTGATGATTCTGTTAACATGTCTTGCAAGGATGACATTGTTGACGTTGGGTTGCTTGCACAAATCATGAGTTCTCAGTGGCAAGGCAGCTGTTGTGAATTGCAAATATTGCATATATTGATATACCTGTGAAGAAGACTTTCTAGCTTCTGAAATCCTTTATCATTTTAATAGAAATCAGGGTGATCTCTTCACTCCCATTCTGACCCATCCAGAAAAACAGAATCATAGAACCATAGAGTTGGAAGAGACCTCAAGGGTCATCCAGTCCAACCCCCTGCCATGCAGGAACCGCTATCACAGTATATCCGACAAATGGCCATCCAACCTCTGCTTTAAAACTTCCAAAGAAGGAGACTCCACCACCCTCTTTTGGGGCAGCATCTTCCACTGTTGACCAGCTTTAACCGTCATGAAGTTCTTCCTAATGTTCAAATGGAATCTCTTTTCCTGTAGTTTGAAATCGTTGCTCCAAGTCCTATTCTCTGAATCTATGGAAAACAAACCTGTCCCCTCTTCAATATGATGATATCCTTTCAAATATTTAAACATGGCTACCGTGTCCCCTCTCAGCCTTCTTTTTGTAAGGCTAAACATTCCCAACTCCACCATATGTCTTGGTTTTACCTTCTGAATGCTTTCAACATGCATGAGAACCCCCCACCCCTTCCAGAAATCTAGTCCCAGATGCCCCCCCCAGCCTTTCCAGAAATCTAGTCCATGGTGTTGACATATGATGTGACTGACACAGCTGCCCGCCTGTCCTTTCATTTTTGCCATCTCTGAGCAAGGAAACGGTTCTGATGCAGAATGTTTAGATAGAAGAACTGCAGGATTCAGATAATACTCACCTTTTTCCACCTGGAAGGCTTTATTTATTTATTTTACAAAAAAAAAAAAAAACCACCCCACAAACTAAGACATATGTATTCCATCATTTTTGTGCCAATTAGTTCTTCCAATGGCACATAAGAACTGGAAGGTGTTCAAATCGCACAGATCTTGGGGGCGGGGGATGAAAGCCGTCTGGATTTCAGCCTCCGTTCCAGAGGGAGCAAATTACTTTTTCGAGGGCCATTTAGACACTCGTAGTCTTCCTTCCCACATCCTTCTGTGCCAGCATTGCACCTCACAAGTCTGGTTATGCAAGAAGAAAAGTGGAAGCCGCTGTAATTGAGCTTCCTGGCAGCGTTCTCACTACCGAATGGGGGGGAAAGTTCTTGGCAATTGATAAGGTGTGAACTCTCACTGTATGGTTTTGTTCTTGCCTTCAGGTAGTTGCGTGTTTTGATCACCGTCTCTTTCAATTTCACTTCTGACCTCATCTAAATCAATCGCCTCACAAAATGCAAATGCCTACCTTTGCATGTTGGCACTTGTATTGTTCTGTGAAGTAAGCCAAGCAGCAATTTAAGAGCTTGGGCAAAAGCTTTTTTTTTTTAAAATGGGTTTAAGATGGCTTAAGGTTTCACTGTAGGTTGCTGCGGTGGGGAGCGTGATTCGATGCCGAGAAACAACCGCAAGTGGTAGGAGGTTCTTAAATCTTTCTCGGACTATTATTATTATTATGCTCCATGTCTTCCCACATCCATTCTTCACATATATACTTAAAAGGGTTCCCAGCATTAGTCTTTTTCACAGGCTTTATTGAAAAATAATTGGCTGTTAATTTATAGCTTTGTAAGCCCTGAACTGAAGGCTGGGAGTTCATTACAAGGCCACATAGTTGCCATAATTAAACCTGTAAAGCCATCTCCCGAGTTAAAATGATTTGTAAAGTGAATAGCAGGACATCTATAACAACACAAATACATTGTTTGCAGGTTGTACTTATCCAGGTTGCGCTCGTCTTTCTAGGAAGCTGATCTGCCCGAAAATATATATATATACACACACATTTGGCAGTTCAGTGGTCCCCGCAGCCATTTGGCAGTTCAAGGCTCCCTGGGGTAAACTGCTTGGGCCTGTTTAGGCCCCAGATGAGAGCAGTATATGAAAAAACAAGTGACTCCTCAGATCACCAGAAACCACTGCTTGGGCCTGTTGGAGGCCCCAGATGTGGTTTCCGGCAAACTGGAAGTGACTTCCGGATCATGAAACCACTTCTAGGGCCTCAGACAGACCCGGAAAGCCCGTCAGAGGCCCGTTTGGGGCAGCGCCAGGCTTCAGGTATGAGGCCCCAGATAGCCCCCCCCCCCCAGGCCCGACCCAACCTAGCATCCGCATATTGCGGATTTTCCATTATTGTGGGTCAGGTCGGGTCCCTAACCCCTTCGATAGGTGGGGGATTACTGTATAGCCTTAAAAGGTTGTTTTAAGAAAGGCTTATGATTTCTTCTGTTTCATTTATTTTGAGATATGTTTATTTTTCTTTCTTCGAAGAAAGATGGCATGATTTCTACAAATTTTTAGACGAATATTACAAGACAATTAAGTTTCCTGTTTAATTTATGAGTAATTGAGATAGTTAAGGATCATACATTGTTAGGATGAGATGTAAACTTTGTTTGAGAAGATTAGAATTGCTCCAATATTTTTTTCTTTTCTTTGATTGATAACTTTTTTGTTTGAAAACTATAAATAAATTGCAAAAAAAAAAAAAAGAGAGAGAGATGTGAGGTCTTTGTGGAAGCAAGCTGAAAAAGCAGGCGCCAATTGTTTGAAATTATGTGACTTCCTTGGGAAAGGGTGCTCTTAGGAGATCTTTTGTGTTATGATAGGTCACTTTGCAATTTTGCAGGCCAGATCGACAAATCTAAATTAGAAAGGCCTGGAAGAAGAGTCTGGCATCTAAAACGGCTGAATGTTTTTAGATACTAATTTAGAATTTTTCATTTCCTATAGCAACATTGTTGTTGTTGTTGTTCAGTCGTTCAGTCGTGTCCAACTCTTCATGACCCCATCATGGACCAGAGCTCGCCAGGCCTTCCTGTCTTCCACTGCCTCCTGGAGTTTGGTCAAATCCATGTTGGTTGCATCGATGACCCCGTCCAACCATCTCATTCTCTGTATAGCAACATACAGACTTGTAAATCATAATTAGTGCATCCCACTGAATGTCGCTACCTTTTAAATACAATTATTCTAGATTGCACCTTCAGTCTCAAATCAATCGACGGCCAACATTTACTTGATGGCTCTCGCTTCAAAATTTCCACTTGGGATATTGTGCACCTCCTGGGCCTTTTAATATGTCTGCTTTCTGTGTTGGATTAAACGGATGTTGAATTTGCTGTTGTCCTCATCCTTCCCCTGCAGGAACTCCAGCGCCGCTGCAACACACTCATATCACTCATAGAAAAAGAAAATATGGAAATTGAAGAAAAAGAGAAAGCTGAGAAGAAGAAACGGGGAGCAAAAGCACCAGTGGTAATGGTTTTAAGTTACCTTTCTGAATCTTTCCAAAATTTAAAACATTCATTGGAGAAGATGAGTTGCTGTCTGGGGCGATAGTAGCGAACGACACTTGGAGTGCCCCCGCTTTCCTGCTTTGCCCTGCCCAGAAAGTGGCCTCCAGGTCAGCTCTGAAGGCACCACTAGAGACGGGAGCCCCTTTGCACCAGTGGCTTTGTACGACGTTGTTAATACGGCCCCGCAGGTGCCCTGTGGGATGATGCCCCTTCCCTCTGGCAAGCCAGGGCACTTACCAGTGGCCACATGCCTCCGGGAGCCTTCTCCTTCCACTCCAGGGAGCGGCCCGACCTATTTATTTATTTATTTATTTATTTATTTTTACAGCTTATATGCCGCCCACTACCCAAAGGTCTCTGGGCGGCTTACAACAAGGAATTAAAACAGTTAAGACATCAAATATCAATAAATAATTAAAACAACAGCAAAACCTTATACTAAAATCATCACTAAAATTGCCATCAAAGGACCCCAGTCTATGTTGTATCAATTAAAAACTTCTGGAACAGGAAGGTTTTTACCTGGTGCCGAAATGTCATCAGTGTTGGCGCCAGGCGGATCTCACTTGGGAGGGCATTCCATAACTTGGGGGCAGCTGCCGAGAAGGCCCTCTGTCTACAAGCCATCCCTCTCACCTCCTTGAGGGATGGCTCTTTCAAGAGGGCCCCCTGGCTAGATCTTAATTGCCGGGTAGGTTCATATGGAAGGAGGCGGTCCTTCAGGTATCTAGGTCCCAAGCCGTTTAGGGCTTTATATGTCAAGACAAGCACTTTGAATTGGGCTCGGGCAGCAACTGGTAACCAATGCAGGTTACGTAGAATCGGCGTGATGTGATCTCTGGCGGCCCCACCACTCACCAGCCGCGCCGCACGATTCTGAACCAGTTGCAATCGCCGGACCGTCTTCAAAGGCAGCCCCACGTAGAGCACATTGCAGTAATCAATACGGGATGTTACCAGCGCATGCGTAACTGTCATGAGGCTCTGCTCGTCTAGGTAGGGGCGGAGCTGGTATACGCCAGCAATGGACCACTGGCAGGGAGAGGTGTCCTCCCATCTCTATACTCCCCTTGTTTCCAGGCTGAGCTGAAAGTGCTTAATGGCAGTTCTCTCTCTAGCAAGGCAGTGGGAAGGGTGGATGTTACCAGACAGATTTCCAGGGGTTAACAGATGAAAATGATGTAGTTTCTATCTCTGTTTCTCTCTCTCTCTCTCTCTCTCTCTCTCCTTCCTCTTCTCACCCACTCTTGGAAGTCACAGAAGAGAAAAGCAGATACTGCTACAGACAGCTCTGGAAAAAAGGATGCCAAGAAAGTCAAGACGTGAAACCCGGAAATGGTCCTTCATTTAAAACTGCCGTATTTCTATTCTTCTCTCCCCCATTCCCCCCCCCCCCGATGTATCAACACGGTCTGTGTATTCATGGTTCCCCCTCCGACCCCCACCCCTCAAATCCTGGTTTTAATTATTGCAGATCTGTATATTTTACAACGCCTTTCTTTACCTAATGTGTAGCTTTCTATTTTATGCGTTCCGACATTTTTGTGTCGTCGTGTTTTGTGATGCGTTCAGCAAAATCCACTCGGCCCTCGTTCTCCTGAAGTTTCTGCTGAGTTTTTAGGTTTTGTATGTTTTGTATGGCGTGGCTTGTGGGGGACGGGAGAATATAGCACTTGATTATGTCGCGTTATTGTTGTTTGCTACTTGATTTGATTGTGGGAAACTAACAGAATTAAAATGACTGGAGGAAAAAGAGTCTTCATTTTTTTTCCTGTGTTAAAAAAATGTTTGCAACTCTGCTCTTTTCCAGGGATTTCTTTTTAAGAGAGGCTTAGAAAACATGTGGTCCTGTACTAATGAAATACAAAAGGTGATGTGTTTATTTACCATAAATTCTGCACATTTGTACGTCTTTCTGGAAGGGGTCAGGCGACCAGTTACTCAGTCGTACCTGCCTTTACTCCTGACTCGGAAGATTGGCATATTTACCCAACAGCAGAAGATAACAGAATTTACTGCTACAGATTGAGGCTGGCAGATGTCTCTGTTTTTACCCCACACCCATTGTTAAGCGTTTGCTGTAAATGAAAAGCAAGCATGAAAAGAGTGGGTTGAGCGAGACCTCTTCCTTCGCATGCTCAGTTTTGACATGCAAGGATTTTTTTTCAAAAAATGAGTCCTTTTTTTCTCGCATGGGGATAAGCATTCAGAGTCAGTATGTTGCCTACCGTTGATTTTTTTTCAGAGTGATAATAAAGTCATATGCCAAGCTTGAGGAGCGGTGGCCATAGAATTTGTATTTTCTTACACTGGCCTATAGTTCCAGGATAAACCCAAACCAGATAGCTGCCTTTCTATCTCTTGTGTGTGTCAAATTGTAAGCCGGCTTGGACAACATGAAACCTTGAGCCCGTCTCCAATTAATTTTTTTAAAAAATATATATATATACAGTGGACCCTCGTATAACAAACGGTTTGTATAACATAAAATCTGTACAAGATAAAAAATTCTGGAGATAGGGGAAATTTGCTTAACAGAATTGCCTATGGGGCGAATCCGTACAACATAAAAATGGTCACGATTAAGGATTACTCCGTTTTCAATGCATTCCTATGGGAAATTTGTATAAAGGAAAATCTGCTTGATAGAATTTCATATGGAACAAATTAATTCCTTTATACAAGGTACCACTGTAATTGATTTAAAGTAGGCATGTCCAAACCTTGGCCCTCCTGATGTTTTGGACCACAACTCCCAGAATTCCCAGCCTGATTTGCCAGTGGCAAAGGACTGTGGGAGTTGCGGTCCAAAACATCTAGAGGGCCAAGGTTGGACATGCCTGATTTAAAGTGTGCCTTTTGGCCTTCTGTTTGGTGTATCTGCCATGTTTCACTGGTTTATTGTATTTTTTTTAACAAAACTGTGCAGCTTACCCAAGGCCACTCAGGCTGGCTCTTTTACAATGCACAGTGGGGTGGGGGTGGGGAATTGAACTCCCAACCTCTGGCTCCACAGACAGAGACCTAAACCACTGGCTCTGGTGAACTAAAGTTGGGTTTTATCTTAATTCCCTGGCATCCTTGCTAGTCCCTGCAACGTAGAGACCCAAAACATATATATATATGTGTGTGTGTGTGTGTGTGTGTGTGTGTGTGTGTGTGAGTGGAAGAATGGAGGAAAACACTATGCCCTTACAACTCAGCATCCAGTCTTGGGAAGAACCCTGTAGCATGGGTCCCCCAGAACGTGTTGTGATCCCTGCTATGGTTACTGGAAGAAAGTGTTGGCATGAAATGGTACAGCATCTGATTCTCAGCTGTCTGCTTCTGCCGCTTGTGTAGGAGCTAGAGGATCAAGTCCTAAGGTTGGACAGCAGGATGAAGAAACGCCAGAAAAGATTTATTTTATTTTTTTATTTTATTTTATTTTATTTTATTTTATTTTATTTTATTTTTACAACTTATATGCCTCCCACTACCCAAAGGTCTCTGGGCGGCTTACAATCAAAGAATCAATATTTATTTGTTTGTTTGTTTGTTTCATTTCTGTACTGCCCATCTTCCAACAGGAACTCTGGGCGGTTTACAACAAGTTAAAAGTTAAACATAAAAGCAACAATATAAGCAAGATGCATCGGGGGCGGAGAAAAAAAATCAACAGTTAAAGCATCAAATATCAATAAATAATTAAAACAATAATAAATACCTTACACTAAAATCATTACACTAAAATTGCCATCAGAGGACCCACAGTCTATATTGTATCAATTAAAAAACTTCTGGAACACAGGATAGGCAAAGAAAATGCTTGGATAACGTTAAAAATGAGTGGAGGGCGATTGCTAATGCTGTGCATCCGGACACCGAATTTTGGGGATGCGAGAAGCTTCTGCATGAAGTGTAGGAAAAACTTCTAAGAAACCAAGAGGAAGAACTGCATTTAGGACTTGTGAACTGCCTCAAATTGAGGGGTGGGGTAGGGGGAATCCTTGTTTTCATTCTTCGCTGCAGGGTGGTTTGCTTTCATTCAGCAAGGAAGGGTGGGCAGGGAACCCAACTGAGAAATTCGGTTTCCTACTGAGAAGTGTTTCATATGTTTTCTGAACAATGCTGCCCAGCTAACCCCAAAGATGTGTGAATTCAGACCTGGAACAGTTTGGCCGTTTCGTTCTTACACCCAAGCCTTTGTGTTCTTGGTGGCACTAGGTGGATTTGCCATTATTTCCAGTGTGTGTGTGTGTTTGTGACTGTGTTGAAATCTATAGAAGGATTTACTTCTTAGTGTACATGTTTGCTGTTATATCTGGACTTTTGGCCCCAAAGAGGACCCCCTAAGGCCACTTTACACTTAAAAATTAGACCATCAAAGGGAATAATAAAAGCTAAGAGCATCACACGGGCCAATAAAATGATTAAAGCAGGTGAGACCACAGTAAGTTCAAAAACTCAACGCAGCAGGTGGAGATGCACTGGTCAAGGGGTACTTTTCCTTAAAGGATTGTTGCTAGGAGTGAGCAAGTCAGCACTTGCGATCCGACAGAAGGAAATAAAACAGCTCACAGTTGCTTCCACCTCTTCGTGCTCCAAAGCAAACATTTAACTCTATAAAAAGCTGGCTTTTGACTTTGCATTTTGAGGATTGCAATCCAAAATGTGTTGACTCATGGTGGAGAAAATAAGAAGTGTGAAGAATGTGGAAAAGGAAACGGGAATCCTTGACAGGGTCCATGCCAAACTCACCCAGGCTGACTTACTACTTAGAACAAAGAGAAAACAATCAACAGGCCGTGATCCATTCTGAAGATCCTTACACGAAACAACCCCCCTCTCCTTTTGGTGAAAATGTTAATTAGTGCAGGATCATGGCAGTGAGGTGCCTTCCAAAAGTCCTAGCAAGGTCAACAGACTTTTGACTCGCAATGCTATGGCACTCTTTATTTATTGGTTTATTTTTGTGGTCTGCAACGAGAACGCCATGCAATGGCTTGCCACTCCGTGCAGCAACATGTGAGGATGCCACCAGGTTTTTGCTTACAAACCGTTATTCCCACTGGAATTAAAAAAAAAAAACATCCCAGGCAATTTCTGTGGCTTAAATAAATGATCATTCCACATGTTTCAGAGAATTGTAACATTTGGCCCCACCTGTTTGCAAAGCGATGCTTTGAATGCAGCTGAGAGTCCTTCACCGAGTTTTAACCTAGTAAAATTTTAATTAGGTGTCAGTCAAATGGAAGAACTGGAGATAAAACACTAGTGGTTTGTAGTACAGTCAGCAAATTAGGAAGTGGCTGTATTGGTAGGATGCGAGGAGATAGATAGATAGATAGATAGATAGATAGATAGATAGATAGATAGATAGATAGATAGATAGATAGATAGATAGATAGATAGATATAGACACACACACACACACACACACACACACTTTAATATCTTTATCCCAATAGGCCCTTTTCCTTCTTCAGCAGCATTTTTACAAAAATGTAACAGTGGATTCTTTCTCCCCCTGCCCCCCCATTTCGTTTTATGGTAATTTAAGAAGACTTTTGTTGCCTGATATCGTATGTGAATATATCAATACTGTACATTAATTTAATTTATTTAAATGTGAAGATGTCTTGCTGCCACAACAGGAAAACGGAATGGCCACGTCTGACTCAATACATGAAGAAGTGGCTCACAAATGGAGATGTGTAACGGAAGACGTCAACCTTCCCACCATGTCTTCTTTCAGAATATAATATTCCATTCCCCTCCTCTTTTGAAATTGGTCGCTCCCCCAAAATTATCAGGCGGCACCTTTCATTTTAAGCCCTCACAGGGTGGGTTATCTTTTCATGGGGTCAGGGACATAAAGCTTGGGTGGAGCTGGACCAGTTTAGGCCCTGTCTCCCAGGGGAGTCACATTTACAGGGTCTGTAAGGCAGTGGTTCTCAACCTGTGGGTCCCCGGGTGTTCCTGAACTACAACTCCCAGAAGCCTCCACCACCTGCTGTGCTGGAAGGGATTTATGGGAGTTCAGGAACATCTGGAGACCCACAGGTGGAGAACCACTGCTGTAAGGTGTTTGATGAGTAGAACTCACAGGAGGGAGAATTATGGGATTTGTAATAAAAATGCAATTTTATTTTTGCAATGGAAGGGCTTTGTATTATACATCGTTATCAACAACAATAGCAGCAGCAACAATAACAACAACAACAGCAACAAAAACAACAAGAGATCTGGCAATACAAATGTCTTGTTTATGGACGAAACACACTTCAGTGGTCCCCATCACCATGGGAACAAAACCAAGGGGACAAGACCAAGATATTTTATACGTTAGAAGCTGCATCAGCTCTCAGGAATCACACCACCAGGGCTATAACTACCACCACCCCAACAAAAGTAGGAAGAGCACACATGCGGCCAACATTTAACTTAGGTTTGGGGTATCTTGTATCTGTTATATACTACCGGTCTATGTTTTTATAATTTATACAACCACATCATGTCAATTCCTATGGAGCCTGACTGCCGAAGAAACTGGGATCAATTGCTGTTCCTCTGATGAGCCCATAGCAGTCATCTCTTTTTCATGGTGCCATCCTTACCTGCCATTTCACCGAGGTCAGGCCTTCTCCAGCTGGTGATCTCCTCAGAAAGGTCATACGACTACTTGTACCATCCTCAGTCCCATGCCGACAGGGGATGGTCCAATCCAGCCGCCTAGCTCTGGTTGGGGAAAAACCACTGCATATCCCCCCAAAAAAAATAGCAATACAGTGGTACCTTGTACAAAGGAATTAATTTGTTCCAAAGGAAATTGCGGTCAGCAAATTTTCCGTTGTACAAATTTCCCACTGGAATGCATTGAAAACGGATTAATCCCTCATCGCAACCAATTTTATGTTGTACGGATTTGCCCCATAGGCTATTATAAGCAATTTCCCACATCTCCAGAATTTTTTTTCCTTTAAGCAGATTTTCTTTTAAACAAACTGCTTGTTTATATGAACCATGTACATTTTTACAGAGGTGCTATGTTCCTGACTTGGTTGTATTTACTGATAATTAACTGCTTTTGTATACTAGATTATTGATGCTTTGTTTCCCACACTCTGTCGGAGATTTTTTCTCTCTCTCTCTCCTCTCTCTCTCCCCCCTCGTCTCCCTTCCAACAAAACAAAAGGGAAATCAATTTTGGCAAATTCAGTTGTTGCCTTTTTATTAGGTTAAGGTGCTCAATGTAAATTAATGTTTTGAATTTATGTCCTCAATCAATAAGCGCTATTATCGATTTTGGTCACACAAAGAAGAAGAAGAAAAAAGAAGTGATAAGATTTTCTTGCCATTGCAGGATTTTTTTTATCATCCCCCCCACCCCAATAATATGAAAAATGGTTGTAATATCCAGAGGGAGGCAAACAAAAGATTCAAGAGAAGGAGGTGTCTCCCTGGTGTGTCTTGTATATTGCAGTGGGATTTTCTGGGGAGTGCTCAGCATCTTATTATAAATCTTGAAGGGAGGTGAAAATGACCCAGAATTTTAACTGAGGATTTTAGGAACTTTCATGGGGGTCTGGAGCTGAATCCTGAACTAGACATCTTTTTAAAAAAATCAGTTACATTGACCTACAGTTACAAGTAGCTTCCTATTTGTAATTAATTTCGATTCCATGGAACAAATGTCCCTTTAGGTTAATAAGAAGGTTTGGAAGTAACTAGCTAGAAGTTACATCTGACTTGAAATGGATTGTTCCTCCAATTGAAAAAGTATACCTTTATTTGCTCTTCCAGTAATAAAAAAATATAGTTAAGTTACATCAAGACTGTCATTTCATTAGAAGGTTTGGAAGTAACTAGTTAGAAGTTACATCTTACTTGAAATGGATTGTTCCTCCAATTGAAAAAGTATACTTTTATTTGCTCTTCATTGGGCACCTCTCATTGTAAACAAATGCTGATCCAAGTTTGGAAAGTTTTAGGCTTTCGGATGGTACCTCCCAGAATCTCCTACAGAGGGTGGAGTCAAGGCTTGCGGGGAATTCTGGGAACTGAAGTATGAAAGGTGAATTGCCAATGTTCTGATGCTCTTCACCCTGTTGGATGGATCCACAGACCTTGGTTTCAAAAAGGTCAAAAGTAGGGGGGAGTTTGATTCACAGTAAACCTTATTCTTCTTCTTCCTTCAAAAACAAGACAAAATTTCTTACCTGATTCAATTTAGAGCTGAATGAACCCAGCTGGGAGTTGATGAATTGTTTATTGGCCAAACCAATGTTCCATGGGGGAAAGGCAGATGGCTGAACATATGTGATAAAGGACCTTCCATAACTTTTCACAGTATGCCACCCATGTGCTCGTTTTGTGTTTTATTTTCCCATTGATCAGGCACCCAAGAAATGGGAGGCAGGGACAAGGAGTGTCTCCAGGAGGAGGCAGGGCTGGGAAGAACCAAACACCTATTGAAAAACCTGGAATTCCATGGTTCGTGATCTCTAGCTTGGTAGAAGGCTTCAGACTGGCAGTGGCTGGTGTCTTAGGAGTGGTGTAGTGGTATCTCTGACATTGACATCTCTCTTCATTGGGCACCTCTGGGATTGAATCAATCAATCAATCAATCAATCATTTATTTATTTGCTTAGATGGCCAAAAAAGTTTAAATATTTATTTATTTTTATTTACAGTTTATATGGTTCCTCCCCAAAGGTCTCCTACAGAGGGTGGAGTCAAGGCTTAAAACAGTTAAGAATAAAATATCAATAAATAATTAAAACAACAGCAAAACCTTATACTAAATAGATATAAAATTGCCAATGTTACATATGCATCTTCACCCAAGATCTGGACAAGTAATCTATAAATGTTTATTATTTTAAAATCATAGTTGGCCTCATTTAAATTGGCTGCTATTTAGCTGTCTGTAGTGTCACCTGTTGGGGTGGAAATAAAACAAAGAAACTATATCCTGCAACCCCCCACCTTACAACAGCAGCATTGTTTTCAGTAAGTAAGCCTGCCTCCGCACCTGCTTTATTAGAGATGGGATCCGGCCCCCAAAAATGGTTTCTGGGTGGTGGTTTTGGTTCATTTCCGTTTTTCATGAATTTTTGGGAAAAAACTTTTGTTTTCGTTTGTTTCGAGGACCCCATTACCATTTATTTCAGAGCCTCAAATATTGCAGTAACGGTGAAACGAAAGGTACCACTGTTCTGTTTCGTTTCATTTTAGAGACAAAATTCGTTTGCCGTTTCGTTACGTAACGAAACGAAAAAACGAAAACGGAAATGAAAAATTGTTCGTTTCATGCCCATCTCTATTCAAGATTGATAATATTGCTGAATGCAACATACATGGATGGAATGAGACAAATCCATGAAGGAGCCTGCATTTCACAGGCAACATAATAGTTAAGGCCTCCTAATTTCCTAGAGGAAGGGGTGATACTTTTGTTAATACATTTGTGTAGATGGGCCTCGTGGCGCAGTGGTTAAATGCCTGTACTGCAGGTAAAACTGTGCTCACGACCTGGGTTCAATCCCCGGTAGCAGGCTCAAGGTTCACTCAGCCTCCATCCTTCCGAGGTCGGTAAAATGAGTACCCAGCTTGCGGGGGGGGGCAATGTGTAGCCTGCACACTGTAATTAAAACTGTAAACCACCCAGAGACTACTTGTAGTAGTATGGGGCGGTATATAAGCAGAACACTTTGCTTTGTTTTGCTTTGCTCCGTAAACAAGTCACCAGGATATATAAGGACACTACTTAAAGATGCCAGGTTTAAGAGCAGAAGCTTTGTCACCTACATGTTTATTTATTTCAGTTATTTATTTAAAATACAAATCGCTGTGGCCAGTAAAGAAAGAACTGCAGGTATGGTTTATACCTTGCCTCCAAAAATCAAAGAAGTGTCATAAATACAGTCTCTAAAAATGTCTCTGGCAGAGTTAACATAACTGTACACAATATGCTTGACCTTTCTGTGTAATTTATTTGAGCTTCCTTCAATCCTTTTTTTATTAAAACTAGCACATCTGAAGCAGAATTAAATCCTATTATAAGCAGCCGGGTGATCTGATCAATTCTGTCCCCCTAGCACTGACACACATTTATTAAAAGTTGCTTTCATAGGGAATAGCACAATGGGTGGAAGCCGATCGGCATTTTCTTGTAATTTGGTGGACTGAGGACCCTGCCGAACTTTCAGATTTTGCTGAGTGTAACCTGGAGAGGAAACCTGGCATGGATACAGATTGGAGCGTTTAGTGACCACCAGCAGAAGATTATATATAGATTTCCTCATTGTCGTTTTGGAAAGCTGTAGATGGACTATGCATTTCCATAGGCGTTTGGTTGCATCTCATATGGAACTGGAGGTCTGGGCAATCAGCCTTGTTTTAATCAATTTTAAATCTGGGAAGACCTCTCTGAGTTATTTATTTCCAAGGGAAGCAACATCCCGATTCCTTAAAATATTTTAACCTTTTCTCTCCGGTTACTCTGTCTTGTCATTCCGCGGACACGTATAATAATGGCCATCCTAGCGTTAACACCTTGCAAAACTCTTTTTGCATCCCTGTCTTTGATGCGAAGAGAGGCCATACTGCCTTCGGACTATGGAACCCATGATGCACCACGGCTCCAAGGGGAATCCATCTCTACAGAAAGCTCAGGAGAGCCTGGCCACAGGAATGGGAAGAAGAGTCTGGATGAAGTTCCAACAGGCACAACTTGCTTTAGAGTCTGAACTTTTTCCATCGGAGGTTCGCGGTGGAAGGACGTTGTGCCGAAAGGCTTAGCTGTGCATCTCGGAAGCGCTGAGCCCACCCTGTATTTTACAGCTGACCGAGATCAAGTACATTTTGTCGCGTTTACTGTTTCTATTTAACAGGGTGTTTACTACTCCACTATATCAATTCCCACTATTTTTTATTGTGCATATTTCCACTGGCATATGACAAGTTTACGGACAATAATAACAACAGACATATTTTGTGCGTACAGGTTACTGCTGCCTGCCTCTCCTCCGCATACACTCAGTTCAGGCTCATAAATCATTAAAAGTTGCTCACTTGGAACCATTGCATCTCCACTCCCCCATCTGCCCGGCTGCTGTAGCACTGTTTTTATACAAGCCCGGGGATGAATTTGCTACAAAAGGACTTTGATTATGGCAGCAAACATCGGTACCTGAAGCTGTTTCCACTTCATAGAGTCTGTTTTTCATTATTTCATTTCAAGGCTGAGGCTCTCCGGTCCTGCTATGTAGGAACCTGGCCTGGTACTAGCTAGCTGGGTGGCTCGGTGTGTTGGGGTACCTGAGGGTGGAGCCATGGGTCAGGAGCTCGACACCCCAGGGAGTCTTTCAGGAGAAGAGCCAGCCTGTGTAGCCTTGGGCCAAGCTGCACAGTTCTAGAGTGCCTTTATCAGGAGGAGGGGGCAACCCCCTTCCGATTACTCTTGGAAAAGGATCTTTGGACATCAGACTTGACTTGACGGCAAACCTGTTGTTGTTGTTGTTGTTGTTGTTGTTGTTGCTGCTGCTGCTGCTGCTGCTGCTGCTGCTGCTGCTGCTGCTGCTGTTGTTGTTCACTTGGTGCTATCCAGAGGTACAGCAGTACACCTTGAAGGGGGCACTCCGTTACGCCAGTCCTTATAGTCAAATCAGTAGTAACTCATGGTGATTCCTTCCAGGGCTTATTTGGAATTACCAGGAGGAAAGCAAAAGCAAAAGTGTTCTGCTTATATACCCTCCCCATACCACTTCAAATACTCTCTGGGTGGTTTACAGTTTTAATTACAGTATGCAGGCTACACATTGCCCCCCACCTCCCGCAAGCTGGGGACTCATTTTACCGACCTTGGAAGGATGGAAGGCTGAGTCAGCCATGAGCTGGCTACCGGGGATTGAACCCCAGGTCGTGAGCACAGTTTTTTTCCTGCAGTACAGGCATTGAACTACTGCACCACGAGTTACAGATTATTTATAGTTACATCTTACAGTTGTGTCCCCCCCCATTTTTTAATTATTTCTTTATTATTATTTGTACGGGAATATGTTAATTGCATTTGGTTTATTTGTTGTATTATTAAAACTTAATAACCCTTATCAGCACTGAGAATAGACATGGTTGACCATTCCCTCCCTCTAGGGGGTGCCCTGGGACTCTGCAGCCTGCCCAAGGCCACCCAGGCTGGCTCTTCTCGCAGGAAGCAGGGGTGCTAGTGGGCAGATGGAGAGAGCAAACAATTTAAAAATTTAAATATTTAAATTTAAAAGGGATGTTGACAACCTCGAACAAGTGCAGAGGAGGTCGACCAGGATGTTTGAAGGTCTGCAGGAAATGTCTTACGAAGAACGGCTTAGGGAACTGGGAATGTTTAGCCTTTCAAAAAGAAGGCTGAGGGGGGGATATGATAGCTATGTTTAAATATTTGAAAGGATGTCATATTGAAGAGGGAACAGGTTTGTTTTCCATGGCTTCTGAGACTAGGACTCAGGGCAATGGTTTCAAACTACAGGAAAAGAGATTCCATTTGAACATTAGGAAGAACTTCATGGCAGTTAGAGCTGTTCGGCAGTGGAATATGCAGCCACAAAGGAGGAGGGTGGACTCTCCTTCTTTGGAGGTTTTTAAGCAGAGGCTGGATGGCCATCTGTCGGAAATATTGTGATGGGGTTCCTGCATGGCAGGGGGTTGGACTAGATGGCCCTTGAGGTCTCTTCCAACTCTATGAGTCCATGATTCTATGATTCTATGAAATAGATGTGCCTTCTGCTGTGTTTTTATGGACTTTCCAATGGCTGTCACAGCTTCTGCCTTTCGGAATTCATCCTCCTTGAAGATGCTGCAGGCATTGACTGTGGAACTCCAGAATCAGAGTAGGACCACTTCTAATCAAAAGGCCCCAATTAAAAGGACAGAAGGAAGCTGACCTTCGAAAATCCAACCTGTAAATGAAGAAGCACGGATGCTTTCACAGTGCCATCAGCTTCTTGTTTCATCCACAACCGTTCTTAAACTCCTGGACCTCCACTTAGTATGCTTGCCTTGCGCCCAATCACCTTCTCCCTCTCTCATGGCTTCTACCACCCCCTCCAGTGTCTAAAGCCATCTAGCCAGGGGAATGCCATTTTAAAAAGGGACAGGCATTAAATCTCTCAAGTGCCACAGTGCTTTTGATTGAAACCTGATTTGATTCACTTGAAAATAACTTTAGCGTATTGGATTTACAGTTCATTTAACCACCACAGCGAATGTCAATACATTAGTGCAAACCTGATGCAGGTAGTAATTTGGTTTCTGATGAGGTGCCCAGGCTGGAACAGCTTATTGGGGGTGGCGGGCAGGGAAGGCAGAGTTCAGGAAGATACTAGCCAGAGCGCAGATGTGGTGGTGGTGGGGACTGGAAGGTTTTGAGACAGGCTTTTTAGAAACTGATTATGTGGAGAAGAAGTTAAGGTGCAGCACAGAAGGGAGGATACCTGCTGTGTGGAAGGTGACTTTAATCAGGATGTGCAAGGCCATTGCCCTACAGGTCCCTCAGTATTCTGGACTCAGCATCCCAAGAAGCAACCCAGAATAGTAGTCATCAGAACATAAGAACATAAGAAGAGCCCTGCTGGATCAGACCAAAGGCCCATCTAATCCAGCTTCCTGTATCTTACAATGGCCCCACCAGATGCCTCTGGGAGCTCACAAGACTAGATCTCTGTCTCCTGATACCACTCCCCCTGCATTTGGCCCTTGAAGTACCCCGGTTTTAAGCCTGGAGATGACACATCTCCATCATTTTTTGTAACCTGTCATGGACTTTTCCTTCAGGAATCTGTCCAATCCCCTTTTGCAGGCATCCAGGCCAGATGCCATCACCACCTCCTGTGGCAGGGAGTTCCACAGACTAACAACACGCTGGGTGAAAAAAATATTTTCTTTTGTCTGTTCTTACTCTCCCAGCCCTCAACTAGGTCGTCCCCTAGTTCTGGTATTTTGTGAGAGGGACAGCCAAGATTTATCCATGGGACTGAACATATAACATACCCAGATAGCTGTGGAGAGTTCATTAGACCTGACGTTTTGATGGGGTAAATCAATTTACCCCACCAAATTTATCAGGGATGATCACTCCTGATAAATCCACTGTTTCAGCTAGTCCCAAATGGAGCAGAGCTCACTGGATCGTTCAGTAAACTTAAGTATCTCATTTTGGGACTAAATGTCAGGGGGACTGATTTCCCCACTGGGCCTCCAGGGAGAAGAGCCAGCCTGGGTGTCCTTGGGCATGCTGCACTGTAATCCCAGGGCACACCCAGAAGAAGGGAACGGGGAACTACTTTTGAGTATTCTCTACTTAGGAAACCCTGGAAAGAGTTGCCATGAATCAGAATTGACTTGATGGCACATGGTTAATTATTAAGAGGGGCAATGATGGGAGCCTTTTATCCAAACTGACCCACAGTTGTCCAGAAAGAAAGAAAGAAAGAAAGAAAGAAAGAAAGAAAGAAAGAAAGAAAGAAAGAAAGAAAGAAAGAAAGAAAGAAAGAAAGAAAGAAAGAAAGAACATGCCTGGACCATGTGGAGAAGGCATACTCCATGGTATTGCTAGCGATGGGCATGAACCACTGAACCCATGGTTCGTGATGATTCATCCTTTGGCAGAATAGGTGTCTGGCACTTCCCAGTCCCACCTCCCCCAGCTACTGCCCACTCAGAGGCAGCAGCTAGAGAAAGGAGGACAGGGTGCTGCCTCTGAACGGGTGTCCATCAGAGGAGCTGGGACTTTGAAGCCCCAAACACCTGTTCAGCTGACGAACCAACACAGACCACTGGTTAGGTGGTTCGTGCCCATCTCGAGATATTGCTGTTAATTTACTTGACGTCCGTGGTTCCAGTGGGGCAGCTTAACACCTGGCCTCTACTCTTGTTTTCTCTTCACAAATTGCACACTATAAAAACAAACAAACAAACAAACAAACAAACAAAAACAGTTTTGGGTTTAAGCAAAGTTTGTCCCCATTTCACTGCCTGTCTCCGCTTGACCCCAACTCAATGATTGAATCATTCTTCTTCTCTTTTAAAAAAAAATGACTTCTCCCCCTTTGATTACGATTAACCTTCATGTTTGCTGGGGGGTTTAATGAGCTGCCTGATATATCTGGAGGCGTAATTGCTTGATACTGCCAGGCCAGTACAAAGTTCAAAAATGACTTAAAATATTATCAACACTGCAAACTGTAACCATCAGAGGCACGCTGTCTATTCACGGGCCACTGAAGTTATCTTTTTGCTTTTAATAGGCATCCGTCTCTGTCTTTCATAAGCAAGGGTTATGAAAATAACTCATGCTCGAATGTTGAAACCCTCTCAGCTCCTAGCTAGGAAATGTGGCTAGCACATTATATATAGAGAGAAGAACACCTAAAGAGGCAAACGACATCTGTTGATCATTCTCTGCATATTATAAACCAGCTTCCCAATTGTTTTGTGAATGAGCATCGGGAGAGGTTAAGTATCAGGTGTTGATCTTTAAAAGATCTTCATCGAATCGTAGAATCATAGGGTGGGAAGGGGCCTTTAAGGCCATCAACTCCAACTCCCTGCTCAAGGCAGGCATCTTGATCAAAGCAGATCTAACAGAGGATGGTTCAATTTCTCTTGAATGTCTCCTGCGCTGGAGCACCCACCCAAGGGTCATTGGTTCCGTTGTTGTACTGCTCTAACAGTTAAGATATTTTTTCTTGATATTCAGCAGAAAGCTGGCTTCCTTTAGCTTGAGGAAACCGTTAATAATAATCTTTTCTTCTTCTTTGCCCCGCCATCTTCCCAGTGATTCTTATTGTGGCTTCACCATGTCGTTTATATTATGACTTTTTTGTTGTTTTGTTTACTCATTATTATTGCTGTTTCCTTGTTTTATTCAGTTTGGTATTATTGTTATAGTTATTGTTGTAAACTGCCCGGAGTTCCTCCAGAAGACGGGCGGTATATAAGTATTAAAATAAATAAATAAATAAATAAATAAATAAATAAATAAATAAATAAATAAATAAATAAATAAATACTATGTGTCCTGCACTCTGGGATGAAAAAATATCCTGCCTCTCCTCTCCTTAGCCTTACCAGGGCTAAATTAAGAAGTGCTTATTTCTTTTCTTTTCTTTATTATTTATTTAATTGATTCATTGATTAACTTGCACATCTGGCTACCAGGGGCACCCTGGGCAGTTTATAAAAACAAAAAAACTGAAAACCAAACCAAAACAAAACAAGAACGGTCAACCCCATCAAGCTAAATATAATGTGCATCAAATTACTATAAAAGAACGAAACCTGTGCTAAACATTACAAATTAAGAACATTCCAAACTTAAAATCACAGCATAATAAAACAATGATGTTTAATAAAAAAAAACAGTCAAGATGGTGGAGTTGGCAAGACTCCATGTTCTGTTGATGGGGCAGGTATGTCCGAATAACTATGTTATCAGTGATGTCCTAACGGTGGCCCGTGAAAGGGGACAGGTTTATCTACTTCTTTGCTTTATTTACAGACCACCTTTTTCTCCGGTCAGGGAAATCAAGGCAGCGCACAGTATTGAAGAGAATAGAATTAAAAACATGATTAAAATCCAAATGAATAATTCAAAAGCAAGTCAATATGAAAAACTCTCTTGACCTTAGCAAAGCATTCGGGGACTCAAGTGGGCCAATTCAGTTGTATTCTATGATTATTCTATAAACAGGATCACCCATTTCCTCCTTTCCTCTTTTACTCTTTCCACCACCCCTTCTCTCCCCCTTCTCTTTTTGAGCCCCCCTTTTCCTCCTCCCACCTGCCTTCTGATCCTCCCCTTTATCTCTCTTTCGTGCTGATGCCCCCTTCGCTTTGAACAGGTTAGCACAGCCTTTGTGCTCATCTTTCCTGGTGATCAGCCCACGTGCGCTTGTATTCTGTGCAAATTTCTGAACGGGCAATGCGGCACAAAGTGAAGGACTTAAATTTTCTTTTCCCAATGAAATTGCCTGCTGCAGCTACAAAGGCGACTCCAAAAACGGGCCTCACCTTTTCATGAGGAGCCGAAGGTGCCTCATCTTGTCGCATTCAAACTTTATTATCTCTTATCTGAATTTCTGGAGATGGCAGCTGCGCCAATCAGCAGGGAGGCGCCCTGCCATTTCAATAACCACAGCTTTGTCTGAGACGGAAAGGTTAGCTCTGTTTTTGAAATCTAAACAATCCAGATGGATACATCCAACATCCAAAGTTATTATTATGAAAGGTTTTTTTTTTTTTTTTTTTTTTTTGCTGTTTTCTTCTCTGTCCCAATCTTTTTTTCTCATTGTTTTGAATTCATTTGGGATAATGCCGCGGAAACACCTGCTACCTCTGAGTGAAAAAGAAGCTGCAGGGGAGGGATATGGAGGTTAAGTTTCCTTCCTTCCTAATCAGGGACAACACTTAACTGTACCCAAATGTGTGCACAGTGGTACCTTGTATAAAGGAATTAATTCGTTCCAAATGAAATTCTGTTAAGCAAATTTTCTTTTATACAAATTTCCCATAGGAATGCGTTGAAAGCAGAGTCATCCCTAATCACGGCCATTTATGTTGTACGGATTCGCCTCATAGGCAATTTTCTTAGGCAGATTTCCCCTATCGCCGGAATTGTTTATGTTGTACAGATTTTATGCTATACAAACTGTTTGTTCCACGAGGGTCTACTGTATTTATTTGACTTGCACAATGCCCCACTAAGTGATGACCACTAGCCTTGGTGGTTAAATTCGGGGAGGTCCAACAGGCAGGCAACTTACAGACATTAAAAACGTGGCTCGTTTGGGAGAAATGTCTTAACTGGAAAGCTTGGAGGCTGAGCTTGGCCGAGCTTCCTGTTGAGAAAGAAGTCTCATAGCTGGCACTGGGGGTGGACAAACAGGAAGCTGGAACACAGTTGGTCTTGATAGACCTCCTTAACGTCTTCCACATCAACTGCTTTTTGATGTCTCCAAGGTAGAACTCCCAGAATGGAGACTTATGGGATTTGTGATCAAAGAAATAATAAAAAAATAGGGATGGGCATTTCGTTTCGGAACCAGTAGCTTTCGAAATGAACCACGCGAGCCCAGGTGGTCCTCAGAACTGGCTGATCCATGCAGATCCAATTGCTTTTCCTTTCTCTGTCTCGTGCAGGGTTAAAATCCAACAAGGAAGCATGCTGCGATGTCATCTGTGCTAGATCTGTGATGCTGGCCAATCAGGAGCTGGGCAGGGATAGGCACCATCCTGCCTCCCTCTCTGGTTGGCCAGTAGCATGAAGCAGGAAAGATGAAGTCACAGCATGCTACCTTGTTGGATTTTAACCCTGCGTGAGACAGAGAAAGGTAAAGTAATTGGATCTGTGTGTGTCAGCTGGTTCTGGGCTCACGTGGTTTGTTTTGTAACCTACTGGTCCCAAAACAAAAGGCCCATCCCTAAAAAAAATTAATCCCATCCATAGTCACCATTAAGACATGTCTAGGAAGGAAGACAGCTGTTGTTCTAGTTTCAGTCGTGTAAACACCCCACAGGCCACTTCTTAGACCTGAATGTTTCTAGTTTCTACCCAAGCTGCGAATCTGAGTTTTCAGGGAGAGTGTCATCTCATCCACCCTAGATGGAATGTGTTGGAGGTGAACAAGGACAGCTGCTGTGAACAGAGAACATGTCCTGGCATGGAATGAAGCAGCCAAGAAGGACCTCTTTGGATGTCTGAAACTGTACTCTCTGATGGTGGCTGGTTTTCTTTCAACGTAAATGGATCTCCATCGAGTCCCTTCTCACATTTCTCTCCAAACCTGAAGGAATGGTTCCTCAGAAACGAGAGGGCAGCCGTGGCTCCGCGCCTCTCTATCTCTTTCGGTGAGAATTGGATTCCTGTTTCCTTGGCTTTCTGAATGGATTTTCCCAGTCAGCCTTCGCTTGCTTGCTTTCTTAGAATAAGAAATGTTGATGTTCCGGGATCTGCCTCCACACATTAAACTGTGTCACAAGAAATGCACAGAGATTTGCAGAAGGCAATGCCTCCCTAGCCTAGAACTCGGTTACACCGAGGAGGTGTCCGTTCGTTCTACTTGTCAGCCACTCTCTTGCATCCATTTAATCAGCTACTTAACCTTAATGTCTGATTGTGCTTTCTTTTTTTCCTCATTACCTTTCTTCATTATATACAATTTGGTTTTGTTACAGTCCCCTGGCTTTAACTGCTCTGACAGATTAATATTTAATG
Organism: Phrynocephalus forsythii; assembly: GCA_029282475.1. Taxonomy (NCBI): domain Eukaryota; kingdom Metazoa; phylum Chordata; class Lepidosauria; order Squamata; family Agamidae; genus Phrynocephalus; species Phrynocephalus forsythii. The sequence continues at coordinate 3,873,576 of JAPFRF010000015.1, forward strand.
GCACAAATGGCTTCATTAATGTAATGCCCTTTGAAGAAGTGCATGTCGAACTGGGTGAGTGGAGGTGGACAACAGAAGATGGAGCTCTGGCGGGCAAGGTGCCATCAACTCTTGCACTGGGAGGTCAGGAACGCAAAGCTTAGGCCCACATGTAGAATGGCCTCTGAATGTTGGACCTTTCCCATGGTTCTGAGAACACTCAACCTTGATAGGGTCAGGTCACTGCTGGATACCTGGATGAATGATGACCTGATGAATCAGTCAGGGATTTGCTTATAGCTTGGGTGTTTGATTCCTCACTGGACCTCCTTGAGAGGGGCTTAACTAGATTGTCTATAGCAGGCATGTCCAAACTTCAGCCCTCCAGATGTTTTGGACCACAACTCCCAGAATTCTAAGCTTAGCTTGCCGATGACAAAGGACTGTGGGAGTTGTGGTCCAAAACATCAGGAAGGGTGAAGTTTGGACATGCCTGGTCTATAGCAGTGGTGGCGAACCTTCAGCATTCCATATGTTTTGGACCACAACTCCCAGAATTCCAAGCCTGTATTGCCAATGGCAAAGGACTGTGGGAGTTGTGGTCCAAAACATCTGGAGTGCTGAAGGTTCGCCACCACTGGTCTATAGGGTCCCTTCCAGCTTTGCAGTTCTAATATTCTAAGATCATTTTAAATCCCCTGTTGAGAGACATGTGTGATTTCTGCTGTTATGGTGTTTTTCATCTGGAATGCAATGTCCATCCATGCACAATCTGATTTACTTCCTGATCAAGAATCACAAAACAAAAGCAAGTTATTTTTTATTTATTTGTTTGTTTCATTTCTATACCACCCATCTTCCAATAAGGAACTCTGGGCAGTTTACAGCAATATTAAAATCAACAATAAATAACAGAACAATAAATAACAGAAGTTGACCTGTAAAGTAGAGAGCTGTATTCTGTTATGACATATTAAATAAGCAACCAAATAAATCTATAAGGACTCAATTTCATCTGATATATAGGGGACAGTATGGGGGAAACCCTTCAAAATATCAATTTTATCTTCATTGCAAGGCAAATTCTATCCTCCTCTCCAGACCCCAGAAAAAGAGGCATTTGAATGGACCACAGCATCCTTCAAGTAGCGTTACCTCTTCATGTGAAGTGAAGTTGGTGAAGTGGGCAGAGGGAGAGTCTTTAAGAGAGGACAAGTAGACACAGAACTGCCGCAAACATATGGGATTAGTCCCTAGTCCTTGGAAGGAAGTCCAAGGCACACATTTCAATTAAATGAGGATATTTTAACATCACTCCTCAATCCTCCCTGGATAAAAAGGATTTGAGGAGAAACACATAATCTCAAGATGGTGACGTGAGTTTGCAAAGATGACTGGATTTCTTCCGGAGCGAAGCTGAGCCGGATGTGTGTGTGTGTGTGTGTGTGTGTGTGTGTGTGTGTGTGTGTGTGTGTGTGTGTGTGTGTGTGTGTGTGTGTGTGTGTGTGAGAGAGAGAGAGAGAGAGAGAGAGAGAGAGAGAGAGAGAGAGAGAGAGAGAGTTTATCTCAATATCTAAATCCACTTATCCATTCAGAGGCTTTAAAGGGATACTGTGGTCTTTTGCTGTCTCAGGGATTCATGTTGAACATTTATTTATTCTAATTACCCAATCTAAGCAGAACATAAGAACATAAGAACATAAGAAGAGCCCTGCTGGATCAGGCCAACGGCCCATCTAGTCCAGCTTCCTGTTATCTCACAGTGGCCCCACCAGATGCATTTGGGAGCATATGAGACTAGATCTCTGTCTCCTGATACCACTCCCCTGCATCTGGCCCTTGAAGTACTCTGGTTTTAAGCCTGGAGATTACACATCTCCATCATGGTTTGTAACTGTGATGGACTTTTCTTCCAGGAATCTGTCCAATTTAAATGCAATTAAAATAACCTCAAAATAAACTGATAAAAATTACTTGTGTTTTTAATATTGCTCTGATTTGTGATGTTTAAATAAGCTGTCTGTTCAAGGCTTTTAAAAATACTGTATTGTAATCATTTATTGTTTAGCTTTTAACTTGCACTTGTGTTGTTGTTCTGAATACTGCAACCCTGCCTTGGATCCATCAGGAGAAAGGTGGGGTATAAACATTTTAAATAAATTTAAAAATAAGTAATTTGTATTTTTGTTTTATTTATTTATACTTATTTATTAATGCAACATATGCCGCCCACTACCCAAAGCTCTCTTTTTATGTTCTTTATGTTCTTTATGTTTGTCTTTTTGTTAGCTTATAATTGATATACTCCTTATTACTGTAAACCACCCGGAGTAGACTTCGGGCTAGATTGCATGGTATACAAATGCAAATAAATAAATAAATAAATAAATAAATAAATAAATAAATAAATAAATAAATAAATAAATAAATAAATAGCATTTTAAAGCAATTATAACATTGACAGGAAGGAACAGAGAGTTAATAAACCCCTTGGCTTTCCTTGAACTTGATTCCAAAGGCAATCATGGATGAGGCCATGGACTGGCTCCTTTGCATCATCTCCCTCTCCTTTTCTAAACCGTCAGACTTTATTTGTTGTGAAACCTAAGCAATCATTGCATTTGGAGCAGCAGCCAGAAGCTAATATCAAACCTTTACCTTCACACATGAGTTGAACGCGCCTGTCGTGGATGATGAATGATACTTCCACTGGGTGCCTGCAAAATCTGAGTCGGTCTGGAAGGAATGGACTCACTCTGAGAAGCCTAACATAATTAGACAAACGAAACGGGGCCACCGGGTCATGTTACGAAGAGCCCGTTCGGCAGTAAAGTGGACAAAGAGACCCAAAGAATTATCCAGGCTTGCTTCCCCCCATTGGTATGGCTGTGGATTCTTGCTGCACTTAATAGTTTTGGGAACATCTGGCAGCGTCGTCAACAATATCCTTGATCTCTCTCACCTCCTGAAATGCAGGAATCAAGGTAATGCAACATTGCCTTCTCTTGCAGTTTCTCCCTGCTCTTATTTCGGGCCAGATGTCAAGGACTAGACATTACGCTCAGGAGAGGAGCTTGAAAGATACTTTTAAAAAGTTTTAGGACTTCCAAAAATTTGAGGCTTCTTATGGTGCGGAGATCCTGATCCCAAGCCTGTTAGAGCCATGATGTGTACTGTTGGATCTGTCCGTCTTTGGCAAACTAGCATTCCTTTCAGGTTTTGTTCGAGAAGAAAATTATGTCTGCAGAGCGAGCTGAATTTATCTAGCCTTAATTTGACCCGTTCTGCCTCTAAAATTATGATGGTGATGACGACGACGATGTCAACTCATGCCAGTTGGCTGCAACTAGAGATGGGCATCATATGGCTGGTTTGTTTAGTAGCTGAACAGGTGTTTGGCACCTGTATTCTCTGCCTCTAGGTACAACACTTCTTAAAGATTAGAGAAGACTGCAGAATAGAGATGGGCTTTTTCCTCCAGATGTGGTCAGCTTCTAAAATGAACCGTAGGTGACCAGCCGACATTCAGAACCAGAGGAATGAAATCAACCAATCCCTTACCTTGCGCTGGGTGTGACTCCAATGAGGAAGAAGCCTCCAACGTCATCTTTCCTTCTCTCTGGCGCTGGCCAATCAGACAGGGAGGCGGGATGATGCATTTCCCTGCACAGCTCCTGATTGGCCAGTGCCAGGGAGAAGGAAAGATGACACATTGGAGGCTTCTTCCTTGTTGGAGCTTAACCCCGCGCAAGCCCAGCACAAGGTAAGGGATTGGTTAATTCCATTCCTCTTGTTCTGAACATCAGCTGGGCTCCCGTGGTTCGTTTAGGAAGCTGACCATTTCCAAAATGAAAAATATGGCATTAATGTGCCATTGAGAGCCTGGGCTGATTGCAGGGTTATATAATGTGAATCAAATCCATTCTAAATTAAAACAACAACAACAACAACATGGAAGATTAATTTATTCAGCATGATTGAACTGGAAAATAAACGCAGGCATACTTTTTCTTCTTTTTAAAAAAACCTCACCCTGTGGAAACAGCTTGCTAAAAAAAATGTACAGAATGTTTCTCCTTGAGGGGTAATTTTCTTGAGGCCTCTTTCAAGTCCCCAGACTCCTAGTGTCAGCGTGATGATAATCATGGACTTCCGTCTGCAGCCTCTGCTGACAAAGAGTGCCAAACAGATATTAGTAAATCTTTGAATTCTCCTCCAAAGACATGCTTTTGATTCCAAGCGGTGGGCCTTTATCAGAGGAGACTGGCGTGCTTTCGTTCCTAAGCCCTTTGCCCAGGTTCAAAGGGCCGCAGAGCAGGAGTGCCGAAGAGCAGGAAGCAGATGGCGATGCATCCCATAATAGAATATGGGATTAAGACAGAGCACAGGCCCTGATCACTGGCTGGTAAGAACTTTCCCAAGACTGTGCGTCTGTTCAGACTCCTGGATTAAGGCATGCCATTTAATCTCTTGATACTTCGATCTTTCAGGACCAATTTTAATCTTAAGGGCAAAAAGTGATGCATAAGCAGTGAAATTCAGCCAAACTTTCTGTCCCATGTAGACGCTGTGCCCTCATCTTGCAAACTCCATTTCATTCTTTTATCCCCTTTCTACTATCCTCCCCAAGCATTATCTGTCTTTCTTGGGCTGTCACCCACCTTATATTAGTGCACCCGTTTTTTTTTTCCTGCTTAAATTTAGCATTGTTTATTTTCCCCTGATGAATATATTTTTTAAAAAACTTTTGGCCTAATGTTCCAATGTAGGGACCATAAGCAAACAGCTAAGTGTGCTTTTAATAGGTAGTGGCGGTGAGTGTGAAGCGTCAGCTTGTATGCACTTTGGGTCAAGGAGGGAAATTCTCTATGGCTTTTGTAGTTGAGATGAGCTAATGCACTGTCCTCTGACCCCAAAATATGACTCTGGCGCCATTTTCAATTAAGAAAAACTGTTTTGGAGCTTTTTGCTCTTAAAATATGAAGCAAGGGGCAACAGACACCCACACACTCACACACCAGAATGATCCAAAGTATGTGTGTTGCTCAGGCACCCATTGTTTGACTTGTGCATGGAGTGTACACAGGCAATAGAATTAGTTAAGATATTGTATGTCTCTCAACTTTCTGTCAATGCGGCAGAAACACAAAACAACAGTTGCAACATTCCTATACATGACACGGGTTCTCATCCTTATGTCCCCAAAGGATCTTGGACTGCAACTCCCAGAAATCTTGGCCAGCACAACGGAAGGCTTCTGGAAGTTTTTAAGGACATCTGCGGGACACAGGGCTTGAAAATACTACCATATTAAACTCAAAGACCGCGGTCATGCCTGCGTTTTCTGCGTAGTTTTCCCATCGGCGAACTAGGCAGTAAAAGATCGTGTGCTAACCAGGAAGAGAAGCAAATTCTGCTCCCAGCCGACCACGCCCCTCAAACAGCAGTTTCAGCGACGTTTCCTAAACCACCGCCAGGGGCTGGATTTAGAAACTTCGCTCGAAAATGCTTACTTGTTTGCTTCTGTTGCAAGGACAGGACACTGAAAATACGCAGTAAATTCAGTTTCTCCCCTTTCTACCTGGCTTAAAAGACGGAGCCTTGGAAACTAGAGCCGGAAAATAGGACAAAATGCGTAGTTCAGTGGATGTGTTTCTCCATTTCTGTTTCTCCATTTCTCAATCTGAGACCTTTTCGTGACTGCAAAAGTGATGAAAACTCAATAACAAAAGTCTGAGCTTTGACTCTTTGGGACCTGGCAGCTGCTGTTCTTCCATGGCAAAAGAAGCAGCACAGAACACTGGAAAGTTGGTGGTTATCTTAATCCTTCCCTCTGCAGCTGACAGGTGATGGCATCAGTGATGGAACAAAAAATGGGACAATGCCCAGTTTGCCGGAACACCTGTTGGAGAGTTGGTGGCATTTTCCATGATAAAAGGGCATTTTATACGTTCAGCAGGAGAGCCACCGGTGCCAAATCTGTTCTCTAGCCTTTGTCGGGACCCAAACGGGGAGTTCTGACAGATCGTTGGCCTCGACACAATCCTCTTCCCCTGAATTAAACCTGGAAGAGGAAGCTAAATGCACTGAACTCAAGGACAGCAAGGGAATCATTACGTTTTATCTGCTGCACCTGCAAACTCCCACCTTGGCGATCAACGAATGCAGAATTTTGGTCATTTGTCATCATCTCAAAGAGCCAGCGGTACAAGTTTAGAAGTATCCTTGCAGGCAGGCCAACGTGTTTGTTCACTGGTGTGTTCCTTCCTTTCACACACCCGCAGTGGCCAAACTTCCTTTGGAAAGCCAGCAAATTTATTGGACAACTTAGAATGCCGATGACAAAAGTGATGGTCGCAATAGCTGTGCCCCACTGGAGACCTCTTCTAGTGACTTGCTCAGCTGCAGCCCCGAAGCTGGAAACATCATCACAAGCGGACGTGCGCCTCTAGAGGGGATTCAGTGCCAAGGAGTGAAAGCTGAAGCATTTGGATCTTGGGGTTGTGCTCACAGTTGCACCGGCCCTGCTGCAGAAGGGCTATATCTGAATCACTGCCGCTGGTGCATGGCACAATGGGTCATGCTGGGGATGGGTGACCAATTGCACAACTGCAGAGCATAATTCCTTGTTGCTGGATATAACACCTGGCTAAAACATTTGGGGCTCTTCAGTCTGGAAAAAAGGCGCCTGAGGGGAGATATGATTGAGACATACAAAATAATGCAGGGCATAAGTAATGTGGATAGAAGGACACTCTTCTCCCACTCACAAAATACCAGAACTAGGGGACATCCACTCAAATTGAGGGTTGGGAGAGAGAAAACAGACAAAAGAAAAAAAAATTATCCATCGTGTTGTTAGTCTGTGGAACTCCCTGCCACAGGGTGTGGGGATGGCATCCGGCCTGGATGCCTTCAAAAGGGGATTGGATAGATTCCTGCAAGAAAAGACCATCACAGGTATTCTTACATTCTACATCTTTTCTTGTCATCTGTTCAATTTACCTCTTTCTTGCTCCATATCTTATCTAGCTTGACAAAGAGAGAAGAGTAGACTATAACTTCACGGAGATTTTTTTAAAAAAAAAAGAGTTAGCTTAATTTTACTACAAAGACAGTTTCCTCTCTGCTGGAGAATTTTGTACCAACCCAATGGGTAATGATTAAAATATTAAAATTAAAAATATTATTCATGATGTCTTTCTTTTTATTGCTATGGGGGAGAAACCCAATGAACTACTGATAGAAAGGTTTTAGAAACCACAGAACATAAAATTTAAGTCATTTCAGAGGAAGGTGCCATTCAGATTTAGCTCTTTTTTGTCTGTAATTACTCCTTAGAAGCTGTTTCGAAGTGCTCTTTACCAAAACGCATATTCTCTTATGAACCGCTATGTGAAAAGAGACAGAGCTGCATACGAGGCCCTCGGTATCACCTTTCCATTCCTGGTGGAGACCCTACAGCTAAATATGAGATTTAAAATGCACGACTTTTTATCTCTAGTGTAAAGTCCATGCATTTGCCTGAATCTAATTGTTTGAAAAGCAGTGAGATTTGATTATCCAAAATGATCACTGATGTCAAAACCAATATGAGTGATTACGAAGAGCGAAGGCATGAATAACTCATTCTCAAAATGTGCACGTCCAACTTTACTCCCATGATAATTGCACAAAATATGTAGTGCTTAATTAATTCCAAGGTGTCAATCTTCATAACAGTTTATTAGAAAATTTTAATTGGTGGAGCGGCTGCTTCAATGGCAAAATATATTTGCACCTGAAACTGACGTTCTGTCTTTAAATGTTATTCTACCTAGAGATCAACAATGCTCCCTTCCAACCGCACCTGATCATAACCATGGTAACTTGTAACTGGAATGGTTTGTTCCATTTGTTACGGGAATTAGTACTTTTTGTCCTTTGTAGGAGCTGTCTAGACAAGGAAGAGCCGGCCTGTGTGGACTTGGGCAAGTTGCACAAGATGGAAATGGGAACCACTTCTGAGTACAGTCGTACCTCTACTTACAAGTTTAATCCATTCCGAATGCATGCTCATAAGTCGAACAGCTCATTAGTAGAGCAGCCATATCTAAAAAAATAAAAAAATAAAAAAATAAAAAATAAAAAGTAACTAGAGCAGATCACATCTAAAATTTGTAAGGCAGCAGTTAAAATGGCAATGGTTTTCCACTCTTAAGTCAAATTGCTCGTAAGTAGAACTGCTTGTAAATAGAGGTACCACTGTATTCAATATTGAGAAAACCCCATGTAGGGTCACCATCAGTCAGAACTGCTTTGACGGCATGTCATTATGCTGGTGCTGATTGTATTTAACTCTTCATTTTTGTCTTTTCAGTTACTTAAAAAAATTCAGAATGCTTCAGGCTTCTGGCTGGTCTTACAAAAGGCACTCTCCTCCATTTGTTCATGTGCTCATTTCCTTACACACAACATGGCACGAGGCAGCAGCATGAGTCCATATTTGGACTGTGTGGCACTCCTTCTCCATTCTTCAGGGAGGCCACACTGTAAAAGAGCCAACCCAACTCAATTCAATTCATCCCAACCCAATGTAACTCAACTAAACTCAAAACTCAACTCAATTCAACCCAAACCAATAACTCAACTCAACTTAATTCAACCCAAACCATTGTAACTCAACTCAACTCAAAACTCAACTCACTTCAACCCAACCCAATGTAACTGAACTCAAGTCAACTCCCCAACCCAACCCAAAACTGAAACCACTGTGATGCCTTTAAGATTAACCAAATAACTTCAATGCCTGCTTTTGTGGATAGATTTTAGAAGTCTTCCACTGTTGGAGTGGTGGCTGAGCTAACATGTGCACAGGTGCTGATGAGTATCTGGCAGCTGGACAACAGCATACATCACAAACAGAAGAGACGCTGCAGCAATCATGAAGGCTAACAAGTTAGGTGGCAAAGGGTTTGAGAAGAAAATGAACAGGCTCAGAAAATCTTTTCTGGCCCTACTGCTATGCCTAGAAATGTAGACTTTTGTGTTCTAGATAAGCCTTCTCCAGTCTGGTGATCAACAAAAAACAAAACAGCAACAAAAGCAACAAAAACAAAAACCCAGAGCCTTAATATAGAGTAATAGAAGCCAAGTGAGAATTGATGCTGAAAGTACACAATCCAGTGTCCATCCATCCCAAATGTAAGCAGCAAACATAAAGGGACCATGGAAGAGGTGAGGTCAAAGCATTGCAAAGTCTGGTGCAAGTGATCACTCACTTGCTGCATCACAGCAAGGCTGAAGCTTAGACGGTTGAGCTGCTGGGTTCCGATCCACAGTTTGGTTGCAGGCATTTTCAAAGCTGGTCTCCCTGGGAGGAGAGGTAACTCAACTCAGTCATGCAGACTGCCAGTCCTGAGGCTTCCTTGTTGAGCGTCTCACCTGGAAGCTTAAAGCTCAGCTCATGTCTTCAATCTGTGATGTTCTGTGTGGCCTTGTGGGAGGGAGACCAGCCTCCTTTTCTAACTCCGGAAAGGAGTTGGCCCTGGCTAGGGTCCTACCCTGTGGCAGCCTTAAGAGTCCAGAATCTTCAAGGCCACCTGGTTCCTTATAGTCATTTGGTTCTGGGGTTTCCACACCATACCTCATTTGGAGCTATCCAGGGTCCTGAAACTGTAACCTGCTGCCTGCCAAATACTTCTTCATAAGAAATATCATGTTTTCCTAAGGAGTCTTAAAAGGGGTTAGGATGAAAAGGAGATGTGGCTGTTGTGGGATAGGATGTCCTTTTAGGAGAAAAGGGCCAAACTTGCAAAAATAAATATATAGACATCCAAAAGGAAAGACCAGGAAGCATCTACAGGCCAGGGAGGAATGTGGCAAGAATATGGATGGGGAAAATTATAAAGAGAAGACCAAACAGTATGACAATCCCATGATGAACATAACCTTGTGAACCTGGTGGGGAAAAAATATACATTTTGTAGTATTTTGTCTAGAAACAAAAGCAGACCTACCCTCCTATTATTTTCAGAAAATCACGCCATGGACTTGTAGAAATAACACAAAGCCACAGGAGTCAAGTGCGTACGTCTCCAGCAAGTGCTTGTTATAGGTAAATACCAGCATGTGGAGTGTTTTAAATATGTGTGCAGGTTTCAGCACTTGGAAATCTAGAGGCATTAATTCGGAACAACAGCTCTCAAAGATTGACTAGGAACAGGTAAACATTTCTCTTAATCCACCAACCACGTAAGTATAAAGCTTGTTTCAACAGCTCTTGTTTCTATAGAGAGCAGGAGTCATTATGATCTGGGTTGATGGAAGCAGACTGGATGGGCAGAACAAGAAACACATTGGGTGGTGGTTGTTGGTAGGGCAGAGTTAAGGCTATTTTGCTAGTGGTACCCATCTCTTCTTTATCTCCATCCTTCTCTAAGGAAGTGAGAAAGACATCACAGGCTGATGCTTGTCCCATTTGCATCCTTGCAGTGTGTGACTTCCCTTTCCTGATCAGCCTTTGAAGAATGCCCGAGTATTTTTTTTTAAAAAAATTGAAATTAGTGACCTTAGAACAGGGGTGTCCAAACTTTTTGCAAGGAGGGCCAGATTTGGTGAGGTGAAAATGTGCAGGGGGGGAGGGCAACCATTGAGCCACATTTGGCCCCAGGGCCAGACACTGGACCAGTTACAATGGTTTGGGTTGAATGAGTTGAGTTATTGGTTTGGGTTGAGTTGAGTTGAGTTTTGAGTTGAGTTGAGTTACATTGGGTTGGGATGACACTGGACAAGTCTCTGTAATATGCAAGGAGGAAGGGAGGTTGCTGCAGCAATGGAGCCGGGGGCGGGTAGGCTGGGAAAGTGGCTGGGTGGTGGTGGACAGAGGCAGGGAGGGCAGGCAAAACATAAAACTGCAAGCTGATGCCTCCATCCGGTATGGGGAAGGACCAGCTGGAGGGAATACATGACAGGGTAAGCCAGTAGGGAGAAGAGGCCATGGGCCGCTCAGAATTTGAAAACGGGCTGCATTTGGCCCCCCCGGGCCTGACTTTGGACATGTCTGCCTTAGAAGCAAAAGTTGCTTCCCTCCCACATCAAACGCTTGAAAGCAGATGCTGAGCAAACAACATGCTGTGTACAAAGGAGATAAATTTATAACCCAAAGATTTATAAGTTATAACAGCTTAGATCCAGCTTTTCGTCAGAAATAAGAACTGCGGCGCAATGGATTTGTGGCTCGCATCTTATCTCCAAGAAGCACAGCTGGTTCGAGCAAGGACAGATACTTCTAGGTTTCAGGGTTCCTCCCCCCTCCCCACCTGCTTTTTTTTCTCATTAATAAATGACGATCTCCTCCATCCCCAAAAGATGATGGATTGCACAGCAAGGAGAAAATAATATTATTTTCCTTCGGTAATGGCGACACAGGAAGTTTATTGACAATGTAACAAAAAAATATTAAAATAAGATGGCTACCACTGCAATTACCTATTGTGCTGCCTCTGCCTGGTGCGTCAAGCCATGGTTTTGTCATGGAAATGCACATCTCATAATACTTTTGTGCTGGGGTTAGGCTTTTCAATTATGTCTCTCAAAGGGAGCTTTTCTCTGACAATAGCAATGAAAGAGCCCTGCCTGGAGTGCCTCTTGCTTATTTCTTTCCTGTTTTACAGTCCTTCAGTGGCTCTTCAAATTTAAACCTGAATGACAGGATTTCAAGGGCTGGAAAGTTATTAGAAGGATGCCATCACTGCTAATGCAATAGGCGCGCTTCCAATCCACCCCAAACATTGAGGAAACTTCAGCAATTTCCATATTTAATATAAGCTGGAACATGCATATTACAAACAAACACACACACACACACACACACACTCACTCACACATACAAACACACACACTGTTTTGTATATATTTCTGCAAATGCAGCATATGTTAATCCATAGCTAGGAATTTGTTGGGCCGGTTCAGTTTCCACTCATAAGTTTTATGAGTGGATTAGATGCCTCTGTGTGTTCCAATCTATGTCGCAGATACCAGGCAGTATATATAGCAAGGAAGGGAATGAGTTATTAGGAAGGGTTATGGCCTAGATTAGATTATAAAGACCAGGAGCTTGGTGGAGTCATAAATATGGACTATGATTTAAGTCTCTCTCTTCAGAAACAGACAATGTCTCGTGGTCAAGGGAACTCATCGAAGGCCTGGTCTAAACACTCAGCACATTGAAATGGTATTTATTTATTTATTTATTTATTTATTTTGTTAGATATGTATACCACACCATCTAGCCCAAAGGCTACTCTGGGCAGTTTATTTAATCAAGTTCACTTCTCTGGGTCTTTTGAGTGTCCCTTCCCAGATGTTCCAGCCAGCATGGCCAATGGTTAGGTATTCTGGGGGAAGAAATCCCAACTATATAGACCAGTGGTTCCCAACTTTGGTTCACCAGATGTTTTTGGACTAAAACCCCCAGATGCCTTCATCACAAAAAGTGCTGGTCAGGATTTCTGCGCATTGTATTCCTCTGACAACCCAAGGCTGGGAACTGCTATAAATTTGACCCAAAACCTTGGATTAGAGACATTTGGATGAACACCTCTGAAATCCAAGCCGGGCTGGTTTTCTTTGTACACTTTCATCTTTGGGAAAGGCTTAGGACAGTGGTGGTGCACCTTCGGCACTCCAGATGTTTTGGACCACAACTCCCACAGTCCTTTGTCATTGGCAATCTAGGCTCAGAATTCTGGGAGTTGTGGTCCAAAACATCTGGAGTGCCAAAGGTTCGCCACCACTGCTATAGGAAATGATGATGGCTGAGCCTTAGCACTCATTAGCCCACAACATCATCCTGTGTAGTTATCACCCTGATATGACTTTCATTAGTTATGGACACTTCTGGGCCTTTTAGAGCCTAAAGCTCCTGGTTGTAGGGAGCTTGGTGCCTTTTCTTGCAATCACATAATCTGCTTCCATGGGTAGTCTTGGGTTTAAAAAAAGAGAGGAGGGTGTTCATACAGTCTAGTGACTCATGTTAGCATTGGGCAAACTGTAGGTTTAGATCAGTGGTTCTCAACCTGTGGGTCCCCAGATGTTCCTGGGCTGCAACTCCCAGAACCCCCTTCCAGCACAGCAAGTGGTGGAGGCTTCTGGGAGTTGCAGTCCAGGAACATGAGGGGACCCACAGGCTAAGAATCACTGGTTTAGATCATGCAGCCACCAGTCAAGACCCTCTAGGACCAGGCGGCCAGCCTGGGAACTTTGCCCAACCCATTTCTAACCTGTGTCCTGTTGAAACATTACCTAACGTCTGGAAAACACTGAAGAGAAGCATTAAGCAGCTGTTTCAAGACCACCAACAGGAGGTTTTAAACAGTCAATGAGCGATTTCTCTATACCCCTGAAGCATCTGGACATTACAAATACCTCCCACTTTCCCATCACACAGTGTACAGGGAGCTCCAGCAAGGCAGGAGCTCATTGTGCTTCCAGACAATCATTAAATTCAACACTTTGACTTGGCATCTCCCTTAAGCCATGCAGGTAACTGCCGCTCAATGCTTCCAATTTGGAATCATCAGGGAGAAGCAGCAAAGATTGGTAGGGTAAACCTTCCAGTCAATATTGACCTTCAACCCCTGTCATTCCACCACCAGCATCAAAAACAGTGGTCTATTTAAAAAAAAACCTGAGACATTAAACTTACAGTATAACAAAGGATGTGAACCAGGTGTAATCAAAGTGGAGTCCTACAGCAAGCCCGAGCCATTGCATGCGGGGTGTATAAAAGATCAGAACAATGTTGGTGATCAAACCAAAGCATTTTGGTACCAGGCATGGTTCCACAATGGCAAAATGGGCTGCCCTGGATAATTACCAGGTAGGTGGTAGAGGGATTGTACCCTCTGTATTCTGTTTGAGGCAAGGAAATAAGAGGTTTCTATAGCTGCTGATGTTGACCGCATAGCTCGGTGGTTTAAGGGCCTGGCTGTGGATCCAGAGCTCGTGGGTTCGATTCCCCACTGAGCCTCCTGTGAGTACAGCCAGCCTGTGCAGCCTTAGGTAAGTTGCACAGTGGTCCCAGAGCACCCACAAAAGAAGGGAATGGTAAAGCACTTCTGAGTATTCTCTACCTTAAAAAAATACCCTGAAAAGGGTCACCATCAACGTTCTGTCTAATTTTCAGCCCCACTGGGCAAAGCTCCACCCCCTGTGCACATGACTCCACCCCTATGTGACCCCATCCCTCACAGGGTTCTGCTGTGATTGGAAACAAAGTGTCTGGAAATGACCCCTGTTGTTGTGTGGAGGAAGAGAAATGGGATGCAAAGCTGCATTTGTCTATGGAGCCGCACACCTTAGAGAGGGCTTTGGTCACCCATCAATTGTTTTGTTGGCACACCGTGATGATGGCGGCAACAGCTGCTGATAGAGCTCCCCAGAGCCTGCGAATATTTTGAGACAGCCCCGTGGATTTGGTGAAAAAAAGTAACTTGTCCATGGATTGGATCTCTCTCTTCCACGAACTTCAGGGACAAGAGAAACAGACCCGTAAATGGGAAGCACTAAGAAATGAGACACGATTGGCATTTTCTAAGGGAAATGAGAAGTTTATAGGAATACAAGCCAAAGCTTAGACATTCGTGCAGAACACCTCAGGCTCTGCTCTGCTGTTGTGAGAGCCGTCATGTGTCGGTGCCAGTAATTGAAGAGCCTTGTGGCACAGTGGTTAAATGCCTGTACTGCAGGTAAAACTGTATTCACGACCTGGGTTCAATCCCAGGTAGCAGGCTCATGGTTCACTCAGCCTTCCATCCTTCCGAGATCGGTAAAATGAGTACCCAGCTTACTTGGGGGCAATGTGTAGCCTGCACACTGTAATTAAAAATTGTAAACCGCCCAGAGACTACTTAAAGTGGTATTGGGCGGTATATCAGCAGAACACTTTTAATAAAGTGCTCAAATTAGGGAAGGTTGAGAACTTTCTTCAGATGGCATTTCTAGGTGAGCTGAATTATTCACATGTCCTGAATTAATTCCTCGGATTATACGTTGTTCCCAATTTTGAAATGTACAAAGGTCTTGACACCAAAGGTGTATATACGTGTATATTAGGAAATGGCATGTGAAACTACCTCAATGGGAGGAAATGCATGCCCTTTTTAAAAAAAGAAAAAAATGGTGCAGTTCTTTATGTAGGCACATGCCCAGGGTGATGAAGTAGGAGGATCCATATTCAGAAAGTGAGGGAGACTTCTAGAGTGGATGAAGTGGAAATCTGGATGCCCCCATGTATAAGACGACCCCCCAATTTTCCAGCCTGAAATAACAGTTTCTATATGGTGTAGTTCTCTCATTGGCTTACTTATTTGTATAAGATGACCCTAAATTTTTATTCTAACAGTTTTAGTAAAAAATATGGTCTTATTCATGGAAAAATAGAGTATATTAAATAGCCCCATCCAGAAATATGGTTTTCCAAGATGTATTACCAGAACTGGCACTGGAGGGAACCAGAGACTGTTTACGAGATAAAGTTCATTATCTCCACGATTTCTGGCATCTGCCAATACCCAATCTCCTAAAGAGACATGTGGTCCCACTATAATTTAAAAGCGGATTTTGAGTACCTTACCAAAAGACACACCCTGGGTTTCCACAAAAGGAAGTCACAGCATTTTAAGGGGCATCAAATTTCTGCAATGGTGTGACAAGTACCCAGCTGTGGGGGGAGGAATAGCATGTTCTGAGTTGAATGATAACCTCAAAGTGGTTTGAGAGCCCTGCTGGAAACACCAGCTTCCATGTTTTCAGGGTGGAAATTCCACCTGATCATTCAAGACAGGAAGAGGAAAGGATGAAACACATTGGACATTATTAACGGCCACAAAATTCAAAGACCTGGCTGTGGTATTCTTTGTGCCCTGGTCTTGAATGAGATGCAGGGAGACCAATGCCACAAAAGCGATTCATTCTGCTCCCAGGTTTATTCTTGATGAGGGCCGAGATGGCCGATAGTCCCTGTTTCGTCCACAGATTCTGTCTCGCCCTCAGCTCCTTCATCTCTCCGCTGTCAGCAAAGTGGCAACACTGGAACGGCTGCAGCTGTTTGCCAGAGGGCATGGGGAAATGGAACAACCCAAACCTCTTTGGCCCTTGGTTAGGAAACAACCAGCCATTTGATGTGGTTGCTAATTGAGCCCCAGAGTCGCCTGGAGGGAAATCGGCTTCAGAGGAAACGTTAAAAACTACGGAGAGGAGCACACAGAAAGCCAGGTGCAAAGTTCAAAGTGTCTCCTTCAGCTGTTCCCACTAATAGGCCACGGAATATTCACCACATAATTAGGTTGTTGGCTGGGTCCTTCGAGCAGAAAATAAATCCACCAGCCTGATTTAAAGAGGAAGAACTTCTAGCCCAGTTTCTCTCTCAACCTCTTCCCACTTCAGGAGTCCAAAACCCAGTTCACATCCTTTTCTTTCTTGTTCTCTCTTTCCCCCACCCCCACCCCACCTGGCCACCCTTTTTCTTTTACTTTAGGATCTCAGCTGGATCCTGAGGGAATCGAGTCAAGTATTCTAGGAGGCCTGACATGAAAGTGAAACAGCCTTCTGCCCAGCAGTACTGATCCACAGCTGACACACAACACCCAGCTTTAAGTCCCCACCGAGGCGGGCGGCGGCGGCGCGGCCACGGGGCGCCCCGCCGCCAGCCGTGAGCCAAAACCCGGGCGGCTGCCGTGGCCGCGACCGCGGCCGCCGCGGTCCGCCTCGGTTGGGGCACCTCTGCCGTGACCTCCGGCCGCCTGGAGGAGGAGGCGGGGGCCCGCCCGCCAGGTTAGCCCACTCAACCCGTCAGAGGGAGGGGAAAAAATCAGGAAAATGCTGTGTGGTCCTCCAAAGCACACAGATGTAAAACAAAAAGGTTGGGGAGCACTGTTCTAGGAGGCCTGACATGAAAGTGAAACAGCCTTCTGCCCAGCAGGATACCTTGATGTAGATGCCAGACCATCTTCAGAAGGAAAAAAATTGCTGTGTGGTCCTCCAAAGCACACAGATGTAACCGCCGGCGATACCTTGATGTAGACCATTAAATTCTGTTCGATGTTGAAAGGGGTCCAGTTCAAGGCACCACCAACTCTTGGCAGTTGCGTCCTCTTGAGGAAGCGGATAGGGTCGGGTTTCTTGCCAACAAGTGTAAATCAAATATACAGTCTTTCCCCATGTATACAACTATATTTTTTCTAAAATTGCTAGCCTAAAAATTGGGGGTCATCTTATACACAGGAGAGAAACATGCAGTTGAGAAACTGTAATTTTGGGTTGCAAAAGTGTGTGTGTGTGTGTGTGTGTGTGTGTGTGTGTGTGTGTGTGTGTGTGTTGTGTTGGGGAAAATATGGTAATAAACAGTCTTGTATCACCTTAGTCTTGTTTGTCCGATCAATAAATGTTCTAGGTACATTGGGCCTGGGGAGCTTGCCCCCCCCCCCGGTATGGATGATCAGTTGTTGTCCTTCACCATTAGCCACACTGGCAAAGCCTAGTGGAGGAAAGTTGTGGGTTAGCGGATTCTGGGAGTTGTAGTCCCAAAGCAAAAATTGTTTTTTTCCAGGGCCTACATTGGTCCCATCTCTTAGGTTTGTCCAGATGCAGTTGGGTTGTTGGAAGAGAAGGAGGTACCGAGGTAGACCCAGCAGTAGGTGTTCCTCTTTTGGGGGTCAGGGCTAGAACAATCCTCCATGGGTGGAAGGGTTGCTTCAAGGGAGACTGTCAGAGTATGTGCTACTATTGGATCAGCCAGCAGAAGCAATACTTATTGAATAAATAGGTAGCCAGAGACAGAGTTTTCTTAAAACCAAACAGCTATATTACAAACTGTACAAAAATATATCACAGTATCACAGAACTTCTACAAAGTTCAACAAAGCACAGAGGAAAAAGTCACATTAGTACATTTATACAAAATTCAACAGCATAACAGCACAACAGCATACATTACATTGACAAAATATATGGCAGAGAAACCAAGTGGGTGCCTTACTCATGGAAGGCCCAATGAACAATGATTTACAGAACATTTTTATACATGTGTCTGTTCAGTCATAAATGACATTACCTCATAGCTATTGCAACCCCTTGCATCAGCCAAAATTCATTATGTTAATTCTTAACATCTGTACTCCATTAGAAAAAAAACTATACATACTTTTACAGACTCTATCTTTAAATCAATTAAATACATATCGGATGTATATTTTATTTATTTATTTTATTTATTTAGCTTGTATGCCGCCCACTACCCAAAGGTCTCTGGGCGGCTCACAATCAGAATGAACAGTTAAAACATCAAAATACAATAAAATTAGAACAATAAAACATGTAGATGCAATAAATACGATACATTAAAACACACCACTAAAATTGCCATCAGGGCCCACAATCATTAGTTAAAAAAACTTTATAGAACATCCTGTCTAATGCATATATTTCACTAACTAATATCTAATTTCTTCCTAGCAAAGAAACTCTTTGTGGTCCGCTCAGACATGATACTTGCTTCCTGTCTGAAGGCACTCTCAGTTGCACCCTATATGGAGATTGCGACCACACAACAATGCCTTTCTTTCATGGGCAATGTGAATGGCTTGACAGAGAGCTTGGAAGGTCTCAACAAATGGAACAGGACTCAAGCATGGTAGGAATTTGGACGGATCTCCAGATAAAATGGTCCCTCCAGGGGGAAAAGAAAAACAGGTGGAGAAAGCCAGCCCGATCGGATAGATCCTTCCTACCATTGCCCATGCATTTGCCCTGTATTATTCTTGCTCAATTTGTTTATGTGAGGGTACCTGTGCAAAAAGCAATGTGCCCGATAGAGCAGCTGCTTCCTTAATTATCCTTCGAGGAGCCCAGCCCTTCGGCAAACACCGAAGACAACTCCCGAACGCTACGATTTATTTAGGGTCACGGGCCGGAGATAAATGCGAAATCTTTCCGAGCTTTCCGCCACGAACTAGAGGTTGTCACTTACATTAAAGAAATCCATTACATACTTTCAAATAAATGTACTGCTATATATCTCGGAATTATCTCCTAAACAGGGAGTCTGCCGGTGACTTATTGGCTCATATCATACTTACTACCTTCTCTCCATAACTCATTTTCGCTAAACACAGGGGGTGGGGGGAAGAGCGGATGTTTTAAAATGAGGTGCTGCCGATTGCTTTGTTTTTCAGCTCATTTATATCATTGTTACATTGGGCCGAAGGCTGTGGAATCACCGGCTTTGCTACACCCAGGCTGACAGTCATTATCGGTGAACGGAACCATCCATCCTCCTTACGCGGCGACAGACGGTGCCCCGTCCAAGCCTAATGGAAGCATGTGAGCACCATTAATTGTGCGCCAAATCCAGAGAGAGCTCATGTCTTTGTCAGGACTGCCATTCAACACCAATCAGGCCAATGGTTGTGTTCCCCACAACTCTTCAATCGGAGATTTTGAGATTTCTCGGGCTACCTGTCCGCCATTCTATTTGACTTTCCGCACATCTTTCGTACACCAACATATGGCTCACCGGTGTGAAAAGACCTAAATGGGAAGGTTTTGAGGCCAAGCGAGGCTGAGCTCTGTCTGGACGTCTCATTCACAAAGAAAGCTCCCAACTAGCCCTGCTGCAGGAGCAGAAAGCTTGGCTGGAACTAGGCCCAAGTTGGCCTAAAAGTCTTCCTGTTGAGGCCCGTTCTCCCAGGTGAGCCACACGTAAGCTTCCATAATGTGTGGGAAAGTCAGGTAGAACCCCTGGAAAGCAAAATTGTAGGGTATGTCACAGAAGGAATCTGAAAACTTCCTTCCCTATTTGGGAAATCGGGCCATATAGAAATGCAAATAGATTAGATAGATAGATAGATAGATAGATAGATAGATAGATAGATAGATAGATAGATAGATAGATAGATAGATAGATAGATAGATAGATAGATAGATAGAGAGCTGAAGGAAGGAGCTGATGATAGATAGATGATGATAGATAGATAGATAGATAGATAGATAGATAGATAGATAGATAGATAGATAGATAGATAGATAGATAGATAGATAAAACTGAGGAGAGGATTTAAAAAGATGGCGAGAAAGACGTGTGGGGGAAAATTGGAAATCCAATGATTTCCACAAGGAATGCGGTTAAACTCAATCCCAAATGGAGAATGCTGTGTAGAATTTGCAAGCTGTTTACACCGGGGCCTTCACACCTGCCCATTTATTTCTAGTAATTATGTGCTCCTTTCCTCTGGGATCAAGAATGTCATCCCAGCAGTGTTTAATAAGTGCTTGACTTTGCTCCTACAGACATACTAGGTAGATATTTGCATTGGGAATTAAGAATCCAGTGCAGCAGCTTTTGTGTTAGAGGGTCCGGGGCTGATGGACAGGTGAACGACGGTGCCCGGTGAAGGCAGGACAGATTCATGGAAGGGCCAGAAGTGGGAAAGGGGGAAATTGCACAGCTCAGGACAAGGCAAGAGGGAGGAGGGATGGACAGATGTAAGGGAGCAATTGAGTGGAAGCTTTGATTGTGCACCGGAGGCTGAGCAGTAGTTGATGGCACGGAGTTTCACACCTTTCCCCTAACTCTAGTTCAGAGCCTTAGTTTTCTGGATTGTTATGTTTTCCCAATGCAAACACATGCACATGTTTTAAATTTTGGCCACAAGCTGGACAGGAGGGGCTACCAGTAATCTCCAATCACATTGGCTGCAATTTGGAAAACCAATTATTCAGACCAAATTGAAGCAGACAGTATTCTACTGTTAAGGTCTGCACCGGGTTTCTGCTTCCTTTTATGGTACATGTCTGGCTTACTTAACAGGGTAATAAAAGGGCTATAAATACTTTCCATTTTGCAGTAGACATCGGGACAGCCATTCAAAACACACCTTCTCCTTCCCTGCTCAAATTCCAATCTGGATTGGGTTTGCTGTATCTTCGATTTGCATTACGAATATCCCAGTGTTTTTTTTTTAATGCAGCCTTTTTGTATTGCCAGATGCAGGCATGAACCCCTTCCCCAACAAATCTTGATGGCAACCACCATGGATGCAAAAAGGTGCAGCTCTCTGTTTGCCACTCAATAGTCTGGTTAGGGATTGGATCCCCAAGACTGCCGTATTGGTGTGTATCTGGGGGAAGCCTGCACTTAAGTTCAGAATGATGAAAGAAGAGATATGAGATCACCCTTTTCAAATACTTGAAATGCAGACCTAGAGAGGAGGGCCAGGATCTGTTCTGGATCACACCCAGAGGACAGGGCACATTGTCACAGGTTCAAGCTACAGGAAGGCAGATTGACGCTGAATATTAGGGAAAACTTCTTAACTGTTAGAGCAGTACGACAATAGAATCAATGATGACCTCAGGCAGTGGTGAGCTCTGGAGGCATTCAAGCGAAACATTGGGCAACCATCTGTCACATCTCCTTTTACGTGGATCTCTGCACTGAGCAGGTGGTTGGACTCAATTGCCTTAGAGCGGTGGTGCCCAAACTTTGGCCCTCCAGATGTTTTGGACCACAACTCCCACAATCCTTTGTCATTGGCAATACAGGCTTGGAATTCTGGGAGTTGTGGTTCAAAACATCTGGAGGGCCAAAGTTTGGACACCCCTGCCTTAAAGACGCCTTCCAACTCCATTATTCTGTGATTCTATAATTAATGTTCTATGGGTCTCTTCAGGCAAGCTTTCCCTCAATGATGGACCCCCATACTTGGCTACACAGACTTGTGCTTATAACCACTTATAACTTTATCTATCTATCTATCTATCTATCTATCTATCTATCTATCTATCTATCTATCTATCTATATCAGTCAGCCAGCCAGTCAGTCAGTCAGTCTGCCTGCCTGTCTGTCTATCCCTTCCTTCCTTCCTTCCTTCCTTCCTTCCTTCCTTCCTTCCTTCCTTCCTTCCTTCCTTCCTTCCTTCCTTCCTTCCTTCCTTTGTTCCTATCTATCTATCTATCTATCTATCTATCTATCTATCTATCTATCTATCTATCTATCTATCTATCTATCTATCTATCTATCTATCGCACATCTTCTAACCAGAACTCTGGGTGGTTTACAACAATGCAATAAAATAAAAATAAAGAGCAGAACAACAATAAACATGGTAATAAAAATGTTAATAACGAACCAGCAGGCCGTCTAAGTTACTGGTTCAAAAAAAAAAAGAAGAAAAAGAAAGAAAGAAAGAAAGAAAGAAAGAAAGAAAGAAAGAAAGAAAGAAAGAAAGAAAGAAAGAAAGAAAGAAAGAAAGAAAGAACGAAAACTTTGTGCCTATATCTCCCCTTGTGTGATTAAATTGATACTCTCTTATCAGTTGTCCGTTCCCATCCCTCCTAACTTTTAGATGGTCTACTGTACATGATTAGATGGTATTTATATTCTTTTCTTAGCTGCTCATGTTCTCTTTTAGTTTTAATGTTGCCACTTAATGCTGTAAGAGGCCCCTCAATTCCATGTTCTTAAACTTGACTATGTCTTAATTGTACTGGAACTGTATATTGTCCCTCATTGCTGTTAGTACCTTGGGTCCTTTTCCAAGGAGAAAGGCGGGGTAAAAGTACTCATAAACAAGGTAAATAAATAAAATGATTAACCTTAATCACAGCCTACCACTTATGCAACCCTGAGCTAAGACCACATTGAAAACACAAAACAACAACAGCAAGAGAAGACAGTGAAAAAAACAATACATTTATTTCCCCCCCTCCTGAGTTCCTGGATGTCATGGCTTGCTCACGGCCAAGAAAGCAACACGCGTGTGAGTAGATCTTGAACGGTTGTCATCGCCTAATGAAAGGGACAGCCCACTGCTGGCTTCCAGTGTTTTAACGGCCAATTAGTGCATCATTTCAATTGCACAGTGTTTATTGTACCCTAAGGGATCTTTAACAATATTGCTGTTCCATGAGCTCCATCAATTTTCCTCCAGCCCTGATAATGCCAATATGTATTGAGCTTATTCCTCGTGGCTTCTTATCAACAATAGCTATGTTTCAATAAGTTTCAGCCTGCTGGGGGACTGATTCCCCCCCCCTAATATGAAAATCACTTGCTGGCAGTCCCGAGCCGCTAGTTGAGGATGACATCTATAAAGCAGCTGTCTTGGAAGAAGAGCAGGAGACGGATTCGATTTTGATGGCCACCATTCCAAAGAAGTGATGGGAGAACCAGGACTGACTTGTGGGTGAACCGTTGGCAGCGGCTGTATTTATTTATTTTATTTTATTTATTATATTTGCCCGCTTGCTCCACAATTCTCAGCCGCATGCCTGCAAAGGCATGCCTGCAAAAGGAGCCTGCCTCTCCTCTCTTCACCATCGTTGCTTCCTCTACGTCAGCAGTTCCCAACATTGGGTCTCCAGATGCTCTTGGACTAAAACTCCCAGAAGCCTTCATCACTAGTGGTGCTGGCCGGGGTTTCTGGGCGCTGTAGTCCAAGAACATTTGGTACACCCAAGGTTGGGAACTACCGTTCTTTGCAGACAGCATTGTGTTTGATGAGTTGCTCTTAGTGTGGATTCTATCCATGAGCAAGAACCTTCAAAAATCAGGTTTTGGCCTCTCGTGATGATGATGATGATGATGATGATGAAGAAGAAGAAGAAGAAGAAGAAGAAGAAGAAGAAGAAGAAGAAGAAGAAGAAGAAGAAGAAGAAGAAGAAGAAGAAGAAGAAAAGGTGAAGGGCTGGGGGATGGTCTCCAAGCATCTGGCGGAGAAAAGGGTATTATTTTATTATTTATTATTTATTTATTTTATTTTAGAGTATGTTTACTCCGCCTTTCTCCTTGGAAAAGGACCCAAGGCAGATTACAGTAATGAGGGACAATATACAGTCCAATACAGCTAAGACGTATTCAAGTAATTGAGATCAGGGAATTGAGGGACATCTCAATTACTTATATTATCAGGGAATTGAGGGACATCTCAATTACTTATATTCAAGTAATTGAGATCAGGGAATTGAGGGACATCCAATACAGCTAAGACGTATTCAAGTAATTGAGATCAGGGAATTGAGGGACATCTTACAGCATTAAAGGACAACATTACGTTAAAGCTACAAGAGAACAAAGCAGTTAAAAAGAGAGTTAAAAATTCCATGGAAAGTTATGAGTGAATTGAAAACAGAGTGTCAATGCAATTGGAAAATAGGTAAACACAATGTCTATGTGATCATGTACGGTAGATTCATATAAAGGTCACATAACAGGTAGTCCATCGTTCAAGGGAAGCTTGCCTGAAGAGAAAGGTCTTCGCCTATTTCCGGAAAGACATCAGAGGGCTTTTTAAGCAGTGGTTTTACTATTGCCTCCTTTAAGCCAGCTGGAATCCTGCCCTGTTGTAAGGAGGCATTCACTACTCTTCTTAACCAGTCTTCCATGCCTTCTCTGGCAGCTTTTATGATCCATGAGGGGCAAGGATCCAGGACACCTCCCCAAGTGTCCTGACCACATCATCAGGTTGTAGGAGCGGAAAGCCATCCATTAATACAGGACAAGCAGGGTGGGGCATTTTATTTACAGGCTCTGGATCAATAGCAGCATCCAGGGTATCCCAGATCTGTTCCATTTTGAACAATTTAAGAGGCTTAAATTCTTCAAAAGCTGTAGATATGGATGAAAGCCTCTGTTGGTTTCATTTCATGTCAGCTTTGCATGCCTTCGTTCATGAATTCATTGTGTCCTGTTTCTGTGTTAACCTGAAGTCAAGCGCCCAACAAAATTCGCACTGATCTGTTAGCGCACAATTTATGCATGACAACATGCATTACATTGTTTTTGAATGACAGTGCCCCAAACTCCTCTGTCGGGAAAAGCATTTTCAGGCTCCTATGTTATTCTGAAATACAAGAGTAACCTAACACTCATTTTCCTATTTCTGTACAAATACCATCTTGAACTATGACTACAACAATGTATTTTGAAACTCCCAAGATTATTATTCGTCCAGGCAGAGCAAAACTGGACTGTTTGCTTCAAAATTAAGACAAGGAGACACATTAATGTTCTGTTCTGGGGCTCTGGGAATGCTCTTAAAGCAGTGGTTCTCAACCTGGGGGTCAGGACCCCTTTGGGGGGTCGAACGACCATTTCACAGGGGTCACCATGAGCCAATGAAGAAAAAGGCACAAAAGTCTTGGGTCTGGAGGAGGAGGGAGAGGAAGGGGGAAAGAGTGAGTTACAGCTAGATAGGTTGGAGGGGATGCCAATCAATGTCTGAGGGTGCCTGTAGAGGGAACTTCTCTATGGCACCTGCAGCAGTGGCCTTCCAAAAGGGGCTTGTGGCCTATTCCAAGCAGGGAAAGGGGTCACCACAACATGAGGAACTGTATTAAAGGGTCGCGGCATTAGGAAGGTTGAGAACCACAGTCTTAGACAGTTTTAAGGGCATTTCTGAAGGGTCAAGGAGCCACACTCCCTGCAGTCACAGCAGGAATGAGAGAATCTGTCAAAGCTCTCCTGCTTTCACCTCAAATTTATTCCTCCAGGTGAAAGCCTAGCACTCCTACCTCATACATGACAGAGTCTTTTCGTTGATTCTGATTTGACTTGGAAGCTTGGAAAACTTCCCAAACTTGGAAACAACTAATCACAAGGAACTAGTTACTTTCCAGAGAAGAATGTAATACTGTAGCTAGTTACAATGCGACTTTTCAGTATAACATCAGTGATCTTCAGGAATAAAGTATAATAGCCATTGGCTTTCAGAGGTTACTTTGAAGGGCATTCTAAGGCATTTTAGAAGTCTAATCAATCTTCAATGGCACAGGAACCCATTTTGTCTTTTATACATATTTCTGAGGTGCAATATCAGAACTGGCCACTAGAGGGAACCAGGGTATTTTATTGGGTGTCTCTTCTTGGTCATGTCAACATGACAATCACATAGATAGATAGATAGATAGATAGATAGATAGATAGATAGATAGATAGATAGATAGATAGATAGATAGATAGATAGATAGATAGATAGATGTGTGTGTGTGTGTGTGTGTGTGTGAGAGAGAGAGAGAGAGAGAGAGAGAGAGAGAGAGAGAGAGAGATGACCTGTGTATGTGTGTGTATGTGTGTGTTGTGTTGTTACAGTTGGACTCGGACTTCATGACTCCATGTCCATGGAATTTTCTTGGCAGGAATACTGGAGTGGTTTGCCAGTTCCTACTCCAGGTGCCTGCAGCACATGGTATTCCCTGGTGGTCTCCTATCCAAGTACTAACCAGGGCCGACCCTGCTTAGCTTCTGAAATTAGGCGAGATCGGAGGTGTTTAGGGCATCTAGGCATAACCTGTAGCTAGGGGCATAAGGCATAATGAAAAAACTGAGGAGGCCAATTGCCAGCAGCAGTGGATCTACTTGCTCTCACCATCCTGGTAGACCAGGCATGCCCAAACTTCAGCCCTCCTGATGTTTTGGACCACAACTCCCAGAACTGCAAGCCTGTATTGCCAGTAGCAAAGGACTGTGGGAGTTGTGGTCCAAAACATCTGGAGGGCAGAAGTTTGGACATGCCTGTGGTAGACCTTCTGATTTGGAGAGTTGTTCTCTGCAGCCTGGAGGTTGCACATCACCTGGAACTCAGAGGCTGTTCTTCAGATTTCACTGTTTATCCTTCCCAAAAAGCCTGGCACTCAAGATCTATTGCCGCTACATGCAGCTAGAATGCTCAGGTTTTCCCTAACCCTTCCTGATGCCTTTGCTTGGGTTTTTCCACCCACCTTTTTCATTCATGAGGAATGGGCAGGTTAATAGTGTCTGCGGAAGCACATGAGAGCCATTTAGGTTGACAGATCATCTCTAGGATAAACGTTTGCTGCTTCTGAGATATTTCCTTGGACATTAGTAAGAGCCGTGTAGCAAAAATATTTCTCGGAGTTGTCTACTTAAAAAAAATTGCAATAATTTTCAAGCCATCTTTGACGTGCACAAAAATCAATTCAGTGGCTCTTTTATGAGGAATGAGTCAAATGCAAAATTAAAGCCTACACGTTTCACATAAAGAAGCCGGGGCCTGGGCGTGGAGGATTAATGGTGTCGGAATGTGTCCCTTCCAATAGCAAGAAGAGAATAATGAATGCAGAGAAAGATCATTCCTTGGAAGGGAGAGACAAGGTGAGCATCTCCGGTGCTCTTGTTAGGACTAATGAAGAACCAAAATGTATTTTCTGCGACGCTGGTCTGTTTGACCTGGTTGTGACTAGTTATGGGTAGAAAACCCTGACAGCCCCTCATAGGCCCTATCACTTCACTTTTGCTATCTTAGCTATGGAACAGTTAGGTATTCGCTCGTCTTGCGAAAAGGGATTGTTCCAGAAATGTATACAGTAGGAACCCAGTATCCGCTGGGGATTGGTTCCAAGCCTTCCTGTGGATAATGAAAACAGTGGATAAGAGAGAACGCCAAAATGTCCCCAAAACTGCTGTTTTGTGATAGTAACTTGCTTTACGGCTGCTGTTTTATGACAGTAGCTTGCTTTACAGCTGCTGTTTGTGAAGGTATCTATCTATCTATCTATCTATCTATCTATCTATCTATCTATCTATCTATCTATCTATCTATCTATCCATCCATCCATCCATCCATCCATCCATCTATCCATCCATCCATCCATCCATCAATCTCTCTTATGCAAGTGTGTCTTTATTTTTTTGAAGGATCATCATTAGTGTTTTTCATGCAAGGACGTGGCTCACAAACTATTCCCCACCCCCCCCACCCCCATCTGTCTCTCTCTATTTGTTGTCATCATTATTTGTTGGAACTGACAATCAGGCCATGCTTTGTGCTTGCCTAAATAGACTCTCCTAGCGGGAAGAGGAGAACGGAAAGGATTTATTGGAGAGCCACCTATCAAAGGTCAAGTATATAAAACAAAATCCTTTTTATTTGAAGTAGACAGATAATCTGGGCAGCCGTCCCAATTTCCTTCTAGAAAAATCCTCCCTTTATATATGTAAAACAAATAAAAATGTCAGATGGAGACAGGTGCGTGTGTCTTTTTACAGAGGTGAAAAACACCCTGACTCCATCCCAGTTGGCAAACAACTGTCACTGTTAAAATGTACATATTTATTGTAATATGGCTTTATTACTAGGAGGTTTATTGTTCTGTAAAGTGTAGCTGTGGTCCAAGGAAGGAAGGAAGGAAGGAAGGAAGGAAGGAAGGAAGAAAGAAAGAAAGAAAGGAAGGAAGAAAGAAAGAAAGAAAGAAAGAAAGAAAGAAAGAAAGAACACAATTATTTTATTAATGCTACATAGCACTCTACTTTTAGCTGGGTTAAAAAGAAGATTCTGAATGTACAAAACAGGCCATGATGTTAGGGGTGGACTGAAGCGAGATTACTTTGGAAGAAGCAGGACTAGAGAGGACTTTTCCTCCTTATTTATTTTATTCCCAAAAGCATGTGCCAATTTTAAATGGCTTTTCCCTCTGCCAAGGCAGCTTATAGGAGAAAAATCATTAATGATCACAATAGAACAAATGCCACTCTTAAACATATTTGGACTGGTCCGTCCTTCTGTTTCCTTTTTAAGGCTCTTGTGCTGCCGTTCAATATGCAATAAAGAAGGTGGATGATGAAAGTCAAAAATCGACCCTAGGAGGTGAGTCACGTTGTGGGATCAGCAAGGCAAGGATAGGTCTAAAGCCGTGGTTCTCAACTGGTGGGTCCCCAGATGTTCCTGGACTGCAACTCCCAGAAACCCCTTCCAACACAGCGAGTGGTAGAGGCTTCTAGGAGTTGCAGTCCAGGAACATCTGGGGACCCACAAGTTGAGAACCACTGGTCTACAGGAATCCTCCATGGAGCTGTTTTATGTATGTGGTAAAAGCTGGGGAAGAGAGACTGGCACAGAAAGACAGGATGGTCCTTATCCAAAATGAATTACGGTAAGTGTCAGGCGAACTTCACCAAAGAAAAAGAAGGAGTGAGCCAGAGTAATAATAATCGTTGAACTGCAGTAGAGGAAGGGTCCACAAAGATCCCTGAAACCAAGCCCTCTCAAGGGAGCGCTGTGGGGAATCGAACTTGCAGAGACTCAAGACACTAAATTATCCAGCAGTTCTTGGTTTGCTCCATCCAAGCTTCCTGCTGAGAATGAAAGCTCCCTGGTAACACTGAGGCTGGAAAAGGAAACTTCGATGGAGCTAGGCCTAGCTAGACCTCAAAGACCTCCTGTTTAGGTTTGTTCTCCAAGGGAGCCAAATTCCAGTGAAGCACAACTGTCTTTCAAGGCCTAAAATGTAGATGTCTGGTAAAATCTACTTCTCCTCAGATGCAGTAGGACCCCATTATCTGCTGGGGATTGGTCCCATGCCTTCCCATGGATAACGAAAACTGTGGATAAGAGAGAATGCCAACCCTCCCCAAAACTGCTGTTTTGTGACAGTAGCTTGCTTTACGGCTGCCGTTTTGCCACAGTAGCTTGCTTTATGGCTGCTGTTTTACTGCAGTAGCTTGCTATACAGCTGCTGTTTGGAAGAGTAGCTTGCTTTATGGCTGCTGAATTATTAATTTATTTTTTCCACTGCCATCCGTGGATAACTGAATCAGTGGTTAATAAAAAAAATCCTATCCCTAGTATGGAATATATTTTTATCATTAAATACCTTGCTAATGTCTGTTACTGTTCATCTTTCCTTCAAATCTACTTGCCTCTCTTGATGATACGTCTAGCAGCGAACTTGTGGGACATGATCCTACTTGTTCAGGGTGCAAATTTCCTCTTCCTTGCTTGTGTGTAGGTTAAAAATGTACCTGGACTCTGTTGCTTCTTGTTTTGTTCCTGAAGCTAAACTATGATTCTAAGATGCTTTGTCGGTTGTTTTTCCCTTGTTTATGGTAAAGAAGTGCCGTTTAATCAATACAAATGAATAATTTAAATTCAATATCACTCTGTCACTATCAATAATACTTTTGTGAGTGATGTATTACTTCAGTAATTCAATTTGTCAGGCCTTGCTAGCTTTATATGACCGTTTGTTTGAGTTGTAAACTTAATTTAACAGCGGCAGTTGACTTGGGCTTCTTGGATTACACTGATGCTTTATCTTTTTTTTTTTTAAAGGCATTGATTTCCCTTAAAATATCCTTTTCTGCCTTATCTTTATTATGCTAATAAATAAGCCCGTGCAGGTAAAGAAATTCTGAGCTCTTCTTTCTTTGTTCCCTGTTCCTTCTGCCGAAATATGTGCTTTGTGGATATCCAAAATAAGTGCCCATAACTAAACAGAGTTTTCATTGAGAAATGAGTAAGCAAGTTGATAAATGCCTACTTTCTTTCACTGGACATCTTTCCTCAATATGCTCCTTCTGGATTAAAACCACTGACTATTTACCTATACTCATCTGATCAATTAAGATGCACCTTGGAGTGGCTGAGAATCTCCTTTCTTGTTCATTTTGATATTGGAGTGTTTACAATCTCGCATGCTGCCTCTGGTTGCCTAAACTGGGAGGGACTTTTCTGCATTCGAGTGACTGTCAGTCAATCTGCACCTTCCTTTCAGAAGGGAAATATATAGCCAGTGCTATCAGTTGAAATAAAAAAAGCAATGAAATGATCAAGTCTGTTGAGTTTGTAATGCAACTTCCAGTAAAACTCTGCACAGCAGGATGGGTTGAGTGGCTTGCACATTTGATGGTTTTGGGAGGGGTGGATGAAAAACCGAGCCTGAGCTGACCGTTTCATTCCTGTCCAAATGTACAGCAGTGGCTCTCACTTCTTAGGGTGTGGATGTCCGTCAAAACATCATAACACTTTCTTTGTGAACGAGGGTGGGAAGGCATTACTTGACATCCTCAATGGAGTTATTTCAGTACACAATGGACCCAATGGAGCCACATTCAGAATACAGAGGTACCTTGTATAAAGGAATTAATTCATTCCAAATGAAATTCTGTTAAGCAAATTTTCCTTTATACAAATTTCCCATAGGAATGCATTGAAAATGGAGTAATTCCTAATCACGAACATTTTTATGTTGTACGGATTTGCCCCATAGGTGATTCTTCACCCGGGAGGGGTGGTGGTGGAGAATCAGGGGTGTTTGCGCAATGCACGTGGGCCTGATCCTACGAATAATGGCTCATGCCATCTTTGCTCCGGACCAAACTGGGGTCCATGCTGAAACTCCAGATTAGCTTTTGTGCCCAGCTAGAGGGCTTGGACACAGCCCTGGTTCTTATTCCTTGAGTGCCTCAACTAGCTCCAGGGAGCCAAGGTGGATAAAGGTCAAGAAGATCAAGCACGTGGTAAGTCACACAGACGTAAGCACCTCAACCATGTCTTCTGCCTCCATTAAATAGAAGCTGATCCTACAAGCTGACCCAAGAAAACGCAATGGACCCCCCAGCCTGCTCTGTCCTGATAGAACCATTCATGTCAGCCTGGTGGTGCATCCATTTGTCCTTGAAACGTTCTGAGCTTTCAAAGCGCCTCGGTGTTGAGCTCTGCAGGACAAAAACAGTGTCCCAAACACTCCCCCTTGATGGTTTCACACTTTGTTGATAAATCTGCCCCCACGGATGTCATCCCCTGGAGGCTCTCCCATTCATTTTGAAGGAGGACTGGAGCTTTCTCGTCTGCAGAGGATGTTGCTCCCAACAGGTCAGGACAGCAGCAAATCTCATCACTGCTGTCATTTAGGTATCTCATATATTGACTAAAACACATCTCCCGGATTGAGGGTTCGGGAAAAACTCTCTGGCTTGACAGTTCCTCTTCCTCCTTTTAATCAGTTCCTCGGGGAAAGGCCTTTGACAGCCATGCGCAAATTTCAGCATGATAATTCACCGACACAGAGCTGCAGGAATATGTTAGACCGGTGCAGGCAATTATTAAGTGTACAAATGGATGCACCTGCTGGTGTTTGTGTGTGTGTTGTTGTGCTACTGTCTCAAGCCTTGCTGTCAACAGCCACAAATCCACTCTGCCGTTTGGACAGGATGGGATGTGCATTTGCCCAAAGCTTGCAAAAGCAGAGGGTTCTGGCTATGCATGAAAGGCCTGGGTAAGTACATGAGCCAAAGCTTTGAACCGTCATCATCTTAATGCTGCAGGGCTGGATCACTGTGTCCAGCCCTTGTCAAGGAAGCCCAGTGAGAAATCAAATGCCCAGCCTCTGGTGCTGCAGCCCAAGACCTAAACCACTCAGCTATCCATCTGTTCATGACTTACGCTCAGATCGTATTTTGATTCTTCTTAATTTGCTTGGTTCTAAAACTCAGACTTAAGACTGGTGACCTAAGACTCGGACATGGACTATGGACCAAAGACTTGGACTTGGGACTTGGGACTTGGGACCAAAGATGTAGACCTGGACTTGAGACTTGGGACTAAAGACTTGGACTTGGATTTGGGACTTGGGGCCAAAGTCTTGGACTCAGGCTTGGGACTCTGGCCCAGAGACTTGCCAAAATCCCTGCCTGTGGGTTACTTTTCTCTTGCATCCACTGAATATTCCTGTTCAGTCTTCTTTGTCCCCTTGCATCTCTTTAATTACAGAGGCAGAGAAACATATAAAACTACTGGATAATAAAATGAATAGCTCTTCACTTGAAATACAACCCATTCCAGTGTCTGCGGAGTCAGAGTAAATTTACGGATGTATCTGTCTTGTCTCAGTTATATGAGAATGATATTTTGCAGTAAAGCTGATAAGGCAGAGTGCCTGTACGAGCAGCATAAACCTCGGGTTTATGGGTCTCCTTTTCTTTCCCTTTTTTTATGCTTCCAGTTTTAAATTTCTTTATGACATTGCTTGGTGTAAAACTGCATGTATCACCGCCGTTGCATGTCTTATGCCCTGGAATTTGTTTCCCACTTGTCAAACAAGGTGCAAGAAGGGTGATTTGCCAAACATGGACTTGGGGGTGGGGGCAGAAAATGGGAACTTAACCCTTTGTCTACACAGCAGTTTCTTCAAACCTCTACAGTCCAGTGGCTTTCCTCCTAGAACAGGCATGTCCAAACTTTGGCCCTCCAGATGTTTTGGACCACAGCTCCCACAGTCCTTTGCCATTGGAAAAAGAGGCTTGGAATTCTGGGAGTTGTGTTCCAAAACATCAGGGGGCTGAGGTTTGGACATGCCTGTCCTAGAAGATCACTTTTGAAGTCAAACAAGCTTGAAACCAACCATTCATCATCGTGTTGAGCCTATCCTTCTTTAGCACTGGATTCCAACATTGGGTTCCCCAGAAGCTCTTGGACTGCAACTCCCAGAAACCCTTGCCAGTGCGGCTAATGGTGACATTTTGGGGGTTTGTAGTCCAAACCAGCTGCCAAGCTGGAAGAAAACCTTGTGGATCATCAGCTCCTGTCAAGGAGGCCCAGTGGGGAATCGAATTCCCAACCTCTGGCTTTGCAGACAGAGACCTAAACTGATCTCTCAAGCGGTGCCAAAGCATTAGTTTTGAAAAAGAGAGATCTCATAGAAGTATTTGATTTTTTTCTTGCTGCGGGTCTCGTAGCACCTTCAAAAGAGAGGAAGAGAGCTGATTTCGATCTAGAAGAAAGCATGGAGACAAGAGTTGACCATTCACTTCCCCAAAGAGAGCCGGAGTCATTTCTTTCCTGGGAGGAGACCCAAACCAGTGGGAGCTTTCCTTAAGTGTCCTTTTGGTTTGGCGTTTGGCCCGAGATGTTCAGGGACAGCGTTTCTTAACATGTGGCTTCCTGAAGGATATCTCGGGTCATGAAAGAGTTTTAATATGAATCCTCACTCCTCCGCCCCCTCTTGACCGAAATCATTCGAGCTGCAAAGTGGGAAGGGGGAAGGGGAAGACGATGAAAAATACATTTCAATGTCTTTACCTCAAGTATTAAGAAGAGCCTTTACTAGAGCCAGATTTGAATTGCTGGATTCCATGGTCAAATATGGGCATTTTCACCACCTCCCTTATCACGAGAGAACCTGTATTTGCGGATCCCTTCTGTTGAAAATATTTCTCATATTCTCTTTGATTGCCAATTATATGTATCCATCAGGCTTGAATATCTATCCCCCTTTTTAGAAAGAACAGTCCATAGGGACCCAATTCACAGATTGTCATCTTCTTTCGGGTTCTAATGTGTACATTGTTCGCAAAGTTGCCAGGTTTGTAATTAAAGCTGCAGCTTTAAGAATGCAATGTGTTGAACAAACTGGAGTATCCTGTAAAGGAGAGCTACATATATGACTTCTGTATATTCTGAATTTGTATTGTAGGGTACCCTAGTGGATGGTGTTGAATGTAATTCAATGTATTTTATATTCTGTGTTTTTATTGGTTGATATGGTCATAGGACTAATCAACAAATTTACTTACTTAGGGCACTTTTACATGACCCCTAAAATCCGAGGCAAAGGGCTCCCAGATCCGGAGCTTAAAATTGTTTTCCCACCAGCTCTGGACTTTAAACAAAATAAAGTATGACCACACCCACCTAAGCGTGTCCCAGTGCATTTTTACAAGTACCTGGTCTCGGAAGGTGAAAAATTTCTGATGCGGATGTAAAGCAGTGAGTGCCGGGCTCTCCTTGCCTTGTGTTTGTTTGGTTTTTTCCCCCCTGCCCCTTTAAGAGACTGAAAGAGACTGGAATGGTTCCCGGAGCAGCTCCATGGCAGAGTGGAGGTGAGCCTGCATTCTTTTCTCCCTTTTTTTCTCCCTCCCCTCACGCAGACAGGAGCAAGGAAGTATGGAGGGGTGGGAACACAGGAAGAGCGACAAACCCCCAAGATCCCTGGTCTGAATATAAGTTGCTTCCTCTTAGCACCCTTCCTGTCACACTCGTATTATTTGGAAGGGAACCACGCCAGCTGATAATGAGCTCTTTTCTATGCAAGGCTGCGTGTCAAATCTTCCGCTTCTCATTAATATTTCAATGTGACAAATGTGTTACCTTGAAGGTGCTGTGTGGCAATTAGGCAAAGGGAAATTGTGTCTCCCTTTCCGCCCCCTTAATTGGCTATCAAGTGTGACATTCATCAAAACCTTGACTTTTTGTGTAAACTTTCCAGGAAGGGGGAAGGGTGGCTGGGAACACGAGGACACGGGGAGAGCATGGCGTCTCTCGGGTGGACCACAGGTTTGTCATTGCACCAGAAAAGACAGGATGGGGAGGAGCAAATGAAGAAGGGGCTTCTGGCCAACATTTCTGTGAGGTCAGCCATTTCAGAATTTGCTTTAAGAGCTGCTGGATGGATAGTATCAAGTCCACTCTGCTTGCTGGTTTTTTTAGGGGTCTTCAGAAGGCCCCTGAATTGGCACCGAGATCAGTTGCAACCCACCTGCACCCTTTAGGAGACAGTCTGACTTGTTCCATCCCAGATTTGTGACAGTTTGGGGATGTTTCCAGATTTGTGTTTATTTTTGGGGGGAAAATGCAGCAAAATAAGATTGCTGGAAGAAATATCAACAATCTCAGATATGCAGATGATACTACTCTGATAGCAGAAAGTGAGGAGGAATTAAAGAACCGTGCTGCCAGATGGGCGGTATAAAAATCCAATAAATAAATAAATAAATAAATAAATATGAAAAAGGAGAGTGAAAAAATGGGCTAAAGCTCAACATCAAAAAAACTAAGATCATGGCCGCCAGTCCCATCACCTCCTGGCAAAGAGAAGAAGAAATGAAGGCAATGACAGAGTTTATTTTCTTGGGCTCCTTAATCACTGCAGATGGTGACTGCGGCAATGAAATTAAAAGACGCCTACTTCTTGGGAAGAAAGCGATGGCAATCCTAGGCAGCATCTAAAAGAGCAGAGACATTACTTTGCCAACAAAGGTCAGGATAGTCAAAGCTATGGTTTTCCCAGTCGTGATGTATGGAAGTGAGAGCTGGACTATAAAGAAGGCTGATTGCCACAGAATCGATGCTTTTGAGCTGTGGTGCTGGAGGAGAGTCTTGATAGTTCCCTGGACTGCAAGGAGATCAAACCTATCCATCCTGAAAGAAATCAACCCCAAATGTTCACTGGAAGGACTGGTTCTGAAGCTGAGGCTCTAGTACTTTGGCCACCTCATGAGGAGAGAGGAGTCCTTGGAAAAGTCCCTGATGTTGGGAAAGATGGAAGGCAAAAGGAAAGGGGATGGCAGAGAATGAGATGGTTGGACGGGGACATCGATGCAACCAACATGGATTTGACCAAACTCTGAGAGGCAATGGACGACAGGAGGACCTGGCAGGCTCTGGTCCATGGGGTCACAAAGAGTTGGACACAACTTAACGACTGAACAACAAGAACAACCAAATAATAACACAAAAAGTTTCTGACCTTTCATGTGTT
This sequence comes from Phrynocephalus forsythii, assembly GCA_029282475.1. NCBI lineage: Eukaryota > Metazoa > Chordata > Lepidosauria > Squamata > Agamidae > Phrynocephalus > Phrynocephalus forsythii. The sequence continues at coordinate 3,909,868 of JAPFRF010000015.1, forward strand.
TAATTGAACACACTCATTCAACATTCACCCTGCTAGTGGGAAGAATAAGTGAACTCTTGGAATCAATAACTGTTTTTTCTTTCAACAGTATATGAAACTACGCACATATCTCCTTCAGTTTTTAATAGTGTAACACCATATTTTGCCACTAGGCACCCCCAATGTACATTATAGTGTTTTATCGTAACTTTCATGAATGAAGAAATCACAACCATGCTGATGAAGCCAGCCATTAGGGCCTCTTACTTACTGTGAGACAACCATGTCTGGTTAGGGTGTTTTCCACTCCCATGACTGTTTGTCTTTCGCACTCAATGCATTAAAGGTTTGTGTGGGCTTCCTCTGAGAAAGCCCCCCCCCCGGTTTGATCAGAAATATATTTTCAATTCACTCTTCTGTGTACACAGAATGCAATAAGTCAAAAAGAACAGTGCTTGTGATGAAAACATCGCAAAAGAAAACAATCCCCTAACCAGGAGTCAATATTTGCAGGGAACTTCAATTTCCGTGCATGTAATGGGTTTCCGGGATGCGAGTTCAAGGCGGCATGTGCCTTGTCAAATGGATAAATACTTGGATTTTGTTTATTCAAATTTAATCACCGGCAGCGATGTCAACATATGGCGTTCAAGAATAAGCATCCTGTGATGCCTGAGGTTTATTTATTTTTATTTTTTTGCTGGCGATATACTAGGGGGTCAACGCGCATGTGATCAGCCAGTTTGGGCTGCTGCAGGCAAGCATCATTAAATTGGCCAAGAGCGGCTGTCAATCTCCAAAAGTTATCTGTTTCCCGCGTCCGATGTCTTTCCTTCCAAAAACGGGGAGTGGAAAAATGTTTACATACTTTTTTTTCTGTCTTTCTTTCTGCTAAATAGGATTATACTTGGTGAAAAAGGAAGAACAGACTGGAGTGGATGTGGGGAAAATGTGAATAATGGCTGTTCAGTATGCCAATGATGTTCAAGCTCGTGACTTGCGTAGTCAAAATGAGACAGTGTGAGGCAGTGGTAGGAGTTGAGGGAGTCGTATTCGAAACCCACTAAATATATATAAAAAAGCCAGTCCTTTTCTCTGTCCCAGTCTGGCTTACACCGCAGGGCTGTTGTGAGGATAACATGGGAATAAGGAAATCTACATAGGTAGATTCAGAGCGCCTTCTTCCATTGAAAACTGCCCATAATACCCGATCCTCCCAGGCTAGGTATTTGAGGCAACTAACACCAAGAGTGGCCCAAAAGGAAAAAACAAGAAATAGGGCCCTTTTTACCTTTGCCCCTCGCCTGTGGAATAACCTTCCATCAGACATCTGCCTGGCCCCTTCTTCGGCTGCATTTAAAAAACTATTAAAAACATGGTTGTTTAAGCAGGCATTCCCTCAAATATAATGCAATTTCAGTGCTCACCCATTAAATCTTGATTTTCTAACTGATTAACCTGCCAATAATAATATATTGTTTTATGTCACTTTAATATTATTTTTATTTTTGTTTTTATCTTGTTGTGTTGTTATTTTTATGGTTCTATTGCATGAATTGTTTGAATGTGTTAATTGTTGTAAACTGCCCAAAGTGACCTCGCTGCCAGATGGGCGGTATAAAAATCCAATAAATAAAATAATAATAAATAATAATAGCATGGAATGCATGGAGGGAAAGCCAAAACATCACCACAACTAACAAATTTTCAAGGAGTGGTTTTATTCTTTCTACACCCAGAGAGCTTTGGTCAGCAAGCAGAGATTTGAACCCAGGTCTGTTGAGTCTGAGGGGCGTGGCAGATCAGTGGACTAAGGCTCCGAAAACTGTTGGCTGCAAAGTCGGCAGCCTGGCGGTTCGAATCCAGGGTGCCACGCAGCAGAGTGAGCTCCCGCTGATCACCCCAGCTCCTGCCAACCTAGCAGTTCGGAAGCATGTCAATGCAAGTAGATAAATAGGTACCTCCGTTTTAAAAAAAGTGGGAAGGTAAAAACAGTGTTTCCTTGCAGCCATGCCGGCCACGTGGCCATGGACTTGCACAACACTGGCTCTTTGGCTTGAATATGGAGATGAGCACCGCTCCTAGAGTCAGACACGACTAGCATGCATGTGCGGGGGGGCGGGGGCTTTACCTTTTCCTTTACCTCTCGAGTCTGAGTCCAGCACCCCCAATGGCGCTTGGCTGATATATTTAGAAAGGTGCCCCTTCAAAATCAGGGAGAGAGTAGAATAGAATAGAATAGAATAGAATAGAATAGAATAGAGTTTTATTGTCATTATGCATACACAATATATGCACAACGAAATTAGAGTGCTGTTCCACTGTCTTGTGTCCTGTGATTTTCCTTATCTATTGATCTTTCATGAAGCGTGCTTTGATTTGGGATTGGTCCCTGGAAGGTAAACACGGGCTTAATTATGCAATGTGTAGTCCACATACTGTAATTAAACTGTAAACCACCCAGAGACTACTTGGTGTGGTATGGGGCAGTATATAAGCAGAATGCTTTAATTTGAAAGCCGTTGGCTGAGACACCGGTCTCTGAGGATACCCTCTCTAAGAAGCCCAGGTAGGCTAATCAGGGAAGTTGCATCTTATTGTCTCCTTGAATCCAGAGAAAGAATGAGAGAAAAGGGGGATCCCCCTGCTCCCCCAATTTAGTTTTGTTCATACACACGTTGATCCTGGAGAACCTTGGAAGAGAAAGATAGTGTCTGCTTTTTTTTCTGGGAAAGAGTGTCAACGGTAAGGCTAATTCATGTACCAAAGGTTGGATGTTGACAAAACCCTGAATGCTCTTCTCTCTTATCAAGGGTAGTTGTCAGTGCTCAGAGGAACGGGTACATTAACTTGGTTTCTTTTATGGACAACAGGGCATTACATGGCACACAACCTTCCTGGGTGAGGGCCGTAGATTTGTCACGGCGCCAGCTGCAGTGTGGATTGGCTGGAGGAAATGCATGCCTCGAAAATAGCTCCTTTTGAGCCTTCCAGCCATTAAAGTTGCCATTAAAATGCCAGAAAAAATACCATTCTGTTGGCAGGAGGACCTGAGCCAGGGTGGCGTTGAAGGTGAATTATGCAAGCACTTATCTCAATCCATTTTCCTCTCCTGTTTTTGGCGGTTGGGTAATAATAATAAAATAGGAAGCTTTATGGAGGCAAGCGAATCATAATGATTTTGAAAATTAGCAAAATGTAAAGGGAAAGCCACTCGCTTTGCCGCGGTACCTGAAGCTCAGGAAGGCAGGATCAATATTTGGGTTTCCGTGCTCAACCTATCAAAGCTTCCAATTATCAAGAAAGGATTCTGAACAGCAGCAGCAGCAGCAGCAGCAGCAAAAACAACAACAGATACTTACATCTTATATCTGCAGTGTTAGCCAGTCATTGTGGTTTCTGATATCCTGAAGATGGCATGATGGGGATACATGCCGAAAGCATGATCTTTTAACTGTATTACACTTAGTACAGTATCTGTTAAATATCAACATAGTATATGCACATTGATATTTAACAGATACTTCGTTTTTGGTTAAAACTTGTATCCATTTTATAGTACTAGTCAATGCTTTTATAATTTTCATTGACTGTATTATTTAAGTATTAAATGTATATTATTATTATTATTATTATTATTATTATTATTATTATTATTATTATTATTATTATTATTATTATTATTATTATTATTACCAGGATCTGAAATTTGAACTTCAGAGACTCTAGCGTAATCTGGTACAGGTGGTCCCAGTGGTAATCGGCACGCTGGGTGCAGTGCCTAAAGAGCTAAGCAATATACTCAAGTATAAGTCGACCTGAGTATAAGTCGGGGCCCCTAATTTAAACCCAAAAACCTGGGAAAATTTATTGACTCAAGTATAAGCCTAGGGTGGGAAATGCAGCAGGGCCTGGCAACTCTTCCTTTGTGAGCTGGGTGTGTGTGTGTGATGTTTAAAATGACTTTTAGCCACCGAGGCAAGTGCTTGAGTTGGTGTCTAAAAGTCATTTTAAACACGGGGGAGTCCAGGAGAAGTGGTGTACAATGTTTAAAATGACTTTTAGCCACCGACCCAAACTTGCCTCAGTGGCTAATAGTATTGACCCAAATATAAGCCGAGGACCTCTTTTTTCAGCCCAAAATTAGGGCTGAAAAACTAGGCTTATACTCAAGTATATACAATATTTAGAAGAAATTGGAGTTGACAAAGTCACCATCAGTCAGCTGCAGAAAGCCACCGTACTGGGATCTGCTTGGATAATTTGCCGATACATCATGTAGTCCTAAATGCTTGGGAAACGTTCAACTAGTGATTGGTAATACAAAATCCAGCATAGTTATCTTGTCTTCTGTGTGACAACAACAACAACAAAAACAACAGCAGTAGCAGTAGCAGCAGCAGCAGCAGTAGCAGGTGAAAAAAGAAGCACTTGATCTGATAGTGGGAAAGAGCAAAATATAACAAGCTATTAAGTCCTTGGGTGATGTGTGTTAAAGTGCCCCCATTGGAGCCTGAGAAATTGCTGGTTTTTTTTTCATGAACATATCAAAGCTCAACTTGATTGTCTCATAAGGGGGAAAGGACCATCTGTCTGTATTCTCAAAATAATCTGCATAATTGACTTTCAAACAAGCTTCAAAGAACGAGTCATTTATCACCCTAATTGTGACTGGTGGGCCGTGTATATGTGTGTGTCTCTGTTTTTTTTTTATCAAGATAATGGCAATAGTAGGCAGCGCTACCTTGGCATCTCCTCACGCCCTCCGTCTCTCACCATTGGGCAGCAGGGCTGGTGTCTCAACATTGTGCATGAAACGGGCAGGATGGAGAACAAAACAAAGCAGTCAGACTTTGTGAATATATGGAAGAGGCAGCCATGGATGATGTTAAGAAACCAGTTAACAAGGGGTGGGGGAGAGTACAGAAATAAAGGCAGAGAGAATTAGAGTGAAGGTCTTAATAATTTGCCTGTCTGCTTGCTTCTCTCTCTCTCTCTCTCTCTCTCTCTCTCTCTCTCTCTCTCTCTCTCTCTCTAAATATGAACACATTAAGAGTAACACATGTGTTACAGACGTAACACATTTAGAGGTTTTGGACCCCTGCGAAATTTTTGATTTCTAGAGTACAAGATAAACAAAGAGTGTCTTTTTTTTTTCTACTGAAGTTCTCCCAATTTGCACAAAAGGCCTCTGTGTGCAAAAATAAATGTAACCATATTGGTGTAATATTGGCAACCGACTGGGAAGATCTGTCATTTTTTTCTGAAACTGCGAAGGAATATGATTGTACCTCTTATACTTGACATATTTTTTTGTGTGTGGATTGTAGCCAACTCCATCAGATGTACTGGGCCTCAACTGTCCATGAAATGCCAGGCCAAATAAAACATTATAGTCTTTAAAATGGCCATTTTGTTGGTCTTGTGCAATACACAAGCACCTCTGGAGAATGTAGAAAAAAATATGTCTTTTAATCGGCGACAGGCAGAATTTCGTGTGGTTTGCATTCGTAATTGAGCCAGCCTCATTCACTCTTGCTTGATGAATACATTAGAATCTATTATCTTAATAACAACAATAGACTTAGAAGGGGGGCATCACACGCCTAACCTCCCACTCTGCAGCCAAAGACCTTAACCACTGAATTATCCAACTGTCTTTCTAGTTTCTCTCTTCGCTGCATTTTGCAATGCAGTGCTCATCTTAAACAACGCATAGATCAGGTTAAAAATATGAGCAACAATAACCATTTTAGGTAAAGCAGTCCTGCATTACATGTGTTGTGGGGAAATTTTATGAACACGTACCTGCCAGAACAAATTATGTCCAAGCGCCGTGGCCATGTTCTCCCTACTGTGGTTTTTAAACAATAGTTGACAGGCAGAATTGGAAAAGAGAACAGAACTGAATCATGACTGAACCCAAGTAACACCTGGCATGAATGAAAAATAGATTCACCGGTCTCATCTCTAGCATATGAGTCTTTTTCCCCCTTGGGAGAGAAAGGGCAGGGGTGTGCATTAGATCTTTCAACAAGGACAAATGATGAACAACCCTGCCCCTGCAGACCAAGACCTGGAGAAGACCAGAATGCTGGAAGCCATAATTAGCATTAAAAATTTAAGCAGAAAATGGCCGTGGGAAGGGAAACAGCTCCTAGCACCACCTTCACCTATCCCATCAAAGCCTCTCTAACAGCCAGTGGTTCATCCCACCTCCGTACTCAACTCAAAGTGTAATGAACACCCAGTGTTGCTTCCTAACCAAAAAAGCAAGACAATTCTCAAAGGCAGACAACCTCATGACGTACTTTGAGGACCCCTGTGCTAAAGAAACGAAAGGAAACAAAACGAAATGAAACGAAACACTATATGTTTGTTTCGTGCCCATCTCTAGTCCACACAATGGAGAGGGGCTCCCATTGCTTGTCCCGCCTCCTACCAACACAGCAGTTCGAAAGCATATGAATGTGTGAGTAGATCAATAGATTCCACATCTGTGGGACGGTACTGGAATATTATGTCTACAGACAAACCCTTCTGTGGGACGGTACTGGAATATTATGTCTACAGACAAACACTCTCTCAAACAGAGAGGAGTGCTGGCCTTTAGAGTCAGAAATGACTGGATTTAATTGTCGGGGGAACTTTTTCCCATTTCTATTTCCTGACTAGGACACAAACCACTTTTATGGATGACTTAGAAATCCCAGGCATGGAGAGCTCTGAAGAGGATGTATCTCTTGTTGTTTCAAGCAGCACTTTTGCTTGGGTTCCCAAACCTTTCCTAACGCCAGACTCCATAACATTTTATAATCATAGACCTTTTATGCCATACAGCTGGTTGTAACGTCCAGGGTGGATGGAACCTCCAGCTTCAGGAGAAAGGTTAAATACCTAGACCACCTGGCAGTCTTATTTTGTCCTCAGAACCGAGGCAGTTTCTCGTCATTTTCAAGCTGGCTAATGTGGCAGTTTGCTGTTTATTTGGTAAATAACATGACCCCTTCATTATATTTTTCGGTTCATGGGCAATGCGATTAACAATTCATCGCCTCGCCTTCCGTCTCTTTATTTTTCATGGCAAAGCAGAACCAAAACCGAAACCCACACAGATTCTCCCCCTCTCCCCCTCCTGTTGTTGTTTCAACCTTTATGTTAATGTGAGCCAGGTATCCTGCAAGAGAGACATAAAAGACAGATAGGTTTATTCTGTTAATAAATAGGTTTTTTATAAGCAAAATGTGCCTGGGTTATGTCTGGAAATTGAATTCTCAGGCATTTTTTTTCCAGTGGCAGGAAATTTTTTGAAAATGATTTATTTGATACAAAAGGCCCATGTCCACATACAAGCCTAGAATATAAATATCAACCCACTGGGTGATAATGTAAGCAAAATAACTATAAATAGAATACTGGGGAAATAATAAGCTTGGTACGTATGATCATTGGCTAGTCAAGGGACATGAATGGGATGTAACTAGAATGTTCCAGTCCCTTTCTGCTTGGCTTTGCTTAAATCAGTGGTTCTCAACCTGTGGGTCCCCAGATGTTCCTGGACTGCAACTCCCAGAAATCCTGGCCAGCTCAGCTAGTGAGGAAGACTTATAGGAGTTGCAGTCCAGGAACATCTGGGGACCCACAGGTTGAGAATCACTGGCTTAGATATTATCTCTACATGCAGTTAAGTTAGCTATTTTTCTGATGGGAGGCAAGCAGGACAGTTCTGACAGTTGGATATCATTAAAGGGATATATCTCAAAGGAAAGCTTCTAGATAGCAATGGGGTAGAAACAGGAAACTTGAGTGGAGTCCCAGGGAGGGCTAGCTATGCCCCAAAGTCTTCTAATTTAGGCCTTTCACCCAGGTGAACTACATTCAAGAATTTGCAAGGTGCCTGTAAGGTAGGTAGAACCCCCACAGTGGAGAATCATGGTATATGTAGTTCAGAAATCCCAACCCCCATCTCTATGGATTTTTGTCACCACCCCCCAAAAAATGACATGGAGCCTGGATTTGCCACAGGGGATGCTGCTGTCTCTTCGCTTTCACCTTGGTTTCATTTGTCCCGCACCAAGGTCAGGGAAACTTTGCTTTAACTAGTTATTAAGGTGCAGATCCGACACCTAATATAATAAAGTGTTGACCCAGAGGTGAACTCAATTACTGTGTCTTGTGTCTTAATTCCAGGGGCATGGAGGCAAAGTACTTACGGGAGGCTATCTTTCCCTGGTCTTCTGGAATATCAGTTAAGGCCGTCACCTGAAGCTTCATCCTTTTTTATGGCTAATTATAATTTCCCCTCTCAGCCTTAGCAAAAGATTGACATACCTATTAACCTCGCACTCCGTATGACGAAATATATTCTTGTGAATATTAATGGACCTTGTCTTTCTTACTTTCTCCTCCATGTCCTAGCTGTCTTCCGCGGATTTCTTTTCGTGACGGTTTTATTCTGAAAAGCTTGTGAGCCATTGTCACAAATAGTCTGGCTCTCCAGATGTCCCCAGCAGAACTCGGAGCGTTGAATGGCCTTGGTGATTTTCCGTTGGTGTGCCTTGCAAAAATGTGCTTCTGTCTTCCACAGCGATGTCCCCCAAATGTCTCTGGTTATGTTGAAGTCCGCCACAGAACTCAGAGAGTTAACTGGCCTTTATGATTTGCCGTTTCCACACCTTCCGACATGCACTTTATGCACTGACAAGGATGGCGCCTTGGAAATGAAACACATGGCATAATTGGAAATCCACTGTCGGAGGTATTCACAAACATCAACGCCGCATTAACGAAATCCATCAAAAAGCCACAGGAAATGCATTTTGGGAATGATTGGCTTACAAGCAAACTGACGTTTGCTCATAACTTGACATCTGAAAGCTTAAGTTGTTTCTCCGCTCCGTTGTTGTGACAGGTCAAGCGTGTGGCATAAGGGTACAGCATCGCCATAAAAAACCAATGAGCGTACCCTAAAGAAGATTGTGATAACACATTGCCAGTGGGATATGCCAGCGTGGGAGTTTAGAGGCAGCAGAACAATGCTGTGGAGGCCTCCTGCAGTTTGAAAAGCCCAAATGTTCTACTTGTCAAGCCAAGCATTCTAAAAACGCAGTTCAGGACATAGAATGGCCGTGGGAGTGCTATTGGATACCCAAATCTAGCTGTCGCCTCCCCTCTGCCACCTTTCCAAGGCAAGACAGAACTGTGAGCCTCAAAGTACTACAAGACAATTCCTTATGTTTTTGGAGTTGTTGTTGTTGTTGTTTTTTGCTGGAAACAGGTGAAAATGGCCCCCACTATACTCGTTCCCTATAGTCCCAGTAATTCTGGTGAGCACACCTAGTGGTAGAGTTTTAGAACATCTGGGGACCCAATATGGGAACTATTGCACTACACCCTTGGACAAAATGTACACCTAAATAAGAATTCTGCCTACCTCTGAGTGTACTGGCTTTATAAAGTATGGCCTAGAAATGGGCACCAACCAGTTCTTCCCAGTTCCTCCCAGTTTGTAAAGGTAACAGCACAAGTGCTGCTCTTCCCCTCCTCCACCTGTGCTGCATCACCTTCCTTCCTTCCTTCCTTCCTTCCTTCCTTCCTTCCTTCCTTCCTTCCTTCCTTCCTTCCTTCCCTCTACATCACCTTCCTTCCTCCAAGAACATCTGGGCACCCCAGATTGCAAAGCTCTGTTCTAAAAGCATCCAAGTTGGTGGCCACATCTACATGTTGTGGTTGTGAACTCTCCACTTTGTGCGGCATGGGGAAAGCTCTTCCAATTGTGCCAAATTTAAGCAGCTTTAGCAAAGCGATAAAAAAAAGGAGAAGGTAACGGCTACAAATGCTTTCAAGATCAAGTGTTTCCAAAATTCCTCTTCTTTCCATAGCTTGCTTAACTGTTAATGACTTTGACAGCTTTGCATATTATTATTCGGCAGAAAATCCTGCATGTGTGCAGGATGCTTAATAAAGAATTTAAGCTCTAAATCACTTATTGCAGTTCGGATGGTTGCAATATGTTCTGGGATTAAGTGAACATATTTGTTCTGCCCTAGATATTAAATCTGGGTAAAACTGTTTTAAATGTATAATGTCAGCACCACATCCTACATTTTGCCCCAAGAGAACAAATGGCATGCTTCCCTGTGTTTTCTCAGTTAAACCAGTGGCTCCCAAACCTGGAGCCCCAGATCCCTTGGACTCTGTCTCCCAGAAGTCTTAGACAGGGCTGTCAATGTTCAAGGATTATGGAAGGTGTAGTCCAAGACGTTCTGCCTTTCCCCAACTTGGAAAGCACAGGGTTAGATAAATGCGACCCTATAGCAACATTTTGAAGCAGTACGATTACCCATTATGGCATTTGGGTAAAAAAAAAAATTGGGAACCACTGCAATAGGCAATTGATAGACACAATTGAAGTTGAAATGTTGTCCTCTGTTCTCTGGATCATCCTCATAATCTCATTCTTTCCAGTAATCTCTCACTCTTTAATTAACCGCCTCCAGATGGCGGGGTTGATTGCTGTTTACTAGTGTTAGGCCAGACAAGCTTGACAGCTAATAATAGGTTGAAAATAAATTCCAGTAATAAGAAAACCTTTTGTTTAACATACTGTTTTAAGAGCTTCTCATTGCCTGGCAAATGCTGGCAAAATACAGCTGTTCAAGACCTCAACCTTGAGAGATATTTTATTTAGGTAACAGGAAGTGTGCACTGTGGTTGGTGGGGCAGAAGACTCTGCAGCCCATGATGGGAAGAGCAAGGGGTGACAGACAAAACCTAGGTAGAGTGGGCATTCATAGATGCAGATAAAGGCAGAGATCCACATAGGCTTTCGGAAGCAGCCACAGAGGAGTCAAAATTAGAGGGGGCTGCTATCTCTTGATTGAGCTCGGGCGTTTAGCTATCTGGCTGTAGAGCCAGAGGTTGGGAGTTCAATTCCCTACTCTGTCTCCTGGGTTAACAACCAGCCTGGGTGGCCTTGGGCAAGCTGCACCGTCCCCAGGGCACCTCCAGAAGAAAAAGGGAATGGTAAACCACTTTTGAGTATTCTCTACCAGGAAAACCTTCAGAAAGGGTCCTCATGAGTCAGAATTGACGATGGCACATAATGATTTATTTATTTATTTATTTATTTATTTATTTATTTATTTATTTTTATTGAGCTTATATACCGCCCGTCTTCCTGGAGGAACTCCGGGCGGTTCACAGCATAAGAAATACTAATAACAACTTTTATATAGACAATTAAGCAGTTTATAACAGTTAAACACAAGTAGCCAGACTAGGCAGTAAAGTGTGGCTTTGCAGATGGCGGGAAGTGGGGGGGAAAAAAACCACCTTCAGTCACCAAATGCCTCCTGGAAGAGAAGGGTTTTTAGTGCCTTTCGGAAGGCTGGCAGGGACTCTGCTAGGCGCACTTCTGCTGGGAGATGGTTCCACATAGTGGGGCCAGCCACAGAGAAGGCTCGGGTACGGGTAGATGTTCTCCAAGCCTCCCTAGGCGTGGCCACACGGAGCATGTGCACCCGCGACAACCTAGTCGGACGGGCCGATGTTGACCGCTGGTCGATCCGCTCTGTCAGGTAGTCAGGTCCTAGGCCACGGAGGGTTTTGTAAACCAAAACCAGGACCTTGAATCTGATTCGGGCTGCAACAGGCAACCAGTGCAGGCGGGCCAGAACTGGGGTGATGATGATGGTGATGATGATGATCTCTTGATCAGACCACTGAAGTATCCCAGAGGGTCTCTTGAGTCCTACATCCTTTGGTAGTCATTTAAGAATCCTATTTTGGACATTGTTTATTTATTTGTTTGTTCCATTTCTAGGCCGTTTCTCTTCAGGCTACATATTGTGAGAAGACAATAATGTTTGGAAAATTTGAAGGCAGTACACAGAGAGGAAGACTTAACAGGAAACAGGCTGAATCTGAAAGGACAGACACAACTCTTGCTTAGCAAGACCTAAGCAAGACTGGAGTTGGTCATTAAGGTCACTGTTAAGTTGGAGGGTACTTGACAACAACACAATAACACAACAAGATTCTCCTATGTTTCCAAACTGGGCATTAACAAACTTAGAGGAAGAAGCAGAAACATGAGAATCCTGGCATTTTCTGCTGTTCCCTTAAGATTCACAGAAGTCCTGGATTTTTTTAAAACATGATTTTATTATGAGAAGGGCAGGTTGGTAGCCAAATAAGTGGATGTCTCTTTCCTTACTCACAGCTCCTCCTGTCTGTAAGTCACAGGATGCAATGCCTACTAGATAATGGGTTTAAACCAGAGCAGATGGATTCAGGTAATTAGTAGAGACTCTATAGCTTTCGTTGAGCGCTACGCCCACCTCTTTCACATGGGCAGGAGGGTTAAACGATGAAAATAGCACAAGGTCAAGACTGTAGCTCTTCACGTTTCTGGTGGTGGACCCCAACTGGTTCCTGATTGCTTTTGAAGATCCTTGCTCCTAACAAGGACCTTTCTGAGTGGCTCCCCTTAGTCACCATGGGAATTCAAGCACACACATTGCCTTAAACTGAAGAAATATACCTCTAGATAATCTACTGTTAATGTGTGAAACTCAATGCAAAGCTGATGCTCAGAAGATCTCTGAGCTGTTAGAAAATTATTCTAGCAAGACAGAGACTCTAGGACCCGACAAACAATCCATCTTGTAGCTGATCCATCTTGCTGTGACATATCCTTTTGGCCAGATCTGTGTTCCCCAAATCAGACAGAAACATGTCATCCTCGTGTTCTATTGATTTAGGATTCATTTTTCTTTTTTTTTCGGTTTTAAATTCAGCTGTAGCCGGAGGCATCACGAGGAAGCTCGCTGCATCATCATTTCTGCTGACAACAGGAGAGGCAACATAATTAAGCCTCTGCTATCATACACTGAAGCTTGCTTCTTACTTACAGGAACAAAGGATGCTACCTTCTATTCAGGACGTGTGGAGGTGGCTGGATAGCTTGCCGTGGTAGGTCTCTGGCTGTGGAGCCAGAAGTTGCAAGTTCGATTCCCCCCCACTGTGTTTCCTGTGAGTAGAGCCGGACTGGGGTGGAGCATTGGCAAAGGTGCACGGTCCCAGGATGCTCCACCACAAGGAAGGTATGGCAAATCACATCTGTGTATTCCACAACTGGAAAACCCTGGAAAGAGTCTCCATGTGGACTTCATGGCATGCAACACTGAAGCATCATAGTTTTGTAGTAGATCTACCCAGGCATAAAGCACTGGTATTTTCAATGCATCATTATGGCGGGGTGTCCAAACTTTTTGCAAGGAGGGATAGATTCAGTGAGGTGAAAATGTGTGGGGGCCGACCGTTGAGCTGAATTTGGCCGCTGGGCCAGACTTTGGACAAGCCTCAACAACATGCAAGGAGGCAGGGAGGAAGCTGTGAGCAACAGAGCCAGGGACAGGTAGGCTGGGCAGGTGGCTGGGGGGATGTACGGAGGCAAGGGAGGGCAGGCCAACTATAAAACTGCAAGCTGATATCTCTATCCAGCATGGGGAGGGGCCAGCTGGCGAGGATGCATGACAGGCTGAGCTGATGTGGAAAAGAGGCTGCAGGCCACTCGAAATTTGAAAATGGGCCACATTTGGCCCCTGGGCCAGACTTTGGACATGCCTGGCTTATGGATACACTTACTAGAGATGGGGACTTGAGCTGCAAGACTTGCTGTCAAGTCAGAATTAAGTCACTCTGGTAACCCGACTTGGGCTTGACTTGGGTTTCCTTTTCAATGACTTGGACTCAACACATGACTCCTAACCCACCCAACGTTCCCCCTTTTTTCCTGGAGGAAAAACCTTGTTTTAATAGCAACTTGAGACTTGGCACCAAAGACTTGGTCTTGGACTTGGGACATGGCTCTAAAGACTTGGACTTGAGACTTGGTACCAAAGACTTGGACTTGGGACTTGGGACTTGATACCAAATACGTGCATTTGGACCTTGGGCCCAAAGACTTGCCAGCATTGCCGACACTCAGTTACAACCAGGAGGGAAGTGACATTTTGGCTGTCATTCATATCACCAAAGATGGGTTTAAAATCCTTTCTTAAACATAGTCATCTCTCTCTCTTTCTCTCTCTCTTTCTCTTTTTTAAACCCTGTTGTCTTGTACGGAACCCCTCCCCCTTCCCAACGTTGCTTAGCTTTATGCAAAGGCAGGGACTATCCCCGTTTCCAGCCCCGCTTGAATAGTAACGTGCGTCAAAACAGAGGCTTCCAGGAATCCTCCACTTGCCTCCGACAAGCGCTTGGAAATGTGGCAGCTTAACGCAAGCTTATCGGCTGTATCCCAGCCGCCTGAGCCTGCATAACTGAGCCAGGGCGTCTCGGAAGAACCGGCTTCCTTGCGAAACTTAAGAGGGCCTCCTGCTTCTGGTCCCAGCCAGAAACACCAAACTGTCTCTTTCATTGAACACCTCTGCGCAAGATGAGCGGGAGGGTGGGCGGGCAATTGGGTCCTCCCCATAGAAGGGGCCTCCCGACCCACACCGTCTTAATCTCTCGCTTTCTCTATAAATCCTCCCACCCCCTGCCCTTCTTTTATGCCACTTGCTTGGCATAACGAATAAGGCCGCGATGAACAATGCGCCTGCGTTTTTGTTTAACATTTAGGGTTCCTCTCTGTGTGTCGAAAATAAAAGGGGAAGACGCAGAAAGGGGAGGGAGTAATGGTTTTGTCCTGTTTTGTCAGTTACCTTTGGGTGTGTTACAGAGCATGGCGGGCACCCCTGGACAAGGAGGGAGATGGAGACCCAAGTGGTCTCTGGGAGGGCCCCATTTTCGTCTGCGAGACCCATTTAGCAGGAGACAGGAGCAGCAATTTGAGGAACACCTGGGTTTTCTGTGAGAGAGGGAAGGGTCTGTTCTTTATTATTATCCCACAGTCCTTTGTCACTGGCATTCTAGGTTCGTAATTTTGGGAGTTGTGGTCCAAAACATCTGGAGTGCTGAAGGTTCGCCACCACTGGTCTAGGAGAAAGGTGTCATTGAAGGGCCAGAAAAAAGCCTCCTAGAGGCAGCTAGAGAATGTGGCATTATTACAATCACCCTCCAAATTGGCTTGATCCAGCTTTCAGCCGAGGGGACTTTGAGAAGATGATAAGCATCCCTCTTGATTGCTCCCTTTAAAGAAACACTTCTCTTGCTTCTGGACCTTCTCATGGGAGCTCCAGGAAAACAAACAAATATAGCAGAAAGAGATGGGCATGAAACAATTTTTTTCATTTTTTTTTTCGTTTTTCGTTTCATTACAGAGCGAAATGAAAAACGAAGTGCTCTTTTTAAAAATGAAACAAAACCAAATGGAAATTTTCATTTCATTCCGTTTCAATAATAAAAAAGCGCTGACCAGCTGGGCCTGCATGCGGGCTGGTCAGGGTAAGTTTTTTTTAAAGTGCAGATCAACCTGCACTACAGCTGATCAGTGCTTGTAAAAAAAAGTGCCAACCTTTAGATCAACTTAAAATAATTATTAAGAAAATACAATAGAGGAACATGCAGAACGAAACCCAACTTGGGAGTAAGCTACAATGAATGCGGTGTTGCTTATTTTTGAGTGAGCATGCAGAAGAGTGCCTCAAAGCAGAGGCACAGGCAAAATAATAAGAATGGAACCTTAGGGAGACATAATAACCCGTGTTGCTTATCATCAGCTGATGGATTCGGCTGCCAAGAACTCTTCCTTAGGGGCAAATAGATGCATTTGTTAGAAGGTCAGCCAAACTGCTTCTGTGCCAAAGTGACTTGTTGCCCAGAAGTGGTTAGTTATCCCACAGATGTGTGGTGAATTATTTTAGCGCACAGGTTGTGTGATTCTTTTGTGCAGGTCCTTCCAAGAAATATATATTCATGCACTTCCAAAAACTGGTATGTAAGAAGAAGCATCTTATTTTGCTAGAATAAGGGCTGAATCACACAGGAGTTTGAATTTTTCTGTTTCATTTATGTTGATATATATTTACATAAAGTCATGTGGTAGGTGAAACTCTAGTTGCATTCACACGTCTGCCTTTTCTTCTGACACATTTCTTGAGTTTTGAACAGGTTTGGTAGGCTTCATGTGCCTATGGAACAAATATGACTTATTTTCTGTTTTGTTTTAAGAGCACACTGCTCTAAAATGGCTTAATTTGTCGTTAAAAAAAGCTAAAGGATACATCGCAAAAGCAGCATTATAAGAATTGGCCACTGGATGGCGGCAGAGACCATTCTCTGTATAAGGTTCTCTCTTATCTGCAGTTTTTGACATCCGCAGGGGTAGGGAGGTGAGGCTCAGTCTTCTTTGTAAATGGGGGTACTTCAGTATGCTGGATTTTACAAGCGTGTACTGAATACAAAATATACAGTTGTCATTGTTGTTTTCATGCTTGTTACATTCTAAAAATCAAATTTTAAAAAATGGTGCATTTGCAAAGGGACAAAAAGAATAGCTCTTTATTTGAACTATTCCATATCTTCTGAATTGATCTCTGACACTTTTCAACCTAACATTCCCCACCCCCATCCCAAATCTGGGTGTTTTTGCCTGACTGCACATATCCTTCCCAACTGTTCTAACTCGCCATTGTGCAAACATAACAGTTGGATAGCTCAGTGGCATTTGGGTGTGGATTCAAAGTTTGGGAGTGTGATTCCCCACTGCGGCTCCTAGACAGGGCCTCAACTGGATGATCTTTAGGGTCCCTTCCAACTCTGCCTTTCCGAGATTATTATCTGATCTGTTCCTTAAATATGGCTCTGGTGCTTCCGACATGAACAAAGACGAAAGACCTGGGCCCAAACGCTACCTCTTTATGGCTGTGAAGATTCTCAGTCATCCAGGTGAATTTATCTGGAAGTTGAGTCATGGCTACTGGACTTCTTTTTTTGAGAGATAGAAACATTTCACTGCTCATCCAAACAGCTTCCTCAGTCTGAATACAGCTAGTGCGAGTCCTCCATCTTATAGTCAGTCAGCTTTGATCTCTTGTCATCCTGGTCTGTATTAGGCTCATAAGATGAACAATGGCCTGAATAGGCTCATTAGGGAGACAATAGTATCCATAACCTTAAGGTGAATAATGGCCTAAGGTGCTGAAACCTATCAAGAATGGGTTGTTAGCTATGGCCTTGATGGTGAAGGCTTTTTGATTTTTCTGGGTACTTTGAAAGCACAGCCTGATAAGTAGCAGATAGACTATGCCTGAGGCCCCCAGCTCTGTTGAGAGAGGGCGTTTCAATGCTCACATGAATGGCTTCACTTACTCCTCTCTCAAACCACCTATCTTCTTTGTCTAATAGGTGTACATCCTCATCTTTGAAAGAGTGTCCTTTGTCTCTTATGCTTAACATACTTTGTAGGGTCGTCGTTTTGGGGAGACCATGTTAAAGGACAGGGAGAAAAAAGCCGTGTATGGAGCCTCCAGTCTCTTGAAGGAAAGGCACACTAGAGCTACACTTAAAGAAACAAGGCACATTGACCATGAATACCTGTAAAATGCATCTTTGAAAAGAGAATTTTCATCATGTGCTAAGCGATGGAGTGTATTTTCTAAAGGAACTTGACTCAGACTGGACTTTTTCTTCTTCTTTTTTGCAACCCTAGCTTTTTAAAATGTTTTATTTATTTCTTCTGGCTTTATAAGCAAAGCAAATAAGGTGAGTTATTTGCAGCTTACGAGAGCTTCTCTCTCTTCCAGACATGTGGAAGCAAAGGGCACTCACAGGTACCCTGGTGTGGTATTTATTTCCGCCTCCTTGATCCAGCGGGGGCCAAATGTCCCTCTGGCATTCAGCTCCCGGTGGGTGGCTTGCCAGTGTGTGCTTTTCTTGGCCACCACCCATCCGGGCCTTGGCCCTCTGTCAAGCTGAAATTTGTCAGGGTTTTATAGTGCTCGTAAATGAGGAAGCATCAAAAATTAATACTCAATGCTCATTAATATGGATAGGGAGCCAGCTTTTGACTTAATTATATGACACAGCACTTCTCTCTCTCTCTCTCTCTCTCTCTCTCTCTCTCTCTCTCTCTCTCTCTCTCTCTCTGTGTGTGTGTGTGTGTGTGTGTGTGTGTGTGTGTGTGTGTGTGTGTGTGTGTGTGTGTGTGAGAGAGAGATTGAGAGAGGGGGAAGGAGGGATCAGATCAAAACATTTTGCTTCCTGAAGCAAAGGTCAACATAGCAGTGTTGGCGCCTGCCCGCCACTTTCCTGCAGAAGCTAGACAGTTGAAGCTTTTCATTGAAATGGGTGTTATTGGTTTAAAGGATTCCATCTGCTAGCCTAGTCCAGAAGGAAAACATCTTGCAAAAATAATACAGCCCTGTGCATTTCTTTCGACAAAGACATTAGAAAGACCCTCGCTTTCATCAAAGTCACCTTGGCTTGCCACCCCTGTATGTGTGCACAGGGTGGAGATGTTCCATTATTACAGTTACAGAAGGACCAGCAGCACCATTCCGTATCTGTGGGAGATGGGTTCCAAGTCCATTCTGCGGATGCTGAAAAATGCGGATGATAGGGAACGCTAGTTTAATACCAAATCCTATACAGTGTGTGGTCTCACCCAGAATGCAGAATCTTCTTCTGATGGTTCCGCTTCTTGTTCAGACCAGCTAAAACCAGTCCAACCCAGTTCATCTCTGGTGCTTTCATCACCCAGCTTGACCCTAGGTTCAGAGTCCTAGTTACTAACCAGACAAGCACATCTTCTTCCAGGTTCTTTTCCTACAGGAAGCCGCTGGCTGTTAGGCCTCTGTGGTTAGAGCTCCACAGATGTTATACGGAAGTTACCTAACTCCCTATCTTGCCAGCTCTGTGAACTCTCAGAGCCTTTTCACAAGACCCCTAAGATCCGCTGGCCACTTAAATTCGGACCAGAGATCTTGGGGGTTCATCGCTCTTCGGGCATTCCCACCCCCCTCTGCACTTCCTGGCTGCTGGCTGCGTGAGGGGAGGGAGAAAAAGAGAAAGAAAGCATGCCGCTCACCTGGTTCTGCCTCTCGTCTCTGTAAAAGTAGCTCTTAAAGGGGCGGGAGCCAAAAAACAACAAACAGAAGCAAGGAGAGCCCCGCACTCACTATCCTTACACCGGATCAAATAATTTTCACCTCCAAAGAGCAGGTACCTGAAAGCTGCGCTGGGATGCGCTAAAGTGGGCGGGGTCGCACTTAATTTCCTGTTAACTCCGGAGCTGGTGGGTAAACATTTTTAAGCTCCGGAGCTGGGAGCCATTTGCCCCGGAGTTTAGGGGTCGTGTATAAACGCCCACAGTGAATGCAGCTGTTATACATGCCCAATCCCATTGACTATCGATTACAGAATATCAATACAAACCCAATCTTATCCAATGAGATGGGGGAAAGAATCTCAAAACATTAGAGCAGGAGGACATGAACCATCCAGGTGCATGAATTTCTACTGAGGATTCCAGGGGACCTGAACCTTTTCCGTGGATTTTTCCACCATTCCTGAAACATCCTTAGAACACCTCTCCTTCTAACAGCTTCTGTCACCCTCAGTTCTCCATACCCATTTCCTCCATGGCTTTACCCAACAGTCCTTGGTCTCTCTGATTCGAGGAAGACAATCCATACTAAAACAACACCCCCTCTCCTTCATGCTTGCGGCTTCTTGGGCAAATGACGGACAGGATGTGCAGAAAAACCCTTTTTTCTGTCTGTCATGAATAAAAAATGAATTGGAATAATTCAGCCTGCGTAGCTGTAATGGAATAATGGCACCTGCTTTGATATGAGTGTCACTGTGTTATAGCTTTGTGTGTTAGCCATTCTTATTGCCTAGCAGATGATAAAGTGGCATTTTTTGAAGGAACCGAGGTGGAGGGTATTTCCATAATAATGGGTTGGCTCCCCATCACCTTCCCCACCCAATTCCCCCCACCCCCCAGCCAGATCCTTCCCTCCCATTGGCTCTCTCTCTCTCTCTCTCTCTCTCTCTCTCTCTCTCTCTCTCTGCTATTTATTTTCCATTTTTCCATCTATATATTTAAATAGTTTCCATGAGCAGCTGTTCTTCCGGTGATAAAAGCAAATCAGCTGGCATCTTGAATATCGGGGAAATCTGTATAATTCTCCAACTCATTAACAGGACGGTTGAAGACCTCAGCTCATTTCCATGACTGGCGGAGTCTCTTAATAATAACTTATTTCCTGACGTCTTCCCTCTTTTTTATGTCTCCTTCTCTCAGAGTTACAGTTTATGCAGTAACATTAGAGAAAACCCAACAGGCCAACTGATTGCTAGGCAGATTTGTTGTTTTATTTTGGACATCTGCAGGCAAGCAAGCAAAAATTAATAATTTCCTCATCCGTCAAACAGGCAAGGAAAAATACAACCTCTGGCAAAATTACCTCTTGGAAAACTTGTGAAACCTCTCTAAGATGTCACCCATAAGTAACGCATCACACACTGCACCAGTTAGGCTTTCCCTTCTTCTTCCTCCAATATGGATTCATCCAAGCCAGATGTGTGTATTCTACCCCATTGCCCTCAATGTCCACAAGATATATTCTGAGTAGAGATGGGCACGAACCACCGATTCACCAGTTCGAGCCGGTTGGTTTCATGGCTGAACAAATGTTCAGCACTACCCTGTCCCTTACCCCCTCTGGTTGCTGACTTTGAGTGGGCACCTGCTAGAGACGGCCGGGCTGGGAAGTGCCAGACACCCGTGCGACTACAAAACGAACCAGCACGAACCTCCCAATGGAGAGTTCACGCCCATCTCTGTTTCCAACGGCAGACATTTTAAATTTAAGGCCATGAGACAGGATGTTGAATGGCCCGTAACCCTTTGTCTGTTGAGATTTGGAGATGCATTCTAGTCTGCAACTTCAGAAGGGACATCTGAAACCCATACCACTGGCCTGATTCTGTGGCTCCATTTTGTGACCAGCTTTAACCAAAGTTGCTGGCTAGATAGGTCAGTGGTTTAGGTCTCTGGCTGCAGAGCCAGAGGCTTGGAGTTCAATTCCTTCACTGTGCCTCCAGAGAAGAGCCATCCTGGGTGACCTTGGGCAAGCTGTAAAGTCTTAAGATCTCCCCACCACCACCACAAAGGAAGAAATGGGAAACCACTTAGGTTTATTCTCTACCTGGAAAAAACTTTTTTGCCCCAGCTGTGTGTGTGTGGTTCAGTTCCCAACAGTGCCTCCTTGACATGGGCTGGGCTGAATGATCTGCAGGATCCTTTCCAGCTTGACAGTTCTAAAAGGGTATTGATGGGTGATATGCCCTAAGCACATCCGATCTCACCTGATTTCCTAAGCTAAGCAGGGTCGGCCCTGGTTAGTACTTGGATGGGAGACCACCAGGGAATACCAGGCACTGTAGGCACCTGGAGTAGGAACTGGCAAGCCACTCCAGCATTCCTGCCAAGAAAACTCCATGGACATGGGGTCACGAAGAGTCAGTCACGACTGTAATGACACAACACAACACACAGGCGCTCCATCGGTTATACTGGCTCCTTTGACATCTGTGAGATCAAAAGCTTTGCAGAGATGTGTGCCCTTGTAAACTGAATGAATAAAAGGGGGAAAATCTGTTTTCTTTCTCTTGACGCTGGAACAAACTTGTGTGGTGACCAAAATAGAGAGAGTCTATTTAGCCACACAAGGTTTCAGCCAGCCAGTTGGCAGGCAAACGTAGTCATGAGGCAGGAGGGATGCCTCGAGTGTGGTATTGATTTCGGATTGGAGCGTTTCTTCTCTGAGAAGTATCGGCAGGACATTTTGAAAAACAACAACAGAGGACAGCCACAAGATGGCTGTGGTTATTAGAATCCCTGCCTGCCATCTGATACCCGTTTCCAAATGGCAGTCAGGAAGAGATTCTCCTGGATTCAGCTTCAACCCAACCCCCTCACCCACAGAACATAAAAGCTTCTTGAAAACCTCATCTTGAAAATGGGTTGTCTTTTTAGAGGGTAATGAGGGAGCTATTTCTTGGGGAATTTCTCTTGGTCATCCTTCCTGCCTCCTCCATTTTGTGCAAACGGGACAATACTGTTTTGAGGTTTTGGTCTGCGAACTCACAGCCAGTTTCTGCTGCCTTACAGGGATAAACAAAAATAAATAAATAAAAATCCCACATCTTCATCAAAATATTATTTATTTTATTTTAGAGTATTTTTTTATCCTGCCTTTCTCCTTGGAAAAGGACCCAAGGCGGCTTACAGTAATGAGGGATAATATACAGTCCAGTACAATTAGGACATGTTCAGGTACTGAAAACAGGGAACTGAGGGACATCTTACAGCATTAATAGACAGCATTATGTTAAAGCTACAAGAAAATGTGCACAGTCATAAACAGAGTAAAATTCCATGTAAAAGTTATGAGTGGTGGAAACTAACATTGAAAACATAGTGCCAGTGTAAACACACAAGGTTATAATTCATTATAAACACAAAGTCTATGTCAGTGGTTCTCAACCTGTGGGTCCCCAGATGTTCATGGACTGCAACTCCCAGAAATCCTGGCCAGCTCAGCTAGTGATGAAGACTTCTGGGAGTTGCAGTCCAGGAACATCTGGGGACCCACAGGTTGAGAACCACTGGTCTATGGGCGTTTATACACGACCCCTAAGCTCCGCCGCAAATGGCTGCAAGGTCCGGACTTTAAAAATGTTTACCCACCAGCTCCGGACTTTGCAGACAATTAAGTGCGACCCCGCCCACTTAGCGCGACCAAACTGCACTTTTCTTGTACCTGCTTTTTGGATGTGACAAATATTTGATCCGGTGTAAGGATAGTGAGTGCGGGGCTCTCCTGGCTTCTGTTTGTTCTTTTTTTGCGCCCCGCCCCTTTAAGAGATCTGAATGCTGCCGGGAACAAAACGGAGGTAAACCGGCATGCTTTTCTTTCTTTTTTCTCCCTCCCTCAGGCAGCCAGCAACCAGGAAGTGCGGAGGGGGGTGGGGACAGAGGAAGAGCGAGGAACCCCTAAGATCTCTGGTCCGAATTTAAGTGGCCAGCGGATCTTAGGGGTCATGTAAAAAGGCGCTATGTGATCCTATCGATTCATATAAAAGACACATAATAGGTAGTCCATCATTCCGGGAAAGTTTGCCTGAAGAAAAAGGTCTTTTTTTCTGGAAAGACAATAGAGATGAGGCAGTCTTAGCTCATTGAGTGCGTGTGTGCATGCACACACGCATGCACACACACACACACACACATGTCTATTTATCTGAGGCATTTTGCTTAAGTCTTTGGGGATCCTGCACAGCCAGGCTGTCAAAATGTCTCTGGCGCCCCCCCCTCATCTGTCTCCCTGTCATTAGCACCGGAAGGAACATGTGTCATCTTTGCTTGATGCTCTGTCAGCCGGAAGGATCCTTAACCTTTTAAGAACTAACGTTGCCTAACATCTGCGCTGGATGGACAAGTTGGAAGATTTGGCACCCAGCTGCCTCTTTGGGTTAAGGGAACTTGGTGGTTGATCCACCTCCTGGGACATTTTTCAGAGTAGGGCGTCCGTCTGATGAGGTCTGCAGACGATCTGAAGCCAACGTTGATGTCTACTCGTGTCAGGGGAGGAAAGATGGAGACACGCACTGAGGTTAATTAATTAGGAAAGGTTTCTTTCTTGCTCCCAGTGCAGAAAACATCACATGAGAGGACTCAGGCTCCCAAGCTGGCTAGCTATTATATTTTTTGTGTGTGGAGTGGGTGGGGAGGGGAAAGGAATGAAAATATCATTCCAGAAATA
Source organism: Phrynocephalus forsythii (assembly GCA_029282475.1). Taxonomy (NCBI): domain Eukaryota; kingdom Metazoa; phylum Chordata; class Lepidosauria; order Squamata; family Agamidae; genus Phrynocephalus; species Phrynocephalus forsythii. The sequence goes on from JAPFRF010000015.1 coordinate 3,933,570, forward strand.
GCCTGCCCGGCGAGATGAGTGAATTGGATGATGTGATAACAGAGTCAACTGATCACCAGTGGGAAGGCCTGTAATTCAGCTCCCTCCAAAGGTGCCTGCAAAAAAAAAAGGGGGGGGGAGAGGCAAAGTAGAATGCAATTCCTTTTCTGGAATGACCAGGAAACAGCTGAATGTCCAACTAATCTGGTGTTTAGGTCAACAGAATGACAGAGATGGAGACTTTAGCTGGACAGGCCACTAGACTTGGACTCACCTCAGTTCCCCACCCCCACCCCATGCCAGTGATAGCAAACCTTTTAGAGACCGGGTGCCCAAACTGCGATTCCAAACCCACTAATTTTCCTCAAAGTGCCAATACAGCAATTTAACCTGAATGCAGGTGGCTGTGAAGGGGCGATGTCAGGTGCCCACAGAAAGGGCTCCGGGTGCCACCTTTGGCACTCATGTCATAGGTTCGCCAACACTGCCCTGTGTCATGGACTTGGCTTGCAACTCAGAACCTTCCTTCCCTCCTTCTTTTTTTGAGGATGGGGGAGGTTTTTTTTTTTTTTTAAATAGGGACACAGGACTTGGGACTTGCATCCAAAGACTCAGATTTGGGATTCGAAGTCAAAGACCTGGCAATGTCCCTGCAGAATACCACTTCCCATATTATTATTCAAAAACTACCAGGCACAATCTATCAAAATGAAAAACAGTCATGTAACAGATAAAAGTTTTAACCCAAAACCTAAGTAGCATTTGCCTGGAGTAGGAACTGGCAAGCCACTCCAATATTACTGCCAAGAAAACTCCATGGACATGGAGTCACGAAGAGTCGGTCATGACTGTAACGACATAACACACACACAAGTAGCAGTTAAATACTGGTGGAGAATGCATGCGATTCCTTATCCTGCCAGTTTTTGTAGCTCTGATGGTACAAATAAGCAAAGTGTTCTGCTTATATTCTGCCCCATAGCACTTCAAGGACTCTCTGGGTGGTTTACAATTAATTATGCTGGCTACACATTGCCCCCCAGCAAGCTGGGTACTCATTTTACTCACCTCGGAAGGATAGAAAGCTGAGTCAACCATGAGCCAGCTACCTGGGACTGAACCCCAGTCGTGAGCAGAGTTTTAGTTGCAGTACGGGCATTGAACAACTGCACCACAGCTGCCCGGGTTCGCCGCGGCCGCGGCCGCCGCCCGCCTTGGTGGGGCGCCTCTGGCCGGACCAACAGGTCCCAGGCAGGCAAACTCACAGCCTGCTTCCCCCCGGCCTCTGTGTGGGGGCGGGGGACCAAATCCTGTTTCGGCTCCCGGCCCCCACCCCGGCCTCTCCTCTCCTCTCCTCCAGCGGGACTGGCGGGGGCTTCCTTCACACTTCTAACTGCATAATTGCTAACTGCAGCCCTTTTTGCAACCAGAGGCAGGGGAGGAACAATTGGTTACCACTGGACTGGTTGACAGTCAGCCCAGCCCAGAAAGGTTCCTCCCTGCCAAACCTGCTTGAAGGCAGCATGCAAGATTGTAATAACTTAGACAGATTGTGGCCCTAAGTGACTGTATAACTCATGTGGAAGTAAGTTGACATTCACACTTCTAATCATACTTGCTAACTGCAGAACAATCCTGCAGGCAATGATTTCCTCCCTGCCAAACCTGCTTGAAGATGGAAACAAGAAATTACAAACTCTGTTTCATGGAAATTTGAATCACGGAACAATCCTGCAGGCAATTTTCTTGGAAACAAGAAATTACAAATTGGGAAATTTGACGTTTTTCAAATTTTTTCTTTTCAGAAAGCTGCTATTTTTCATCCGTTCTCTTGGGAGAATCCCTGCTCCCAAACCCTCTGATTATATGTCACACTTCCATTTGAGTTCTATGGGGTATATTCTCTGTCTTCGCCCAACTTCCCATAGGATCTAACATTACGGATGAAACCTTTCATCATTTTTCATATCCAGAGATGTGCTAAAAAGGTTAGTGAAATGAAAGTTCCTGGCTGATAGGGAGAGCTACTGTGTCTGGGTTCCTTGGAGGAAATTTGTTTAATTACATGGCTCAGGGGGGTGGGGGGGAAATTGTGTTAAAAAGAGCTTCAAGTTTCCTCCTCCTCCTCCTCCTCTTAAAGAATAGCACTTTAAGGTCCATGTTTCTCTTGTAATGTGAAGGCTGATGTGAAGGAAGGAAGGAAGGAAGGAAGGTAGATAGATAGATAGATAGATAGATAGATAGATAGATAGATAGATAGATAGATAGATAGATAGATAGGGAGGGAGGGAGGAAGGAAGGAAGGAAGGAAGGAAGGAAGGAAGGAAGGAAGGAAGGAAGGAAGGAAGATAGATAGATAGATAGATAGATAGATAGATAGATAGATAGATAGATAGATAGATAGATAGATGTGGAAATAAGGAAGGAAGGAAGGAAGGAAGGTAGGTAGGTAGGTAGATAGATAGATAGATAGATAGATAGATAGATAGATAGATAGATAGATAGATAGATAGATAGATAGATAGATAGATAGATAGATGTGGAAGGAAGGAAGGAAGGAAGGAAGGAAGGAAGGAAGGAAGGAAGGAAGGAAGGAAGGAAGGACCAGACCATTCCACAATTACATTTTGGATAGCACAGTGGTTTAGAACTCTGACTACGAAGCCAGAGTTTGGGAGTTTGATTCCCCACTGGGCATCCTTGATTAGGGATGGACTCAATGATGCACAGGGTCCCTTCCAGCGCTGTAGTTCTAAGGTTATTCTTATTCATCTGGAGATTATTGTCACACCAAGGAAACAACTTTGTACAAGGCATAGAATGGTGAAGTTGGGAGGGGCCTACAAGACCACCAAGTCCAACCCCCCTGCTCCATGCAGGCCTACAGATCAAAGGCTCTCTGCCAGATGGTTGAATTCACCACCTCCTGAGATAATTAGTTCCATTGTTGTACTGCTCTAACTGTTAGGAAGTTTTTTCTGATATTCAGCCGAAAGGTGGGTTATCTTGGCTTGAGCACATTGTTGCATGTCCTGCACTATCTGGGGTGGTTGAGAACAGACCCTGCCCCTCCTCTGTATGACAGCCCTTCCAATATTTGAAAAGGACTATCACATCACCCCTCAGCCTTCTTTTCCCTAGGCTAAATGTGCCCTAGTTATTTCAGTCTTTCCTCGGAGGGCTTGGCTTCCAGCCCCCTGATCATCCTTGTCCCCTCCTCTGTACATCTTCTTGAAGTGCGGTCTCCAGAATTGGACATAATACTTGGTGAGATAATATGGACTTCCACTGGCTCTCCATCTGCCTTGGAGACAGTAGTATAACCCTAGCCACAACAAAGAGTCTGTTTTCAGGAAGCGGGGGTGATTCAGACAGACAGCTAGGCATATTGAATTGTTCCATCTTTGTCTACCTCTTCTGATCTTTCCTACCTTGACAAAAACCATCCTGTGGCCTAAATGCAATTTTTGTGTGTGGAAGAGCCCTGAGTGGGACATAAATTGCATGTACATAAATTCTGTGTTGATGCAATTTCTCCAAATTTGGAGAATGTTTAGCTTGTTTTTAACTTTGCCTCTATTTTGTTTCTCCCAACAGTTCGCGCAACGCTCTGATGCGAATAAAGAGCGAAACCCCAACACGAATGGCGGCTCCTGTATTCTTCTTCATATCCATTCTTCATTTATTATTGTCTTACCTAATGTTTTTACCTGTAAACCGCCCAGAGTCCCTCTGGGAAATGGTGCGGTATAGAAGTGCAATAAATAAATAAATAAATAAATAAATAAATATCAGAGCCTTGCGCAATTTGGCATCCTTAGAGACCAACAATTTTCAGGCCCCCAAACAGAAAGCCCTTCTCCAGCAGGACATCACTCTTTGCTTGGTTGTGATTTTTGCAAAACACTTTCCTGGGAAATATGGCAGTCCAAATGGCAGTCCTGAGCTGCACCCTTTGAAATTATGTATGAATGTTCACTAATGATCAAAGAAGTATGTTTTGGCACCTGGCGATTTCCAAAGCTTGGGTTTCCAGAGCTTCACACGTTGAATTTATCTTTATTAAGCCCTTGTCCAAATGATAAATAGGCACTGCCTGCTTGGTATATGTGTCAGTTGGAAAATGAATCACTTTAGGATTGATTTACTAACAGCTTTCTTCCCGCTGTGTGTCCTCCTGTCTCGGATGTCGCTGGGAAGCTCTCTACAAACAAGCACACCCAAGCAGACAGAAAAAATATGTGGGAAGGAAGCCAAACAAATGAACAAACAAACAAACAGCACGGGGAAGGATTTGTATGGGATCTGACACATGCGTTACTGCGTCAGGGTCTATTATCATTCATTGCACTCAGGATCAGCAGGATTTCTATTTTTTTGCACCCCTCCCCCACTTTTAAGCCTCCACTTTTGGGAGAATGAGTGATGAGGAGCCACGCCTGGATGAGCTGGAGTTTTATTTTACAACCTTTCATGCTGCCTGTGGTTTGAGTGATTGGGAGGGGCTTTTACGGGATGGGGTGATCACCTGTCTCTCCGGCACTAACCAATTGTTCCTTCTGCCCTTGGACTCCAAAGACAGCTCTGCCTCTCTGCTGAGTTTTCTTTTCCTTTCTTTCCTGGGTTGGTGGCAAGTGTTTGTTTGCTGTTGATTTGTTTGGCTCACGAATGCTTTTAATTCTGTTTACCTTTTAGATTTTTTTAAATCTTTTTAATTGCACCAGGGATAGTATTCAATTTTGTTATACTATGTACAGTGACAATAAAGTATCTATCTATCTATCTATCTATCTATCTATCTATCTATCATTGCTGGTATGCATGGAGCAAGGAAAACAGCACACACCAGTCTGTAATATCAAGCAAATGGAAGACATATGCTTTGTTGTTTCTTCTACCAATGCCTTAGAGTAAGTTATTGAGACTATCAAGGGCCAGTTAATGAGAAAGGGGTGGACTCAGGGGAATTTGAAGCTATTCTCTTCTCTAAGTCTCTGTGCTTCTGATGCAGAGCAGAAAGGGAATTTTAGCAGGAATTCAAAATGTTGGAACACCACACATCTTTCTTCTCTGGGAAGGCGCAAGATTCCTTCCACCTCAAATTCCCCAGGCTACCTCCATGATCTTCCTACTTTACCTGTTCTAGCACCTGAGCATCATTAGGCCTGGGACTGCACCTCTTGTTTCAATGGCCCAGGAACACCATCCATGGTGAGGAGCTGATACTGATTCTGCAGTTCCAGTGAGAGAGCATGCCTCTTGATCGGCCTGCTGACCTGTGTCACATTTCTTGAGTGCCTTGCCTCTTGCGTGTCTTCTCTCCTAGGCTGATACTTCATGTCCATTTCATTGCTGTTTGCGGTCCCACTTGGAACCCATACGAAGTAATCTTACTGCACGTCCATTGCGGAACAAGGGGAGTTTGTCCCGACCATGCCCCCTGAACTGCAATTTAAGCGGGATGAGCAATTCGATTCCCTGGCCTTGGGAATCTGCTTGTCTTGCTTCTCGTTCCGATGCGAGAGCCCGTGAAGTAAGCCTCGTCGCGGAACGAGTGCTGATTGTTGCTCAATGCCATCTAGTGGCAGGAGTGCAAAGTGACATTCATCCATAAATTCCCTATGGAGTTAGCAATGCAGTGCTGAGCTTTTAAAAGACAAAGACCTCAAAGTTTGCTCCGTAACGCAGAAAATCGAAACATCAAAAAACGGAAGGTCAGACCGAAAAGAAAAGAAAAGAAAATGAAAGCATAGAAATTCACATCTCATCACAGAACAAGGATGTGCGGTAACAGTTGTCCCAGTATCATCAATCACGCCCGTGGGTACACAGGAACAGGGACAGAAGTGGGAGAAGACCACGTGACCGTGACCGACGTCAACACGCAACAAACTTCTTCCCGGAACAAGAATGGACAGAAAGTAACTGTCCTAGAGAAAACCAAGCAGATTTTCCAGAAGGCTGTATTATTTATTTATTTATTTATTTATGGGACTTACATACCACCCATCTTCCTGGTGGGGAACTCCAGGCGGTTTACAACAATTAAAAAAAAAAACACCCAGAAAAATGTCCTTTTCAATGAAGAACCAAAGTATTTTTAGGTAGACCTGTGATGGAGGAATTGACTGGGCTCATACGCATGTATAGGGTAGTCCTTCCATGTTGTTTACTCTTGATGGGAGAAAAAACAGAATTCAGCTAAAGAGAAAAGATCAGTCAACATAAATGGATTAATCGTCTGATACTAAGCCTGTTGTCCCTGTTTATAGATGCTAATCGATGTTTACAGTATGCAGATCTAATTATCATTCCCCCCCCTCCCGGTTTGGTTGGGCTTATGGAGATAGATTAGAAAGGGTCACAGTCTCCATATTTAGAAAACCAATAGGCTAAGATCTGGATGCTCAAATATATTGAAAAACTAAATTAGCAAGCCTGGAAGGTAAGGGATAATCAGATAAGGAATAAATTTTACTCTGTTTGCTTAGCATTTATGAATTATATTCACAACAAGAAGTCTCAGTACTTGTAATGTTTCCACACCTGTCCATGAAGTGATGCCTTTTGGTGGATAATCAATAATGTTTGCAAAAGCAGATAGCTCCTTTGCATGACTTAATATAATTTCTTTAACTCTTTCTTTAACCTTTAACTTCCTGGTGTTCAATGCACTTTGTTCATTTTCTTCAGTGCTACTTATGTTGAAATAATTCACTATTGTTATTTTAAAATCTTCGCCTCTTATTATTTAAGAGGTGACACATTAATACAACTTTACCAAGTGACAAGTAATTTTTAATTTTTAATAACGCTGCTTAAAATGATGCTTACATTACATTACTGTGCATGATTACTTAATCCTTAGGGTTAAGGATTAGGGGTTATTTAGAATAACAGTGCTTAGCAGCAACCCAAAGTAAAGCTCTTTTGGGCAGTACCATTTTTTTGTAACACACTATTTCCTCTCTCATAATTGTCCACCTTGATACTGCAAAATAAATGCAGTATTGACCATTGAGCAAACAGGGTGCTTGTAAGTGACGTCTTGAGATATGTTATGCATTTTTACATTCTTATATTATATTGGTTAACCATGTAGGAAAATATTATGAAGCTGGTTGCAAAGGGTATAACACATTTATTTTTCCTTCCTTCCTTCCTTCCTTCCTTCCCTCCCTCCCTCCTCTATTTATTTTATCTCCCATTATTCAGACATTATGGAAAACAATGGTGGATGCTGATTCTATGGTTTCCTGGAATTTAGAGTTCAAGGAAGGAAGGAAGGAAGGAAGGAAGGAAGGAAGGAAGGAAGGAAGGAAGGAAGGAAGGAAGGAAAAACAAAAAAGAATAGACGGACAGATGGATGGGCGGACGGATGGACAGACAGACGGAAAAACAGACAGACAGACAGATGGATGGACAGACAGACAGACATTATTTATGTATTTTGAATATTTTTACCCCACCTTTCTCCTTTGTAACCTTTCTCCAAGGTGGCTTACAACAACCAGGGACAATATACAGCCCAGAACATTTCAGACATATTCAAGTTAAGAACAAGGCATTGGAAGAGGCACCTTGGAACATTAAAAAGTAACATTAAAGCTACAAAGAGCATGCAAAAAGAAAAAAAATCCATCACAAGGGTTGGAAACTAACTTGGAAAGCACAGGTGTTCTTATGAAATCAGTCAATGCAGTCATGCATGATCATCCATATAAAAGTCACATAGTAGGTAGTCCATTGTTAAGGGAAGCTTCCCTGAAAAGAAAGGCCTTTGCCTGCTTCCAGAAAGATGGCAAAAATGGGACAGTCCTGGGTAGGTAGGTAGGTAGGTAGGTAGGTAGGTAGGTAGGTAGGTAGGTAGATAGATAGATAGATAGATAGATAGATAGATAGATAGATAGATAGATAGATAGATAGATAGATAGATAGATAGATAGATAGATTGACCTCTACTCCAGAACTTCCTCCTCCTCCTTCCTCCCAGGATAGTGATGTATGTTCCTCAACCCAAAGGTGTTTTGTGAACTGCACCTTGTTTACCCTCAAGGGCATTTTCCCTTCCTTAAATCTCCTTGAAAAAAACAAAGCAAGAGCATCTTGAAAGAATTTGGAGGACCTACCTGTGAATTATCCCCTCCCCCGCTAAAGTCAGTCCTGGGAAAGTGAACAAATTGCCTGTGATGGTTTGTGATTCACAGCTCTCTGATGGTCTCTTATTTAAGACAAACCTGGTTGATTAAAGTAACTGCAGTTTAAGAAAAGGAGGAGGAGGAGAAGGAGGAAAGCAATTGACCTTAAAGTACCTCATCCATCTTCCGGCTTCTTCGTTAATGTGGAACGGATTACCGACAGGCAATAGTCTCTTGGATATTGTGTGGCAATCTTTCACACGGTTGAAAAGGAGGGAGAATGAGGAGGCTGCGATTAGGCTGTGCTGTATTCCAGGAACGTCTGAATTATTGCACTCTTTATTGAAAATACAATATACTGGCAGGGGCGGGGGGTTCAGGTAGACACATCTCGCCGCTGGTTTGTATCAACTGAGCTCAAACTATCTAGCTCAAACTCTCCCTCCTCTTCTTTCCCCTCCTCCTCTCCCCCTCCCCTATCCACTCCCCAACTCTATATACTACAGCCAATGAATATCTGGAATGGAATATATATCCCATCCCATATTATACTGCACACCTCATTCTGCTGCTATGTGTCTGAAGAAGGGGATGTGTAGTCCACAAAACGTTACATTAAAATATGAAAGTTAGTCTTTAAGATGCCACACATTTTGTGTCTTTTGTTTTGTTTTGTTTTTCTTTGAATTTTTGCCTGAAATTCTTGAAAAGACTAACATGGCTACCCTCTCTCTATCTAAGGGCAGATAGTCTGGGCCTCCCAGCAGCGTTCGGCGTTGCACTACCTTGGGTCCTTTTTAAGGAGAAAGGAGAGGTGAAAAATGGTTTCAACCAACCAACTAAGCAACCAATCTATCTCTGTCTAACACTGTGGTTAATCTTAACCTTAGGTTCCCCAGACATTCTAGAACTAAAACTCTCACAAGCTTTTACCACTAGCTGGACTGGCTTGGACAGCGATGATGAACCTTTTAGAGATGGAGTGCCCAAACTGCAATTCTGAACCCACTAATTTTTTTTTTTTTGCAAAGTGCCAATACAGCCATTTAACCTGAATACAGGTGGCTGTGAAGGGGCGATGTCAGGTGTCCTCAGAAAAGGGTCTGAGTGCCACCTTTGGCACCCATGCCGTAGGTTCGCCAACACTGGGCTAGTATTTCTGGGAGTGGCAATTCAAGAACCTCTGGGGACCCAAAGTTGGGAACCACAGCCTTACAGAGAGAGACACAGCTTGACCTTCCAGATCACTGCTTCCCAGCCTTGGATGTCCAGATGTTCTGGGATGACAACTCCCAGAAAGTCTGGACAGCACGGCTGGTGGTGAAGGCTTCTGGGAGTTGTAGTTCAAGAACATCTGGGGACCTCAAGGATGGGAATTATTGTTCTGGATCACTGCTTCTTAACCTCAGATGCCCAGATGTTCTCGGGCTACAACTCCCAGGAATCCTGGCCAAGAGAACTCACAGTGAAGGCTTCTGGGAGTTGTAGTCCAAGAAGCACCTGGGGACCCATGGCATTGGAGGCATTACTTGAAGAGCACGCTAAAGACTTTATTGTTTCAAGAAGCATTTGAGGGTATGCTCCATATGTGCTCCCTGGGGAGTCCTTGCTATAAGGAATACACACGCACAGTTCTGACCTCAGGAAAGGCCCTATTCAGATACCAGGGACAGAACAGGCAGATTTTCCCAGCATACTCTCTTGCTGGCCTAAAAATAGCTGTTCTCCAGACTGTGTCCTGTCTGTCCTCACCCTTGGGTGTGCTACCAAAACCATTTGGAGGGCCCCACATCTGCCCCACTCCTGCTTTACGTGAGAGTCCCTGATTGTATTTTGTCCATTTCATCTCCATTTGGTGGTTTGAACTGATGCCTCTTGCCATTCTGAATTATTCTTTTTTTGGGGTGTGTTTTGCACTGAACTGTCTAGATATCTCAGTGGTTTAGGCGGCTTTGGCTGAAGGGCCAGAGAGTGAGAGTTTGATTCCCCCAGGAGGAGAGCCAGCCTGCTTAGTGTTGGGGAAGCTCATTCAGTTGGTTTCCCATTCCCTTCTTCTTGGGTGTCCTGGGACTGGGAAGCTTACCCAAGGCTACACAGGCTGGCTCTCTGGGATAGCTTCCCAGACAGAGACCTAAGCGTTGTTGTTGTTGTTGTTGTTGTTGTTGTTGTTGTTGTTGTTGTTGTTGTTGCTGCTGCTGCTGCTGCTGCTGCTGCTGCTGCTGCTGCTGCATCAAAGATGCAGAGCTGGTCGGGATGCTTTGATTCCTTACAAAACTATGTACAGTATCTTGTGATTCTTTAAGATGCGGCCATAGCTATTACCCTGGGGATCAAACCACTACATGTAGTATAATCTAAGCCAGCCAGTATGAAAGGCTCTGCCTGTTCAATGCTAGCTGCCTTCTCTTTTCTGCCTGGGGAATGTGGTTTTTAAAGGGAGTGGGCGGGCTGCCACTGTGTCTGCAAGATGCCACCATCTCTTTCCCAATAAAGGCTAAGAAATGCTAGGTGACAGCTTTGCTACTTTTCCAGAGAGCCTCTACTTAAAAGTTGCTGGGTTTGTATTTTTCAGCTGACCAGTTAGGCCTGGGAGAATCTCCTGATAGCCAACCACCAAATAAAAGCAAGCGAATCAGCTGCTTACAGGGTTGCAAGCACCTTGAGAGAATAAACATATGTCTTTTACCTCTTAAAGATACTCCGCTGCTAATTGCAAAGCTGGCTTCTCTTGTTGTGTGATTCTGAGCTTAGGTAAACGTAACTCTGCATGGATAACGTTGCCCCACATCCTAGCTACCTTGCCTCATTGATGAAGCCATTCTCTTATAACTGGAATAGATTTCCAGTTTCATCACTTTGAATCATCCTGTTTGTTTGTATCAAACAAAGATTGCACCCCATAATCCTTAGCATGCTTCCTGTTATGCCCCACTGTGTTTGCTGGGGCTTCACTTTTCTTCTCTGAGGTATCTTATCCGAATTTAAAAAAGAAAAGAATAGAAAACTTTCCTGATCTCAACACCAGACTTTCTTTCCTGAAGATTACTTCTCTTATTTGCCCATCCCCCCGCAGCATTTGGCTGTTGCATAATGCCACATTTATGCACAAATTAACAAATGGATTATCTCCTTTTCTATCTGCTAGAAGCCGCTAATATGCTGCAGCAGTTATCACATTTAAATGGATCTGCAAGTTAAACATGTTGATGTTGAATTAATTACCACAATGCTGTGAGAAAGGGACTAATTGCTAAGCCCAGTCAGTATGCACACGAGGCGGTGGTTACCTAGGGAAAAGAACAAGAAAAAAACTCTCCATGATCGGTGGCCTGGGCCTCTTGATGTGGCTGGAGAAAATGCCATTGGAACCTCTTTAGATCTGGGGTCTGGACAACCTTTTGGCCCAGAGATGAATTCCAACTTGAGCCTTTTCCTGCATAGTGTCGGGGAGGCCTGAGAGCACAAGTCCAGGGGCCAAAAGTGAAGTGGGCCGGCAAAAAAAAAGAAAATGTGATGTGTAACCATTTGTAGTGCAACAGTTTTCACTCATGCCATGACTTGCCTGCCAGGTTGGAGCTCCATGTCTTGAGACAGAAAGAAGTGGAGAAGAGTCTGTGAAGATTCTCAGTCATCCAGGTGAGTTTATCTGGAAGTTGAGTCATGGCTACTGGACTTCTTTTTGAGAGATAGAAACATTTCGTTGCTCATCCAAACAACCGGTGAAGCTATTTGGATGAGCAGCGAAACGTTTCTATCTCTCAAAAAGAAGTCCAGTAGCCAGGACTCAACTTCCAGATAAGTGAAGAGGAAATACTGTCTTTTGCACAAGCCAGCAGCCTTGGGCTTTCCCCCCCTTAAATCATCATCATCATCATCATCATCATCATCATCATCATCATCATCATCATCAACAACAACAACAACAACAACAACAAATACCACCACTTCCACCTTCGTTTTATTTACACGGCACCTTTCTCTTGATAAGGGGTCCCAAGGCAGTCACAGTATTAAAAAGGACAGAATTAAAAACATAATAAAGCAAAAGCAGAAGGAGTTAGACTTTTATTAACCATAAATGAAAATAAAAATAAAAATAAAATCACCACCACTGGAAGATCTCATCACTTTTTCATACGGGTAACTACCCTGGATGCATTGTGGCCTCTCTCAATCTTTGCTGACACCACTGCTGTGAATCTTGTTCTGTTGAAGCTTCAGTTTGCTTCAGTACCTGCAGGGGTTTTTAACTCAATACCAAGAGGTGCAGAACAAGAGATGCAGTATTTTTTTTCCTCAGGACCAGAGCAGGAGCAGAGAGGGTTGAATTATGCCTTCTCGCCTGCTTTAGTCTGAATAAGGGTCTCACCCTTGGCGAGACGTTGGTGTTCTTTACATTAAAAACAGAAAAGAAAAGAAAAGCCATGCAGTGTAAAGATTCATATAGATTGTGTCTCTGTGACACAACTATAACAGGGCATGGTAATTTGTAGTTAGTTGAGGGACTTAGAATTCTGGGTTGAGAAATTCTTGTTCCTTCCTCGGAGACAGCAAAAATACAGAGCCCCTCGCCAAAACTGCAAACCCTGCAGTTCCATAGGATGGAGACAAGAGAGATAAAGTGGTCTCAAATGCTGAAATACTGTATTGTAGACATGCTAAGTAAGACATCTAGAATTCTGAGAGACCCTTCGCATCCTGGCCACCAATTTTTTGAACTCTTGCCGTCTGGCAGGAGATATGGAACTCTTAAGTCAAGGACAAATACTCGGAGACTAAAGAACAGTTTTTAATCCCAGAGAGGTATCTAAGTTAAATGCGACAGTTTTAGCATCATCTTATCAGTTCTCAAGTAGTGTTTTAAATTTTGTAAGTGGTTTTAAGAGTTTTTAAATATCTTGTATGTTGTTTTATGTGTTTTGTATGGTGCCTTGTTGTCTTGAGTGTGTAGTGGAACAGCACTGTAATTTCATTGTGCATATTTTGCATATGCATAATGACAATAAAACTCAATTCTATTCAATTCTATTCTATTCTCCTGACATCCCATTGAACTGAGGAAGGTATCAGTAGATAATCAAAAGGAAATTTCTTTCTCCTCCAGTTCCGTTGTAGAGTCGGAAGTGTCTAGACCAGTGGTTCTCAACCTGTGGGTCCCCAGATGCTCTGGGACTGCAACTCCCAGAAGTCTTCATCACTAGCTGAGCTGGCCAGGATTTCTGGGAGTTGCAGTCCAGGAACATCTGGGGACCCACAGGTTGAGAATCACTGGTCTAGACTCTAGGTATTCACAGCTCTTGTGAATAGACTATCTTGATACAACAGCAAAGAAACCCCTACCTAGTTGGGTTCCTGGGTAAACAAGGCTACAGTGTTTAATTGATTAATTGGCAATGATTAATCAACAGAAGCATTAGCTGCAGATTGAAGTATCAATCACAGATTAGAGCTTCAATTGTTGGCCCTCCTGTCAACTGATGGGTCAGATAGTAAAGATGATGTTGGAGATGGGGAGGTCTCATTTCAGACCTGCCACAGGACATCCATCCACCATGAAGGTGTTTGTCTCAGCAGTGGGGTCAGTGTTGTCCTCAAGAGTGGAGGAACCTTGACGTTTCCTTCTGGTTTCTATCCAAAAGCTAGCAGATAAGACAAACCCTATAGCTTACTTTGCCTTGAGGGGAATCACCCTCAAGGACATCTCCTTTGAGCACTGGAAGCCCACAGATCCATTGAATTAATTACTTGATCAATTCATCTTTGAAAAGGCAGATAATCAATGGAGAAAGAGGAGAGAGAGAGAGAGAGAGAGAGAGAAAGAGAGAGAAAGAGAGAGAGAGAGAATTGAGGCCCTCCAGGTTGATGAGTTTACTACAATTGATAGGCCTACAGATACAGTACAACCTTTAGATCCCTGTTTTCTTGTCTTGTTTCTTGAGTACATTCAGATAATAACTTTATTGCATGGATCTCATCTCTTAAGTAGCTCAAGATAAACTGTAGAAGTTTTAAATCTCTCTCTCTCTCTCTCTCTCTCTCTCTCTCTCTCTCTCTCTCTCTCTCTCTGTGTGTGTGTGTGTGTGTGTGTGTGTGTGTGATACATGCACAGATATTTAAAGGCTCTTCAACCTACCTAGAGCTAGTTAAGAGATGCAATCTGTACAATGTAGTTATTATCTGAATCTCTCCCCCCCCCTAACACACATACAAACACACACACAATGCATAAGATTCTCAGTCATCCAGGTGAAGTTATCTGGAATCTGAGTCATGGCAACTGGACATCATTTCTTATGTGTTCCAAATGTTTCACTGCTCATCCAAGCAGCTTCATCAGTCTGAGGAAAGTTGGTGGTGAGGCCTACAATTTATAGTTTACATTGTTTTCACACCACTCTGGTCTGAATAGGCTCATTAGATGGACAGTCGCCTGAATAGGTTTGTTAGAAGTGCAATGACCTAGGACAGCGGTGGCAAACCTTCATTACTCCAGATGTTCTGAACCACAACTCCCATAGTCCTTTGTCATTGGCAATCTAGGCTCAGAATTCTGGGAGCTGTGATCCAAAACATCTGGAGTGCCAAAGGTTTGCCACCCCTGACCTAGGGTGTGTGAGCAATCCCACTTATGCAACCCTCTGCAGGACCTATTTATGGGTTGTTAGCTGTGGCCTTGCTGGTGGAGGTGTGAAGTGCTTCTGATTTGTCTGGGGATTGAAGAAAGGGCGACATGTTAAGGGGCAGGCAAATCATGCCTAAGTGCCCCATAGGGAAATTCAAAACCATGCCATAATCACAGCATCATTTGGCATCTAGAGACCCCTGAGAAGAGATACCTGGGGCAGCAGAGAAGGGAACCTGCAGATGGTGCATCAGAAGTGAGGGAATTTGCTTTCAAACATGACATGCACAGGTTGTCATTTGGAATATCTGCTGCTAAGAGGGCTCTCCACTGGGGAACATTTCCTTCAGCACAAATGGTTGTGTTATTGGGTTAGAAAATGCCCAGGAGACCATTAGTGTGAGATGTTCTTGCAGAGAGACAAAAAAAGAAGAAGCTGTTTTTAGATTCCAAATTCCAAATTCCGAGGGCTCAAGGTTTCTATTTATGAATTAAAAACAAGCCAGATTTTTAAGACTTAGAATTTGTATTGCAAATTTGTATTTTCCTTTTCATTTTGCAAAAATGGAGGACCGCCAACTAGTAAAAAAGAGGTATAACTATATGAATATATGTTTTTCATGCCTTCAGACATTTATATAACATGTTTTTTCCCCTGCACCTCATAAGCCATCCTGTGGACATGGGTGTTCCCATATCTAGCAATCCATCAGAATCCCCACAGATTCAGAAAATAATGTACAGCGTGTTGCCCAGTCCAACCTTTATTTAAAGACCTGTCTGCAAAAGGCTTGTTGTTATGTGCCATCAAGTCAAAATTGACTTATAGCAACTCTAATGGGGGCTTTCAGGATAAGTGAGAGATTTAAGTGAGTGCTTTTATCAGTTCCAGTCTCCCCGTGGGTCTCTATGGCTCAGCTTAGATTTGAACCCTGTTTTCCCCTTAGTCCATCACTCTATCAAGTATATCATACTGGGGGTCTGTGTGAGGGTTAAACAGAGAGGGGGGATTATTGCTATTTTAAAAAAGGTACTGTATGTTTAACTCTTTTCTAAAGTGTAAGGATTAAACATAACATTTTAAAAAATAAAATACAGTAGGACCCCAGTATCCACTGGGGATTGCTTCCAAGCCTTCCTGTGGGTAATGAAAACCATGGATAAGAGAGAACACCAAAATGTCCCCCAAAACTGTGGTTCTGTGATAGTAACTTGCTTGGCTGCTGTTTTACAACAGTAGCTTGCTTTACGGCTGCTGGTTTATGGCAGTAGCCTGCTTCGCAGCTGCTCTTTGTGGCAGTAGCTTGCTTTGCGGCTGCTGAATTATTTATTTATTTATTTCCTCTGCCAGCCGTGGATAACTGAATCAGTGGATACGGGGGTCCTACTGTCGCAATACTCTCTCTCTCTCTCTCTTAAACACACAACACACACACACACACACACACACACACACACACACACACACACACACACCTCCTTGAATGTTCATTGCATTCTAATGCCGTTTTAATAATTCTGAAGCACAGTTTATGGTAACGCCTTACATGCAAATTTGCACAGAACAGCTCTTTCATTTTCATGATACGATGACACAGATTTGGGACCCAGGATATTTCACTGCCTCCAAAAAAATTTGCCGGTGGGTTTAAAAAAAACGCGTTAGAAGTGAGCAGAAGCTGTGTCGATTGGCGACAGCTGCCGGTCAGAAGCAAAAGAGGTGAAACTGAATGGAAAATGCAACTGTTGGTACGCAGATGCACAACCCCCTCCTGTGTATAAATATGATGTAGTGGCTTAAAAACTGAGAGCAGGGGCTTTAATTATCCCTAATGCACCCAATTAACGACATGTCAATATATCACACACCTAATGACCAATGAATATTTGGTATGAAACTTATATTCCATTGAACATTTCATTCAGTTGCCATATGTCCAAAGAAGTGGACTTGTTCCTCAAAAGATTACCAGTATATTAAAATATAATAGTTAGCCTTTAAGTTGCCAGATGCTTCTGTCTTGTGTCCTTTCGATTTTTGCCTGGAACTCCAAATTAGAAGATCAATCCTTGTGGAAGAGTGGAACTTCAAGGAGGGATTCCAACTTGCTTTGTTGTGTTTTGACCTGTGAACCTGACTTTACACCACGGAAGAAGCAAGGAAATGACCCTATGGCACTCCCCCTGTTGTATCTTTGTTTTGATCTGCCTGGGCCTTCCTTGAATCAGCCTCTTCTCCTCAACTCCCCACTTTTGTGGGGAGCTGCACTCAGAACAAATGCACTGCAGCGTTTGAGTACGAATAATGTTTGGCTTTTATGGTGCGGGTAATTAGATTCTGCCCTGTCTGTCTTCCCATGGTGGCTCAGAGCCTGCCTCTCAAGGTAATTCTTTTTAAACTTGTATAGACAAAACTGAATCTCTCATTGTCTGGGAAAACAGAACTATCTGCCCTTTCTACTGATACAAAGTGATGAGCTACTTACTTTGTGCCACATCCTAGGAAATGAGATGGTTCTTAAGTGAAGAACCTGGAGTGGTGGTGGAAAAAAGCCATTTGATAAGGGCCCAGCCAAATGCATGCAAAAAGATTCTGTTTGTGCATTAGTAGAGCTGGGTGTTTGAACCGGTGACTTTAAAGACGGGCTTGGAATTTGCCCATATAACTAGCAGCCTGGTTACCTGGTAAACCCTTCTCATTAGGATGAGATGCTGCCTCCTTCAGTTACTATTGTTATGGAGGACTTGATGAATACTGCCTCATAATAAACTATTCCTATTCCATTTATAAGGCAAATTTCGTGAATTTTCAAAAAGCCCTTTATAAAATGAAAGAAGAGGAATCGGTCTGTTCGAGGGAGTTTGGTAGCAAAGGGAGACTTGGAAATTATTTTTAATGATAATTCCCAGATTCCCCAGCTGGCTTGCTGTTTGAGGGTTCTGTGTTTGGTAGTTCCAAAACAAAATGTAGCAGCTAGCCGTGTTCGTCTGTTGTAACGATGGTAGACATGACTCTGCCATGTGCAGTGCCAGAATTATCCATTTGGGCTTATAGCATTAAATGAACCTGGCGCCGAAACCCTGCGTGTCCAACATCATTGAGAAGGAATTAGGGATGCAACCTCTCCTGGAACTGCCAATGTGGCAGGGCGATGCAACGTGGTGGGCTGGCTCCATATTGGAAACACAGTCCCGTTGCAATCAATAGAACAGCGTTAGATATATGGGGATGCAAAGGACTTGTTGGCATGATGATGATTTATCAAGACTTGGCTCCCGATCGATTTATACTAGTCGGTTGCTGTAAAATATCTTGTACAACCTCTTCCCATACACAGCTTGTGATAAATAACTGTATCTTGTAGTAGCAGTGGTGGTGGTGGTGGCAGCAATAGTTTTTGTTATTCACAGTTTCTGGAAATGCTTGATCTACCTCAAGCCTCTTTACATCTTAAAGCTACACCTGCCTGCCCCCAATATAGCTTCAGGGTGTGTGAGCCCTTTCACTGGTGAGTCTGTCGAAGGCAAACCCTTCCCTCTTTTAAGGGAAGGGCGTGATAGGTCTCCTCTGCTCCTTTATTTCACTTTCTCAAGGACTTGTAGGGTGAGATAAGCACGTGGAAAGGAGGACCTGCCATGGAGAGGCTTCCAGCATTAATCATGGGGACCTTTGAAAGGGCAGTTGCTCCCAGGGATAGGCCTGCCTTAGGACTGATAGTGACTTGGCTCCCCTTGATGAATGGTGATGTCATGGATCACATCACCTCATAGCCCTAGGAAAGTACCACCATCCATCATCCTTACTCCTTTTGGTGTACAGAACTAAAATGTGTCAGTCCTAAACTTGGAAACATCATAATCATCATCATCATCATCATAATCACCACCACCACCACCATCATCATCATCAACAACAACAACAACAAATTTCACACAATATTAGTGGGACTTTCACTCACCCTTGGCCATTGTACATCTATCAAGCCTATTAAGTCCTCTGTCCACTTAACAAGCTTATTTAAGCCACTGTCCACTTAACAAGCTTATTCGGACCTTGGAGGGCATGAAACCGAGGTGAACTCTAAATTGGAAGCTGCACACCAACTTTCCTTGGACTGACGAAGCTACTTGAATGAGTAGCGAAACGTTTCAATCTCACAAGAAAAGAAGTCCAGTTGCCAGGACTCAACTTCCAGAAGAACCTCACCTGGATGACTGAGAATCTCCACAGACATTTCACACAATATTACAAGCTTTTGCAGATCTCAGGAATAACATCATCAGAGCTACGAGAACAAGCAAACAAACAAAAACCATGACAACACTGGGAACAGCATACACATTGTGCCAATATTTAACAGATAGTTATCAGGGCTTGATCCATGGGATAGTTCTACCCCCATTGTTTAGTGAGGACACAGCCCCAGAGTTATAAATGTCACTTGAAATATTATTTCCACACTGCAAAAAAAAACAGCAAAATTATGCTAAATTATGCTGCAATTCTCATTATACTTTAGTCACTGGGAAAAAGGGACTAATTACGAGGAGTTATTTGTACTTATTGCTTTGGTTTGGAGAGTTTCCAGATAAAAAGCTCCTCTTGCACACAATCAAAAGCTATTATCTTTTTAATGACGATGGAGGAAATAATGGGAAAATGCAGGATATCTGTAAGATGAAGATAACGGACCTTCTTCTCAAGAAAGGTGGACAACCTTAGCGAGATTATCTGGATGGAGGGACTCATAAGATCTCAGTCCATTCCTAGATGGAGGTTGTGTTGTTAGCGTAGGCTACTTATGGGACAGTGGGTTGTGTCCTCCACCCACCCACCCACCCATCCATCCATCCACCCATCTGGGTTATGATAAAGCATTTCTTTTTAACACAAGTCTTTCATTATCATTATTTCTTTCTCTCTCTCACACACAGAGGCACACTGATGGGTTGATGTCAATGCTTCACTCAATAGCAAGACCTGCTCAAATGTGCTGTATTCTCCATAAAAGATATCCACTGAGTTGTAGCCTTCTAAAAGGATATGACTACACCCTTAATGGCCAGGTTACCTAAGAACAATGGGTGATAGAGTCCGTTATATCTGGGGAGCATGATGTTGATCTGGGAAGCCAAAATTGGAATGATGCTGTATCGGTGAAACAAAAAGGAATTGACAGTGTCATTCTTGGTTGGGAAAGCAAAGGCGTCCCCACCACCATGGCCATCCCCATTGCCAACACCATCAATTTATTTATTATTTATTTATTTTAGAGTATTTTTACCCCACCTTTCTCCTGGGAAAAGGACCCAAGGTGGCTTACAGTAATGAGGGATAATTAATCAACACCATCCAATGATAATTGCTCCCATTGGAACTTTCTGTACTAGAACATTTGTTTTGGTCTGTTTTGTTTCCCTTTGTCCTTACTAGCCTAATAGCACTACAGGTGTCTGGAGCACAAAATGTTTTTTTCTGACTTTGAAATGGCAGAAAATGCCCACCACGAAGGCAAGCCTACAAAGTCAATTCGTGCTTTTGATGAGAACGGCCACGCGGAAGGGACCTTCCCTTGCAAAAGGGGCCACAGTTGCTGCTATCCCTCGATGCAACCTGCAGAGAAAAAATAAGGCAAATATGTAGCATGCAGAAGGCAAACACCTTATCCAATTCAACAGAGCTCAAAATTTGGCCATGATTAATCTCAGTGGGCTTGTTTGGCAGCTGTTATTTTGACAAAGCTCCAATTACTGAAGTGATGGCCAGAGACCTTTGGTTCCTTTGCTCTGCCAAGCCAACTTGTGAAGATTTCATAAACATCCAGAAAGAGAGAGAGAGAGAGAGAGAGAGAGAGAGAGAGAGAGAGAGAGAGAGAGAGAGAGAGAGAGAGAGAGAGAGAGAGAGAGAGATGAGTTCCCAGAAGCTCTTGGGCTATTTTTCTTATAAATTTGCATTTTATTTTAGCACAGATTTTCTGACATTTTTGGGACATGATTAGTACTGGGTTGATGTTTTTGTTGGCGTTTCTGGCAACCTTGCATGCTGCCTTTGCTAGGTTTGGCTGGGAGGGGCCTTTCTGGGCTGGGATGACTGTCATTCACTAACAGCACTAACCAATAGTTCCTTCCCTGCCTCTGTTTCATGGAGAGCCCCGCCTCTCTCCTCTGCCTTTTGCCCACATCTTAGACCTTAACTTCATGAAGTGCCTCGCTTCGAACCGACCTTGCCTTCGCTGTGAATTCGGAGGCGGTCACGTGGCGGTCACGTGTTCTCGCTTCGCTCCCGCCCGTTTCTCAGTACTCACGAGCTGCAGTTTTAGGACCGATTCGAGCACAACCTCACGTGCTCCCTTCGTATTCGCATGCCACTTTTCAACGTTCCTTATTTCCCATCCGTCCTTTAAAAAAATACCTACTGACGGCGTATCGATGCACTGATGCTGGACTGTCAGTTGCAATGGCTCTACTGATTTCAACTGTTTCCTGGCATCATTGGCAGCCCCCCACCGCCACCGCTTTATGCCCTCTTGCCTGCCCCAGGTGCCCTGCTCTGGCTGGGCGAGGCGGCAGCGGCTCCTCCTGCTGCCGCTGCCGCTGCCGCCGCCGCTACTTGAGCAAGGAAGTAACAGCGCAAAGCGATGAAATGATATAGCGATGCATCGATATCCCTGTTTGAATATTTTTTAAAAAAACTTGAAATAAAAGCCAAAAACCGAGACCACACGTCACGTTGGGAGCGAAGCGAGATGCGAAGCGAAAAGATTCCCGGCCGCTGGCAGGTGAACCACTCACCCCGCTTGGAGCACGGTAAAGGGGGCGTGGTCGGGGTGGCATCGCAGCCAAAAAGGAGTGGTGTGCGGACTGAAACGATCGATTCGCACAGAAATGAGGGCTTGCTGCGAAGCGAGCGGTTCATGAAGTAACGGCCTTAGTCTATTGGAGGGAGCCTCAGCCAGTCTGTTGAGGCCTGTTGCTGCAAAGCAGTCGTGTTTTTAGCTTGCCATAGTCACGATATCTAACGAAACAGGTTTTATTCTTTCTACTACTGATATGGCAGAGTCAGTCAATGAGAGTGCAAGGGCCAGCTAATGGGGAAAGACGTGGTCTCATCTGGGGAACCTGAAACTAATTCTGATCTCTAAATCCATGCACTGCTGCTGCACAGCCAGGGGAGTTTAACCAAAATTCAAAAACCTGGCCATAATATTCAGCACACTTTATTCATTTGCAATTTCAGAGGTGCAGGGTTCCACCATAAAAAGAACACTGAAGCATGGCATCTCTCTCTCTCTCTCTCTCTCTCTGTGTGTGTGTGTGTGTGTGTGTGTGTGTGTGTGTGTGTGTGTGTGTTTTGGGTGAACTCTATATTGGAAGTCTTACACTGCTGGAAGACTTCAAAACCACCTCTTCCTGAGCTGTTTCTGAAAGGATGTCTCCTGTTGCTGCCGGGAATGAAAAGGTATCCAGCAGTCTCAGGCTGCCCCCAGTAGAAGAGAAGGGTCAGCCACCTCTGAGTATTCTTTACCTGGAAATCCCTAAAAAGGGTAGCCATGAATCAGAGTCGGCTTGATAGGACATGGGGATGATGTTCACGGATGAGTTCTATCCCTCATCCGTGAGTTTCCATGGCCAAGCACGGATTTGGACTCAGGTCTTAATCCATGACACTGTGCTGGCTCTGATTTGGATTCTTTTAAATTACTTTTGTATCCTATTTTTCCACTAGGGATGGGCACGAAACGGAAAAATAGTGTTTTGTTTTGTTTTCTTTTGTTTCCCCTGCATTTCATTTTGTTTCGTTTCTAAGTGGATCTTTGTAAAAATTCGTAACAAAGAGAAACAGTAATGAAACGATTTGTTACTCTATAAAATGGCTCTGCTGGGTCCTAGAGGCACCAAATTGGGTGCCTCTAAAACCCAGGGGAGTCATTTTATAGAGTAACAAAGTGGTTCATTTTAAAATGTTAAAAAATGGCATTTCGGTTTGTAACAAGATGCTGCCTGTAGTTTTGCTTTGTTACAAAACAATTTGCAAGCTTACGAAATGACAAAATAGCATTTCATTTTTCGTACAGTGCCCATCTGTGCTTTCCACCAATATGCTCCAGGTGGTGTACATTATTCTGCTCCCCCCTTGCACTTATCCTCATAACCCCCATGAGGTAGAACAGAAGGAGAGAATGGTGGGCCAAATATCACCCAGTGAGTTTGATGGTTCAGCAAGCAATTGAAGCTGCAGTTAACATAAGAACAGAAGAACAGAAGAAGAGCCCTGCTGGATCAGGCCAAAGGCCCATCTAGTCCAGCTTCCTGTATCTCACAGTGGCCCCACCAGATGCACCTGGGGGTGCACAAGACTAGAGATCTGTCTCCTGATGCCACTCCCCTGCAACTGGCCCTTGAAGTACCCTGGTTTTAAGCCTGGGGGTTACACATCTCCATCATGGTTTGTAACCTGTGATGGACTCCTCCTCCAGAAATCTGTCCAATCCCCTTTTGAAGGCATCCAGGCCAGATGCCATCACCACATCCTGTGGCAGGGAGTTCCACAGACTAACAACACGCTGGGTGAAAAAATATTTTCTTTTGTCTGTTCTCACTCTCCCAGCCCTCAGTTTGAGTGGATGTCCCCTAGTTCTGGCATTTTGTGAGAGGGAGAAGAGCTTCCCTCTATCCACTTTACTCATGCCCTGCATTATTTTGCACGTCTCAATCATATCCCCCCAAATCCCAGGGTCATGCTTTAACCACTACGCTGCACTTCCTTTCAGATTCAGATCAACAGTGCCTCTTGCTATTCAGAGTTTAGAAGTGAAATCAGTTTTGTTAAGAAAAAAATGTTAAAGTATTGGACTAGAAGAATCAGGGTCTCCTGGCTGCAGCGGGTGGGGAATTCTGAGCCCTAGGAATGGAAACATTTCCAAGTAGGGAAAAACAAAGTTTAAAAATCAGACTTGCCGCAGAAATAGCTATGGCTCATTCTGTGTCAATATGGTCCCCCTTCCTGGAAAACAAATGTCTTTCATTATATGATAAATGACTTGCAGAGCAGACTCAATTCCATCTTCTGAGCAGACGGATGACCTCGTGTGTTCCCTGGTGAGGATGCTGATAAATCTGAAGTTGAGCTGCTCGTCTCCTAATTTGCTCATGCAGATGACCCTTCCTGCACTTTTTCTCTGCTCCTCCGTTTCGTCACTTTGCTAGATGAAGTTCAAAGCCTATCCTGACAGCCCAAAGTGAAGTTTTAATTAGATACCTAATCAGCTGCTGCACAAACGGCTTTAAAAGGTTAAAAATTGCATACATTATGACTAACGTTGAAATATCGGCTTTGCGGTGCATAAATATTGCCTTGCCATTAATGGGAGATCAGTAAAATTGTGTGGCTACAGACGCACACACACACACACACACACACACCCTCACGCACAAAAGACTGTATTCACAGAAGGCCCATCAATACTATTTAGAAAGCTCTAAGCCTAGAGTCAACATGCTTCTTTGTTTAACAAGGAGCAGGAATCTTCTTGGTGGAAAACATGCCCATCAGAGCAATCAGGCCAAGGAATCGTGTTGTAATTTTTTTCACTGTGGTGGTAGGCTTTCACACCAATAGTTCCCAAACTTGGGTCCCCAGAGGTTCTTGGACTACCACTCCCAGAAATCCTAGCCAGCACACCTTAGTGGTGGTGGCTTTGGGGAGTTGTGATGCAAAAACATCTGGGAATCTAAGGTTGGCAACCATTGTTGATCGGTTGTGGGTTCAAGACCAGGGGCAGGAAGGAACATGCTGGTGACTACGTGCAGTTGCATAAGTCAGAGGTTCCCAAACTGGGCACCACAGCGCCAAGGGGGTGTCACCAAACCCACCCAGTAGAATCCTCTGAAATGAAAAGAAGCACAGCATCCAACGTTACACAAGGTCTTGGAGTCCCTCTTTGTGGCCAATTCTAGTAATTGCACCCTAGTAAAACATAAATCTGTATTTCTGGTTTTTTTAAAAATGTAGTTTTGATCCCCCCCAAAAAAAATCAGGGAGCTAAGGCCAGTGGCTAGGAAGCAAACAGAGCCACATGTCAAAAATGTTTGGGAGCACCTTGGCGCAGTGCTTAAATGCATGTGCTGCAGGTAAAACCGTGCTCACGACCAGGGGTTCAATCCCAGGTAGCAGGCTCAAGGTTCACTCAGCCTTCCATCCTTCCGAGGTCGGTAAAATGAGTACCCAGCTTGCTGGAGGGGCCAATGTGTAGCCTGCACACTGTAATTTAAAAACTGTAACCCGCCCAGAGACTACTTGAAGTGATATAGGGTGGTATATATAAGCAGAACACTTTAGCCACTGACAAAACTGAGTAGGATTGCAAGTAATACCATCGACGTATTTGGTGAGCAGGAGCTGCTGGAAGCCATTGCACCTGTTGGAGTAAGGACCAAGATGACCCTGAAATTCATCAGAGCCACTTCCTCAGATGGCAGCAGCTGCAGGATGGTCCAGCAGGCCCCACGGCTGTTCGTCCCATGGCCCACCCGCCAGGTGGAAAGACCTGGGTGAGCCACGCCATCTCTCCTGCAGCCCACCAATGGCTGTGCTGGGTGGGTTCCTTCTGGCCACTGCTGGAATAATGGTAGCAACCTCTCCAAACTTCAAGAAGGACTGACCCTTCCAGCAAGATGATTGGCTTCAGCCTGGTGTTGTATTTGCCGCGGAACGGCCCTACGGCACATTTCAAAACATGCCGCCGTTTGCTTTCATCTCTGCTATGGACGGATTGCAGCGTTTCCCCTTCACCAATTTAAAATGAAAGACAAGGAAGGGAAAGGAGAGCCTGGATCAAAATTATCCCTGCTCTTCTTTAATCCATGGTCTCCTGGGCACAGGCTGGATTTCTTTTCTTTAAGCTCATGGAAAAAGAGGGAGGGCTTTTGACGTTGTCTCTGAACTGAAAAGGCAGACGACGAACCCAAAGCATTCCTGCTTTTCAAAATCCTTTTTTATTCTTAAAAAAACAATCTCTTTTTGTTGCTAAAATGAAACAGTTTCGGGATATTGAAATAACTCTGTTGGTTTACCGACATCGCCATTCGTTAATCCATGTTCAAAACAAACAAACAAACAAACAAAACAACCAAGGTTCCTTTTTCTTTCTGCTCCTCTTATTTTTTGATATTTTTTTTTTAAAAAAAGGGTAGCTTTTAATTTGTGAAATATTTCCACACACACCGTTTTGAGAAAGAGGTGCCTGGTAATGTCATGGTCTACTCTATGAAGACTAGAAGAAGATCCCAAGGGGTTACCAGATGAAGCCATTTCTGATCTGGGATGGGGGGGGGGAAGGGGGAATTTCTAATTACATGCCATAACAAACCATAGGTTTAGATGTTGTTCCGTTCATATACCTATTCTGATTCCTTTTCCCACCTAACGGGCAGCATGGCATAGTGGTTAGGGTGCTGAACTGGGATTTGGGTGAGCTAAGATTCAAATTCAACTGGGGGGCGGCAACCAAGAAATCAAAAGAAGACTGAGAGTCAGAAGGGCAACAGGGAAGGAAGTAGCAAACATCTTCTCATTACACAATGGATCACTGGCGACCAAGACCAAGATGCTTCCCATCGCCATCAATGGGTCTGAAAGCTGGACAGGGAAGTACACTGACAAGAAAACAAAATGGTGCTTCAACTGGATCCTGATCCATTTGTGATCTAGCAGTAGCACTACTGCTTTTAAGAGGTGGACCAAATCGATTCCCTGATGGATGGAAGGAGCAATTTAAAGGAGATAGCTTCTGAAAATGGGACTGTGCTTATTCTTTTCTTCTTCTTCATAATAGTCTCAGCTCTGGCAATAGCATTTTGACTTGTATACTGCTCTGCAGTGTTAGGAGCGCTTTATAACACAATTAAGTAAGAAATACTTTGTGCCCCTCCCTTGCAAGCTGGAAGGATGGACGTTTGAGTGAACCTTGAGCATTTTCTGGTCTGAATTTGTTCGTTCGTTCATTCATTCATTCGTTTGTTCATTCGTTAACTGCCCAAAGTAGCCTTCAGGCTAAATCTAAGAAAGAAAGAAAGAAAGAAAGAAAGAAAGAAAGAAAGAAAGAAAGAAAGAAAGAAAGAAAGAAAGAAAGAAAGAAAGAAAAATATTTCTATTCCCTCCTTTCTCCCCGAAAGAACCCCATATTACTCATGAGAGCAGGCCCATAAGAAGGGAGCAGGAACATGGGTTGTGTCTCCTCCTCATATCATTCATAGCTGACCAAGGGTAGAAAGGCCATCGTTCTTTTGTTAGGACAGATGTTGACACAAAGCCCTATAGGAGGCATTCCTCCTGCTGATCCACCGCATGGATGCCTACCAGATGTTGAGCGGGTCCTTCTAACACCTTCTTCCCAGCCAATAAAACACTTCCTTAGGCATGTTCTGCAAACCGATCCAAAGAGGAACAGTGTCCCGCAGTTACCCAAATGGACTCCCCAATCTGCTTAATCGCTTGTCATGTCATTTCCTTTAATGATCTCCAATTCTCCTCATGGCAAAACCATGGGACCATTGGATGTTCTGCATATTTGCCTTTTTGGACGGTCTTCCAACTCAATTCAAGGAGGCTGGTGGGAGTCCAAAATCGCAACAGGGGAAGGGAGATACCATGCTAGAATGGCCACAGAACGTATCCATCTTTAAAAATATGCTACAATTACCAGTGTCTCTTTTAAACACCTAGTGAAAAGTCATTACAAGGTTGGAGTTTTTGCAATCGATGGTGACATTTCACCCGCAAGCAGCCGGGCCTTTGATTTGGATCGTTGGTTTTAAAATGGGGCAAAAAAAAAAAAACAAAACAAAACAGTGGACAAGCGCAACAAATCTGAAACAAAGGGTAAGTTGCTGGCAAGAACATGCTGTCACAACCCGATCCTGCCTCGTTCTTCCCTCGGACAGAATGAAAGAGACCGTGGTCTTTGCAGTCTCGGCCTTCAATTTCTGTGCCGTGCGGCAAGCAAAAAATAGTTCCTAATAATAGATCCTTTTCGCCCACCTGCTCATTATTCTGGCCACAAAAGCGTCATAAACAGAGGTTCGGGACGAGCTTTTGTCTGGCTCCTTAGAAGGCTGAGCTAACGAAGACTGCGCCGGCTTGACCCCGGCGAACAAAGCAGCCCTGAAGATCAGGAGGAGAAAGGGAGCCCTGCGGTCTAGTTGCATTTCGGTCCATTAATCTTTCAAAATACAGCCACACGGCTTCGGTCGGCTTTGCCAGAGGAGGGGCAAATTGACTCCGCCACAATAGATGGCTCCCAAAGGCAGACAATGTGTCTCTGTTCGCTTGGAGGCAGGAGACGAGAGTTTCAGATTAACGAGAAGCCTGCGACTCGTTTTTTTAAAGGACCATTTCCTTTGCGCCTTATTTTCATCTCTCAGAAGCATCAAAGCTGTCCTTTAAAAGGAAAGGTGGGAAGGATCACCCCAGGTGTGCTCCTTTCAAAGAGGCGGTAAATAATTTAGAGGACGTCCCACAAAGCGGGCAGCGAAGCTGTTCAACTCAAATTAATTTGTAGGAAGTGCAGGCCACTCACCTTTGACTGAGGAGGCTCTGGAGTTTGGCTACTAGTTTGAAGATTATCCCACCTTGTCAGAATTACCGCATCCTCGGCCAGCACACGGATTAACCTGCAGGGGGCGCCAGCTGTCTTTTGAGAAGGAAAAGCACAGCCATCTTCCTTTCTGGAAGAAGCTGGATTTTGGAATATTTTCAAGGGTTTGGTGTCTAGATCCACCCATTATCATTCACTAAGGGGCAGTTTTTCTGCCACTCTTCTTTCTTTCTTTCTTTCTTTCTTTCTTTCTTTCTTTCTTTCTTTCTTTCTTTCCTTCTTCCTTCCTTCCTTCCTTCCTTCCTTCCCTTTTTATTTTATTTTATTTTATTTTATTTTATATTTTTTAATTGTAGTATAAAAAAAATTACATATAGACAAAATAAAACAACCATCCCCACAAATTCCATGCAACCCATCTCCCCCTCGGGACCTAATCCATGCTTAAAACCCCTAAAATGTTGATCTTCCAATTTCTTTTCAGAAATACATTGGCTCTTCTCCTGGTGCGTACTTGCGGATGGATGGTATTGTGTGGAATGCTGAATTCTGATTTGCTGTCTTTTTGGGGGGGGATATAAGCAGGATTCTACACAGAGTTTGAAATCATGGACAGAAAACACATTTTTACAGTATTGAGATACCCCAGTTTATGGTCATTAAGAAGACCAATTTGAAAACATCAAGCAGCGTGTGTCTTTAAAGGTTTTCCATAGAGTTGAACTCTATGGTAACACAGAGCTGCGGTTCTCAACCTTTTGTCACCAGATGTTCTTGGACCACAACTCCTAGAAACCCCAGGCAGTACATCTAGAAGTGGAGGCTTCTGGGAATTGCAGTACCCAAGGCGAGGAATCATTTTATGGCATCCGTTATAAAAGTGGTGGTAGGCCTTTGGCACTCCAGATATTTTGGGCCACAGCTCCCACAGTCCTTCTAGGAGTTGTAGTCTAAAACATCTGGAGTTGCTGAAAGTTCACCACCCCTGCTTTATAAACAGGCCATCTCATGGGGAACCAATTGTTTCCTACATGCGCATGAACATCTCATGGGTTCCCAGTTGTGTCAATACATTTTTATTGTTAAAATAATTCAAGCTTTCAATGGCATATATCATGCACCATCTTCATCACAGAAGGCAAGGTATCATATGAAACAAAGCCAACCTTCAATACACTAAGATTTGACCAAGCCAAGCTGGGCAAAAATTCAGATTGAGCTTCAGCAAGTGAACTTGAATGTGTCAGGAGTCCACAAAGGTCAGCATTATAGAAAGGTAACCTGCCAAGTCTGTCCAGTTCTCAAGACAGAGGATTCCAGCAAGAACTAAAGCCAACACCACTGTCTCCATTGATGGAATGTGGCTCAGGATTTTATCAAGAGAGTCTCAAGCTTGGATTATTTGGACAATAAAAAGATACTGACACGACTGGAAGTCCATGAGCATTTAATGCAAAGTGTTTGTCATGAAAGATAGAGTTATTTAATTCCTGGATGGGTTTAGACTCCAGTTCCCACCAGCGGCAGCCAACAGTGAAGGGTGATGGAAATGGTAGTTCACCCATACACGAAGGAGCCACACATCGCCATCTGCAAGGCTCTGACCCTGTAAAAGTCATAGCCTGTCAGGCAAGGAACTTGAAATTATTCTTAACTAATCTGTTTCACCAAATGATCTCAACAGAGCAAAAGGACCAGCATCTTAATTACCTCTCACCCTTGCTTTCCTGGTTCTGTTCATCCCTCTCTTGCATCTAGATGTGTTTTCATAACATTCTTTCTTGGCTGACTCTCACTGCTGGTTGCTCATTCTGACTCTATCTTTTCATCACATTTTTGACTGTCACTCATTTTGATTGAGATCCCTGCCTTGAGGAGGAAGGGGGTTTGGACTTGATGGCCTTAAAGCCACCTTCCAACTCCATGATTCGACAATGCTATAGTTCTGTGGAATTATGTGAACTCTCTTATCGCGTTGATACTGGAGACCTAATCCCAATCCCCACCTAAAATTTCCTGTTCCAAACACAAAGACAACACATCACAACCCAACTCCAAATTTCAGGTACAAATAGGACCGACATAACAGAAAATGAAAATTGCAGCTATTCATATAACACAAAATAACAGAGGATCACATAGGGGAGCTATAGATATACAGTGGTACCTTGTTAAAGGCATTAATTCGTTCCAAATGAAATTCTGTTCAGCAAATTTTCCTTTATACAAATTTCCCATAGGAATGCATTGAAAACGGAGTAATCCTTAATCGCCACCATTTTTATGTTGTACGGATTCGCCCCACAGGGGATTCTGTTAAGCAAAATTTCCCTATCTCCAGAATTATTTAATGTTTTACAAATTTTATGTTATACAAATAGTTTGTTATATGAGGGTCCAGTGTATAGCTCTTTTGTTCTCTAGCTTTTCACTCATGCACCCAAATGCACATGCGCATGTGTATTTAAATTAAATAGCTTCACTGCAGCAGTCCTGCCTATTTTTCCAGGAGGCATTCAAACATAAGGTTCAGAATCTGTTTCCCATTATATGTTGATTATTAAAGGCTATTTCTCCAGAACGGCAGCTGTTCCACTGGTTGGACCATGCCGAGCACACCCTGGGTTTGTGAATACAGTAAAATTATGGCAAAATTATGGTCAAAATTATCTTGAGAACCCTTTCCCCAAATTTCAATTGTGTGCTCCATTTTCATGGAGAGCAGTTTTCCAGGTTCTCTTGTATAGATTGTGAGTCCATTGGGTGACATACAATCTTATGCCCTTTGGAGCTTAGCAGCGGCTAACAAGTATTACATTTAATTAACTTTGGTAAAGTCGGCATTCATTTCCACTGCTAAAGCCAGCAAGCTTAATAAGCACCGTGTTTCTGTGTACACTCATCTGTTGTAGCTTCTAGAAGCTTCCATATCGGCACCCTCTCTGCAGAAGGAGAGTTCGAGAGGGATTTTTTTGAGCCCTAGTGCTTTATTACCAAAAGGTCTTTTAGAAACTGGGGTCGGCGTGCTGGATTCAGATGCTTGGGAATGGTCTGCAGCTCATGGGTTGCCTACAACAACTCCACTGCCCGTTGGATTGAAATGGAAGATGACAACAGTCTGTCTTTGGATTCAGAGATGACCATCTCCTTCAGATTCAACATTGAAAGGAAAAGGATAGAAGGGAAAGGGCTTGACCAGTAGCATGTTGAAGGGCACACAGATGACCAACGAGTCCAGGACAATGATGTCTATGGTTGTAATGTGGCATCAAGTCCCTCCTGACTTTGGGAGACCCTACCAATGAGGTGCCTCCAAAAATGTCCTACGATGAACAGCCCTGCTCAGTTCTTTGCCAGTTCAAGGTCGTGGCTTCTTTTATGTAGTCAGTCCATTTTACCATCTGCTCTTCCTCTTTTCCTGCTGACTTCCTAGCACTGTGGCCTTGCCCACCAGGTCTGGTCCTCTCACAATGCACCCAAAATATATCTGTTTTGTAATTTTTGGTTCTAGAGAGACAACAGAGTTGATTGAACATAGGACATTTAGCAAGGCTTAACTGTCAATGGAACAGAACAGGATGTATGAAAGACTTTGGTGATCGACACAAAGGTGACTTTAATGGGCATGAATATCTATGGTAAATCTACTCCAGCCTATACATGGTGAAAAGGAACCCCGTGGTGCAGTGGTTAAATGCCTGTACTGCAGGGAAAACTGTGCTCACGACCTGGTGTTCAGTCCCAGGTAGCAGACTCATGGTTGACTTAGCCTTCCATCCTTCCGAGGTGAGTAAAATGAGTACCCAGCTTGCTGGGGGGCAATGTGTAGCTAGCATAATTAATTTTAAACCACCCAGAGAGTATTTGAAGTGCTATGGGGCAGTATATAAGCAGAACACTTTGCTTTTGGCTTTGCTTTGTACATTTAAGAGAGAAACCTCCCTTCCCCCTCAGGTCACTTTTAACTTGGCATATGGAAGGACTCTTGTTGTAACCCTTCCTCCATCCTGGGAGCCTACACATGGTGAAACTCTTAGGGCGATAGATAAGCTTTCACAGACAGTCACAGAATAGATTATGTCTTGCTGTTTTTCATTGCCAGATACACCAGTGGTTCCCAAACTGTGTGTCACAATGTCCCCGGGCATCACCACCAACCTCAGCCACAGAATCATCTCATCCGTTGCCACCACGTCCCACTCCTCCTCACTGGCCAGTGGAATTCCTGTGTGCCAGCTGGGGTTATGTTTAACGCCTTGGCCTGGGATGGAGTCAAAGGAGCCCCCATTTGACAAAAGTTTGGGAATCGCTGAGATATATCCTAAAAGTACAGCTGTTATACAGGACCAAGTTATGGTTTTCCCTTCCATGACATCACTACTCCCTTGTGTTTACAAGAATAGACCTAGTTATTGCTTGGCCTTGGGGTAGAACATTTCTACCATGGGAGGCACCATTCTCTCTCTCTCTCTTCTAAATGATAGGTTGTCAGCTGGAACATACCTTCATGAACGGACGGTTGTCAAAAACAGGAAGGGAAAAATATATAGAAATTAAGCCTCTCTTGGAGGAAATTTGATTATCTGAGACATGATATACTGAAGAAATATGATCGCTTTCCAGACAATCAAATTACTCAAGTGATGTGGAAGACCAGCAGTGGTGCATTATTGCCACTGCCTCTACGCATAGGGTCATGGTGGCTGTCCATGCGCTGACGTCTCCCATGGGGAACCTTTTGTACTTATGGAGCTACCAGCGTAGCTTCAAAACCCTGACCATCCAGATGAGGAGAGAAGGAAAGAAATAATATGTGAATGAGCCTATTACTTATAGAAGAAATAAGCCCAATTGTCTCAAAAACGACGACAACGTGGAAGATTAGGGGCCTGGAAATCAAGTTTTACGAGGAAAGACTAAAGGCCTGGGCGTGTTTAGCTTTGAGAAAAGGAGACTGGGGGGGGGGGAGGGAGACAGAATAACCCTTTCCAAATACTTAAAAGGCTGTCCAATAAAGGAGAGGCGGGACCTGTTACTGATCAACCCAGAATGCAGGACACATAATGATAAGAATAATAAAGAACCCAAACTTCAGTTGAATATCGGGGAAAACCTCCTGTTGGAACAGTATGACAATGCAATCTATTACCTCATGGCTCAGTGGTTAAACTGCTGTACTGTAGCTAAAACTGTGATCACGGCTTGGGGTTCAATCCCAGGTAGCAGGCTCAAGGTTCACTCAGCCTTCCATCCTTCTGAGGTCAGTAAAATGCGTACCCAGCTTGCGGGGGCGGGGCGGGGCAATGTGTAGCCTGCATAATTGAATGTTATACCACCCAGAGAGTGCTTGAAGCGCTGTGGGGAGGCATATAAACAGAACACTTTGCTTTGCTTTACCTTGAGGCGGTGTTGAGTCCTCCAATGCTGGGGGCCTTCAAGAGAATGCAGACAAACACCTGGCAGGTATCCTTGGATTTGTATTCCTGCCTTGATGGCTTTGTAAGCCCCTCCCAACTTCATGATTCTGTGAAACGGGTTTGGTTGGCAGTATACAGTCGTACCTCGGTTGACGAATGCCTCTGTTTATGTAATGTTCTGTTGACGAAAGAAAATCCATGGGGAATAATGCCTCCATTTATTATTCCCACCCCCTGCGATACCTCTGTTTATGTAAGGTATTGCAAAAAAATTCCCAGGATGCATTGCACCCCTGTGCATTTCCGGTTTACGAAGCTTCTGGATTGCGAAATGTCCCAGAGAACAGATTAACTTCATCCACCAAGGTACGCCTGTATATATCAAGTCTATTTATTTATTTATTTATTTATTTATTTATTTATTTATTTATTTATTTATTTATTTATTTATTTATTTATTTATTTGTTTGTTTGTTTGTTTGTTTGTTTGTTTAAACTTATATACCACCCCCAATAGTGCAAACCCTCTCTGGGGAGGTTCCCAAGCTGTCAAACCCTTATTAAAACAACAATATATAAATTAACAGCGTGCAATAAATAGGGTAACACCAATGAAGGTGTGCCAAGACCGGGGATATATGTTCATATTTGCAGGTACCCGTGATCATTCTGGTGGTAACATTTTGGTCCCACTGAGAACTTCAAGGGCAGCCCTATGTAGAGAGTGCCACAGTAGTCTCCTTTAGAGATTAGACATGCACAAAACTCTGTTGTAAGGCATTTATTATCCTAGTAGGAGTGGAGCTAGGCAGTCAACTGAAGTTGATGGAAGGCAGCCTTGACCAGAGTAGATATTTGCACTTCCTGAGAGTTGGCTGGGTCCAAGAGTACCCCCAGGCTGCGAACCTGATTCTTCAAAGGGATTGCAAATCCACGGAGGTCTGGAAAATATCCCTCTAACTGCTCCAAAGATCCTCCCAGTGGTGAGAATCTCCATCTTATCTGGGTTCAGTTTTTAGTTGATGGGCCCTTGCCTGGACCATGATTCGCACACAAGGCTGGTACAGCATCACCTGCAGATGAGGCGAAGGTGAGATAGAGTGATGTGGTGCCCACCTATTGATGATAATAAAGTCCAAATATCCACAAGACTTCTTCCCAGTGGCTTTAGCTGAGACATTAAAAATGAGGAAATAGCTCATTACCTAGGGACCCCATAATGGAAGTCCCTAGGGGTGAACATCGAGAAATGGTGAGTCCCTGAAGGATGGCACCTTCAAGTCTTGACAGCTGTCTCAGAAGTAGACCATGGTTGGCAGTCTCCAAAACAGTAGAAAGATCCAGGAAGACCAGCAGGGTCACACTCTTTTATCTGCCTCCCTCAGGGGATGAGCTTATTTGTTCATCAAGGTTAAATTTCTTTACCTCACCTTTTGCTTTTGGCTTAGTTTAGTGTTTAGGAGCTGTGGGGAGGATCATAAATAAAAATGAGGAGAAATGAATGATTTATTTTGTGTGCGCCTAGTGTATTCCCTCGCTGTAGAACCTGAATTTCTTTTAGCTTGGGGTATGACAAGCTGATTTTAAAGAGCTATTGTCTGTAACAGAGAATAGCAAGGGAATACAGGACTTTTAAGCAAATTTACATAGGCACACCCCGTTGTGTTTCATCAGCTCTCCTGTAAGGAAATTTGTTTCAGGGTTACGACTGTTACTTTCCATTTGCATCTTCTCAGCAAAAATAACCTGAACGGGATTTAATTCCAGGTGCATATGTTTTCCTTCTTGGGTTGTAAGTAAAAACATTGATTGTGACTTGGCTTTAAAAAAAAAGCATCATTTCCGCCGTCATTAAATAATCATTCTGTGTGATTATTGCTGCAGTGCTCTTTAATTAGTCCAGCAAGATTTGGGCTGGGAGAAGACCTTACTGCTTTTTTTGGTTTTGCTTTTGTTTTGCTAACTGGAAGAGAAATTGAGGATAAACCTGACAAGTTAGGGGGTCTCACAGCACAACTCTGAAGAATTCTGTCAATGCTGACACCATAGGACCCACGGTCTATACTTCCAGGTGGCCTAATGGCACATGGAGCTGCTGAGAATGATGTGTCAATGGCCAATAAATTCGGTTGAGCAGGGATTGCGAACAAAACCTCTGAAGCTGTCTGTCATATGTCGAGAACTGATTAATTCCTGTACGCACAGTTGGTTGTGTACCTGGGAAAAACACAGAGCGCCTTCGTCAGTGAACGACTGGGAGGTTACTGTGAAGTATACACCGTGCTGCTTCAGCGTAACAGATTGCCGCTCAACCTCCTACGCCACCAGTTGCTGCCAACAGAAGCTCATGTTTATTCTTTGGTTTCTTTCTTTCTCTGAGATCAGAAGGAAGTCGAAACTGAGCTCAGCTTCAAAGACATCTGCTTCCCAAACAAGATTCCAGAAAAAAAAAGTTGATTCGGTAATTTAAAACTGCCAACAGTAAGACTAACCACTCACCCAACTCAACCCAACTCAACCCATCTCAACCCAACCCAACCCATCTCAACCCAAAACAACCCTGCCAGGATCCCCCCAAAAAAAAGAAACCTAAACCAAAGACAAGGCCCCTTTTCTGTGACAATTAGAAAACAGCCTTTTTACGCAAGTCAGTTCACAATGAATGGTGACTGTCACTTTAAAAGTAAGAGAAATAATGATTCCTATCAAACTTGTTCTTATTTTCTCTGTGATTGAAAGCATGTGGTTCACATCCACAATTTCCTTTTAACCAGAATATTTATTTATGCACTCCATTTCTATGTTGCTTTTGTCCCGGGGAATGGACCCAGGGCAGTCCTAAGTTTGTTAAGTATGATAAAGTCCACAAAAGCTTACATTCAACTATAAAAGTTAGTCTTTAAGGGGAGCCACGTGTTTTTTTGTCTTGGCTTGTTTGGTTTCGTTTGATTTTGCCTGATATTAAAGAAACAATCACACATGTCACAGTCATCGAACAATCATTTAAGGTGGTTAAAGCACCTTAAAGCACCTTAAAACACACATAAAATAATTATGATGTGCTGCAGTAATGGACTGAATGAGTAGACAATTGTGTGTTGTGGGTGCAAGAAAGACAAAGAGAGAAGGGAGAGACAGGAGAGCGAGCCAAGAGTGAGAATAGTGAATTCTAACCCTGCCCACTTTGTTTTGGGGTCTGCGTGTCACGTGGCCCTAGAAATCTTAGATAATCCTAGAGCTGCAGAACTCGAAGGGACCCTAAGTGTAACTGAGTCCAGCCCTTGCCAAGAAGGACCCAATGGGGAATTGAACTCCCAACCTCTGGCTTCTCAGCCAGAGACCTAAACCATTGTTTTCTGGTCAGCTCTGACTGACGATCACCCTTTTCAGGATTTTACAGGTAGAGAATATTCAAAAGTGGTTTCCCATTCCTTTCCTCTAGGGGGCACCCTGGGACTGCACAGTTTGCCCAAGGCTACTCGGGCTGGATCTGCTCACAGGATGAACAGGACTTACAGCCAGAGACTTAAACAACTGACTTTGCAATGATTTTTTAATAGCCTTTGGTTTAATTTTGTTGATTTTAATTTACCTTTTATTGTTTGTTGTATAGTTAATTCTGATTTGGGTTGGTTTCTTTGTTTTATTTTTATTTGTATTGATGTGAACCACCCAGAGTGGCCTTCACTGCCAGATGGACAGTGTTTAAATCCCATCTGATCCGATCCAATCGATTCCAATCCAATCCAACTGATTTCAATCCAATCCAATCCAATCCAATTCAATCAATTAATAAAAAATAAAGGGTAAGGCAGTAAGGAAGAACTCCATTCATTTCCTGTAGTGATGGCAACTGTTTCGATTAACTTCCCAAGTGATCATACAGCAAGAGAATAATGCATCCTAGTAACTTTTCTGGGTAACTAGAGGCCAGGGGCTTGAGGCATTTTGTTATTTTCCCCAAGCACCCTAAATTAACTACTGACTTGCAAATCACGTGAATAGAAAGAGGTACTAATTAAAAAAAAAAACCAACACCTACAACTATAATTAACTACTCCTTTGCTCCCCAGGACTTCAACTAATGACTTTTCAGAAATGACTTCCCAAACACTTGTCTTGTTAGAAGCTGGTTCTTCATTCAATATGCACTTCAAATTCTGCAGGTTCCCCCCACCTTTGCTTCTTCAAAATAATGAGATACATGACACATTAATGTCATGTACCTGGATGACAAGAAAATGTCTTATACTTTACTTGGATTTGATGTCACCTTCAGAGATAATAAGAGGGTTTGATTGATGGGGCCTCTCTAAAAGCATCTTGGAAGGCAAACATTTCATGCTCTCTGCATTATTGGCCCTGTATTTCTCTTCAACATGGTCTTGATCTCACACCCACCTGGGAGGTTCTGCCGGAACCTTGGTTACTCTTCCAGACAGAAATGCGATGCGTTGGGATGAAACCAACCTTTCCCTGCTTTGTGTCCAGAAACTTGAGGTGTCCACCATCGTCAGACAAAATGAGGACAAATAGAGCAAATTGGAGGGTACTAGTTGCATTTTCAGAGGCCATTGGGGTGGAGCAAGCAGCCAGTGTCTATTGGAGTTTTTCCTACTTGACATACCTTGCAGTAAAACAGAAGATGATCAAAAGCCCAAAAGCTACACTGGGAGGCCCAGCCTTCAAGGCCACATCCGTATATTTTCTTGGAGCCATTTTGCAGAGTTGTAGGACAAATGGGAGGATGTGCCCTCCTAGTCAGACATAATTTATTGTGCTCCAGTACAATCTCCTCTTTTTGCTTTCACCCTCCTAATTAGCTTACAAAATTATAACAATCCTGAAATATTCCCTTTTAGAGATGGGCAAGAAATGCATTTTTTATCCATTTTGTTTTTCATTATTCATTTTGTTATGTAATGAAACGAATAACAAACTGCCTCCTCAAAGAAAAATAAAATGAAACAAAATTGAAATTTTCATTTCATTCTGTTTCGTTTTTCGTTCCCCCATCCGGCGTCTTCTCCTACCGGATGTCGGGGATGCCTCCCACTGCCGGGCGCCACTGCTGCTACTGATCAGCCCCCATGGAGGGGGCTTCTGAGGCAGCGGGGAAGCCTCCCGCCATGGCAAAAAAAGTGCCGATCCACCTGCGCTACAGCTGATCAGCGCACGGGGGCTAGTCAGGGTGAGGTTTTTTAAAAAGCAAAAAAAGTGCTGATCAGCCCACAATACAGCTGATTGGTGCTTCTGTTTTTTTTTAAAAGCGCCAATCAGCAGGGGCTGGGAGCCAGCTGGTCGGCACTAGATTTTAAAAATGCGTCAACTGGCCGGGCCCACATAAAATGTAGAATTACTTGCTCCAAGCCCTTCTCCAACAGCCTCATAGACACGGAAAGGCCTTGGCCATGCTTTTACAGCTACTCCATCTCTTTGTGAACTACCTGTGGGCCTCCTGGTTATAAAAATTCCCTAAAAGCAATGTAATAGAGAAGAAATCTAACCTTCTGCTCAATGACACCGTGTGATTTATAATCAGATAATAGCGGTTTCTTCTCAAACAGGGACCCAAACACTCAAAAAGCATTCTCGCCAAATTATGGTGGGATCGATATGTGCTGAATAATTAAAATTCAATACTGCCACATCTCTATCAATAACATTGGGAGGAAATGATGTATGGTTGATTTAATTGAATTTGTCGGAGGCGATGGCTTGCAGGCATAGATCACTACGGTATTTTTAGCCCCGTGTATTTCTTCTTTCGTGGCAAGGACTTGAGGCCTGTCCGCTTAACATTTACGATTACTTCCAGAGTAGCACAGCCACTTGCTTGGGGATCGTTGGCCAGGTCTGAGGAGCCACCCTGAGTTAATGCTTAACTTGAGCATGTCTTAGGCTGCTTTCACACGACCTCTAAAATCCACTGGCAACTTAAATTCGGATCCCCCCAGCCAGAGATCATGTAGGTTTTGTTCTGCTTCCTGTGTTCCCACCCTTCTGCACTCTGTTTCCATTGCTTCTGTCTGCGGTGAGGGGAGGGAGAAAAAAATGCAGGCTCACCTCCGCCTGCCATCAGAGCAGCCCCGTTAAGGATTCCAGTCTGTTAAAGGGGCAGGGGACAACAAAAACAAACAGAAGGCGAGGGAGCCCGGCATTCACAGCTTTACAATCTGCATCAGAATTTTTTTAACTCCGGAGACCAGGTACTTGTAAAGTGTGCTGGGACACGCTTAAGTGGGCGTGGTTGTACTTTAATTTTTTTAAAGTCCGCTGGTGGTGGGAAAATAATTTTATGCTCTGGATATGCAAGTGTTTTGCAGCGGATTTTAGGGGTCGTGTGAATTGGCTCTTAATTGTACTGGACTGTATATGATTCTTCATTACTGTAAGCCTGCCTTGGGTCCTTTTCCAAGGAGAAACGTGGGGTAAAAATACTCTAAAATTAATTAATTAATTAATTAACCTTCACTGAAACAGCACAGGTCAGAACATGTCACTCTGGCCTGAATTCTGTTCATTTCACTGGGGTGTATTTCATTTCACTGTTTAGTTCACCGAGACCTTCTCTATGCAAGATGCTGCATGAGTCAGAATCTCTTCCAGATTCTTATTTATTTATTTATTTATTTATTTATTTGACTTTCATACCACCCATCTAGCCCTAGGGCTACTTTGGGCAGTTTACAACATAAAATCTCAACATAACAACAACAGAGTTAAATAACGAAAGTACATGCAACATAATACAGTAATACCTCATAAGATGAATGCCCCTTAAGACAAAAAAATTCATAAGACGAATGAAATGTCCAAGAATAGGAAAGACTCATAAGATGCATTCAATACATTCCTATGGGAATCTGCATTAAACTGTGCTTCATAGGATGAATTTTTCATAGGATGAATTGACCCATAGAACAAATTAAATTCGCCTTAAGAGGTACCACTGTATAACAAATTATAACCAAATAAATCCACAACACTTGTGCTTGAGGCTACTCTCCCCAGCTCGGAGTTTGGACTTGCCCGTTTTTTCACTCACAAAGTGGAAAGGATTCAGACGGGGTGCCACAGAATCCTCAGAAGTACTTCCATGGAATATGACGCATGCTGGGCTTCTCTCTGCCTTCTTCCTGCCATCCAGAACATTATATTGGTGGACCTGTGGCCAGTGGCCAGTAAGCCAAGGGAGCTACGGAGCTACGAGTCAACAAAACAACAAAGTTTGAAAACCATTGGGTTGGAGATTTCTCATTCTTCCACTGCTATGTGCCATTAAGCCACCTTGGCTGATTTAGTTTTAAGGAAAAGGAGTGGAAGAACTTCAGAAGTCCAAGAACATGGGCACTTGAGTTAATAAAGAATTAGTCAATTGCCCCCTGGATTCCTTTCACTCTTTTAATCCTGGCTTAATTACCAATATATCACAAGCAGGGGAGTTATTAAACAATTAATGCATCTTTAGCTGATTGCATGCGCCTTTTGACCTATTAATCAAGGAAATCTCGAGGAAAATGATTTTATTTGCATTGCTGAAACATTCACATGCCTTTTTTTTGGGGGGGGGGATCTTGAAAGTGTAAGTAGACTTTCACTTTAACAAAGAGAAGCTATCCTTCACTGCTGGAGGGAAAAAGCTATCGGTAAGCTTGCCTGCATTCCTTATTACTTTAACACAGTGGTGCCAATTTACCTCCCCCCCCCCAAATCAATGTGTGCCCTTAAACACTCCACCCGGCTAATTAAAATTAGCCTTCTCCAATTAATCAAATGAAGCTGCAAATAACTCTTTTGACAAGTGAAATGTATTTTAGTGGTTATAAGTGACTGGCCTCAGAAAGGGATCCAAACTCAATACCATATATGCTTATATTCTGAATATTAAGCTCAGGAGAGGCAAATTTTATTTTTCCTTATTTATTTATTTATTTGTGGAGCTTATATCCCGCCCATCTTCCCAGGAGGGAACTCTGGGCGGCTAACAGTAAAACAATTAAAAAAACAGTACAACAGGCAAAACAATAGTAAAACACAGAAGGTGGCTAGAAAAGGCAAAGATGGCGGAGGGCAAAAAAAAAAAACTTAAAAAGAAAGGTTGCCAAATGCCTCCCTAAACAGATAGGTCTTTAGGGCCTTCTTAAAGGCAGGCAGGGACTCTGTTAGGCGCAGCTCACTGGGGAGATGGTTCCAAACCATGGGGCCCACCACAGAGAAGGCGCGGTCACGCGTACGCGATTTCCACGCCTCTCTGGGTGTGGCCACCCTCAGTGAGCGCGCCTGCGCCAGTCTCATGGGTCTGGCCCCAGTTGATCTCTGAGAGATACGCTCCGCCAGATACTCAGGTGCCCTTTCCTTGATTAGGAAAGTTCACCATTCCCTCTCTGCCCAACTTCCTCCCCCCAGTTCTTGTGAGGAGAAGTGAAATCTGGATCCTGAAGCACTCGGTGCAATTAAACGTGATGCACAAATGAACAACACTAATAAAAGCAACAAACGAACTTCATTGATCTTCAGGCTAATGGCAAGCTATACTACAGAGGCCTTCTCCACCTATTCTGCTGCCTCATCATGAAGCAGAGGTGACCGTGGGCTCTTGAAAGGCTTTGTCAGAGAAGGAGAATTTAGAAAACACCCCACCCTTTCTCATTTCTCATTTTTGTGTGGGTAAGGCACTGCAGGCTGATATTTCAGCAGAGCCAAGGTTCAGAGGAGTTCCATTACAGAATGGTTTGGGGTTTGTGTGTGTGTGTGTGTGTGTGTGTGTGTGTGTGTGTGTGTGTGTGTGTGTGTGTGTGTGTGTGTGTGTGTGTGTGTGTGTGTGTTTGTAAAAACACTGTGGGTCCTTGAGAAAGCAAGGTTGTGTACCGTTATGCTGGAGTCAATAGCATGGTTGTAAGTAGGCATTGTGGGCCTCTACAAATCAATTTTAATTTACTTGTCGAGCGAAGAAACTATTATTTAGAACTGAATGGCCCCAGCTCCCATAACATATTGCAAAAACTTATTGTAGTTTTACTGAGAATTATCTTATGATGAAATTATTTGTTTAGCAGCAAAGAGGGGGATGCTTCCTGAATACAAATGTGCGAGGCATTGATTTTAGTTGAGTGGCGTTCACTCTCTTAACCTGGTATCAAAAGGGATCACAGCTGGACAGGGAAGCGGTGAAAGCAGAACTGGTGGAAACAGCAGGCCATAAGTTATTCAGACAATTCCAGGAGTTATTATTCTTGTGGAGAGAACAACAAGAGCTACTAACATTCTGTCATCAACTTTATGTACAAGGCTGGAATCCAACGGGAATCATGTGGCTCTAAAACAATGTTGCTGAATTTCTGGTACAATTATCTTTGCTCTACAATAGAAGTACAGAGATCCACAGAACCGAATATCTCCGAGTTCCTCAAAGTCCACCCCTCTCTCTCATTAACTGGCACTTAGAGTCCCCCCCCCCCAAAAAAAAAAAATGCTGAGACAACTGTAGGACAAACTTTTTTTTTGTAAGAGAAAGAATTAAAAACATTTCTTTAAAGTGTGCTGCCTATATACATCCCAGACCGGTCTACAATTGAATTATGAAGACTACACATCTGCCACCCCCAAAAACAAACAAACAAACAAACAAACAAACAAACAAACAAAACTGGATGTTTATTTCACCAACCTTGGACGGATGGAAGCCCCAGATCAAGAACACAGGTTTACAATACAGCAGCTTAACCACTGTATCTTGAGGCTCTATATTTGCAGTTCCTTGAAATTATAGACCTGTGTATATTGTTTTCTTCAACTGCATGGATGCTAGCAGCAAAATGACAGCCACCAAAGAAAGAGAGGGATAGGACACTCAGCAGAGAGGCGGGGCTCTCTTTGAATTTCAAAAGCTGGAAGGAATAATTGGTTAGTGCTGGATTGATAGTCAGCCAGGTCACTTGGGCCACAGACTGCATGCAAGGTTGTACATAGAACTCAGGATGCTATTGCAGAGAGAGTTTTTCTTTGAAAAGCCCAATATGTTTTCAGCCAAAATGTGTTGGGCATCTTTTCAAATAAAAAATATCTTTGCAATAGCATCCCGAGACTCAGTCTTTTCTGATTCACTACCTTCATTGGATGCTCCAGTTCTGTTGGTTTACTGTACATAAAACCCCAAAACATGCTTTTGCAGTTCTCAGGACCGGTTTTGAGTCAGCTTCAAGGACTGCAAGATGGAAGGGAGGAGCAGATAAATCATCACACTGGCCCTGCAGCACCAACACGACATGAGCTTTAGGCCTTGTACTGCTTTTCCGGTTAATGGCATGAGCGAAAACACAAACTTTGGAGTCCTTTCTGTGTTTGCTTTTGGTGTTTGCGCACAGACGAAATGGAATCACAGTGTACTCTCAGATCTTTTCTGCTCCAAACATGAAAGCTGCTTAGGTGGTGCCTGCTGTCGTTGCAATATATCAACTGTTATCTAAGTGCATCTAATCTACAGTGAAGATCCCTGCTGTGGCCGGCCATTTCGAAGATTGGAGCTCTTCTCTTTTTGTGGCCTGTTGGCCTTCTGCTTAATAATTCTCAGGGAGGAAAGAAAGGAAAGTGAATCACCCGGGAGATCCGTCAGTTTTCTCATGCCCTGCTTCTAAGGCTAGCTATTGTTGGTCTGTATGAGTGCCTTTCCTAAATGCTGTGAAAATATTCTAAATGTCTTAATGAGGATTTTTTTTTACAAAGAGCACCCTCTACCAACCCTATGGCCTACAGACATGAACACCCCCCCCCCCAAAAAAAATTGCAGAATATAGTGTCCCTTCAAAGAAATATGAAACACCTGCTTTTGGGGAGGGAGAGGAAATATAAATGACATTATTGTTTATTTTCCTAATACTTCCAGTGGTTCCCAACCTTGGTCCTCTACTTCTACTCCCAGAAGTAGGTAAAAGGTAAAGGTTTACACCTGCACATGCGTGCTAGTCATGTCCAATTCTAGGGGCGGTGCTCGCCTCCGTATTCAAGCCAAAAAGCCAATGTTGTGCAAGTCCATGGCCATGTGGTCGGCATGGCTGCAAAGAAACACTGTTTTAACTTCCCACTTTTTATGGCGGTACCTATTTATCTACTTGCATTGACATGCTTTCGAACTGCTAGGTTGGCAGGAGCTGGGAGCTCACTCCGCTGTGTGGCACCCGGGATTCGAACTGCCGAGCTGCCGGCCTTGCAGCCGACAGTTTTCAGAAGCCTT
This sequence comes from Phrynocephalus forsythii, assembly GCA_029282475.1. Taxonomy (NCBI): domain Eukaryota; kingdom Metazoa; phylum Chordata; class Lepidosauria; order Squamata; family Agamidae; genus Phrynocephalus; species Phrynocephalus forsythii. The sequence goes on from JAPFRF010000015.1 coordinate 3,978,554, forward strand.
AGTCCACTGAGCCACCATGCCCAGAAGCAGAGGTGGGCACAAACCACTGGTTTGGCTTTTCGGTGTGGTTTGTTATCTGGTCAAGCGGCTGACACACAGTTTGGTGCCCTGACCTCTGCAGTGGGCATCTACTTGGAGGAAGCATCCAGAGGGTGATATAACACACCGTTTAAAGCGGGTTAAAAGTTTTTCAAAAGAAACCCTTGCACATACCTACCATATGACTAACATGTGACTTTAAAATGGTTTTAATATCTCTGCTCCATCCCCTGATTTATTTTTATAGTGTAAGCGTGCTCAAAGGTATGTATCATGCGCCATGGTGATTTCGAGCCAATTGACGAGGAGTTGGCTCACATCTTGTTTGCATGTCTAGTGCTGTCTCGGTTTACACAAATGCCAGTGAAGCTTTTGTGTGTGTGTGTGTGTGTGTGTGTGTGTGTGTGTGTGTGTGTGTGTGTGTGTGTGTGTGTGTGTGTGTGTGAGAGAGAGAGAGAGAGAGAGAGAGAGAGAGAGAGAGAGAGAGAGAGAAAATATGTGCAAACTGAGCGAGACAACAGTAATAGTCATCTAACTGACCTACGGTGATGAGAAACGGCAGGAGAACCTTTTCAAAGCTAACACCCGAGCTTTCAAAAGGACAGAACAGATCATTGGGAAAACGAGGAGTCAAAATTGGCTGATTGATGGATCCGTTCCTCAGGTATGATTTATTTCTAGCGGAAAGCCAGAGAAATCTATGCCTTTATCTCATGTCTCTAAGTGACTCTTTGTAACAACCCCGAGGTCACACCTTGTGGAGGCCAAGTCGTTCTTGAGTGAACGGTAAAGCTCTAAGTGGCCGAACCCAACACACACAGGCTGGCGTGGTGTCCAAAAATAAATTTGGTGTGACTTTCATAAAATATACTGGCTGACAATAAGGTTTGTTTGTGTGTGCATGAAATTGTTAGATAGGCTTCAAAATGTCAGCTGGATGGAGCCGGTGATCTGGCATGACACCGCTATTATTTCTCCTTGTTTAATGTGTTAGTTAGAAATGGATGCAGCAAACTGAAACTGGAAAGCGAAAATGACTGCATAATGCAGTGGGCTTAATGTACAAAACACACACATCTTTCCTTTTCAACAGTACAGCATTAAAGGAAAAGCAAAACACAGTGGGGGCAAGACAAGTGTGCTTCAAGACAAGCATGCTTGATATGATGCAAGCCTTTAGACCAATGGGTTCCCAACCTTTTGGCTCTCAGATGCTTCTGGACTACAGCTCCCAGAAATCCTAGCCAGCACAGCTAGTGAGGAAGGCTTCTGGGAGTTTCAGTCCAAGAATATTTGGGGACCCCAGCTTTAGAACTGCTTTAGCCTGTGCCTGTGGCATCAGGGGAATAAAGTTTTATCTAGGGATGCCGTTTTAAGAATTCAGGAACTCGCATGCCCATACTTCAGCAGTGGAAGTTCCTGAATTTGCCCCACAAATTTTGACGTGTCCTTAAATTCTGAACATTTCAAACCCCCCCCCCCGATTCTCTAGGGATGAGATTTGACTAGTGCCTTTATGTGTCTGTGCACACACAGCTGGGGTGATCGGGAATTCAAACACCAAAGTGAGAAAGGAATGGAATGCACAAAATACAGACAACCCCATTATTTTTTACCCAGAGGGTTGTTAGTCTGTGGAACGCCCTGCCACAGGAGAAGGGGATAGCATCTGGCCTGGATGCCTTCAAAAGGGGATTGGGAAGATTCCTGGAGGAAAAATCCACCACAGGTGACAAACCATGATGGAGATGTGTAATCTCCAGGCTTAAAACCAGGGTACTTCAAGGGCCAGATGGCAGGGGAGTGGTATCAGGAGACAGAGATCTAGTCTCGTGTGCTCCCGGACACATTTGGTGGGGCCATTGTGAGATACAGGAAGCTGGACTAGATGGGCCTTTGGCCTGATCCAGCAAGTGTGCACCTCAGGTTACGTTTGGACTCTTAAGTCCTCAGCCTTTGGCTCACTGGTTAAGGCTGCTGGAGGAGAGCTTTATGGATACCCTTGACTGCCAGAAAGCCACACCAGTGGATCCTAGAGAAAACCAATCCTGGAGCATCTGTGGAGGCAAAACTGATGAAACTGTGGCTGTCCTACTTTGTGTGCCTCGTGAGAAGGAAGGAGTCTCCAGAGAGGACAATAAGGCCGGGAAAAGTGGCACACAACTAAAGCTGACACATTTTCAACAGTCTCTCCAGAAGTGAAATGGGCCGAGAGATCTATCTTTGGCCTCAAAAGACAAACTAGGCCATCTGGGTGAAGCCAAAGTATTTCTGAAGGTGTCAAGATCCTGTAACTCACCCCTACAGCTATGAGCATCTAAGAAGGACCTTGATTTCTTCCACGCAATGTCGGAAACTGTTTAGCGAGCAAGCAAATTGACGGTATTCGGCAGAAATTCAGGACATGCCAGAAGCCAGTCCATTTTGGTTTAAAATTGAGAGGGGAGCTGGAAGGGAAAGAGAGGAAGACAGGGTGGTATTATTAGGCACAGCAAGAAAATATGTTCTGAGTTATATGATTATTGTTGGGAAGCTCTTATATCTAAGTAGGGCTTCTCACACATTCAAATTAGGGATGTTCTCTTCTATCTATTTCGGGAGGAGCAGCCAGTTAGGCAAAAGACCATAAAGCCACATTGAATTAGCTTTCAAAGCTTGTTCTACAAAAGTCAGAAGGGACTCTTTTTCTCAGGTTGGGAGGGGTTCTCAAGTTATGCCTATGGAAGGGGCAGAAAATATGCAGCCATGGTAGTGGGGTGGCCATTGATGTACCTGCTTAGATAAGGAGGCCGGAGGATTTGCGAACCTCTCTTGTTGCTTAATGAAAACTAATGGGTAAAGACATTGGATATTGGGCTAAGTGCTTAAAAGGGAAGAAGTCAGGAGGGTGTGGAATAGTCACCAGGCAGCTGAGATAGTCAGGTACGGGGGATAAGTGACATGCCATGCATTTTCTCTCTATAATACCCATTTAGTTGTATGGTGGCCTTGGGTCCTTTTCTAAGGAGAAAGGTGGGGTAAAAATACGCCTAAATAAATAAATAAATAAATAAATAAATAAATAAATAAATAAATAAATAAATAAATAAATAAACGGGGAAATGTCGACTTTGTACAATAGCAGATTTTTTTAAATTGGAGCAAAAAGCAAAGTGTGTTGTGCATAAACAGCCTCATAGCAGTCTCTAGGTGGCTTACAATTTAATTATGCAGGCAGCACATTAAATACTCCCCACCAAGCTGGTTGCTCAGTTTAACCAACCTGAGAAGAAAGGAAGGCAGAGTGAACCTTTAGCCAGCTACCAGGGGTCGAACCTGGGCCATGAACAGAGTTTTGGCTGCAATACTGCAGTTTAAAACACTGTACCACCAGCATGGGACATGTTGCAGGTAATGGTAAGTGATAAAGCAGTACAATTCTGGACACAAGCTGACATTACATCCAATTAGGTGAATGGCAAGCAAAACTGCCAATACATCCAATTACATCCAATACATGCCAATACATCCAATTACATCCAATACATGCCAATACATCCAATTAGGTGAAGGGTGTTGTACAAAATGATAGTAAGGCCACACCCGGAGTATTGTGTACAATTCTGGTCACCGCATCTCAAGAAAGACATAGTGGAACTGGAAAAGGTGCAGAAGAGAGTGACTAAAATGATGACTGGGCTGGGGCACCTCTCTTATGAGGAAAGGCTAAAACATTTGGGGCTCTTTAGTCTGGAAAAAAGGCACCTGAGGGGGGGATATGATTGAGACGCACAAAATAATGCAGGGCATGAGTAAAGTGGATAGAGGGATGCTCTTCTCCCTCTCACAAAATACCAGAACTCAGGGACATACACTCAAATTGAGGGTTGGGAGAGTGAGAACAGACAAAATAAAATATTGGCAGGGCCACTATGAGATACAGGAAGCTGCACTAGATGGACCTTTGGCCTGATCCAGCATGGCTCTTCTTAACTTCTTATGTTCTTATGTTCAAAATATATAGTTCCTACACACCCTCTTGGACACGTCTCTCCTTCCGACCTATAAGCTCCCTCTTCCTAACCAAAATTTGTGCCGTATTAGAAACTGAGCACTTGCTTGTGTGGACCTTTAGCTGTCAGGGACCTTTGTTGTGGTTCAGTCATTCAGTCGTGTCCAACTCTTCGTGATCCCATGGACCAGAGCTCGCCAGGCCTTCCTATCTTCCACTGCCTCCCGGAGTTTGGTCAAATCCATGTTGGTTGCATCGATGACCCCGTCCAACCATCTCATTCTCTGCCATCCTCTTTTTTTCTTTTGCCTTCCATCTTTCCCAACATCAGGGACTTTTCAAAGGACTCCTCTCTCCTCATGAGGTGGCCAAAAGACTGGAGGCTCAGCTTCAAAATCTGTCCTTTCAGTGAACATTCGGGGTTGATTTCTTTCAGGATGGATAGGTTTGATCTCCTTGCAGTCCAGGGGACTCTCAAGACTCTCGTCCAGCACCACAGCTCAAAAGCATCGATTCTGCGGCGATCAGCCTTCTTTATAGTGCAGCTCTCACTTCCATACATCACTACTGGACCTTAAGTGCCATTAAAGCTGAATCCTAGACAAAACAGGATACTTGGGTTAGAGGCAGATGACAGCCATGGGAAGAGCAAGGTAGACCTGTCCCTGATACCTGAGTTTCCCTGTCTTGAAGTTGACATTCAGAACAGTCCCCAGAATATACTTCCCACCCCAAAGGCAAGGGATACCTCTTATTATTGTAGCAGCATCAAATCCAAATCTTCTACACCTGCAATCACAGTTGAATGTAGAGACCTGTGCTAAAATATTACAGCTGTCTGATTTAATAAGATAATTGCCATCTTTCTTCATAAATATTGTGCTTTATTGCGTGTGCTGGCAAAGCAGAAGAGGAATGCATAATTTATATCAATTATATCTGATAGGTGCTCATGGAATCAGAGCTTCCAAAGATATACTAGCCGTCCTGCCCTAGATGGAACATTACAGCCTCATACAGAGGAGCTGTGAATATTTTCCATTCAGCTCTGTTCAGGTGCTGGTCAGAAAATGGTTTCAGACAGAGATCCCACCATATATGCTGTGCTTCTGAAGAAGTTAATCATGCAGGCATGTCCAAACTTTGGCCCTCCAGATGTTTTGGACCACAACTCCCAGAATTCCAAGCCTGTTTTTGAAATGGCAAAGGACTGTGGGAGTTGTGTTGCAAAACATCTGGAGGGCCAAAGTTTGGACATGCCTGAAACTTGATGGAATGGAAGATGGCTGGAGGGCTCAGTGGTTTGGATATCTGGCTGCGGAGCCAGACGTCATGAGTTCGATTCCCACCTTTTGGTGCCTCCTGGGAGAAAAACCAGCCTGGGTGGCCTTGGGCAAGCTGCACAGTCCCAGGTTGCTCCCCAGAAGAAGGAGATGGTCAACCATTTGGGCCGGTTGCCCAAACGGGCTATTTTAGTGAAGACAGTCCTTCATTTGCAGCAATTTCCAATTGGATGAGCTCTTCACATGAGTCTAGCTCAAAGATAATAAAGGATGATCAAGGATCATTCCAAAGCCTACCGTTGCACTGCTGGTGGCTAGCTGTCAAATACAGTCTCCAGCAGGTCTCCATTCCTAATCTTCTGTTTGTCTGGACCAGACCTCATGTACCTCATTATCATGTGCAATATCCTTCTCTCCGGGAGTGGAAGAGTGATGGTGTCCTTTGTGAGGAAGAAAGTGCTTTTAACTCTGCGGAGTTCGCGGCGGTCAGGAGAGAATATAAGAAATTGAACTGTTCAACCCTGTCTCTCCTTGCCTTAATGGCATCCTGGTAACCTTACTGGCAGGGGCAGAAGTTCAGCGTGAACAAGGAACGTTGGAAGATGTAGTTTAGCAAACTTTTTTTTCTCTGTCAATAACCCAGCTCATGGCTCCGTGCCAGCGAGACGTGGCAGGCGGCACACGTTTCAAATTCAGTTAATCTCAAAATAATTCAGAAATCAAAGTGCGTATTCAGCCACTAAGATGAACTGGATTGACTCGCGGTGGAAACAGGGAAAGAGGCAAAGAGAGAGAGAGAAAGGAATCCAATATTAGAATCAGTATAAAAACAGCACTGTTTCCCCCCCCCCCCCGGTTCATTTTAAATTGTTTCAGGGCTTCACGAGCATCTTGTGAATACAGAAAAGGATACTGAACAAACCCTTTATGATTGCATCATTTGCATTATTCAGGCAGCAATAAAAGTACATTTACGGGTGGGGGGAGGGAGGTGGAATGGGTTTATTTCCCCTGATTTTGTCCATCTCTTCCTCTTTCTCAGGATGTGTGCTTAGCGTCATTTATATAGCTTGTGGATCCAAAAAGATTGCTCGTAAACAAAGGGCCGTGATTGAAATCTCATTGAAAGCAAGCCCGATCTCTCCCTATTGTGTTTCCACTGCTTAACGCGCTTCTAAAGCCTTCATTCATTTATCTTCATTACAGTCTTTTGGAGGTTGTCATTATTATTCTCCCTCACTATAAGCCACCGGTTCACAGCCGCCGTCCTCTGCGTTACAGCTCCACTTTCTAAGGAGGTACCTGTAATGAAGACCATCGGCAAAGACAGAATATTCACACAGTTGGCTACTCTGGCAATGCGGCTCGTTTTTGTGCCTGGATTATTCAAATGGGAGGTCGGCAGTGGAGGCCAGAAATTCCAAACGGGGAATTCTGCATCAATGTGTGAAATTAGGAAAAACACAAAACCAGAGCTTGAAACGGATCTTTGCTTTAGGGTAACAAATTTACAAATGCAAGGAAAACATTGGCCAGTTGCATTGTGGGGAAAATGAGACATACCAGTCGAATGTAATCACAACGCACATCAGAAATAGAGACAGTATTCCTTACCAACCGTGTTAGCAGCTTGTGCCTCCAACCACTCTTGCTGGGCTGTATCAGCCTTATGCAGCATAGTCTATTCACTGTGTCTGTGAAGATTCTCAGTCATCCAGGTGAGTTTTATTTGGAAGTTGAGTCATGGCTATTGGACTTCTTTTTTCTTGATAGATAGAAATGTTTCACTGCTCATCCAAACAGCTTCATCAGTCTATCCAGTGGTGGTGAACCTTTGGCACTCCAGATGTTTTGGACCACAACTCACACTGTCCTTTGCCATTGGCAGTACAGGCTTAGAATTCTGGGAGTTGTGGTCCAAAACATCTGGAGTGCTGAAGGTTCACTACCACTCATTTGCAAAAGATGATGGAAGCTGTAATCCAACAGCATCTAAAGGCAACTGGGCTTTTTTTTTCAGACAGCAGGCTTTTTTTAAAAAAAAAAAAGACAGCCACCAGACTGTCTAAAAATAAAAATATAAATTCCTGTCTCCCTATCTTTTTCTGCTCCTGCCTCTTCTACTTCTGCCACCACAGCCATCTTGATGGTCCTAGACATCTTGACATCGAGACACTCCACTGGGCTGTCTAAAAAATAATCATAATAAAATTCCTGAATGAATTGATGAGCTGATTTTTCTGGTTGATTCAAGGAGTCGGGGAGAGAAAAATCAGATAGTTGTTACAAAATGAAACACTTCTTTTCCCTTTTGAAAATGAAACATTTCGTTACTCTGTGAAATGGCTTCCTTACCCACCAAATTTAGTGACTCTAGGACCCAGGGGAGCCATTTTATAGAGTAACGAATCCTTTTGTTATTGTTTCTTTTTTTTTGATGAATTTTTTTAACAAATAACAAAATGAAATGAAACATTAGTAGAAACAAAACAAAACTCTTTTTTTCCGTTTCATGCCCATCCTCAGTGGTGACCACAGTAGAAGTAAGGGACAACATCAGCCATTGTGGTCCAGTGACTCTGACAAGGGGTAATATGTGAAAGAGATGTGTGTGTACTTCCTTAGGCTTTTGACACCCCATGGAGACAGACTTCATTGATCCTTACATGAAGGAAGAAACAATCTTGTCATGACCAAGAAGACACAAGATGGCTTTCACCTTAAGGCAGAACTCTTGATTAAAATCAATGGGAACTGTGAGAGAGACTGTGGCTTAGGGGCAGAACGTCTGCCTTGTACACAAACAATTATCTCTCCTGCCCAAGTACCTGCAGGTTTTTTGTTTTTTTAAAAAAATCATGTAGGAAGTGATGAGATACGTTTTCTTTGCCCAGGACCCTGGACAGCCACAGTCGTCAGAAGACACAATATTGGAGGATCCAAACAAACAATCTAATTTGGTATTAAGCAGCGGGCAAGGTTTCGGAATGGGGCGGTGACTTCAGACAACCCTGGGCATCATTTTTTTTTTTTTCCCCAAGGCATGCAATAGACTGCCCTTCCTGAACCTGAGCTGCTGATGGTGCCGCTGAATGTCTGAGTCACGGGCGGGAAGACGCCATTAGAAGCCAACACCCGCATTATTCTTTTGAGCAAGGTTTCCCAGCTTGCAACCACTTTTTGTGATGGCAAATTATACAAGCCCATCTAAAGTCATCCTGTTCTATATGCTTTGGTGGCTTTCACCGCTTTGCCGTTCAAATCGAGCGGCATGATTTGTGACTGATTTCAGCCAAGTGGAAGAGCTCTGGGTTGTAAACATAGCCTGGGGGAACGGCAGGTGGCATTCATATATTTTTCTCCAAAGGCCTTCTTCTAAGCTGCAATGCTTCCTGAGATGGCCATCTCAGGCCTCTTTATCCCTGTGGTCTCCAACCATGAGTACTGAGATGACCTTGGACTAAAAGGAGCCTTTTATCCAAGGTCTGCTGGCCAGGATTTCTGGGAGCTGTAGTCCAAGAACATCTGGGGACCCAGGGTTGGTAGTTTCTGCTCTGTATAGAAGGCACCTCTTGGCAGAGGCTTCAGCCTTGTCCAGGTGATTGAAGTGGAGGTGTCTACAGGTAAGTGTGACATGGGGCTCCCAGAACGGTGCGTTGGGAATCCTTGGACTAATGTGGGATTTGGATCCCCAAACAACCTGACTGACACACTCCAAAGACGCAGGTAGCCCTCTATTGTCAATACTAAGTGATACAAGCTCTTTAGGCAGAAGTCTTACATGGAGATGCTAAGAACTAAGTCTGGGGCCATCTACAGTTCAAGCATGTGCTCTACTTTCTCCCATCAACTGATGACACAACTGTCCTTCTTCATAGAATTATTCCACCTCTGTCACAAATCCCAGACGATCTTAAGTGTTTCCCTTGTGCTAAATGTTTAATCCACCTGTATTAAATTAGGACCTCTTCTCATATACAAGACGAGCTGTTGGTTTTGAAACTCTCCCCTCTTCTTAAATGGTGAAGAACTAGGTCGCCTCTACAGGGAAAGAAGAGGACGTACAAGGCCAGGTGACTGGTGTATGTAAGCACTAATGGATATCGCTCATGTAACTTTCCATTGTTTATCTCCCCTGTGGGTGCTTCTTCCACCTCACCCTATGGTAATTGATGTGGCACAGTGATTAGGGGTGGCATGCTACATAACCGCTCCCATTATTATAACGAGAAGGGCATGAACAAACAACGCACAATCTGTCTTTAATTGCTATTTTCTTAATGACAAAGACTGTGGTCATTTATAACAGGCATTAATCCTCCAAGAGGGGAAGCAGGCACTGCAGCTGGGTGCACACGGAGGCCGCTGGAGAATCACTCCATAGGAGGTCTAAAGCTGTTGAGCTATGCGCTAAGGAGAAGTTCGCTCAACCGAGCGGTAAGGCAAAGTGAGCTCAACGTGGCAATGACGCTTCCCTTTTGTGACGTTGGGGTGAGGATCGCCGGCTGGAGTTTAGAGAGGCTGTCGAGAGCCTGAACATTAATTACACCCAAGCCAAGAAGCTTTCTTTGCTCTTCGGGAAATCAATGGTGGACGAGTGTGATTGCATTTTGTCGGCAAATGAAGCCACATTGAAAAATCACTCCTAAGTGCCTTTTCTCCTCAATAAGAGACACCAAGCTCAAGTGCCTCCCTGCCTTACTTCACAAGCGGGAACGGCTCCCCAGAAATCAATGGAGCCCAGAGTCCACATACGGGCATGGGGTTACACTGCTGCGTTATAGCAGTTGGAACTCATGCTAATTTGCTGGGTTCCATTGCAGTTTGGTAGAGTGCTGAGTTATTCATTGGTGTGGGAATGGACATGCAGACTTACGACCCTGTTACTTTTTCCTTAGCAGGAAGAGGATTCCTTCTGGAATCCACCCTGTTCAAGTCTCTCTCTCTCTCTCTCTCTCTCTCTCTCTCTCTCTCATCAGCTCCTTCCTTCCTTCCTTCCTTCCTTCCTTCCTTCCTTCCTTCCTTCCTTCCTTCCTTCCATCTATCTATCTATCTATCTATCTATCTATCTATCTATCTATCTATCTATCTATCTAATATTCATACATTTATATACCACTGACTTTGTGTGGGACTCACCACATTTTACAAAGATAAAATAAATAATACCAATCCTTTTTTAACTTAGTTGCAATGCAAAGAGGAAACAGCAGGTGAGTGTGTGCATTTTTTAAAATCAGACTGCAATCTGTTGTTGTAGGCCATTAATGAAAATTGTTTGGGGTGAGTGAGTCTTGGATGGATAATCAAGACCCATTTGCCTTGCAAAAGCTCTGCTTTGTAAAGAGCTGAAACTTGCTCTGCGGAGCTTGTTGATGGGGATCGACATACCTGCTTCCATATTGGGATTGCACCTGGGAGGTAGAGGTATGGGATTGTCATGATGAACACCATGAATACCTCTACCTCCAACTGCACCACAATATCAACCAGGGAATTGTGTACCTCTGGCTCTTTCCTCTGCTCCAGACTGAAAATTATAGACAGGTTCAGTGTGTTGCTGTCACCTGGAATTGCTTGCTATCGAGCCTTTTAGCTGCCTAGTTGGATCCATTTATTTTTAATGTAAAAGACATATAGGCAATTTAGAGCCAACAGTAATGGAAATGTATTATAAATGTCAGAGGTTTTGAGTTAGAGCTCCCTTATAAAACTTTATGTACACACTTTATCCATGCACAGTTCTAGCTTCTGCTGTAACAAAATGGGCTGGTTAACACTATTTCTTACAGTCTTTACTCTCCTGATTAACCACCTCCCACCTTGACCTCCCAGCCATTCTTGATTTCATCAAAGGTTGGCGTCAGTCATGCAAACATTTTAACAACCAGACCTGAACCGAAGAGGAGTGCTTTCAAAGGGAGAGGGGGCATCTAATCTGTCAAAATGGCTCCAGGTTCTGCTATTTAATTGGGGGAGGAAACTTGGGGACAATTTTAAATGGTAATAGAGAGGAACTGGTAAATCACGTTCCCAGAAGCTATGAACACTGTGTGATAGTCAACATAGGTTCCACACACACCCCCGCCCCCGTTCTTTGCATTCCTAACTGGTTTCAACAGAAGCATATTTTAAGACCCCTTTCGTTGCTTTTCTTCTGAACGATGGCAGTACTGGCAAACTGCCAAGCAGGGAGTGCCAACGAAGCCAATTCCGAGGGAGAGCAGAGCCCTCACTCAGAATGAGCTCAGTTTGGTCATCAGCTAGATCCTCAAATGGGCAGGCCTGGCTATGGTGTCAAGTTAGGAATGTAGGTATTTTATTTTATTTTTTTCAACAGTTTCTGTCTTGCTACTCTTAGTGCCAGAGGCACAACAAATACTGTATAAAACATGGAATAAATAAAAAAACAAAAACACTAAAACTGCTTACAAGTAACAATAAGGGAGAGATACCATAAAACGGTCATATAGAACCCAGAGTGGACAGAGAAAAAGGAATAAATGATCAGCTAGGACCTATGTGGAATACCTCCCTGTGAAGCCAAGGTGTTTACTAACTCCTGAATATTAACAGAGGGACAGACAAACCTCCTCTGGAGGTCACCTGGGTGTATGGTACTCTTCTGCATAAAATTATGCAGGGCACGAATAAAGTGGATGGAGGGATGCTCTTCTCCCTCTCACAAAATACCAGAACCAAGGGACATCCACTCAAATTGAGGGTTGGGAGAATGAGAACAGACAAAAATATTTTTTTTTTTTATCCAGCGTGTTGTTAGTCTGTGGCACTCCCCGCCACAGGAGGTGGTGATGGCATCTGGCCTGGATGCCTTCAAAAGGGGATTGGACAGATTCCTGGAGGAAAAGTCCATCACAGGTGACAAACCAGGATGGAGATGTGTAATCCCCAGGCTTAAAACTGGGGTACTTCAAGGGCCAGATGCAGGGGAGTGGTATCAGGAGACAGATATCTAGCCTTGAGCGCTCCCAGAGGCATTTGGTGCCTCCACTGTGAGATAACAGGAAACTGGACTAGATGGGCCTTTGGCCTGATCCAGTGTGGCTCTTCTTATGTTCTTATGTTCTTAACCTCATTCCACAGGGCAGGAGCCACTGTGAATAAAGCCCTACTTCTCATTGTGAACTTATGGGACTTCCTCAGCCCAGATGGAGTCAAATTCGCTCTCACCCACCACCCGTCTGACTGGTGACATCATTTGGAAGTCAATACGGCACCTGGACCAAAGAAAGACAGCAGGTCAACGAAGCTGCACTAAGGACAGGGTTCTAATTGTGCCCTCAAGAGAGCGCACATTTTGCCTACTACAAAAGGGATTTTAAAAGAGAAAACCCTTCAAAGTGCAGCATGATTAGAGAGAGAGAGAGAGAGAGAGAGAGAGAGAGAGAGAGAGAGCTGACTCATGACCTCAGGACCACGTAGATTGATTAAGACATTGTGCAGTCCGTTCTTCAGTGTTTTCATTGAAGTGCATTTCTGGTCCAGGTGTCAATAATGAGATGAGCATCTCATCCCAACTCCTATCAAGAGACGTACAGTAATTGTGGCAGGGCGCTTTTAGGATACAAAGGAGAAAGAACTCATAGTATAATTAGCAAGCTCTATTTTTTTAAAAAACCCAACAACTATTATAATACATTTAAGAACAAGAACAACAGTGATAATTATAATTATCATAATCATAGATGATGTGCCATCAAGCCAATTTTGATGTGTGCCAACCCTTTTAAGGATTCTCCAGGTAGAGAATACTAAGATTTGGTTTACCTTTCCCTACCTCTAGGGAGGTTCATGGAAAATTGCCCATTTTCTAGTTGGGGTTGGCTATGGAGTATCCATATTTTCACGGGGGGAGGGGAGGTACTTTTGTGGGGGAGGGGGATTCAATGAACTTCCTGGTTCTTTTTGCCCACCCTCACAGGCTGCCCCTCGCCCTCTTCCCACTGTCTCTGCCTTTCATCTGAGGCAACCAGGCTGTTGCTTAGACAGCCACTGGGCTGTCTCAACAACAGAAAAGTTCCTGAATGAACCAGAAAATTGATTTGTGGTTTGTTTGGAGGGAAAAATCATATTACTTGTGGTTCATGGTTGGTGGACTTTGCCAAACTATGGACTGAGAGGACCTTCCATTTTGCTGGTTTGCCCCCATCTCAAAACCCATTGCCCGTTGCAGAATACTCCTGCCTAAGTCGGAACACAGCCATGTACCACATCCTCTGGTGCTTCTTGCAAATATAATTTTGCAAGGCCTGGGTACTCGAAAGCAAAATGGGCTTGTTGCTTGGCAGTAGCCACTTCATAGCTTCTCCTATTCGGCTGTGTGGAGGAAAAGAAGCATCGTGCTGAGATGCCTACAGGGGATCAACACAGCACAGATGCCGTTCTCTGGATATCCTGCAGTGAGAACTCACAAACCGTGCATCGTTGACCTGCTGATTGGCATAACCAGTATTCTATTGCCATTTTAATTTTGTATACAGGACATCTGAGAAGTACCCAGGGTAGTGAAGTGAATGGAATGAATCTGAAGGCACTCCATAAATATCTCACTTACCTTGAAAGCCCTATTAGGGTGTCTCTAAGTAGGTTCTGACTTCACGGCACACACACACACACACACACACACACACACACACACACACACACACACACCACCACCACCACCACCATCATCATCATCATCATCACCACCACCACCACCACCACCACCACCTCCAAAAGCAACAGCAGCAATAATTCCACGATGCACCTATCATCATACAAAAGGGTGCTTAGGGCAGTGTGAAGACCTGATTTCCATTGGGTTTCAGTTAAAATATTGGCAGAATTGTCACAAAGCTCTTCATATTTAGGCTGAGAATATCCTTTTGAAAATAAATAAATAATTCAGTGAATGTAGGAGCCAATGAAAGAAAGGTTGATCAACCCAGACTCATTTACATAAGGATAAAACGAGTGTGAAATGGTTGCTTTGTAAGCTTTATTTGTTATTTTAAATAACTGCAAGGCAGACCAGGAGAAGAGAGCGAAGATGGCTCCTAGCAACTGTTGTCACAGAGATGAGGAGTGACGAAAAGAAAGAGTTAATAAGAAGATTTAGGGGGAAAAATCCTCATAATTCCTGGAAGCTTCCAGAAGTAGAAATCAGAATTTATTTAGCAGAAATGCCGGGGGCTCAGAGCGGGCTGCTGGAATGACCTCTCGGCCCTCCGGTTGCTGCCTCTGCTTGACAGATGAATTCCAGTTCTTAGATCCAGCCAGTGCAAACCTATTGAATGAATGGTATTTGCTAACATGCAAGAAGAACACGGCATGAGCCCCATGGCTGTCCAAACACGCAGAAGTGTTAAACACTAGACATTGCGTCTGTGAAGATTCTCAGTCATCCAAGTGAGTTTATCTGGACGTTGAGTCATGGCAAATGGACTTCTTTTCTTGAGAGATTGCAGTGTTTCGCTGCTCATCCACGCAGCTGAGCAGTGAAACGTTTCGATCTCTCAAGAAAAGAAGTCCAGTTGCCATGAGTCAACTTCTAGAATCCATACGTTGCATAGTCCTTGAATCCATCTGGTGGCCAGTTCTGGTAAATACACCCTGGAAATATATATAAAAGTGTATTTCTGGGCTGACTGTGTGTTCTTTAGTCTTTTCAGGCAGTGGGTAAATGGATCAGTGGGCATTGATCCTGTGGTTAGGGCATCCTACTGGATCACTTCCCGAGACCCCATGTTTTGAACAGATTTCTATGGGATGAATAATTCAACTTCTCCTCCTCACTCTGAAAACTGCCCTAGTTCTTAATTTAATTGTGTGTATCTCTTGCTAGAAACTGGTAGACATGAAACTGGGCTCTTGGGCCCTTTCCAGATAACATGGCCACGCTTGATCCCCAATATTTGTAAGGCTGCAATGACACACTTCAAATGGAGGAGCTTTCAGAACTAGATCACCTTCCCCGGTGTTCTGTTAAAAGTCCAGATTTATGAAAGCAGGCATGAAAAGACTCTTTTCCTGAAATCTTCCATAACAGATGTCTCTGGCGGATGTGCAACCCGTAGCCAGCTGCCAGAGTTCAGGTTGTTTTTCTCCGTAATTCTCCACTGCTGAGTTTCCTGATGGTCTCAGTCAATGAAACTTTCTGATTTTCCCTCTAATTTCTCAGCCTAAATGGCTCTTTAACCCTCGGATCGATGCTGTGTGGAAGCCTGTGTCTTCCATTAGAATTAGGGGGCTGTTGTTGTTTTTTCCTTTTATTGTTTGCTTTCGCGAGTTTCTTTGGCAATGGAAAGCTGCCTGTTGAGGTGGTTTTGCTGTTATTTAAACTGAAGTGCTCGCTTTTAATGGCAAGTTGATTTTGGATCAGCCTAGTCATCTGTTGCAACACAGGACCAAAGCAGACTATGTAGAATGTTTCTTTCTTTCTTTCTTTCTTTCTTTGCAGAGATGATCTCCACATGACATGAAAGACACCTGTTTGTCTCTCTGCATCTATGTCTCCTCATTTGCTTTTTTTGATATGTTCATACAATCTGCTTTGCTTTATGATTTGTTATTGAAAGGTAATACAAATGGAACTGCCTCTTCCTTCCTTCCTTCCTTCCTTCCTTCCTTCCCTTCCTTCCTTCCTTCTGTCTTATCAGACCATTGCACACTTTAAAATTATGAGCAACTGTGAAATATAGACAACACTAAAAACAAATTAAAATGATCAGATATTTAAACTGTTTTTGACCAGAGGCATGCAACTTCAATAGCATTGCCTCGGTCATTTGATAGATCTTCTTTCATAGAAGATGGGGCACAAAGTGTATGAACACAACTGCTGCACTGATGGAATTTCCCCACAGTCACAGAGAATTGGTCCTGTATCCAAGTAGCCCCATTTTGCTTGACTATTCTTGGCTTTGGGTCTTCCAACTTGGCTTTGAACCCTATGAAGTGACTTCCAGCTGTTCCGGCTGGAAACATCAGAAGAAGACAATCCTTTATACACGACCCCTAAACTCCGGGGCAAATGGCTCCCAGGTCCAGAGCTTAAAAATGTTTCCCCACCAGCTCCGGAGTTTACAGGAAATTAAGTGTGACCACGCCCACTTTAGTGCATCCCAGCGCACCTTTCAAGTACCTGCTCTCTGGAGGTGAAAATTCTTTGATGCGGTGTAACGATAGTGAGTGCGGGGCTCTCCTCGCTTCTGTTTGTTGTTTTTTGGCTCCCGACCCTTTAAGAGCTACTTAAGAGACTGGAATGTTGCCGCGGCAAGAGCGAGAGGCAGAACGGAGGTGAGCCACGTCTCTTTTCTTCCTGTTTTTTCTCCCTCCCCTCACGCAGCCAGCAGCCGGGAGTGCGGAGGGGGTGGGAACGCAGGAACAGCGACAAACCCCTAAGATCTCTGGTCCGAATTTAAGTGGCCAGCGGAACTTAGGGGTCGTGTGAAAAGGCCCATGTTTGCTCTCTTAAGTACTGTCAGGCTGGAAAGGAATTATAGCAACCCTAATAAGACAAAAGACACTCTTCAGCGTTCATCCATTCAGTGAGGTGTGTTGATTTTGCTCTCTGTAGGTTTAGCCTAGCCTCATCTGGTTTAATTTAGAGTTTGACATCTGTGCAGAAGACTTTCCTATTGTCTAAAGCAAGCTATCATCACAAACAGCAGCTGTAAAGCAAGCTACTGTTGCATAACAGCAGCTGTAAAGTAAAGTACTATCACAACACAGCGGTTTTGGGGACATTGTGGCATTCTCTCTTATCCACAGTTTTCATTATCCACAGGAAAGCTTGGAACCAATTCCCAGCGGATACTGGGTTCCTACTGTATAATGGAAATAATGATTGGGAACATGATCATAATAAAAATGATGATGATGATTTTCATCAAGTCGATTGACCTGATAGACCCTTTCTAGGATTTTTAGCAGTTGAGATTTTGGTTCCCCTTACCGTTTCTTATAATGTCATCCCTTTGGTGCAAACTCATTTCCCATGCTTTGTAAAGCACTGTGTGGCACTGTGCATATTAAAAAGATAGCAATGCATTCCAGAGTTTAACTATGCACGGTGTGAAGGAGCCGACACAATATCACAGCCTATTAACTACCAATGGGCCTAAGAAAGCAGCAGCCATCTGCATCTGCATTAAGCAAACATGGAGACATTTCAGTGCTTGGGTTGGTGCTGTTCTTTTCCACCTAGTCCACAAAATATGGCTGGCTTTCTTCGAACTAGCATAAAAGCAGAAGCACGTGGGTCGGGTGAGAGAGCATAATGCATGGCAAGAGTCGAGCGACTTTTATGCCAGTGTGTTCTTGGGGAATCAATTTGAATTCATAAGCAGACACCTCACCTCATTACCGCCACGTAGGGCTGCCGAATTGGAGGGAGAGAAAAACACATTAAAAACCATGTAAACAAAAGCTGGCAGTAATTTAACACGAGCAATAATGCATCTGCTATTACCCAGCTCCCACCGGGGAAGTGTCTATCATTAACTCTCAGCTGGGTGCAGTTATATGTAATTTAGGGGGGCAAAGATGCAATGCAATGCAGGAGCAACAGTTGTTGAGTGTGTGTGTGTGTGTGTGTGTGTGTGTGTGTGTGTGTGTGTGTGTGTGTGTGTGTGTGTGTGTGTGTGTGTGTGTGTGTGTGTGTGTGTGTGTGTGTGTGTGTGTGGCGTTCCTGACCCTGAAAAACCATTTGCCCCATGCTCTCTCTCTTCCCCTCTCATTGTTTGTTCCGTGTTTAGGAGAAATCCCATATAGGGTGATCGAAATATACGTGGGCTACATTGCTAAATTGATACAAGGCAGGTAGACCAAGGTGGGTTGGTTTGCCTCTGCAGACAGAGAGGTGACCTGGTGAGAATAATGATAGAAAATTGGTGTCAATCACGATTTGGGTAGTTTATTGCTCGAAAAGGATGAAGGGCTCTTTTACAGGCCGGAAGCGCGAGAGGCCTCCATCTTGACATTCAGTTTGTCAATATATTCATGCGTTGGACTTTGAGCATCCTTGTGCATTCTTGAGAGGAGTGGGTTACTCACCAACACAGGGAGTACATCTGCAGTACAATGACTCAGGGTGCCATCAGAGAGCTGCCAGGGGTGGGGGTGGGGGCATCAGAAAGGGTTGCTTGAACAGAAGTGATCTCCATTCAGGCAACCCTCCCACCTGTTGGGAAATCATTCTAGCCCACCCACCCCCAAAAGTAGAAACCCTGTGGATGAACCAAAAAGGTCCAGCTTGGGGTCACGGATGAGGGCTGGGCTATGGTGCATTTCCCTGTGTGTCAGACTGTTCTTCAAGTGGTCCAAATTGCAATCTACAGTAGGACCCCCGTATCCACTGATCCATTATCCACCGATTCAGTTATCCACGGTTGGCAGAGGAAAAAAATAAATACATAATTCAGCAGACGCAAAGAAAGCTACTGTCACAAACAGCAGCTGTAAAGCAAAGTCCTGTTGTAAAACAGAAGCCACAAAGCAAGCTACTCTCACAAACAGCAGCTGTAAAGCAAACTCCTGTTATAAAACAGCAGCCTTAAAGCAACTACTGTCACAAAACAGTCATTTTTTTGGGGGGGTTGTTGGTGTTCTCTCTTATCCACTGTTTTCATTATCCACAGGAAGGCCTGGAACCAATCTCTAGTGGATACTGGGGTCCTACTGTATTTCCCCATGGGAATCACATCCTCGCTTATAGCGGCTTGATTCCACTTTACCTCTCATGGGTCCGTCCTAGAGGATGCTGGGATTTGTAGTTTGGCAAGAGACCCCCAGTGCTGTGATGCCACTAGGGACATAATGTGCATTAAAAAAGGTCTCTTTGTTGGACTGTTGGCCTCTCATGGGTGTTTCAGTTTCAGATCCTACAGACGCTGGCTGCTATTGCAGTCTTGAGGTGGTATTGATGTTGGTCACCACTTGACTCTGGTTCTCTTATATAAGATATCCATGGTTTGATGGCCTTTGGCCTCCAGATGTCTGAGCTATATACCCCCCCAATTTGGGGGCCCCAGGAAAGTTCCCCCAGGCACCTAGAAAATCAAAAGTTTATGAGGGATTCTTTTGAACCGCAACTCCCAGAATTCCAAGCCTGTGTTGAATATCCTTTCACAATCCTCTGTTTCAGCCATCTTGTGTATCAACTTTTTTTTAAAGAAAATACAATATACAGTATCCCACACTTTCAATTCCCCGTCCTCTACTGTCCCTTTTTACTGGAATGTTGCTGTGCTTCTTTCACCCACAAACCACTCTGCTTTGCCATTTTGGGATCCATTTTATGGTTGAAAAAAATTCTGCCCACTCTGTATAAATCAGCCAAACTGCCCACTGCCATTTCTGGAAGTTTGATTTCTTTCCACTGTCTCTGCCTCCTTCACCTGCCGATTCTGCTCATCTGACCTCCTTGCTTTCCAGACTTAAGCTTTCTAATTTATGGTCTTTCTTCCTCTCCTCTGCAATTAGCCTCTGACTATTTCTTGCTCAGCCCCCCAAAAAGCACTTAACTCTAATCTTGTTTACCATTTGTGGGAAGTTAATTCATAAACCTTGCATTCCATTAGCATAAATAGCCATTCACGGGAAGGCATGTTTACATTTCTACCCTGATTCTTCATGCTCCATCCCCGGACAGCCAGAAAAATAATTGAAACCCTTAGCTTTAAAGTGATGAGGTATTGCACAAAAGCTATCGCACAGAAGAAAAGAGAGATTTGTAGGGATGGGATGTTTGGATTTTTTCACTTCATGTCCCACAATTCTCCATTCCTGGAGTTCTGCCTGACTTACACATGCCTTACTGCAGTGGTGGTGAACCTTTGGGACTCCAGATGTTTTGGACCACATCTCCCACAGTCTTTTGTCATTGGCAATACAGGCTTGGAATTCTGGGAGTTGCAGTCCAAAACATTTGGAATGCCGGAGGTTCATGTTCATTTCGAGAGCACCCAGTTTGACAAACCTCAAAGCTTTCCAGTCTAAGCTGCTTTTCCCAGATAAAACCTACGTAGCTGTCTACAAGCTATGTGACAGTCAGGTAGAGCTCCCACCATTGGGAATTATGGGGTTTGTAGTCCAACAAATCAAAAAAAAATCCCATCCCAAATATTGTGTGCAGCCAAGAGAGGAATGGGGGGGGGTGTCTCCCCTGGAATTCAGCCATAGCTAGGTTTGTGGCTTTAGTATGAATTCACAATCTGTCTCAAACACACCCAATATCTCACTTTGGACCCTCTCCTTCTGCAACAAGAAAGCCATCTAAACACTTTTTTCCAATCTACCCCAATCCAGAATTTGCAACGATCCCTCTTACTTTGGTATTATTCTCTCCATCTCATCCTGGAATAACAAAGGGTGAAAAAAAATAAAACCCTACCCACAGATTAGCATTAGATTCTGGTCCCAATTAAGTTCCAGTGACTGTTTACTCAGGCAAGATTTGCTACTTGCGAATTGCTTCCAAGGTGCACACGGGGCAGGGAAATGTTCCAAGCCTTAAGATTTTATTTTATTCCATTTCATGGCAGATCCTCTGCTCAGCAGTCGGCATTTCGGTTTAATGGCTCTCCCATCTCCCTCCCTCCTTCCTCGCCTTAATCTTTTGAGGTCACCAGGGTAGGGTTGTCTCCGTGGCACACCTCATTAGGCATTCACCACAAGGGTGTTGGGAACATACTGCTTTTAAATAATTGAACATCCTCTCCAGCAGCTGTGCTGCTCAGGGTGAATTCGTTCAAGTTCCCAGAACTTTTTTTTCCGGCCAGGCAACCTAATGACTGTAGGCTCAGGTTTCCATGGGGTAGGAAATTTCACTTCCATGTTAACACATCCCCTTGCCTCTTCCATATGTATCTGCCCTTATAGCTAGCTGGTCACAGAAGGCCAAACAAGAACGATCCTTATCCCCCAAGTATCCCTGTGGTTCCCGAAGTTGTTTTGACTCATGCCTTCTCCGACTGGCTGCATATTGCCTCAAGAAAGACCTAGTGGAACTGGAAAAGGTGCAGAGGAGAGCGACTAAAATGATGACTGGGCTGGGGGAACCTCCCTTATGAGGAAAGGCTAAAACATTTGGGGCTCTTTAGTCTGAAAAAAGGGTGCCCGAGGGGGGATATGATTGAGACGTACAAAATAATGCAGGGCATGAATCAAGTGGAGAGAGGGACGCTCTTCTCCCTCTCACAAAATACCAGAACTAGGGGACATCCACTCAAAGTGAGGGCTGGGAGAGTAAGAACAGACAAAAGAAAATATTTTTTTCACCCAGTGCGTTGTTAGTCTGTGGAACTCCCTACCACAGGATGTGGTGATGACATCTGGTCTAGATGCCTTCAAAAAGGGATTGGACAGGAAAAGTCCATCACATGTTACTAACCATGATGGAGATGTGTCATCTCCAGGCTTAAGACCAGGGTAATTCAAGGGCCAGATGCAGGAGAATGGTATCAGGAGACAGATATCTAGTCTCGTGTGCTCCCAGACACATCTGGTGGGGCCACTGTAAGATACAGGAAGCTGGACTTTGGCCTGATCCAGCATGGCTCCTCTTATGTTCTTATGTTCTTATGTAATACTGTACTTTGGATGAATAGAGGAGAAAGGAGGTGAGGAGCCTGGAATTTGCAGTAATTCCGTGGGGCCCCTAGGCTGGGTTTGGTAGTGCTCCACGGTGCCCAGGCACACCATTTGGGAACCACTGGAGTATTCCCCTTTCATTGAGTCTGAGGAGCTGACCTCCTACCCCAACCCCACATTACCCCTGGAGATTTAATTGCCTGAGTTCAGTCAGAAGAAACCACACACAAACAAAAAAGTTCCCTAAAAATTTTTAAATTAAAAATCCGGCACTGCTGATTTTAGCCTAGTAAATGTTACAGCTGAAAGGTGCTTAGGTATATTAATTTTGTCTCTGCTAAGTTTCACAGTGTCATTAGCACCTTTTATCTCCTTTTGAGAAGTACTTCTAGCTCGTTAATATGAATGTCATTATAGCGTCATGGTGCCGCTTCCAGAGATCAGGAGGCATTAACCCTTCAGCTGTTAAGAAGTCGAAGTGAAAAAGCTACAAGGCAGTGGAAGAGGAGGAAAAATTCCCCAGACATTAAAGAGTGGCTCAAAACCCTTTTTGGAATAATGTTATGTGACATTCTAGAAGAAAAGCAAACATTTGATAACAGCAAAATTCCAGATGCATTCTGGGAAAAAGCAGTGATGACAAACCCTCCCTGACTGGCCCTGCAGGCAGTCCGTGGTTGTAGCTCTTTTTTTACCACTTGTGGGCCTTTTTACACGACCCCTAAGGTCCGCTGGCCACTTAAATTCGGACCAGAGATCTTAGGGGTCCCTAGCTCTTCCTCTGTCCCCACCCCCCTC
Source organism: Phrynocephalus forsythii (assembly GCA_029282475.1). Taxonomy (NCBI): domain Eukaryota; kingdom Metazoa; phylum Chordata; class Lepidosauria; order Squamata; family Agamidae; genus Phrynocephalus; species Phrynocephalus forsythii. The sequence continues at coordinate 4,001,261 of JAPFRF010000015.1, forward strand.
TGCACTTCCTGGTTGCTGGCTGCGTGAGGGAGGGAGAAAAAAGAAAGAAAAGAATGTCGGTTTACCTCCGTTTTTCCCCCCGCAGCATTCAGATCTCTTAAAGGGGCGGGGCGCAAAAAAAGAACAAACAGAACCCAGGAGAGCCCCGCACTCACTATCCTTACACCGGATCAAATATTTGTCACATCCAAAAAGCAGGTACCTGAAAGCTGTGCTGGGACTAGCTAAAGTGGGCGGGGTCGCACTTAATTTCCTCTTAACTCCGGAGCTGGTGGATAAACATTTTTAATCTCTGGAGCTGGGAGCCATTTGCCCCGGAGTTTAGGGGTCGTGTATAAACGCCCTGTGATAGAAAAGCAACTGCTTTTAGACTTGCTGGGGAGACAGAAATGCAACTGTTTTATGACTTTTGTACAAAGCTGCCTTTTCTACTTGAGTTTTTTGGGGGGCAGTTTCATCCAACTACTTCCGTTCCAGTCACACCAAATATGGATGTTTAGCCTGAATGTATTTCATCAGAACTAAGCAGAAGGGATAAGAATTATGGAACAGAAAGAATTACGGAAGAGAATAGAGCAATGGTGGTGAACCTTTGGCGCTCCAGATGTTTTGGACCACAACTCCCACAGTCCTTTGTCACTGGCAATCTCGGCTCGGAATTCTGGGAGTTGTGGTCCAAAAACATCTGGAATGCCAAAATCCAAACAGCATTGGCTTAATTTAGGAATGACTGGATGCCACTGTTCTTTTCTATAATTCCATCAGGTGTTGAGCGTCCCTTACACTGCAGCATTGTAGTGTAAGTAGAATGGCATAAACAGCAGGGGCTGCTAATTCATGACTCGCCATTCGCATCCCTTGCCATATACCAACTCAAGGGAACTGGCACAGGACAAGGACTACAAATGGCAACTTTTTAATAAGCAGCAATTAGCCCTTGCAATTGATGCTGTTGCACTTAACCCTAACTAACCACGTGTCTATGGGCCTTTTTACATGACCCCTAAGATCCGCTGGCCACTTAAATTCGGACCAGAGATCTTAGGGGTTCGTGGCTCTTCCTCTGTCCCCACCCCCCTCCGCACTTCCTGGTTGCTGGCTGGGTGAGGGAGGGAGAAAAAGAGAAAGAAAAGCATGCCGCTCACCTCGTTCTGCCTCTCGTCTCTGTAAGGCTATCAAGTCCAACCCCCTCGTCTCTGTAAAAGTAGCTCTTAAAGGGGCGGGAGCCAAAAAGCAGCAAACAGAAATGAGGAGAGCCCCGCACTCACTATCCTTGCACCAAATCAAAGATTTTTCACCTCCAAAGAGAAGGTACAAGAAAAGTGCGCTGGGTTGCGCTAAAGTGGGCGGGGTCGCACTTAATTGTCTGCAAACTCCGGAGCTGGTGGGGATTTCAAGATATGTAAAAGTTGATAAAACATATGTTATGTATATTTAACATAATGTGTAAAGAGAATTGTAAAATGGAGGCAGTTAGATTCTGCAGTGTCACGATGTTAATTCTGCAAATCTGTTAAGTGATGAAGTGCTGGAACTGCATCATGATTTGTAATGGTTAGATCAGATTGCATCAGATTGTTAATTAGTGATTGCATCAGATCTTATGAGTGCTGAATAGTATAAAAAGCACTAGCTTGCACTGGGGTCTGTTATGCAGAACCCCACACTCTGTTTGTCTGTTGTAAATATTGCTTGGTTGTTATGCTGTATATATTTTTTGATGTATATATGAATATATGAGTTTTACTCTACCCATTGTCATTGTTTCTTCATAGCCTAACTCTGCAATACTTTATAAAATAATTTTATCTTGCTGCACTGCTCTGTGTCAAGCACAAGTAAATATTATATTTGTTGCTTAATTGCTGATAGGGGAAACATTTTTAAGCTCCGGAGCTGGGAGCCATTTGCCCCGGAGCTTAGGGGTCGTGTATAAACGCCCTATAATTAACAAAATAATCTTGGTTGGCCTTAAGCATGGATTGGTGCTCCCAACCAACTGGGCTACAGCTGAGCGAAGCTGGAAAGCCCAAAGTTAAATTCAACACTATTTTCTTTTTTTCTTTACATGAATTCAAATGCATTTAAATCAAATGGCCTGGGAAAACAAGCAACAGCCTCCCTCTTTTCCAACTGGGGATGGGGTGGAGCATCTACCAGTTATCTCAGGCAACCATTCCCATGGTGGGCTGGTTTGCCTTAGGGATTATTGTGTGTCTGTTTTAAAAAGTGGTTCTTTGATGCCGGCTTCGGTAAACCCTACCGAGTTCCATAAATCTCACTCAGGCTGGGATTACCATGAGAATGCAAGAGGCAGTACATTAAACAGCACTCTCTTTGATCCAGGTTTCCAAACGGATAGTCTGTAGGTGGAGATTTACGACCACATGCAACGTTAATAGATGGAGTATAAAGATGTTGTGCTGGTTAAACGGAAAGAACAGGCATTACACCCGGCACGTTAAGATATGCAAAATGTTAAATCCGCCGGGAGGAAAGTGCCCGCTGCCCATATTTGACAACAACAAGCCTTTATTTCCTTAGCGGTCCTTTTTGATCCGTACCCAGCAGGGGGACTGTGTACAGAAATGGTATTAGTCTCACCTGAAAATTCTTCTTAAGGCATTTAACGTTCCCTAAAGACAGATTTGGATATGTCAAGGAGAACTGGATAGAGCATAAAAATAGGGTGGCCTTCAGGCATTAACGCCCCTATCTGCTTTTGAGGACGATTACATGGAAGTCGCTCAACACACAATCACTGGCATTCTCCTTTCCAATATAGGCCTAATACTGAATGATGCTTCAGAGGCAATATTTGAGGGCTGATGGATGTGGGATTAAGCACTCCTGAATACAGGAAATAGATTATGATTGTGATGGTTGTCCGTTTAGAGGAAGATAGTAATAAAAAACCTAGTTGTTTCATGAATATTTTTTCCTACTCTAATTCTAAAGTCTAAAGTCTAAAGAGATGGGCATGGATTGGCTGTTTGGCATTCATAATGGTTCATTCTTTGGATGCACATGTGTTCTGCTGTTACCTGTCTTCCGTTTCTTATCTTCTCCATTGGATACCCACTCAGAGAAAGATGCTGGGCAGGGAATCCCAGGCTGCTGCCTCTAAGAGGGCATCCACTGGAAGAATCAGGGGAGGAAAGCTGGGGTGCCTGCAGAAGCCCCATCTGTCCTAAGAATGAACCATTACGAACCACCAAACCAGCAGTTCACAGCCATCTCAAATGTTCATTTTAAACTAGGAAAGCCAGGATGGATCACATTTGCCTCGCACATCTGCAAAAATTATTTATTTACTTATTTAAAATATTTCCATGCTGCCTTTCCTCCAAAGGGTCCACAGCAGCTTACAGTAGTATTAAAAGAAAGTTTAAAGCCAAATAGTAATTGATTACAGTTATTAAAAATATTAAACAAATATCATATTAAAAACGGTAGACTAATCTCAGTCAACATACTGAAAAGTACTAAACAATTTCACGAGTTAAGCTTCCAATATTAAATTAAAACTCATGATATGAACAATATTTTTAAAAAGCAAAACACAAAATAAAATTCTCCCTTAAAAACAAATCCTGTTGTTCTACCAGTCACTGATCTATCCATCCTGCGGGGTTGTTTTTTTTATGCCTACAAATTTGATAGGATCCACACATTCCCTAAACCGAACTTAGAAAGTGGCTCAGCAGAATGCAAAATTTTAAAAAGAGGAGGCACCAGAAACGTTGATGAATGGGGCATCCATTTATCTCCTTTGATTTCTCACTGGTTTTGGGTGTATAAACATTATGATTTTCTATGCAATCTTGTTTGGTTTCAGTGGAATGGTAGACTTTGATGTTCCTTTTTCTCAAGGATAAACCAGCTGCAGTTCTGTAGGGAATATACAGAAGTAGAAAAGCTGGGGTGTGGAACAGCAAAGGGTGACGAATCGAAAAATGAATGGGGGTTTCAGACAAATATGGCTGATTCGTCAAAATTCATTGATTCGTATTCATCATAAATGGAGCCCCCTGACGAATACAAATTGATGAATTTTAGCAATTTTCTATTTGTCAATTTGTCAGGGCTATAAAATGGCCCTTAAGCACTTTGAGACACCTTGGATGGCAGTATCCCCGACTCTGCTCTACCACCTCTCCATGTTAGGTGGAGACTGGCATTTTGATATCTGAGTTATGTATCCCCAAATAAACCCCCCCTCCAAAAAAAAGTTCTCCCCAGGCATCTAGAGACTTGAAACTTGCTGGTATGCTTTCCCTGACTTTCCTCTAAAATCCCTCCAAGTCTGGTGAAGATTGGGTTTCCCAAAACCAGTTGCTAAAGTGGATTTTCTATGGGTGTGTGTGTCAGTATGTGAGTGTATACCTCAGATGTCTGAAACCCAGTCTTCACTAGACATAGGGCCTTTTCACATGACCCCTAAGATCCGCTGGCCACTTAAATTCGGACCAGAGATCTTAGGGGTTCATTGCTCTTCCTGAATCCCCACCACTCCACACCTGTCTGCTGAGGGGAGGGAGGAAGAAAGTGTGGGGGGGAAATGCAGACTCACCTCTGAGAAGCTGCCGGAGCTCCGCCGTGCTGATTCCTTCTCTTTGTTTCCTTTTTTTTCCTCCCGCCCCTTCTCTTAAAGGGGCGGGAGGCAAAAAAAACCCCCAGAAGCCAGGAGAGCCCCGCACTGACCAGATTAAATCTGGACCTGGCGATTTTCACCCTCCTCGAGCAGGTACAAGAAAAGTGCGCTGGGTCATGCTTAGGTGGGCAGGATCGCACTTAATTGTCTGCAAACTCTGGAGCTGGTGGGGAAACATTTTTAAGCTCCGGAGCTTGCAGCCATTTGCAGCGGAGCTTAGGGGTCGTGTATAAACGCCCATAGAGGGATTGCAGAGGTAAGCTGAGGAAAAACCCCTCTTTTGGTTTTCTAGGTTCCTGGGGGAACTTTCCTGGGCCCCTCAATTTGGGGGGTATAAAGCTCAGACATCTGGAGTCCAAATGTCATCAAACTTGGATATCTTGTATAAGAGAGTGAGGAGCTGATTTCCTGATTTTTTGGTGCCTTTATGTGCCCTGGGGGCCATTTTATATGGTTTTTAAAGTGAAAAATGAATCGACAAATTGATCCATCAATGAGTCAGAAAATATTCATAAATTCATGATTTGTGATTTGTCAACTTTGACGAATCACGAATCAAAAGAAATCACCATTTTTCGGATTCATCCCCATCTCCAGGGTGGAAGCAGGGAGCTCCTTCCTGCAAAACTGTCCAGGAGAAGCAGAATTACAATTTTCCCACTAAATCTCTACGTGTCACCTCCGAGGTCAGGCAAGAATTGTTTACCCATAAAATGTGAAATGTTTAACAAATAATAACAATAATGCAATTTGGTTTGTGTTCCGTTTTTGGGGTGGGAGTGGGGGGAAGAAGTGGAGGGAATCGAGGCAGCCCAGCCGATATATTAGCCTTAGGTTATTTCTTCCCCTTGAAACATTCAACATGGATTTCAGCAAATGCTAAGAATGATGAATGAGGTGTAAATAAAGGCCCCTTTTAAAAGCGCCAGCTGTCAGTGGATTAAGTGGAAGAGCTGTGAACTTAAGAGTGGACAATATGAAGTCTCTGGAGAATTCCCTTCACTGTAGCAACTGCCAGAGTCCATTGATTGCTGGGGAAGAAACAACCGCACAGCCAACATGTCACTGTTAATTGTAATGCATAAACCCTGAAGACAGAGAAACAAACCTTTGCAGGTTTGAAAGGAGAAAATTAACTCTGCCGTCCCCGGCACACAGTGTTCGGAGAGTGGAGCTGTTGAGGAGCTCAGTGGTTTAGGTATCTGACTGAGGAGCCAGGGGTTGGGAGTTTGATTCCCTCCTGTGCCTCCTGTGAGCACAGCCAGCCTAGGTGGCCTTGGGCAAGCTGCACAGTCCCAGGGCGCCCTAGAGCAGTGGTTCTCAACCTGGGGGTCGGGACCCCTTTGTGGGTCAAACTACCATTTTACAGGGGTCGCCAGGAGCCTGGAGAAGGGGAGGGAAGAATTGGGGGAGCCTGGAGAAGGGGAGGGAAGAATTGGGGGAAAGAGTGAGTTACAGCTTGATAGGTGGGAGGGGATGTCAGTCAATGGCACCGGAGGCTGTGATTGGCTGAAGGTGCCTTTAGAAGGAAGTTCTCTGTGGCACCTGGGGCAGCAGCCTGCCAAATGGGGCTTGTGGCCTCTTCCAAGCAGGGCAAGGAGTCACCACAACACGAGGCACTGTATTAAATGTTTGTGGCACTGCCCTAGAGGCTGGGAGTGGTTGGGTCCATTTCTGAGAAGTCTATTCCTTAAAAAACATATTGTAAAGGAATTGCATAAATCAGAATTGAGCTGATGGCAATTGATTGATTGATTGATTGATTGATTGATTGATTGATTGATTGATTGATTGATTGATTGATTGATTGATTAGTCTGGCAGTTTCACTTTCTCTCACATTCATTTCTTCTAAGAATGGCCTTTCCATCCCATTGAAGAAGTGAGTTTTTTTTTAAAAAAAAATATGCTCCTGTGAAAGAAGCCAGTTACATTATCTGCACTGACGTGGTATAAATATTCCCATGATGTAGGTCATCACGTAGGACCTTTTTTGGGGGGGGGGACAAAGAGGAAAGCCTTAATTCGGCATCACAAATGTGGCCAATTTGACCAGAGATTTAAATCCAAACGTATATGTGGAACACCATCCTCTCTTTCTAGGTGGATGGGTGAATTCATTATTTCCTACATACTAGATTTCCCTCGCAAGGCTCAAGTCCTTTTTTCACCTTTTTCCCTTTTCCCTTTTAAATGAATGTGAGTGTTTAGGCTGAGTCTTTTAAAAATAACGAACAGAATGAAACCCTCACCCGTCTCTTCTTGTAGAGTCTTCAACAGGCTGTTAGAATACAAAATCTCAAGTTTTCTAATTCGATAGAACTCTACTTTTATGAAGGATATTCGCTTAGGGCCATTTTCTCCTACCCCCGACGGCACCAACCGACCAATCGTATTTGGAATAAAGAGTTCATCATAACATTTCTCCATTCATTTGCTGATGAGAAGTTGCCCTCCTGGAAGTTCCCAGAAACCATTTGAACCAGTTTCCCTTTCTCATCCCCATGTTGACCTTTCACAGTTAATTAGTGCCCTTCTGCTTTTAAGGCAGCTTCCTAGGCAGCACCTCATTATTTCAGGAAATCCATTACAAATGCTCGGTGAAATCTATGCCATCTCAGTGAGTTTCTTTCATGCAATGGCTCATTTCATCTGCTTCTGCTGGAACATGGCTGAAACCAAGGCAAGGGCTTTTGTGATGAGAAGACCTCTCTGGGAGGAGCACAGCCCCCAATGATACAGACATCACAATAGCTTTCTCTCTCCCAACAGTGAAGGGAACATGATTGTTATTCATGGCCCTGGCTTCCATTGCATCAATGCCTCTGGGTTTGAGTTAGACATTTGTGAGCTAGATGGACCAATTCAGGGAGTGACTCGGCAGGTGTTTGCCTCAGTGTTTTTCCTCTTATTCTTTCAACATTTATTCCAGTAGTGGCCAAACTTCAGCCTCTAGATGTTTTGGACCACAACTCCCAGAATTCCAAGCCTGTATTGCCAATGACAAAGGATTGTGGGAGTTGTGGTCCAAAATTTCTGAGGGCCAAATTTTGGCCACCACTGATCAATTGCACACAGTCCTAGTTCTTCTTATGTCCTTGAGATGTTAGGAGTAGGTTCAGCATCCATAGCTTTCTTCCTCTTTTCTTTGAATGTATTGGACTGTATACTGTCCCTCATTATTGTAAGCTGCCTGGGGTCCTTTCCCAAGGAGAAAGGTGAGGTAAAAAATTCAAAATAGATAGATAGGGTGCTTCGATAACATACCTTATGAAGAAAGGATTTGTCCTTGTGGGAAAGAAGTAATTGAGACCCTGGCACACACTTAGAATGTAGACTTTATAAGACCGAACGCCTCTATTATCTCCAACCAATTATGAGCAAATATACCCATTTGTCCCCCAAAGGCTTTTTGATGTTTCTGCTGTCAGGAGAAAATCAAACAATAACACAGTCGGTGGCTTAGTTTTTATTCACAGCTACGAGAATTCGAACACGTAAAATTCCATAAGATAGCCATACGAATGGGAGTTACCCTGTCTGATATATTTTAATGACTATTTATCTTATGTTTTGTATACTATATTGTCTATTTTCAAATATTCGGGTCTATGACTGTATAATTAAATTTGATTTGATTTGATTTGATTTGATTTGATAGATAGATAGATAGATAGATAGATAGATAGATAGATAGATAGATAGATAGATAGATAGATAGATAGATAGATATTCTTCCTTTAACTGAAGAAGAGTAACAAATTAGAACAAGTTCAAAGAAGGGCAACAAGGATAATCAGAGGCCTGAAAACCAAGCCCCCTGTTTATCTTTGTTGGCCCTCTTTCTCCCTATGAGGAGAGCACTGGGCATGTTCAGCCTTGAGAAAAGATGAGGAGAGAGGGTCACATTTTACAAATACCCAAAAGATAGTCCTACAGAGGAGGGACTGGATCTGTTCTCCCTCATACCCAAATGCAGGGCTCCCAACAATGGGCTTATGTTACAGGAAACCAGATTTCAGCTTTCAACCCATAATTCTCCTGTCAGGGAGTTCTACCTGACAGACAGGACTCCTATACAGGTGCCCTTTACCTCTTTACCCTGCCTCAAAGCAAAAGGTCAGAGGAAATAGAAGGTCACTTCCTCTCCAGATATGCCACGTCGGCCAGGAGCGTGTGCGCATCACTGCAGCCCCTCTGAAACACACCTTTCAAAGAAAGCTTCCCATACAGACTTCTGTATGTGGCTCACCTGGGACAGGGCCATAGCAAGAAGGCTCTGAGGCCTAGCTCCAACTAGGAAAAAAAACATCCTTACCAATAGAGCAGTACGACAACAGGACAAATGATACCTTGGCTGGTGGCGAGTGCTCCAACACTGAAGACATGGAAGAACAGGGGTTTGGACTCAATGCCCTTATAGCCCTCTTCCAACTTCCTTTATTCTAGGCACAAAAATGGTAAGACTTTTGTAATTAGGATGATGAATGGCTGAAGCAGGACTCTGTTCTTTCTCATAGGCTTAGGGTTCTTTTTTTAAAACACACACACACATTTCTTTGTATAAAGAAATAAGAGAATTTTTAGTATGTTCCTATAAAAATGAAACAAAATTCTCAGTGTTTCATTGATATGCCTATGGCAAATTGAGGCCATAATTCAAAGGCTTTGATTATTGGAGAGCTTTCACCCATGTTGAGACAGGTAGATTCATAAATCAGTGGCTTAATTATGATTTTTAACAGGATCACTTTACCCATCATTAACTACAGTTAAAAGAACTGAACTCCAGGTCCATTATAGACAGAACAATCCAGTGGGATTTCCTAATAAGTAATTATGCACAGGGCTTTGGCTTCTCTCTGCAGATGTTCTGTGACACTGAGGATCATAAAACTCTTCTTATCTTTTGGTTTGGATGGTGATTTATCTATCTTTCTATCTATCCATCCATCCAAAAACCTACTGGACATGACACAGGAATACAAAAGGACTTCAGCTTAAGGAAGATGGACACATATATTAAAACCACAAACAGCCATGTGACTGTTTCATGAGGAACAGGTTTTATTTAACATGAGTGCTTGTGGCCATAGCCCAGTTGGGTAGAGGTGTGAAGCTCAAAAACTGTCCGATACCATAATCCAAATCAGTGTGCCTTTAAACTCATGTGCTCCCTCTCTGGGACTAAGTAGGACATGTTTAGAGAATGAAACAATGCTGGTTAGTTTTAAGCGTCCCTAGACTCTTGCTTTTGTTGCAACAGATGAACATGGCTATCTCCTCAGAGAGTTTTGCAGAATGGTGTCTCACTATGTTTAGATCCTACCACAATTTGAGGGTTGCCGTGCTAGCATTCCTAGGGGCACATGAATAAGAGAGTCGGGAAAGCATCTGCTCTTCTCCAGTACATGTATAAAATAAGAATTAGAGAAAGTAACTCTGTATTTTTTTAAACTACAAAACCCATAATTCTCCTGCCAGGGAGTTCTACCCGACAGACAGGACTCCTATACAGGTGCCCTTTACCCCTTTACCCCTGCCTCAAAGCAAAAGGTCAGAGGAAATAGAAGGTCACTTCCTCTCCAGATATGCCACGTCGACCAGGAGCATGTGCACATCACTGCAGCCCCTCCAAAACACACCTTTCAAAGAAAGCTTCCCATGCAGACCTTCTGTATGTGGCTCATCTGGGACAGGGCCATAGCAAGAAGGCTCTGAGGCCTAGGTCCAGCTAGTTGCCTGTTCAGAAAGAAAGCTCCAACCTACAACTGGGGCAGGAACAGGAAGTTAGCTGGAGTTAGGCCTCGCTAAGCCTCAAATCCCTTTGCAATGAAACCTTTCTTCCAGGTGAGCCGACATTTAGGTGTCCATCAGGTAGAACTCGGAGAATGGAGAATTATGAGATTTGCAGTCCGCAAAATCGAAAAATCCCATTCTTCCTTCTCATTTCTTATCTAGACCTTACATTTGACATTTCATTATTGTGCCCAAAGACGGAACAATAACAGCAAATACCCTTTATAAAATATCCCTCACTCTTCTGCGCTGCCTGTTGTATATCCTCCATAATATGAAATGGGTCCGACAGGAAAATAAAAGACTCTCTGTATATTGTCTCCCCTCCATTGCTTCTTTCCTAAAAAAACAAATGAGGCAATTAGGCCAGAGTGCCTCGGTCTTCTATAATGCAGTCATCTCCTTTGTGTGAGCATAAACTATGATTATCACTTTAATATAATGGATTGAAGAAATGGGTTCCTTAGTGCTGAGAAGGTATTTAAAATCAGCTATGTCTGTGAACCAAATATCATAATTCCAACAATATGCTATTCATGAGCCTCCTGAATCAGGGATAATTGTTATGAATGCTGGTACGTTGTTCACCTCCATAGACCTGCCACGGTAAATGAAAAAAATGCTAAATAAGTAAAAATAATAACTCTGTTGCGAGGCATGATACAGACAGACCAGTAATTGCAAGGTCAGATTGGCCTAGGAAAATCGATTCTGAACTGGTTATCCTATAATGAAAGCACAGATCTCTGATACTCATTTATATATAATGCTTCTCATAAAAACTTGCGATTGATTGCCACTACCGATGTGTCTGGGGAAAGCGAAATGATTAACATGCAACATAATGGCAGATTAATGACAAATTGAGAATCCATACCAGAATAAGTTGTAGGCAGGAGTTATAACTACTCATTTCTTCCTTACTGCGGTGGTAAGGTAAATTAATTAAAAGACAATAGTTCTTACTTAAACCCTCTCTCCCTCTCTCCTGTCTTTCTCTTGTTTAGCAATAAGTTAGTTAACAGGCTACTTGGTGTCTACCTATGCTGGTTGGAAGATAATTTCATTCCTGACTGCTGTTTTCTTCTCTTCTTCTGCTTCCTGCTTGCTTCTGGACAGACCTCTTAGACTGGTGGTGCTCAAACCTGAGTTCCCAGATGGTGTTGGACTAAAACTCACCACTGACTTCACTGCCAAGGATTTGTCCAAGTCTGAGAACATCGGAGGAACCAAGATTAGGAACCACTGACGTTAGATATCATCTTTGTTTAAATCTCAAGAGATGACCCTGAATTTCTTTCCAGTGAAGACGTTGCACAGAATAATTTAATTCCTGATTGGAATCAGATGTATCTAAATCTCAGTGGTGGTTTCCTGGAAGCACCTGTTGAGGAAATATGAATGTCTGTATAGAATGCCTTCTATATGTATACAGTTTGATTTACAGCCTCTCCATATACAGTGGCACCTCTACTTACAAGCGGCTCTACTTATGAGCAATTCGACTTAAGAGAGGAAAGCCGTTGCCGTTTTAACTGCCGCCTTACACATTTTAGATGCGGTCTGCTCTACTTACAATTTTGTTTATTTATTTTATTTTAATTTTGATATTTTAGATATGGCTGCTCTACTTACGAGTTGTATGACTTATGAGCATGCATTCGGAACGGATTAAACTCGTAAGTAGAGGTACCACTGTATAGATTTTAATTTTGTGATAATTAAGAGTGCCATCAGCTCAACAGATTTCAGCTTCTGCCTTGTAGGGAAAGCCTTTTTAGCACTCCAAAGTAATGCCTTTTATTGCATTTTTTTAAATCTCTGTGCAAGGAGGCTAGACAATTTAAAAATAGAGAATAATGCTACAGTGGACCCTCGTATAACAAGCAGTTTGTATAAAATCAAGTCTGTAAAACATAAAAAATTCTGGAAGGGGAAATTTGCTTAACAGAATTGCCTAAGGGACAAATCCGTACAACATAAAAATGGTCACGATTAGGAGTTACTCTGTTTTCAATTTCCCTATGGGAAATTTGTATAAAGGAAAATTTGCTTAACAGAATTTCATTTGGAACAAATTAATTCCTTTATACAAGGTACTACTGTATTTCTAATCTTTCTGAACTTAAAGTTTGCAGAGAGAGGTTTCACATCCCAGACACATGTTCTGTGATCCCACATATTTTCCTTCCCATGTCTCTGTGCTAGTTCGGAAGCACCTTTCTCCTTAAAAAACACACAGCGCAATGTTCATTATGCTCAGAAGCTAGAGAGTTGAGATTTCTTGGTCGCCTAGCAACTAGGACAGTCTCTGTGTGTTGAAAAGAGAGCAGTGACCCTGTTCTTCCTACTTAGAACTGTTGTGAGAAAGCTTGATGGGAAGGGAGATTTTAAAAAGAGATAGAGGAAAGAAAAGGGGGAAAAACAGGCAGAATCACCACTGCCAGGTGTCTTGTTTGAGCAGATCTCAATTTTGGCTCTCACATCTTCTAGAGCATGCTGCTTAGCTGCCTCATTTTGACAGCGGCTTTTGATTAAAGGAAGTAAAGAGAAGAACCATGAACACAGCATATATCTTAAATGTTATGGGCTGTAGATTGTCCCTCATTATTGTAAGCCCCCTTGGCTCCTCGCCACCTCAAATATCGAATGTCAGAGTATGAACCGGCTTGGGTGTTAAGGTCATCAGCAGAGGTCTTTCTCTCCATCTCACTACCATCACGGATATGTCTTGGGGGAACACATGAAAGGGCATTCTCGGCAGCTGCACCCAGACTCTGGAACTCCCTCCCACCAGACATGAGGACCGCCCCATCTCTGATGTCTCTCTGATGACCTTTCTCTTCAGACAAGCTTTCCCTGAATGATGGACTACCCGTTATGTGACCTTTATATGAATCTACTATACATGATCACGTAGACATTGTGTTTATATATTTTGTGGCTCTATTGACGCTATGCTTTCAATTGTTATTTTCCCTCACTCATAACTTTTCCTGGAATGTTTCACTCTCTTTTTAACTGCTTCATTCTCTTGTAGCTTTAATGTAATGATGTCTTTTGAATATGTCTTAAGTGTATTGGACTGTATATTGTTCCCTCATTACTGTAAGCCACCTTGGGTCTTAAAAACATCTAGGTTCAAAATTTCAGTGGTGTTGGGCAAATTTGATAAATACACATAACCCCAGTGTGAAGATGGATGCTCTGTTTACTCATATGTTGTATAGATATTAATATGATAACCTTTCATTAAAAAAGGCAGCAAACTTAATTCAACATCAAGATGGCTGAACAGAGGTCACTACTCAGAGCCGTAATCCTACATATCTGTATCAACTCATTTGTCTTCTCCTGCAATTCAGTTTTATAAAGTTCTTGAGTGCTTTCCATCCTGAACATGAAAAAGGTATAAATTGGAGATGGGAATGATGAAAGCCATGAAGAACCTATTTGTATTTCATTGGTTGTCAGGGCCAAAAATTCATGTCACTGTTGACAAACCACCAATTGGGATGGACTGCGATTTTGGTGGTTCATCCACATCTCATGTGGACTTTACCACATTGTTCTCAAAAACAGACAGACATAGAATGGTCACCTGTCCTTATTTGTATATTTGATTGACATTTGGGAAACAGGATCTTGATTGCGTCCTGTGGTTCATACACCACAAGCACCTTGAACAATGAGGGTGGGCTGCCTTCTAGATCTGTGAAGTAGGATAAAATATGGTGGCAGAATTTTCTAAGTCAATGATTCGCAACCTTGGATCCCCGGATGTTCTTGGACCGCATTTCCCAGAAGCCTTTTCCATCAGCTGTGTTGGCCATGGTTTCTGGGAGTTGCAGTGATAATTAAGCCATCTTTTCTAGTGAGTCACGGTGCTAAACTTTTTGTTTTGCTTTGTTTTATAGGAGAAACCAAGGCCATTTCCAATGGGCAGAGGGCAGAAAGTCAGCATTAATTTTTAAGTGCCCCATTTGTTTTTTTTTTATCTTTCTAACAAGTTAGATCCTGCCCTTTGGTGCCCCTTCAAAACTTGAATCAGCTTAACAACCATTTTGTATCTCAGGACAACATGAAGTGTTCTGCTTATATAAATAATACATATGTTGGACCATGGAATGGTCATTGAGGTGGGTTTTAGTAATAAAGCAAGGGAGATTGCACTCATCAATCAAGGGCAATTCAAAATACCAGGAGTCTCAAATAGGTTTTGTAAGTGTTTATTAGCAGTATTTACTAAGTGAAGGGACAATATTTTGGCCAGTGTATCTCTTAACAAGAAAAATAACATGCATGCAGATTATGAAGCCATTTTATGTTGAAAACAGGCAGACGGACACTTATTCAGGGGGATATTTCCCAGGAAGGCCATGAAGATTGGAAAAGCTGAGCTTCAGCTAAGCTTACTGTTCTGAAAGAAAGCTTCCAGCTAGCAATGGCACCGGAACAGGAAACTTGGGCAGAGCTAGGCCTACTTAGGTCTCAAAACCTTCTGGGTTAGCCTGCCCCCCCCCCGGTGAGCAACATTTAGATGTCTATAAGGCTTCGTCTGTTAGGTGAGACTCGCAGAATGGAGAAGGAGGGCATCTGTAGTCCAAGAAATCTAAATATCCAATTTGTCTGAGAAACCTTCATTCTCATAGAATCATAGAGTTATAAAATCATAGGGTCGAAAAGACCTCAAGGGCCATCCAGTCCAACCCTGTGCCATGCAGGAACCCCCATCACAGTATTTCTGACAGATGGCCATCCAACCTCTGCTTAAAAACCTCCAAAGAAGGAGACCCCACCACCCTCTGTGGAAGCATATTCCATTGCCTAACAGCTCTAACTGTCATGAAGTTCTTCCTAATGTTTAAATTGAATCTCCTTTCCTGTGGTTTGAGACCATTGCTCCACGTCCTAGTCTCTGAAGCCATGGAAAACAAACCAGTCCCTTCCTCAAATATTTAAACATAGCTATTATATCCCCTCTCAGTCTTCTTTTTGTAAGGCTAAACATTCCCAGCTCTCTAAGCCACTCCTCATAAGACATTTCTTCCAGACCCTCAATCATCTTGGTCACCCTCGTCTGGACCCAAGCTGCCACCCTAGAATGCTTAGAATGCTTCTCATTTAAAAAAATGGAATAGACAGTACTGTTACCAAGGCACTTGAAATCCCTATTGGGATTCAAAGGAAAATGCATGCCACATGGATCTCTCTCTCTCTCTCTCTCTCTCTCTCTCTCTCTCTCTCTCTCTCTCTCTCTCTCTCTCTCTCTCTCTCTCCGTGTGTGTGTGTGTGTGTGTGTGTGTGTGTGTGTGTGTGTGTGTCATTACAGTCGTGACCGAGTCTTTGTGACCCCATGTCCATGGAGTTTTTCCTGACAAGAATGCTGGAGTGGCTTGCCAGTTCCTACTCCAGGCGCCTACAGCACCTGGTATTCCCTGGTGGTCGCCCATCCAAGTACTAACCAGGGCCGACCCTGCTTTGCTTCCAAAATCAGGCGAGAACAGATGAGCTTAGGGCATCTAGGCAGCTCATATGGATCTTTGGTGACCCACAAATTCTTAGAAGCTGGTTTAACGTTCTGAACCAAACAGGCTGAGTGGGCATAATCAGCAGGGCTGGCATTTACATCGGAGAAAAGTCTCATCCCAAACCATGTCATTGAGAACTTGGTTGACATTACAGGAGGACAACTTTCCTTTAGTTACCTATGTGCTTGGGTGGTGGTGGCAAACACGGCTAGTTTATCTGTGCCCCCCATACAACCTTCTTTTGTACATATGCTGGGGGCATGCATTGCTTGCACATTAAGTACTAGATTGACTGAATTTCTCCACACTCAAAGAAAATTTGTCCCATATCCAAGTACCCCCATTTGATTTTACTGTTCTTTGAAAGTGACTTCCACCGGCGAGAGTCATCTGAAGACAAGGATGGGTGATACCTTTACTCTCCTATGTGCTGTCAAGCTGGATGTGAATTATAGTAGCCTCAATAAGGCTTTCCAAGGAAGTGAGATACAGTAGGATCCCTGCATCTGTCAGATCATTATACAATTTCACTTATCTGCAGTCCGATAATATACACAATATTAAAAGAAAAACTAGAAATTCATGTTTTCATTATGCATTTACCAGAACTCAGCACTAGAGGGTGAAATATTTTCACCATGTATTACCAGAGCTGGCCAACAGAGGGAGCCAGACACCGTGCATTGTATTCTTCAACAGCAAAAACACTCTGACACCCTCTAGTGCTGAGTTCTGGATTTTTCTCTTTCTTTTACCATGCTTTGTATAGCATTTGCTATTATCTGTGGTTTTCGGCATCCACAGGGGATGGTTTGGAACCAATCCCCTCTGGACAGAGGGATTTTCTTTAATTATGAAGTGTTTTCACCTTTTGCAAGCCTAGTGAGTTTCCATATACAGCGCAGTAGTTTTCCTCTTTAACCGCATTGTGGTTAGTAGATGTTTGGAAAACCTCATGATAACCCTCTCTAGTTCACCTTGTGCTACATGATGGAAGAGCGAAACGAGATAAATGTGATATATAAGCATCAGTCTAGGAGCGTTGCTTTCACCTGGTGCTGTTTCAAAGGGCAGTTGATAAAACAATTGATCAAAGATTCTTGGATCAATTAAGAAGCCACCGTGATGTCTGATCAAAGACATCTGTCTCTTTTAATAATATTGTTTTCCTTCCGATTCCAAAAAGAATCCTTCCCAGTCAAGCAAAGGCTATGTGACATTCTCTTGAAACTTTTACAATCCAAGCGATGAAAAGCTGCCTTTTGTGCCGCAGTATTCCCCTCGCGGTAATGTAAACCATTAAACAAATGGCACTCAGTAATATCCTCTCCCTGAGTGGAAATTCTCCCATTTAGGTAAAATTTCCAACCTGCTGTTGGCAGTTATGAGCTGGAATGGCAAAGTAGAAATGAAAAAAAAAAAAAAAAAAAAAAAAGCATTATGAGTTTGACTGAAATTAGGAGTCAGCTGGAGGCATTATCCAGTCCCCTGAAGGCGGGCATTAGCAAAAGTCACCATTGTGTTGTGTTGCCTTCTGACAGAAATGAGAGACATCATCCTCAGTTTCTGAATGCACGTTAAAGGTGCTTTATTTACCCAAAATGAAAGGAACAAAGCTGATATGGTTAATGCCAGAAAAGAACAGGGGGAAATCAGTGCAATTTGCCCACTAGGTAGCTCCACGTTTTGAAGAAATAATATCAATTTGTACATTTATTCAAAAAGTCTATATATCCGTCTTTTTTCTATTTTTTTAAAGGATAGATATCCTGACTTGGGTTCTCTCTAACAGGGAAGAACTGGCAAACAGGGAAATATGGGTGGAAATAGTAATGGATTCTTGAGATTAGGTCTAAATTCAGGAATTATATAGTGGTAGACAGAAAGAAGACCCAAAAGCTTTTAAGACCTGTTTGTTCCCAATGCTTAGAAGGCCCCCAACTGCTCACCTGTCCCATGTAAATGATGGCAAGGTTTGAGAACCTCAAACGGAGATTATTTGGAGGGGCCAGCAAGTAATATATGGCACCTTTCCTCCATTACAAAGACCTTGTTAACAGTGTAAAAGATCTACTCATTATGGGGGCCAATAAATGCTAGAATGACAAAGATCTGTTCCGAAGCAAGGCCTGAATTAATGAAAAATAAAATCTAGAGCTCATTGGCGGTTTGCTAAATGTTTCATATTCTTATAATAGGATGTTTATCCTGACCCACGGTGGAAGTAATTTCCTGTTGTAGACTTTATGCAGAGTATCTATTAAATTAGCTTTCAAAGTATTTGCAGAGCAATAACTCAAGATTGACTGGTGGGGATCTCATAATCCGGGAACGTGACCTAGCACAATATCAGCCTGGTTTTTTTGTGTGTTTTTTTTTTTTTGCGAGGTGGGATTAATTCTCACTTTTCCCCCTCCATGACAATGCATTCACTGCACAGCAAATAATGCCTTACAAACACATTCTGCGCTTCTTTAATCTTAGACAAATATTCAGGTGACCAGCTCAATGAATGTCCTTTACGAACGCCCTAGGTCATCATCAAAAATATGCAAGGAAAATGCTGATGAATTAATCAGGGACGCTCCCCCACAGACATACAGGCGCCACCCTTTCCCTTCTATTCTTCCCTGCTGAGCGTGAAGCATTCAAAAGCATTCTCTCACAGCTATGCTTACAAATACATTGGACTCATGCTGAAGGCAGAGGCACCAAGTGTTACTTCTGGTTCAAAAATTAGATTAGCCTTCCATTAGCTAAGTCTCATCGCCCAGCCTCCTCCTCTACCTAGACAAGGGTGCTCCTGGATTGACTACTGCAATGCTGCCCACATGGAACTTCCCTTTAGCCTGACCCAGCAGGTGCAGAATGCAGGGGCCAGACTGGTGGTTGGTCAGGGAATCAAACTACTCTGTTATCGTGTCCCCTGAAATCTTATCAGGACACGTGCTGTTCCCCCTCTAGGTTCATATCTATCATGTCCTGGACTTTTGTGTTTTTAAACATTTGGAGATACCATAGATAAATCTTGTCTAGCTGACTAGTTGATGATGATGATGATGATGATGATGATGATGATGATGATGATGATGATGATGATGATGATGATGATGATGATGATGGGTCAATTCTCACCCACTTATGGTGACCCTTCTTGAGGTTCTCCAGGTACAGGATACTCAGACGTGCTTTACCCTTCCTTTCCTCTAGGGGCGCTCTGGGACTGTTCAGCTTGCCCAAGGCCAACCTCTGGCCTTCTAGCCAGATATCTAACTAAGGGAGCTATCAAGCCAGCTAGCCACAATGACCTAAATCCAACAGAGTAAGGCCATGGTATCAGTTGCTGCATGGCAATGCTTTGATGAGCCTACCTACTTTGACTGATTTGGTGCTCAAGGTTTCATTAAAGTCACCTAAGCCATTGGCAGCTCTCGGGGGCCACAGTCAATGAAGTTTCCCCACCATTTGCTATGCTTTGTGACTGATGAGACACAGGCACGGAGAAAAACCTACATCTGGACAGGCTCAAGTCTGGAGACATTGGGTCGCAAATGTTTGCAGCAGCTTTCAGGACCATGGACAGTTACACATGCCAGAGAAGATCATTTTCTTCAGACAGGCTTTTCCTTAGTGACTTGGTAGTCTGAGAGAGGTTTTTAATGGAGCGTGTTAAACAAGGATTCCATACTGTAGGGATGTCACAAATGCAGTTGCATCATACTGGGAAATCATGTGCTTATGTTTCCCAATCTGTCAGCGGGTTGGAGATCAATGTTGCAAACTGGATATTATATAAAAAAACTCTTTTGGAATGGACTTATTCTGAAATGTACCAAGTCTGAACTGATCTTTCCCCAATGGAAAAACCATAGAACCTATAAGTTGGATGGTATTTACAAGGCCATCAAATCCAACCCCTTGCTCAATTTAGGAATTAAAAACATAGGATATCTGCCACATTATTATTGAAATTTATTTTGTATGACTCCAGGGCTGTAGCACTCACTACCTCTCAAGGTCATCAGTTCTGGGGTTGTACTGCTCTAACACTTAGGACATTTTTTCCTGATATTCATCTGGAATTTGGCTTCCTCTAACTCAGGCATGTCCAAATTCGACCCGCCAGATATTTTGGACCACAGCTCCCACAGTCCTTTGTCATTGGCAATCTAAGCTTAGAATTCTGGGAGATGTGGTCCAAAACATCAGGAGGGCCAAAGTATGGATATGCCTGCTCTAATTTGAGTTCATTATTGCGTGTCCTGCACTCTGGTTTAGATCGAGAAGCAGAGAATATAAATTATTCTCAGTGTTGATGTTAGCAGACTTGTTAGGCTCATACCTGGGAGGCGAGACCGCTAAATACCTTCTTGAAAAGCCAGAATTCAGGCGGAAAACACTGTCGCAGCATGAGGTTAAATCACATCAAAGAAGCGGAGTCTTGAAAGAAGGTCAATAATTGACAGGACGGGGCAGACACGATGAATGGGAAGCAGCTCAGACCCCTCGCATCAGGTAGAAAACAATTGATGGCCACAGATTGGGCCAAGAGGGAAGAGAAGGGACATGAAAATGATCCACGGCCGGCTCCTCCAAAGAGAAACATGAGAACAAAGAAAAGAAAAGAAAAGAAAAGAAACAAGAGTAACGGAAGACTCTTTCTCATTGGCAAATCCCAAAGGGCTGGATCACAGCCGAGCCGAAACAAAGGGTACAAGATTGCTGCAAGGCATGACATCAAAAGGGCAGAAAGTGTACAGGAGGCAGGGGACCTGTAAGGGCTAAAAGAAAAACCTTTCGCCCCATTTCACATATGGAAAGCAGGATCCGCTGGCAGCAAAACCATCTGCAAAGTTCATTTTTTCTCTCCCTGAGCCTATTTGGATAATTCCCTACGCTTGGCTCTTTAAAGAGATTATGGAGAGGGGAGATTGTTTTCGATGCACATATATTTATGAATATGTATCTACGAAGGGCAGAGAGTGTTTAGCAATGCTGTTTTTGAATGCATCATTTTCTTATTTCGATGAGGGCTCCTGCCTCTGTTACCTGCAGGCCTACTACTGTAGAAACATATGGGATGGCTTGTCATTGTTGTGTCACCTACCTGACCCCCTATTAGGATTTGCTTGCTCTATGTGTTTACTATGTTTACTTAATATATGTAAAGTGTTGTTTTTATTTTTGTTTTGTTTTACCTTTCCTTGTACAGACTGACGAAGCTGCTTGGATGAGCAGCGAAACGTTTCAATCTCTCAAGAAAAGAAATCCAGTTGCCATGACTCAACTTCCAGATAAACTCACCTGGAGGACTGGGAATCTTCAGACTTTCCTTGCATACCGCCTGGGCTTGTTCTTTGTATTGAAATTGGAGTTATATAGAAATAAATAAATAAATAAATAAATAAAATAATCATTCATTCCATTGTGGGTGCTGAGAAGGTTCTGTTGGTTCTCCTCTCTCAAATCTCAGTGATGGTTTAGTACAATGGTGGCGGACCTCTGGCCCTCCAGATGTTTTGGACCACAACTCCCAGAATTCCAAGCCTGTATTTGCCAGTGATGAAGGACTGTGGGAGTTGTGGTCCAAAACATCTGGAGTGCCAAAGGTCCGCCACCACTGGGTTAGTAGGTCATCAAGGAAGCCTTCAGGAATCAAAAATGCTCTCAAGAAATATTTTGAAATGCTTACCATTTCACTTCTTTGCAAGGCCGGTGGTTCCTACAACTCTCTCAGCCTTGCACTAATTGCACAGAATGATATGACAACATCTGTGGACAAATCCAGCTGTTCCACTAGAAAACATGCTGTTAACATCCCCCCCTTTGGGAGAGGAAAGGAGTGTCCATCTTTTGTACAATCTCTGCAGAACACATCTTAAGTTTGCTTCAGGAGCAAGCTTTCCCGCGAGGATGAAGAGGGGAACGAGGAGTGGAGAAATTCAGGCAGCTGTCATCTCAAGCGAGCCAAATTTCCATCAGAAGTCATCTGAATGAAACAGACTGGAAAAGTCCTGAAAGGCGCTCTCTCTGAAAGGTAGTGTGTCACTGAAAATTAATGACACGGCTGATGTCTTTGAGAAAGATAGATGTGGGGATCTTCCAAAATATGAATATTGATGTGGCACTTAAGACTGACACTATTGAAGTAATATGGATGAGGAATTCTGTTTGCCAGTGCTTACCTGATGGCAGGTTGTTTGATGTCAAGATTGACTACTGTAACAGTCTCTACATGGGGCTTCCCTTGAGGCTGACGCGGAAATTGCCGCTGGTGCAGAATGCAGCAGCCAGACTAATGTCAGGTGTGAACAAGTTTGATGGCATCTCACTTGTCTTGGCTCGCCTGCATTGGTTTCTTGTTGTCCAGGCCAGGTTCAAGATTTTAATACAAGTTTATAAAGACCACAGCGGTTGGGACCCTGCTGTTTGTCAGTGTATTATTCCTTAACGGCATCGTCTTCTATCACCTGTCCTTCACCAACTTTACTTCTTGGGGCTGCCACACCATGATGGGCAAAGAAGATGGTCACTAGAAATGTTGCCCATTTGGTCATGGCCCCTTCCATTCAGAGTAGGCTCCCAACAGATATGCAGTGTTTTTCCTGCATA
The DNA here is from genome assembly GCA_029282475.1 of Phrynocephalus forsythii. Lineage (NCBI taxonomy): Eukaryota > Metazoa > Chordata > Lepidosauria > Squamata > Agamidae > Phrynocephalus > Phrynocephalus forsythii. Next base: position 4,023,856 of record JAPFRF010000015.1, read on the forward strand.
TAAGACTATAATTGAGGGCGGTCTTATACACAGAAGTACGCCAAGGAGAGAACTGTGAGGTTATGAAACTGTCATTTTGGATTGGAAAAGTGGGGGGCATCTTATAAGGCTCACCTCTAAGATAAAATAAAGGATAGCAATGGAGATGCTCTTTAAGCATGCAGTGAAGTGGTACAACCCAGGAAAGAGTCAATCAAGTGGTTTTGTGAAGAAAAAAAGCAGCTTTCAAGAATGAGTTTCCTGAAATGTTCCAGCACCTACGGGTTCTTTCCCCCTCTTAGTAGCCTTACAATCTTTTCCTGACAGTGATTTTAAGTATTATATTTCCCAGTTTTTGTCTATGCCTTTATGTGCCAGCATTGTTCTACATACAGTAGCTTAAATGGCGCAGCAGGCTTGGTATATAAGCCTTTAATCGCAATAATGCTCCTTTGATCTGCTGTGCTCTTTTCATTTCGGAGGTTGCGACGGGGGCTCTTTGGGGAGCATTCAAGCTGCTTGTGTTTAGTTCATGTATATTTATTTGTGTGACTTTTGAACCCCATTTGATGGCAGAAAAGTTCTCCCCTGGTCAGATGCCGCTATTGTAGATCAATTTCCGAAGGACCGGCCAGAGGTGGAAAGGAAAACATGAGACCGATGTGTTTCCTTCTCTTTGCTGGCTTCTGGCTTGGTCGTGCCGCTGCCGTTGTCTGGACCACTAAAGGTTCAAGGAAAGCAAATGGGCTGATTGTTTAAGTTTTCCCAGATAGTCAACTTATGACCTGGATTGAATGCTCCCCTGAAGAATGTTAGTCTTGCTGGTGTGTGTGTGTGTGTGTGTGTGTGTGTGTGTGTGTGTGTGTGTGTGTGTGTGTGTGTGTGTGTGTGTGTGAGAGAGAGAGAGAGAGAGAGAGAGAGAGAGAGAGAGAGAAGAGAGAGAGAGTTTGTGATTGGGAAGAAAACCTCCAGCAAACGTATGGTTGACTGACTGACTGACTGGTTGATTCAATGACTGACTGACTGACTGACTGATTGATTGATTCATACACTACCTTTCTCCCAATAAGGGCACTCAGCTCAGCTCACAATATAAAAAGGAATAGAATTGAAAATGTAATAATTTAAAGTTTATTTTTTAAAAAAAATACAAAGTACATGCTAATTAAAATACAATTGAATGGTGGAAAAATGGTTGAAACATTAAAAACCATATAAAAACCATAAAACATATAAAAACCTTCTTAACTGAAAAACAGCATTCAAGGACTCAGTCATGAAAGCCTGCCTGAAAAGGTGTGTCTTCAGCTGTTGGCAGAAGTATCAAAGGGAGGAGCCCAGCCTGATCTCCTAGGGGAGAGTATTCTATAATCTGGGAGCCACCATAGAGAAGGCCCTCTCTCGTGTCCCCATCAGCTGTGCCTGCACTGGCAATGGGCCGGAGAGGACAGCCAACTTAATCATCAAAAAGGCTCATATCTCCTTTGCTAGACTTCATTACCTTTCTATGTTTGGTCAGATGTCTCCCTGGACTGGGACCATTTCTCCTTCTAGCACATATGAAAAATGCTGCCATTATTTAAGTGCTGCCAAGATTCAATGCAAACACTAATCTATATTGGGCATTGTGGCTTCTTCTTCTTCTTCTTCTTCTTCTTCTTCTTCTTCTTCTTCTTCTTCTTCTTCTTCTTTCTTCTTCTTGTGTGCCATCAAGTTGTTTCTGATTTATGGGGACCTTATCAATGAGAGATCTCAAAAACATCATGTTTATTTATATTTATTTATTTAAGTGCTTATATCCCGCTCCATCTTCCCAACGGGAACTCTGGGCGGCTAACACCAGCAAGGGCAGCAGAGGGCAAGATGGCGGCAGAAACCATAAGCCTCTTTGAAGAGGTAGGTCTTCAAGGCCCTCTTAAAGGCGGGCAGGGACTCCAGCAGGTGCAGCTCAGGAGTGTACGGCTTCTCACTTTCCCCTACTCTTCCCTATTAGCTGGCTGGGTGCTTTTCGACCTAGGTATCTCATCTTCCAGCCCTATCACTTGTTTCGTTTCAGGACTGTCTCATCCTATTAAGGAAAGCTCACCAAGGGATTATTGTGTAGCCTGCATACTGGAATTAAAACTAAACCACCCAGAGACTACTTGGTATGGGGTGGTATATAAGCAGAACAGTGGTATGGGGTGGTATATAAGCAGAACACTTTTGCTTTTGCTTTTTTTTACTGCACAGTGTTAACAACAGTGAAGTTGAGCATCACCGCCCTTGCCTCCTCCATCAACATCTCTTTAGCTCTTGCCATGGCCCAGGAACTGCCCTGAAGAAGGTGGATGAAGTATCTTGAGTGGACCATAGAGACCTGTCTTTGTTTCTCGCTTTACAGCAGGAGTATCCAAACTTTGTCCCTCCAGATGTTTTGGACCACAACTCCCACAGTCCTTTGTCATTGATAACACAGGCATGGAATTCTGGGAGTTGTGGTCCAAAACATCTGGAGGGCCACAGTTTAGACATCCCTGCTTTACAGTCTTTCTCTTCCCAAGTAGATTGTAAAGGAAGATATTAAGAAGCAAGCACAGCTACTTTGGAATGCATTGCAATGGCTCTCTTTGCCTCAATATGCAAGTTGTGAAAAAAATGCATTTTAGGATTTGAGACTCTGTCTCCCATCTTCCGCCTCTGTTTTCATCATTCTATGAGTTACGTCAGTCATCCACAGTGGCTTTTCTTTTCCTTTGACTACAAAACCGTCTTTTCATTCTCCTGTCCCAATACCCCAGTTTCTAGTCCATCACTTGGGTTCACAGGGGTTTGTAATGCAGAGCTGTTCTTCGCATCATCTCTACCTCTTTTGGGAATGCTATCTGCAGAATTAAATTTTTAACGCAGCGATTGTTCCGGTGTTCTGAGCCAGTTTTAGTTGTTCCATGTCAGCATTTCCCACTTAAAGCTCAACGGACATATCCATTAGTAACTTTGCCTGCCCAAGGTTTTTTTTTTTTTATGAAATGGTTTGCTTTAATAAACACAGTAATGTCTCCATTATTGATCATGAAAGCATTATGTAGTCCAGAGGTCAAGATCTCCCTATTATCACAGCAAAAGCATCCACAGGGCCTATAGACTCTGGAGACACAAATGGTGTTGTACCAAAAGCACTCTACCGTCTGGGTATCTTGCAAAAAGGCAAACCCAAGACAGAATTAATCAAAAGCAGCATGAAAGGGCATCGATGCAAGAGGCAACGAGGAAAACTCTTCATGTTCTGTAGGTGACTGACCCTTCCTCCATTATTAAAGACGCTCTGACTAATAGCCGGTCATGTCTGTTGGCAGGTGTTGTTGGCAAGGGGCTTCAGAGATCCTTCTGGGATTCTCCCAGAGGTGGCAGATGAACCTCAAGGTCCTGAAACCTTCAAAGAGGCAGACCTGAAAAAGGGACATTTCTCTTGTTAAAATTACGCATGCTGTTCTCTGCCATGAGCCCAGAATCTGAGTGGAACCAGAGAAGCTATGGTAGGCATAAAGCATGGTTTACAGCTGTTACGTGTAGCTGAGTTTTGAATTGTTGAATTCCTCTAAGTGTGCAACAGAAGTGTAAGGAGTTACACAGAAGAATAGCTTTAAGTCCCCCAGATTAGTCCACCCCTTTTTCTAATTAACAGATGCTTTTTTGTTTTTTTTTGCTTTTGCTTTTGTTTGTTTGTTTGTTTTAGCTTTTCCCATCATTATGTTCCTGTATTGGAAAGCTTGAATTTTTGGATTGTCAACATTTCCACCATTACTTTTTCAGAGTGTGCACCAGCCCGAACCCAAGCTGGTGCCAAGCTGGACCTTTTTGGTCTGGCTCTAGGCATACTATTTTTTGGAGCCAGGCTAGAGTGATTTCCCTACAGACAGCAAGGTACTTTTAATGACTCCCTGCAAAATGACCCATCCTGGTGTGATCGGACTTGTGCCTTTCCTACTACGCCAGTGGTTCCCAAATCTTTTAGACTTGTGGCTCCAGTAACACAGTGGCCTTGAGTTATTGGCCATTGGCTTCAGCTTCCCAATATGATACTTTGGGGGAGCAGGGAGAGAAGAGAGGTGCCAAAGCCCAGCCTGAGTAGTGGAGGAGCCTCGTGGCTCAGTGGTTCAGTGGCTGCCCTGCAGCTAAAAAACTGTGCTCACGACCTGGGGTTCAATCCCAGGTAGCCGGCTCAAGGTTGACTCAGCCTTCCATCCTTCCGAGGTCAGTAAAATGAGTACCCAGCTTGCTGGGGTTAGGGAGAGGAATGTGTAGCCTGCAAAATTAAACTGTAAACCACCCAGAGAGTGCTGTAAACACTATGGTGCGCTAGATAAGCAGAACACTTTGCTTTGCTTTAGTACTTCCTACAAAGGATGAAAGTAGAGGTGGGCACTTACCACCATTCAGTGATTAGGCACGTTTCACCAGATTGGCCCAACAGAGGTGGTGCAGGTGCCCCAGATCCTGCACCCCACATTCTCCAGTGGGCACCCACACAGAGGAGGAGGAAGGTTAGGAAATTTCATGATGATGGCTTCTGATAGTGTACCTTTGCTGTTTTTTATATCATTTTTATTTTTATTTTTATCTTTATTTGATGTTATTGTTTCATTTTGTTTGTTGTGAACCACCCAGAGTTCCATTGGAAGATGGGCGGTATAGAAATAAAAAAATAAATAAATAAATAAATAAATAAATAAATAAATAAATAAATAAATAAATAAATAAGCAAGCAAGCAAGCAAGCAAGCAAGCAGCCTGTGCAGCCTGTAATGAACCACTGAACCATGGTGAGTGTCCATTTCTAAGTGAAAGGATCCCGGGGTACCCCCAATTGAGTTCAGGGGTGCCCTGAGGAGCCGAAATGCACCATTTGAGAACCCCTGAATGGTCTGATCACGCAACCAGTGCTTTGGCATGCGGCCAAATACAATGAACACCCCCTCCCCCAATTATTCACTCACCAACTGGGCCGGTCTCAAGAAAACCTTGATTTCATTGTTAAAAGCCAACACGCAATTGCAGATGCTTAAACTTTGTTGGTCAGATTATCCTTCTCCTAATTAGACAAATGTGATGGAAATCAATTAGTAACAATAGCAGAAAAACCAATTGAGGAGATGACAGGCTCATTAGGGGTTTCTCACTTGCTACATGTGTTGACAGGTGGGCTAGGAATTATATTAAGGAAAACAGTGTTTATTATTTAAAGCATTTTATTGGATTATCTTCTTTCCCAATGTTTATTAAACATGACATAAAGCAATTGCCCTATGTGTTAAGAGATTTATTAGCTGCGTGTTATTTTTGGACCATTAACATGAATTGGAAAACAAACAAGCAGTTCAGAGAAGATTTCTTAGAGAAATACATGTCATCGACTGTCCTTGTTAAACAATATAGGCATACGTTAAGGACAACTTAGCTATAAAACATCACTTGTCTGAGGGTACGGTTTTGGCCATCAGTGGCTGTTAAAATATAGCAGTTAGTCTTTAAGGTGCTACAACATTTATGACTTCTCCACCCCACCCCCACCCCATTTTAATTTTGCCTTGGAATGACATGCTAACACATCTACTCTCCTTCTTCTTTTCTCAAAGTTAAACATCTCAATTTCTTCCAGTCATTAGAAGATCACTGTTTCCGTTGTTATACCGCTCTAACAGTTAGGACGTTTTCCCTGATTTTCAGCCAAAATCTGGCTTCCTATAACTTGAACCCCTAAATATAAGACCTGGATTTTGGGGTGGTTGAGAACAGATCCTGTCCCTCCTGTATATGACTTTCAAGTATTTGAAGAGTGCTTTAGCACATCCAATCTCGCTTGATTTTGAAAGCTAAGCAGGGTCGGGCCTGGTTAGTACTTGGATGAGAGACCACCAGAGAATACCAGGTGCTGTAGGCGCCTGGAATAGGAACTGTCAAGCCACTTCAGTATTCCTGCCAAGAAAACTCCATGGACATGGAGTCACAAAGAGTCAGTCATGGGTGTAACAACACAACACAACACAGCACAACACAACACAACACAACACACACACACACACACACACACACACACATCACATCACATCACATCACATCACATCACATCACATCACATCACATCATTCAGTCCTCTTTTCTCCAAGCTAAATATCTGCAGTTATTTCCTTCTTTCCTTCTAAGGCTTGGTCTCCAGACCCCCTGCTCCTCCTTGTTGCCCTCCTCTGAACTTGGCTCCAGTTTGACTGCATCCTGCTTAATGTGTGTTGCCCAGAACTAGACACAGAATTACAGTTGAGGTCTAACCTGTTGCAAATAGAGAGGGGGGGCAATACTTCTATATGAAGCGTTGGGAGCTGTGAGATAGTTTTTCATCACTGGAAATCTCCCCTTGCTGAGATTGTCATCTGGTAGCAGTGATTTTTTTTTATTAAAGGCTTCTTCTTTATAAGCCCATGGGCTGCCAGTGTTAGATATAGGTCTCCTGCCTTGCTTCCAAAAATGTCTGTTTTGTCATTTCTTTTGCTGCCTAGTTGCCCTCACCACATCCAATCTTGCCTGATTTTGGAAGCTAAGCAGGGTCAGCCCTGGTTAGTACTTGGATGGGAGACCACCAGGGAATACCAGGTGCTGTAGGCGCCTGGAGGAGGAACTGGCAAACCACTCCAGTACTCCTGCCAAGAAAACTCCATGGACATGGGGTAGCGAAGAGTCAGTAACGATTGTAAAGACACAACTCTCTCTCTCTCTCTCTCTCTCTCTCTCTCTCTCTCTCTCTCTCTCTCACACACACACACACACACACACACACACACACACACCATGCCAATTTTGCTCCTAGTTTGAAACCATTCATCCTTTTAATTTTATTTTTGCTCTTCTTTTACTCTTTCTTCCAATTCAAGGTCACCTCTGATGTATTTCTTCACCCTGATTCTTTCTTAATCCCCTCTTTTTAAAGTTGGGCACTGAATCTGAAATTAATAGAAGCAGCTCCAGATACCTGAACATATGGGAGAGACCAAACACAACTGACAAGAGAGACTGAAGTGCATGGAACTTTCTGTATTATTTTAGTCTTTTTTCTTCTTTTCTTTTTCTATTACAGGTACATTACAAGGAAGGGTTCAGGGTTGTGCTTTTATGCCACCAAGCTGGAATACCCCCACTCTCCTCCCAATCACCTTATTCCCTCTCATTTTGATCGGTCTGACCTTTTCAGAGGTTGATATTTTGAAAGTTAACCGTTCCACCCAAGGTGTAAACGCAGAGGACTGCAAGCATGTAGAATAAACGGGCTGGGAATCAAATCAGGAATATGAAAAGGTCAAAATGGGACTCTGCCACCTGCATAATTTGAGAACGGCCGCACCTGATACATCAGAAATGTAAATTCCCCCTCTTGGAACAATTGATTTAGGCGGAGAAGCATAAATGAGACATCAATCAATCACGCTGTCAGCTCGGCACAAAAACTACTGCAAGGACAAATCTGAAAGACAGAATATTCATGTGGGCGGTTTCAGTCATAGTCACGGATCTCATCCCAGTTCTGAACCTGCCATGGAATGCGATGGTGCTCATCACCATGGCGATGGCAGGGATGACAGAAAATCTTGGAAGATGTATCATGCAGTTAATGAGATTTTTACAACTTGTGTATACTTCCCATTTGCATGGAGGTTGGGGAAGCAATGTTGATACCCTTCTTGAGGCCGTTCTGTCAGTGTTCAGAGGAATGGACATGGGTTCAGTGGTCTATTTATTATTTATTTAAATTATTTAAGAGTATTTTAACCCCACCTTTCTCCTTGGAAAAGGACTCAAGGCGGCTTACAATAATGAGGGATAATACACAGTCCAGTGCAATTAAGACATGTTCAAGTATTTGAGAACAAGGAATTGAGGGACATCTTACAGCATTAATAGACAACATTGCATTATAGATTCATATAAAATACACATAATGGTAGCTTGCCTGAAGAGAAAAGTCTTTGCCTGTTTCCAGAAGGACAACAGAGATGAAGCAGCTATTTCCTTCTTTCCTTCTAAGGTATCATGGGGTCAGGCTCTCTCTCTTCCCTTAAAAAATAAAACAGCCAAAAATCCTATTCCAACATCATATTTATTAAAAATGATGGCCAAAATTGCCCATTGGAATGTGAACTTTCAGCTTGCCTTTTTGCTTCAGAGTTCAAACATGCAGGTTGTCCGCGGTGTCGCCAATTTCATATGTAAGGTGGTCAGAGTTAAATCTTCCTATATTGATCAGGTTGGCGTTTACTGTAGGGGCGATGTTGACTCTTGAATGATAACATTCGTTCTGGTCACCCTAACTTTGAAAACTGTTCAGTCACAACTTGTATTTTTCTCATATTCTTCTGGACTTATGTAGTTTTAGCACTTGATAGGGCCTGAACGGCTAATCAATAAACGTGTTGTTGTTGTTGTTGTTGTTGTTGTTGTTGTTGTTGTTGTTGTAAAATCATATATGTGCAAGAACATTTGCACAAGTCTCTTTTGTATTGTGCCAGTTGTTTAATGACGCGCCCAGCAGGGGCATCCATTGCACAATGAGAAATGTGACTCATTGAGTTGTGCCATGCCTCCCACCACTCGTGCCACTCTTATGCAAAACAAACAAACAAACAAACAAACAGAAAACAAGATTCTGCATTTGTTGATCTTGTGTGACAGTATTCAGGTGTTGTCATCAGTGAATGACGTGCACACAAAGAGGACACTGGGATAGTCGTCCCCTCTCCATTCCTTATTCTATTGCCTTTCTTGACATGAGGAGGGAGTGGTCAGAAGTGCAGATGTTGTGTTGTCCACGGACATTCTCCATTTGCATTGGAACAAGGGCTATGTGTCAGCTTCTAAGCCCTCAACCCCCGAGTGAATTGACCCAGTTTGGGATGATTTGAGGCCTGGGCTGGTTGAAAATGCCAAGCAAACTGACCTGAAGTGATTTGAACTAATTTAGTGCTCTAATGTCTAAAATGGGTTAGGGGGGAAAAGTTGGAGGGATTATGCGAAGCAAGGTGATGGGATCTTCAGGAAAGGAAGGAGAAGAGGGGTTTCTTCCTTGACAGCTCTAACGTGCAACCTGAGACAAGATGTTCACTACGACTGCCCAATTCCATTATGTGCAACAAGGAATTATGTACAGTCACTGAAGCTACATCGCATACATTCAGTTCTTTAAAAAAAATCATGCTCCATTTCATGAATGTGGCCTGTTGGGCTTCTCTATCCATGATCTGAATTATCAGCAGGATGACAAACTTCTCACAGCAAAAGGCAGCATGAGTGTTGACAGCACCTATCAAGTCAAGATGGTTTGTAGGATACCCTCTTGTGCTCAGGACAGTTTCTTCTAGGCATTTTTGGCATCCAGAGGACCTCTTGAAAACAATCCAGACATTTGTCTGCGAAGATTCTCAGTCCTCCAGGTGAGATTATATGGTAGTTGAGTCATAGCAACTGGACTGCTTTTTCTTGAGACATAGAATTGTTTTGCTGCTCCTCCAAACAGTTTGAAGAAAGCTAGTTGCAAGTCCTCCATCTTATAGTCCGCTTTGACCTCTTGTCACCCTAGTCTGAAATAGGCTCATAAGATGAACAATGGCCTCTCTCAAGAAAAAGAAGTCCAGCTGCCATGAATCTGGACATTTGCTTTGCGCCTGGGCAAGAAGTAGTTAACTGACCCTACAAAAAGAAATTAAATTAAATTATTAAATTAAATTAAATTAAACAAAGTGGCATCAGGTTCTGGGATTTTCCCATCTGAAGTCTCTTTCTAAATGTTAGTTGCATTGGAGTGATGGGGACTAGATCTTGTGGACACAGAAGGGTCATTTTAAAGAACCCTATCCAATGTGATCCAATGCAGTTCTGCTTCCCAACTGATTTCTTAGGGAGAAAAAAAAGAGTGCAGATCAACACATCCTGCAGCATTATACATTTTGAAGGTTGCAAATGGAAGACCTGCCACAATATGCAGAGACGTGTTTGCAGGCAAAGGGAAGCTAACTGAAATGTCTCCTGTAGTTTACAGCAGGAGGCCAGAGTGCTGTTTTTATGTACCCAGGACCTGTTGATATAAAGACATTTTCGGTGACAGAACGTACGAAACAGAAATTGCTATGGCTGTGATACCAGAATCTAGCAGAGAAGCGGGACTTGAAACCTTTATAATTTCTTTTAATTAATTTCTTTTAATTTCTTTTAAAAACGCCTTCATTAAAATTCAGGAAGGTTAGTAATAAAGCCCCAAAGAATCAAAGCGTGGAAGACTCAATAAATCAGGGCCGACGCTGCAGAATTTTTTTCCACCAACAATTGAGAGAAAACAAAGTTTCTTCAAGTAACTTTTGTTCTTCTTCTTCTGGAGACATTTGGTGGGGAAGGGATTGAAAGCTGAAAGAAACTGAACCAGGAGAAAGTCCCTTCAGACACAAAGGATCTTAATGTTTAGCAGACGTGTAGAGGATTGCAGATAGATCTGCAGTTGTGTGGAAGTGCGGGTCGGTTTTCTTCAAAAGATTCTGGGTGGCAAAAAGGAAGACCAAAGATGTGATCTTAAACTGATCCTGACTGAGATCTGAAGTGAAGCCTTCAAGAAGCCCAAAGCTCTCTCAAGGGCACATCTTCTGAGACAGATATTTTAAAATCCCAGACATCTGGGCATTTGTGGAACTGTTGGTATTTGCAAGGATTCTTATCTTACCTTATCTGGAGGTTCCAGGCATTCAGATGTGGGCCTCACCATCCAAGGCCTAACTAGGATTAACCTTGTTTAGATGGCATCATGGTCAAGACAACAGGACCTGATAAGCCTGGTGTGAGTTTCCATAGGAACAAATGGGTTACTTGAGGACTGACTAATTGATTTATTTTGGTTAGTGTATACTCTTCTGTATCCTGGTTGTTAAGGGTTTAAGAAATCGATGCTTTAAATCTGCATACATTGGCCATCCTCTTAGACAACAGACCATGTCCTCCATCTTAGAGCATCCTGCTGGGGCATCTCTGCCGGTACCACATTGGTCCACATAATATCCTTGAATCTCTTTCAACTGCAAATCATTCAGTCTGGATTTAGTTAGGCGTTGTCTCCTCTTGTGTTAGCTAAGAAGGGACAAATATGTAGGAATATTTCCAAAAGGCAAGGTTCCTTTCCTGGTTCCTTGGTGGTGGTGGTGGTGGTGGTGGTGGTGGTGGTGGTGTGTGTGTGTGTGTGTGTGTGTGTGTGTGTGTGTGTGTGTGTGTGTGTGTGTGTGTGTGTGTGTGTGTGTGTGTGTGTGTGTGTGTGTGTCGAAGTTGTGCTACTGCCATGGCACTGATGGCATGCAGCAGCTGCTACCAATCAACTTTGGCCAATTCTATGTACCCAAAACATCTCTTCCAACAAGAAATAAAATAGTGGAGAGAAATTTGAGGGTGATAAAACATGCATCAGATATTTTTAAAGGCACTTGTAAAAAAAAAGTAGCTAAGATCCCCTCTAATTAATAAATCAGGAAAGTATGTTGGATGCTATTTTTAATTAAGATGCAATCTGATACTGAACAGCTTTTGCTACTTAATTTGCTCGAAAAGGCTGACATGGGTCACAGAGGATCGTCAAATCCAAAATCAGAATGGGAGGAGGTGAAGGGAATGCGATGCGACTGATGGGGAAAATGGAAATCACAATTAAAATTATTAGATGAATTAGATGGATTTATAGGGACAGATGCAAAGCACACGTTACCTGTCATCGGCTGTTTATAAATTGCCATTTCTGACTTCCAAGTCAGGATGGCAGATGGCTTACGGAAGCGGAAAAGACTCGAAACCCAACCGTCCCGTGAACCAGATGGTGCTGCTAATCCTATATTCCCTTGCAAAGGGTCAGGATCAAACTTCCTACAGAACACTTGAGCTTATAAGGGAATATGCCAGTTTCTGATTAATTCTTACTGTCAGAGAGGAACACTTCACACATCTGCTAAAGACGGACTCCTGTTTGCAGAAATCTTAGGCGACGTTTGAGCTGATGTTAATCTTTCAAAAGTTGTTGGTTTCTGGCCTTTCATTTAAAGCAGGTATGTCCAAACTTTGGCCCTCCTGATGTTTGGACCACAACTCCCAGAATTCCAAACTTGTATTTCCAATGACAAAGGACTGTGGGAGTTGTGGTCCAAAACATTTGGAGGGCAGACGTTTGGACATGCCTGATTTAAAGCTACAAGATTTTAAATACACAAACGTATGTTGGTCAGGGGTACGGCACAACCTTTGCTTGCATGTTGAAGGTTCAGGTTCAGCCCTGAGCATCTTCAAGTGGAACTAAGAAATAAATCGTCCTTGAGATCATGGACAATCATTGCTACCCGTCGAGAGTTGCCAGTGTGGAACCACACAGAAGACCTGATTCAGTCTGTGATCCTTCTGTTCTGTTTGTGGATCGCAAATGCCACCCCTGTTCCTATCAACTATAGACTACTGTGAAAGTCGGGGCCTGGCTGTCAGGAATTAACCAGAAGTGGAACTGATGGTGACATTAGGCACCGCACAGCTGCCACCTCGGGCAACACATACTAAGGAGGGAGCAGATAAAATTCGGTAGGTACCACTTGGTTTTCCCTATGACCTTTAAGTTTCCTTCCTGCCCTAAGGTGCAGTGGAAGGCACTGGGAAACAACCAACACTGCACGAATATTCACAGAATCATAGAATAACAGGGTTGGAAGCAGTCTATAAAGCATTGAAGGCCCCCACCTGCACAAAGCTGGGATCAAAGTGGATCTGAGAGAGGGATCCCCAATTCTCTCTTGAATGCAACTAGTATTAGAGTGCTCACTGTCTCTTGAGGTAATTGGTTCCAGTGTTGTACTCACGGCGCACGAGTCAGCGACGGAGAGGGGAAATTGAAGAGATCTGGGATGAGGGGCCACCAGGACATTTATTGTACCTAAATCAGGCTTCCTGAAAATTGAGCTCATTATTTCATGCCCTCCTACATTGTGGAACTGGGAAAGGTGCAGAAGAGAGGGACTAAAATGATTACTGGGCTGGGGCACCTCCCTTATGAGGAAAGGCTAAAATATTTGGGTCTCTTTAGTCTGAAAAAAAGGCACCTGAGGGGGGATATGATTGAGACATACAAAATAATGCTGGGCATGGGTAAAGTGGATAGAAGGACGTTCTTCTCCTTCTCTCAAAATACCAGAACTATGGGACATCCACTCAAATTGAGGGTTGGGAGAGTAAGGACAGACAAAAGAAAATATTATTTTACCCAGTGTGTTGTTAGTCTATGGAACTCCCTGCCACGGGATGTGGTGATGGCATCTGGCCTGGATGTCTTCAAAAGGGGATTGGACAGATTCCTGGAGGAAAAATCAATCACAGGTTACAAACCATGATGGAGATGTGTCATCTCCAGGTTTAAAACCGGGGTATTTCAAGGGCCACATGCAGGGGAGTGGCATCAGGAGACAGAGATCTAGTCTCATGTACTCCCAGAAGCATTTGGTGGGGCCACTGTGAGATACAGGAAGCTGGACTAGATGGGCCTTTGACCTGATCCAGCAGGGCTCTTCTTATATTCTTCTGTAAAGAAAATATCCCAAAGAAGAAAGCCAACCAGAGAGCTATAAATGGCCCCATACATGTATTTTCCGGTTTGCATAAATGACAAGGCAACCAGTGTTAAGGACATCAAATGAAGCCACTGAAGTAGGTTCGTAAAACCAAGGAAAGCTTTTAAAAACTGATTTATAAGCAGCTGATGAGATTAAATCCTGGCAGTCTGTTTTGCCTCAAGTTGTATCTTTTACCAGCATTCTCCTGGTAAAGAAGCTTAATAAGCACCAGCCTTTGACTAGAACACTACATAATTTTAGTGTTGACATGATCACGGTTACGTTCCAGCACTCCTGGGGCGCTTGATGCAATGGGTGACCTTCTGCTTATTTCCTTGTTATTGCCTCTCTCGGCTGCCTCAAAACGAATAAACCAGGGAGGCCTGCAATTAGTGCAAGAGCTTTATCTAATGCTTCGCCTCACGGTTGGAATAATGTACCCAGCCCGATCTAAGCTCTTGCAGTCAGGCTGATACTTCACGTCCCTCTCGCTGCAGTTTGCGGTCCCGCTGGAGACCAGTTTGAAGGAACGTAACCTCATGTCCTTGTGGGGTCAATCCGAGTCCGAAGGAACGTAACCTCATGTCCTTGTGGGGTCAATCCAAGTTCACCCTGACCACGCGCCCTGAACTGCGCTCCAAGCGGGGTGAGAGATTCCCATCCTGGAGCTCAGGAATCTTTTCAAGCCACTTCTCGATCCGTGTTGAAAACCGATTTCAACACAGAGGCAAGTTCACCTCAGCTCGAGGAAGGACGTGAAGTAACCAAAAGTTAGACTCTTCTCTGCCTTCTTTGCCATGCAATGACACTTGCTCGCGTGTTTAGCATGTACCTCAGAATGAACACCCAACAGCCTCTTTTGTTAAGTGTCTCCTTTGCCCCCAAACAGGGGGGGTGCCGTTGCTGAAGTTACATGCAAGATACATTGGCCAGGAAATTCTGAAGGAAGGTGTCTGTCCAACAGAGGGTCCCAGTCCAGCTTCCTGTATCTCACAGTGGCCCCACCAAATGTGTCCAGGAGCGCACGAGACTAGATATCTGTCCCCTGACACCACTCCCCTGCATCTGGTCCTTGAAGTACCCTGGTTTTAAGCCTGGAGATGACACATCTCCATCATGGTTTGTAACCCGGTGGCAGACTGACCTTCCTGTGCCTTGGAAATGCAGAGGTCAGGTTTGCCATAACACCAGTGGGAGAAAAACAGATCTCAGAGGCGGAAGGAAGGAACGTGACAGGGGATGGTGGATTGAATCTCCCATCAAAGCTGGAATCGAGCAAACCTTTTCTTCTGGTTTCCTGAAAGGGATAAAGAGAAACTGAGCTTGAAATGGAAAAAAACAAACCAGACATGCAGTCTTATAGAAAGGGCCCTTGTGGACCTCATTCACATCACCTCCAGATGCTAGAAGGTTGTCTGCCCATCTTCATAACAGTAAGAACTGGGATTCTTTGCCCACAGAGAGACAAATAAGGACCAAGGCAAATCTTTCCAGCTGAGCTTTCAGGCTAAAAAATTAGCGATGCTACCTCACTGCGGCTGTCCTGTCAGCCCAGCGGCATACACGTTATCTTGATTTTATGACACATTGTAGTAGCCACTTGAAATTATATTGTTCCCTGATTTTTATGGCTATCTATTTTTTTTACTTTTTGCTCCATATGTGAAGCGTTGGATACATTTGTAAAATCTATTTTCAAGCCTTATTGTTAAAAAAATGTATTTAAGTGATTTTTGATGTGCTGCGTCCGATGAATGGAAATAAAATGAGTCTTAAAATTATTCACAAGGAAAATTGAAGCCGATTTCAGTGAGAAAAATGCTTCTAATAAATCAGAGGTAGACACCCAGCACCACCACCACCACCACCGCCACCACGATTGATTCAAATGTCCCTCCCCTGAATGCCTGGAGTCTCCAAGCACTTCTGTACACATACACAAACATTATTTTATTATTTTAAAATGACCTAAAATCACTTTATGCTCTGTAGGGCATGTGGGAGCAATACCCCACCCCCAATTTTTAAGTATGATCTAGCATAGGCATGTCCAAACTTTGGCCCTCCAGATGTTTTGGACCACAACTCCCACAGTCCTTTGCCACTGGAAATACAGGCTTGATCTAGCACAGTGGTTCTCAACCTGTGGGTCTCCAGATGTTCCTGGACTGCAACTCCCAGAAATCCTGGCCAGCTCAGCTAGTGACGAAGACTTCTGGGAGTTGCAGTTCAGGAACATCTGGGGACCTACAGGTTGAGAGCCACTGATCTAGCTCTATCTGTCTACTAAATGTTTAATTTCCCAAATTATATTTTCAGCCACTAGAGGGCACCACGGACATTTTTGTTTGTTAAAAAAACTGACTTTGCTGGGGACGGTAGTTGTGATGTGCCAGTTGCAGTGGCCAAGGTATGAGAATGTGCAGCTCCCAGACCTCTGGACAGCGCTTCTCCTTGCTATGAACCAAGGACAAGGAACACTTACACCCAAGGACAGCATTCAGTTTAGAGTTTTTGGTATCTGTATCGTAATGACGCTTCTAAAATACTAGCATATTAAAATGTTTAGCTCTAGGAGTTAAGCCTTAAAAGGAGCTCTTCAGCTTTTTTAAAATTGCAGTGTACCCCCCACAAAAATGGAAGGACTAATGGTATCCTGAGACTGCCAGGTTGGGATCTCAGGAAGGCCACATCTGGCTGATGTTCCCAGTAGGTGAGGGATTTTTGTAGATATATTTTTTGAGCTACAGGGATCCCCTCAGCCAAACTGCTGGAGACCTTAGCTTTTAAACCAAACAAAAACAAGCAAGCAAGCAAGCAAAGAAAGAAACAATCGTTGCTGCTGGTGGTATTATGGTGGTCATAATGCCATTATTGCTATTGTTCCCACTATCCAACCACATGCCCACCGGCAGCAGGACTTATTCTGATGCCTGTTGGATCATGAGGCTCTCCTCCTTGTCTATGTCAATGTGTAAATGTGAGAGGCCATGCGAGAACGCCGCTAATCCTCCCATATCTCTGTGGCTCGAGATCCGCCATCAAAGAATGCCATTACTCTAAGCACCAGGCCTTCAGCGATAGATTTCAGAGCATGTCATTTTTGGGACCATTAAGGCTATCAGGCCTGCGTGGTTGCTAAGATACCATGCATCCTGAAGGAAAATAAAAGATAATGGTAGATACAAAGAGGCAACCACGGCAATGCTTACCAGGGAGCGTCTCCTTCATTAGCATCATGATTAGGCCTGTTTTCAAGGGTGCCCGTTCATCTCCCTCCCAAATTCTCGGACGCTGCTGCATTAAATTGGCAAACAGGGGGTCCTAATTCATACGTTTGCAAAGAGGAATTGAGCACATTGAAGTCAAGGCTTGTAATTGCTGCCGAGGAATCTATTAATGGCGTTTAAAGGTGTTCTCCTCCTCTCCCTAATAAAAGGAATTTTCAGTTGGGGGAATTAAATTATCCTGAATTGATTTCAGATGCATTCTGTGCTAATACACCCACTGCTTCCAAAGAGTTTTAAAATTAAATTTGTACTGATTTGGTTAAAAAAAAATTCAAAGATATAAAGCTTTTAATGCTGCCACTTGCTGGAATAATCATTTGACTGCCTCCTTTCTTAAATCAAGTATGAGAGGTGGGAGAAGGAAGAGAGGGAGAAGGCTGATTACCTGAAATAAATTGCTTTTGGCTCTGTGCCGTACGTTTGGCTATACTACGAAAATAGATGCAAGTGGAGAAAGAAATAAAGAAATGCAATCAACAGCTGAAGTACCATCTTTTGCTGTTCTGTAGGCTAGAAGTGCCAGTGAATATTGAATTATAGGGCCATTTTGTGGCAGGACAAATAATTAGTCTTCCAAGACAAGCCTGAAAAGGCAACCAGCCATTTTCAACACTACCAGGAGGAGGTGTTTTGTAGAGCTAACACCTTGTAGTTTTCCATTCAAGATCAAGACATCACTAAACATTTTGCATTGAAAAAGGGACTGCCTCTAGGCAAAGGTGTCAGACAAGGGTGTATTTTATCCCCTTATCTCTTCAGTCTCTATGCAGAAGACATCATACGGAAAACGGGACTAGATACAGATGAAGTGAGGATTAGTAGACTAAATACAGTATCAATAATTTAAGATACGAAGATGACACCGGCTTACTGGCGGAAAGCAGCAATGACCTGAAATTAGATTTAGTGAAAGGGAAAGAAGAAAGAGCCAAAGTTGAATATTAAGTTGAGTATTAAGAAGAATGAAAAACAGTGGTACTTGAGTCAATCAATTTTCCCACTTTTAAAAGGCAAAATTAGGGGCCTCGACTTATACCGGTTCAACTTATAGTCGGGTTTACATGGTACCTTGGTTAGATTACCAATCCAAATGAAGACTGCAGCAAAGAAATCAGAAGAATGATGAGACTCAGAAGGGCAGCAGTGAGGGTACCATAAAAGATAATCAAGTGTGTTTTAAAGAAATAAAACAAATTAAAGGAAGACCCAATGTGAGATGATCAAACCCAAGGTGGTTTACACCATTAAAGACAACATTTAAAGGTACAAACAGTAAGTATACCCATACTAAAAAAGATGAACCAAATGCCACATTAAAAGAGGGTAAACAAAAGCAAGAACAGAAACGAGTTCAGAGCCGTAATGCACAACTGTCTATTTAAAAACCTCACTCAGGCAGCCTGGCACTGGGGTCTTTGCCTGCTTGCAGAAGGACAGCAAAGAGGGGGCAAAGCTGGCCTCCAGTGGGAGGGAGTTCCAAAGTCTGGTAGCAGCCACAGAGAAGGCCCGCTCCCGTGTCCCCTCCAGATGCACCTGAGAGGGTGGTGGGAACAAGTGAAGGGCCTCTCCTGATTATCTTCATAGTATGAAGCACTGATTCTAATCTTCATTTTGTAGCCAGAGGTCTAGGTGCTGCCGGCGGCCGGCGACACAGGGCGTTTATACACGACCCCTAAGCTCCGCCGCAAATGGCTGCAAGGTCCGGACCTTAAAAATGTTTACCCACCAGCTCCGGACTTTGCAGACAATTAAGTGTGACCCCGCCCACTTAGCGCGACCAAACTGCACTTTTCTTGTACCTGCTTTTTGGATGTGACAAATATTTGATCCGGTGTAAGGATAGTGAGTGCGGGGCTCTCCTGGCTTCTGTTTGTTCTTTTTTTGCGCCCCACCCCTTTAAGAGATCTGAATGCTGCCGGGAACAAAACGGAGGTAAACCGGCATGCTTTTCTTTCTTTTTTCTCCCTCCCTCAGGTAGCCAGCAACCAGGAAGTGTGGAGGGGGGTGGGGACAGAGGAAGAGCGAGGAACCTCTAAGATCTCTGGTCCGAATTTAAGTGGCCAGCGGATCTTAGGGGTCGTGTAAAAAGGCCCACAGAGGGCTGCCTGAGTTTTCCGCAGTCACAAAACCGAGACCGCCTCACACTCCCTCCCCAGCAGGCAGCGTCACACGAGAAGCAAAGAAGAGGCAATCTGAAATGGCCACCAGCACATCCCCTTCCTAACCTGACGAATGGATGCAAACGAACTGTAGAGAGGATGAAGCCAATGGTTGTTTAGGACATGCGGCAGGCTAATCAATGAGTAATTACTTTAAAAGTAACGGCAGGGAGAGAGGTGCCCTGTAGCATAACCAATGAGAATTAAGGCTCCCTAAGTTCCCATTATTGCTGCACTCATAATTTTGGCGATTAGATGCTGAGCACAATACATATTCACTTTCAAAGCCGGGCTGCCGATGTAGCCTCATACATTAATTTCTGTTCACAGTGCAGGGCCACGCAGTTTACATTTGATTGTTTACTCCACACAGATCTCCACCAGGCCCAGAAGATGGAGGCAGCTGGCAACAGCATTACTGCTCCACTCCAGCGCCGCTGTTAAGTATGCACATGCAAATCTTGTTGAGAAACAAGAAAGTGGTGCACTGTTCATTTCCCTTTCTGTGTAGCTGGCTGGCTCCGTGAGTTCGGCCCCTGGCTGTAGACCCAGAGGTTGGTGGTTCAATCCCCCCACAGTGCATCTGTGCTACTGTGTCCCTCAAGACCAAACCTCAGCCACAATACACTTGATAATATGTGCACAATAACCTCAACAATGAGTTCAATACTCTAAGAACTAGTTTCCAGTCACAGGACACTGAAGTCACTAAAAAAATCCATTTTCCTCCTCACACTCCTAGTATCTGCTTTTTTTTTTTTTACATTTTTAGTTGACCTTCTATTGCTGAATCAATTCATTTATCTCCATCATTCTGGAACTTAGTGCTTTTTCCTTCTCCTGGTCCAAAGAGGAGGGGAATTCAAAATATATTAAAATTCACAGTGGTACCTTGTATAAAGGAATTAATTCATTCCAAATGGAATTCTGTTCAACAAATTTTCCTTTGTACAAATTTCCCATAGGAATGCATTGAAAAAAATGGACTAATAATTGCGACCGTTTTTCTGTTGTATGGATTCACCCCATAGGCGATTCTGTTAACTGATTCCCCCCCCCCATCTCCAGAAATTTTTTCCTTTAAGTGGATTTTCTGTTAAACAATCTGCTTGTTATATGAGGGTCCACTGTATTTTTAAAAATACAGTGGACCCTCGTATAACAAACTGTTTGTGTAACATAAAATCTGTACAACATAAAACATTCTGGAGATATGGGAAATTTGCTTAACAGAATCATCTATGGGGCAAATCTGTACAACATAAAAATAGTCACAATTTGGGATTATTCTGTTTTCAATGCAATCCTATGGGAAATTTGTATAAAGGAAAAGTTGCTTATCATAATTTCATTTGGAACAAATTAATTCCTTTATACAAGTTACCACTGTATATAGAAGTTTCAGAGAGGGTGGCCATGTTAGTCTTTTCAAGAATTCCAGGAAAAACAAATAAAAAAAAACAAAACAAAACAAAAGACACAAAACATGTGGCACCTATTGCACACCTCATTCTGCTGCTATATGTCTGAAGAAGTGGACGTGCAGCCCACGAAATTTTACATTAAAATATGAAAGTTAGTCTTTAAGTTGCCACATGTTTTGTGCCTTTTGTTTTGTTTTTCTTTGATTTTTGCCTGAAATTCTTAAAATAGATAATAAGCAATTCTCTTTCTGGGTCCTTTTCCACCCTTCACTGGCACTCAATTCTGACAGAAACTCTTGCCGACCAGGCTCTGAACATTGGCGGGCGCCGCTCTGGTACAGCTTGAGACTAGAAACCTTGTTTCTTGGGACGAAACCGCTTGTGTTCTTGTTTACTTCCTGGTCTGGAATGAGCCTTTGGTCAAAACAGTGGCACAGGCACCTGCGCTCCTTGCGAAGCACGTCTCTTCACATCCACCAGATGGATTTGTCACTGCCTTGGGAGCCACTGCCACTTGCCTCCGCAGCGGCCACCCTCTGTTGACACAGGGTAATGCCTGCCGACAGATGCAGCTGTGCTTCGCAGAAGCTTGGAAACGGGCAGGAACAGAAAGGCGAGTTTGGGAGGCGACGGGTGACGACTCGTCTCCACTCAGCACTTCTAATGAAGAAGTCATGTTCCTCTCCTTTCTACAAAAGGGGCTGTATGTAGCTGTGTTGTTGTCTCAGTCGCATACAAACATGAACAAACTGGCACACCGTGCTCCCCAAAACCATGTTTCTGTGGCTTCTGAGAATCCGCCACTCGACCTCTGGATTTCTAGTTAAACTCCCCTTTTGTTCCACTATAGAAGTAGAGAATCATGGAGAGGAATACTAAAAGTTCCCCAGATTGTCCACCCCATATTTTATCTTTTTTAATCTTCCAAGTGAAATGAGAACAGCGGAGCCCCTCTTGGCCTTTAAAAGCTGTTGAAAACTTGGCCGTTTAAGGCCACCTTGGGCGATCAAGGTGGTTGATTTGTCTTTATGCTGTTTGTTCGTCTGCCTGTATTTTTTGCCATCTAGCCCCTGTATTATTGTATTCTTGTTTTTGCAGTTTTAATTTGATTGGATCCTTATTTCATATGCCCCATTGGGGATCAGCTTTACTTGCTTGAATTGCTTTTGTATTGTTCACCGCCCTGAGTTCCCTTGAGGAAAATCGGGTGGCATATAAGTATATAAGTAAAATAATCAATCAAATAAACAGAACATTTAAGATATATTCAAGTTAAGAACAGGGAATAAGACGAGGCATCTTAGAACATTAAAAGGTCACATTAAAGCTACAAAGAGTATGCAAAAAGAAAAACAATACATTATGAGGGTGGAAACTAACATGGAAAACACTGGTGCTCTTATGAAATCAGTCAATGTAATTATGCATGATAATCCATATAAAAGTCACATTGTTAGGTAGTCCCTCATTCCGGGAAAGCTTGCCTGAAGAGGAAGGTCTTTGCCTGCTTCCGGAAAGACAGCAGAGATGGGACAGCCTTGGCCTCCAGCGGGAGGGAGTTCCAAAGTCTGGGAGCAGCATCAGAGAAGCCCTTTCATGGGTTCTTCTGAGACACACCTGTGAAGGTGGTGGGATGGAGAGAAAGGCCTCTCCTTTCACTACATACATACATACATACATACATACATACATACATACATACATACATACATACATACATACATACATACATACATACATCAAGAGGTGAACCTAGATAGCTTTCAATTGAAGACTCATGGTTTATTTTTAAACTAACAATGCAGTTCATGAATTTAATCCTGCTGTTTCAACCAATGAAATGTTCTCCAGTTTCAACATTAAAAGCAATGCGCTATTTTTCTCTCTTTCCATATTTATGGCTTTTGCCGCCAACAGAATTTATTCATAGGCCCCACAGTTCCAAGCTTTGCTCTGGAGATGTAATGTCGGTGATAGTCTAGGTTGGATGCCGTGCCCCCCAATTAGAGGTCTTCTCCGGTATTGGTAAATGGGGTATACGCGGTGTGCATGGAGCTGACAGTTCATTCATTTCCATTAATAATCCATAATTCTGCTCTATTTTTTCCGTCACGGCAACCATGGTGCTGCCTCTCCTCAGCCTGCCAGCCTGCCTGCAATGCTCATTTGTGTCAGTCACGACAATGAGGTGTCTGATCCATTCTTTAAGGCTTAACATTCATCATTCTCAGTTGTTGCTGGAAAAAGTTAAAACTCACTGACACTGCGAGAAAATATTCCAGCTACTTCAGAGAAATACGACAATGCAAAATCTTTTCTAGTCCCCTATATCATTGGCTCCAGTGCAGTGAATCATCGATCTATCCAGCAGTAATACTGTATAGGGACTCAGAAAAGAAAGAGGAAGATGGTGAGGTCCAAGGTTTAAAATCCCAGACCCTACTCTATCAGCATTAGAAGTCACACAGATATGGGACACATATATGGCCTTCCCTGAATATTCTGATACAACCAACTTATATAAATAGGACGCTGTCATTTTCCCCGCCTTATGAAAATTTTCTATTTGTTATTTTTTCCATTTGTTCTTATTTTGATTTGTTAAAGCATTTTGATTTTTTGTATTTGTGCTTATTTGTTTATTTGTTCCTTTTATTGTTATGATTTGATTATTTGGTTTGATTGATTAGTTTTTATTTTTTTATTTTAAGTTGTTTAATCTGGTTTTATATTTTGTATATGTTTGTAAACTGCCCAGGGTAGCTTTTTTGCTAGATTGTTGCAGTATATAAATCAAATAAATAAATAAATAAATAAAATACACAGCTGCAAATCTTTAAGCAACATAGGAGAAGAGTAGCTTTATGGACTACATTTCCCATTAGATTCAGGCAACATGGTGACAGCAAGTGATGGCTAGCGTTATAGATCAAAATATACCTTTTAGGAATAACAGTGCCCGATAGATGATTGGCAGCCAGGGTTCCATCCAGAAAGTAAATTATTATTATTATTATTATTATTATTATTATTATTATTATTATTATTATTATTATTATTATTATTATTATTATTATTATTATTATTATTATTATTATTATTGCAATTTCCATTTTCAATAATTGTAAGAGTTTAAGAGGCAAAAGGAGAAAGTTTGCCAGAATTTGGAGAGGTCACGAGGTTATGGGCAAAACAAGAGTAACAAAATCGTGTACGTTAACAGCATCACGAGGGAGGCGCTCCAAGCCACAGGGAGCCTGGCGCTCAGGCGTAAATAACATTTAGGCTGGACTTGAAATATGCTGCTGTGTTCTACCCTCCCTCCCCCAAAGAAAATGCTAGTGCTTTCCCCCTTGACCTTGAAAGCATAAGGGAATTTACGGAGGACACAAATCAAAATTAAGACAGCCGATGCCATCCGAAGAACAGACATATCAATGTATTTCATCACTACATCCGCTGATGAAATCTCAACAGGTATATTTTAGGAACTCTTACATTGTCACAGGAAATTGTTGATGTATACAGTTATTTCGCCCACCCCTTTCCCCTGAGGCGGTATGAATAGATTTAAAAGATAAACAGAGCACTGGGTGATGTTTCTTATTTTCCCTCAGAAACTCTGCCCTCCCCGGCCTCGCGTGTCAATTGTGAGCTTAAGAATATGATACGGGCTGACAGGACGACAGGACGGCCATGGCAACGGAGAAACAGTTTTGTGTGTGATAAGCATGAAGCTAAAGGTTAGGAATATTGTTTTTGTTGCGAACTCAATGGTTTAGGAAGAAAAAACAAAACAAAAAACCAAAACAGAGGGTTTTTAAAGAGGTGTCAGATCAGTTTCAGGTTAAGCATTGGGAAGATGTAATCTTTTTTTTTTCTCCTCACGTCACATTGTCATTCTCGAGAAATGCAAAGAAACAGCATTGTTCCCTGGGGCACTTCAGCTTCTAGCAGTCAACCAGGTCATGTTTTATTAAATAACAGTTACAAGAGTGTGTGTTTCAAGTATAAGCCGTGTACAAGGGTGACACAGAATGTCTGAGGCAGTCCTATCTCGTGCTCGCAACCATTGTTTTGGGTTTTCGGCGCCTCTTTCAAAACAGCCTGAAGGCCTTGAACAATGAAATCTCTGAGGAACACGACATCAAGTCTTATTCCCCTGCGTGATATACCCCAAAGGTCTGTCTGTCTCTCTGCCTGCCTGTCTGTTGGATTAGTAGAATAGTAGATGCATACATAAATACATTACAAATCAACAGAGACCCCTTTGGGCCACAGAGAGCTTATGATTTATGACATGTTAATCTATGTTCAGAAAAATAAAGCTGACTCATCTTGGTCCTGTAAAGGAAGAAGGTAAATGAAAAAAAAACAAAACAAAACAAAAATAATTTATTCTTTTGGCACAGACTGGGAAATAACCACTTATCATCATCATCATCATCATCATCATCATCATCATCATCATCATCATCATCATCATCATCATCATCATCATCATCATGTGCCCCCAAGTCACTTCTGATTTTTCACGTTTAAAGTAGAGAGTACTCAAAGTGGTTTCCCATTACCTTCCTCTGGAGGGCACCCTGGGACTGTGCAGCTTGTCCCCAAGGCCACCCAGGCTGGCTTTCCAGGAGGCCCGGGGTGGGGGGTGGGGAATCGAACAACCAACCTTTGGCTACGCAGCCAGAGACCTAACTCAATGAGTGAGCCAATGAGAGGTGCTTGTTTGACTTACAATATTCAATTCCAGTTCCAGGATGCTTCCAGAAGAAGAACCATGGGCTACCAAGTCACTTCTTCTGACTGATGGGAATAGGTTTTTTCAGGTAGAGGATATTCAGAATGGGTTGGTTTCCCATTCCCTTCTTCTGGGGGCAGTAAGGGAGCCTGGGATTGTGCAGCTGGTTTTCGGCACAATGTGGAATCGAACTCCCAACCTCTGGTCCTCTGCATGCCAGGGACCTAAACCAATGATTTATCCAACCAGCTTATACATACATACATACATACATACATACATACATACATACATACATACATACATACATACATACATACATACGTGTGTGTGTGTGTGTGTGTTGTGTCATTACAGTCGTGACCGACTCTACGTGACAGGAGTACTGGAGTGACTTGCCAGTTCCTACTCCAGGCGCCTACAGCACCTGGCATTCCCTGGTGGTCTCCCATCCAAGTACTAACCAGGGCCGACCTTGCTTAGCTTCCGAAATCAAGTGAGATTGGATGTACTTGGGCATCTAGGCAGCACATACATACATACATACCTGTGTGTGTGTATGGATAAAAGAATATCAACCAACCAACCAACCAACCAACCAACCAACCAACCAACCAACCATCTATCTATCTATCTATCTATCTATCTATCTATCTATCTATCTATCTAATCATATACTGTATAGGTAAAGGTACCCCCTGTCCATGTGTGCTAGTCATGTCTGACTCTAGGGGTGGTGCTCATCTCCGTTTTTAAGCCAAAGAGCCAGTGTTGTGCAAGTCCGTGGCCCTGTGGCCACCATGGCTGAACACATTTCTGCACACAGAACACTGTTTTACCTTCCCACTTTTTACAGCGGTACCTATTTATCTACTTGCCTTTACATGCTTTCAAACTGCTAGGTGGGCAGGAGCTGGGGTGAACAGCGGGAGCTTGCTCTGCTGCGTGGCACCTGGCGTTCGAACAGCCTAGCTGCCGACTTTGCAGCCGACTGTTTTCAGAGCTCTAGCCCCACTGAGCACCACACCCCCATCATACACTGTGTACAGCATATGAACTTATAACTGAAACCCAAAGATGTTACACACAAACATACACACTCACTTGTTTTGTGTGTTTCTGTGTGTATTCTCTCTTTTCTTGAGTATGGCTCAATAAGAAGCTGACAGAACATACAAAGTATAGGTCTATAAAGCTTGTGTACTGAGCACACTTTTATACTGCAGCGAGTCTTGGACCATCCATGCCCGACAGGAAAGAAAGCTTAATATCTTAATATGCGCTGTCTTAGGTGAATATTCAACATTACCTGGCACGACAAAGTTCCAAATAGCATAGTCCTGAATCGAGCTGGAATCCCTAGCATGTACACTTTATTGAAACAGCGACACCTACGCTGGCTTGGACACGTTGTGAGAATGGATGACGGTCGGATCCCAAAAGATCTTCTATATGGAGAACTAATGCAGGGAAAGCACCCCAGAGGGAGACCACAGCTGTGGTATAAGGATATCTGTAAGAGGGACCTGAAGGCCTCGGGAATGGACCTCAACAGTTGGGAAACCCTGACCTCCGATCGCACGGTCTGGAGGCAAGAGATACAGCATGGTCTCCATAAATTTGAAGAGGCATTTGTCCAACAGGCAGAGGAAAAGAGGCAGGCACGGAAAGAACGAAACTCGAGGACCGGGCAAGAAACAGAATACATCTTCCCCAGTGCGGTAGACTGCCATTCCCGAATTGGTCTATTTAGGGCCTTTTTACATGACCCCTAAGATCCGCTGGCCACTTAAATTCGGACCAGAGATCTTAGGGGTTCATCGCTCTTCCTCTGTCTTCCTCTGTCCCCACCCCCCTCCGCACTTCCTGGTTGCTGGCTGCCTGAGGGAGGGAGAAAAAAGAAAGAAAAGACTGCCGGTTTACCTCCGTTTTGTTCCCGGCAGCATTCAGATCTCTTAAAGGGGCGGGGTGCAAAAAAAGAACAAACGGAAGCCAGGAGAGCCCCGCACTCACTATCCTTACACCAGATCAAATATTTGTCACCATCAAAGACCAGGTACAAGAAAACTGCTGTTTGGTCGCGCTAAAGTGGGCGGGGTCGCACTTAATTGTCTGCAAAGTCCAGAGCTGGTGGATAAACATTTTTAAGGTCCAGACCTTGCAGCCATTTGCGGCGGAGCTTAGGGGTCGAGTATAAACGCCCATAGTCACACTAGGTGTTGTTCTTAGGATCACTACTCCAGGCATGATACCATAGTCTTTCGAGACTGAAGGATGCCAATGATCTCTCTTTTCTTATTTACATTATAGTTTCTCATTTTTATATAGATTCTTTCCCTATATATATTTACATAGATTGTTCTCCCTAGTTAGACATCAAGCAACAAGGCGCTCCATCCACCACTTCATAACTCTTTGTAATTACAGCAGTGATAATGAGCATGATAGGTATCTAATTAAAATCTGCAGGAACTGCAGGCACAAAGAAAGGCGAACGATCTCCCCAAACCGCAATTTTCTGTTTAAGTTCAGCCACTTTCTTCAAACAAATCTGAGAGCTTCCCCCCTCCCACCCACTTCCTCTCTCTCTCTCTCTCTCTCTCTCTCCTTTTTGCCACGGTAGCATTATTTTCTCTCCACTGCTATAATGAGGCTCCTCTGTAGGTCAAAGCTAATTTCAACCGAGATCTTATGGAACACAGAAAAGATTTTGCTTCAAGATGAAAGAGTGGATTTTTTTTTTTAGTTTTTTTTTCCTGGCTCTCTCGCTCGCTTTTTTTCCTCTCTCTGGTAGGCGCTTAGAAATATCAGCTTGGAATGAGTGACTTGTATTTGCTTCTGCTATTTTCTTTTTTTTTTTTTTCGAATTCAGTGACAAGATGTACAAAGAGAAGTTGTTGAGCAAGTTGGCTTTCTTTCCACGAAAGATTCGGGGACTTGCAAAAATTTAATAGTGTGATTCAAGTACTGAATCATCAAAAATACCCATCGTCTCCATGTTCTGTTAATGAATGTCAGTTTCACCGGGTTCATGGCAGTGTTTTAGTTCTCTGAGTGCTTTCAGCCAAAGCTTCCCATTTTCTGACAGGTAGACGTGATGTATCTCCTCTCTTTTTGGAGGAAGTGCTTCAGCAAACTTTTCTTGACTAAATCGCAAGACCTCTTTGTAAGCAAATGCTTTTCCTTTAATCTTTTCTGTGCCACCACTGGTTTGGAAATCCTAGTGAAAGTACCACACACACACACACACACACACACACACACAAGGATGCAAAAAATAATAATCTCACAATTGGTAAGAGCGTAGATAAGAGTAACTGTCTTAGCATAAGGTACTGTGGTACCACTACTTACCAGTTTAATCTGTTCCGAATGCATGCTCACAGGTCGAACAACTTGTAAATAGAGCAGTCGCATCTAATAAATAAATAAATAAATTGGAAAAATAAAAAAATTGTAGGTAGAGGAGACCGCGTCTAAATTATATGAGGCAGCAGTTAAAATGCCAACGGTTTCCCGCTCTTAAGTCGAATTGCTCATAAGTAGAGCCATTTGTAAGTAGAGGTACCACTGTAGTTCCTTGAGAATTATTGTGCTTCTCAATCTTAGATCCCCAGATGTTCTTGGACTACAACTCCCAGAAATCCTGGCTAGCAAGGCAAGTGGTGAAAGTTGTAGGCCAAGGACATCTGGGGACCCAACGGATTTAGAGGGATACACAAGACCAAGGGGTCTTATTGACATGGACTCAAATTGATGACCCACAGGGTCTCTTCCAACTCTACAGTTCAAAGTAAAATGGGATCACTGCAGTTTTGTGCCATTTCTATTCAACTGAATTTGTTTTCTTTGCTTATGAAACTAAGGCCTTCTCCCATAGGTTGCAAAATAAATAATCCCATTATTGAATCTCCCCCCAAAAAGTTACCAACCAGGGAAGCTTTCCTGTTGCTCTTCTCCAGCAGGTTTAGAATTGGGGATGAGAGGGTGATGAGTGCAAGCGATGGATCAAGGTGATGCCTATCATTACTGAATCCGGACTGAGTTAGTTGGAGTTTGTAGATTTCACATGAGGCAGGCATGTCTTGGGTATTTCAGAGCATGGGATCTCACCTGGTATTTCCTTAATCTTACTGATATCAGCTCCCTTAAACCCGGGTGATGCTGCTCTTTTCTTTCTTCTGTATAACAAACCCCAACAGGATGGAGTGAGATTCATTGAAAGCCGCTGTTAATTCGACCTCATCCATCAGTTCTTTTACCAGTAAGGACCAGATTCAGTGTGTGTGTGTGTGTGTGTGTTTGATCCCTTCTTTCTTTCTTCTGTGTTCTGGAAGGTGATGTCCTCAGCAAGGGAAACAAGATCCCAACCTCTTTTTAATACCATCGATTCAGGTTCCAGAGACGGAATCCTCATTCCACGTCTTTCTACAATAATTCATGCCCACCTGCGACGTTACTAATTACAAGGGGCTCCCTACGGCCTTGTCCAGCCGTTCTGATTTCTATTACAGACGGCAGCTGGCCAGCTTTGAAGCCTTGGAGAGCAATGTTCACAGCTAATAGACGTTCTTCAGAGGGGTGGCCTATGCAGTTCCTGAACTACGGGTCAGGCAAGCAGATGGTTTGCCATGCCTGGCATCTCTTTCTGCCGCATTTATATGCTGATTTTATTTGATTGAGCTACATGCCTTTTTGAAACGGAACAGCTGTGGCGGGGTGGGTGGGTGGGAGTGGAGCAGGACAAAGCATCCATCAGTTACATCAGTATGGCTGTGATCTGATGCAGTCCAAGTGCCACCCCCTTTTTAATTGAAAAAGGGGTGGACTACCTGGGGAATTTGAAGCTATTCTACCCTGTGGTTCTATGTACCTTCCCTGAAGAGTACAAGGAATCTTACAAAAACAAACAAAACTAAACAAAATCACAACTCTGCATCATATTCACTAATCCTCATCTCTAGTGGGGAACCATGGAGATTAGATTGGGAACATGGTTTCAGTATCTTGATGGGCTATCTACCACATCACACCTTTTTGCTTGGAAGGTACAGAAGTGGAGAATGTTGGTCACCCCTTCAGTGCCTCCTCTTTTGTCCAGTTTCGTCTTCTTCTGATCGGAGGCTGGAGAATGGGCAGGATGCTGGTTGAAACCCACTATATACCTACTCCCCATATTTCTGTTACTGAGGCTGCCTTAGAATTTGGTACTTCCATCCATTTCGCAGTTCTCCAGTTAGTGGAGAAGAGCTTTTGCTTCGAGGGCGTGACAAGATGCATTTTGATTTGCACATTGGGAAAGAAAACAAATGCAAAGTCATTTTTTTTTGCATATTTCAGTGTAGATCCTTGTGAGGCTTTCTTAAAAACAGCCTATTAATGCAAGAAAGGAAAGAAACAGGCTTAAGGGCGAGCATATGTGAAAATGACATAAAGCAGGATGAAGCTGGTAAACAACAGTACAATGCCTGTTCCTACCCAGAAGATCAAACAAGGGGAAAATGCTTAAATTAGGCATTCTTGAATTGGTAGAACTTTGCTTGGAGAGAGGGTTTCCCCTCCCTCTCTAATTTTTGGCAGCACTCACCCTCAATTTCAGCTCTTTTTGCATAGCCTTGACATCCCTAATTAGGAAGTTTTACATACAGGCTAGTGAATTTACCCCCAGCTGGGAAAACATGGCTTAGCAAAAGTTTTACATCTGCCCTCATTGATCTACAGATTATCTCACATTCGAGAAGGAGCAGCCTTTGGGAGCTATAAAGAGAGGAAACAAAGGAGAGAAAGTGGATGGAAAATCGTTCCTTGGATCGTATTTGGCAACTTGCAGGCAGGGAAATGGTTGTGGTCTTTTTAAAAAAAATTATGATGATGATTGTTTCTCTTTCATACCGTAATTCATTGCAGGTAGGGAGGCAAATGGAAAAGGTTACGTGCTGAAGGTGAGGATTCGAGTGGCCACAGGTATATTGAATGGGGAAAATCTAGTGGCGTATGCTAAGAGCGAGGTAGAAGAAAAGATGATTATTTAATTCCTTTGAAACTGTTGTTCCGAAGATTGGAATGAAAATATCCATGCCCCTGAACCCAACCGTCAAAGCGGAGTGGGTGCCATCGCTACCGTTGGACGAAGCGAGACACTGGACTTCGAGAAGAATGCAACCAAATTGGGACAAGTTCAGGGGAGGGCAACAGGGACGATCGGTGTGTGTGTGTGTGTGTGTGTGTGTGTGTGTGTGTGTGTGTGTGCGTGTGCGTGTGCGTGTGTGTGTGTGCAAACCAAGTGCTAGAAGGAAAGATAGAAATACCTGGGTATGTTTAGCCTTGAGGAAGAAAGACTGAGCACAGATGTGATAGCACTTTTCAAATACTCGGAAGGCTCTCCTACAGAGGAAGGGTAGGATCTGTTCTCAAGCAATCCAGGATGCAAGACATGCAACCATATGCTCAACTCACAGGAAGCTAGATTTCAGTTGAATATTGGGGGAAACTTCCTAACTGTTAGAGCAGTACAACCACGGAACCCATGACCTTGAGAGGCGACGAGTGCTCCAACGCAGAAGACATTCAAATGAAATTTGGACAACCGGCAGATATCCTAGGATTTGTAGAATAATCCTGCCTTGAGCAGGTTGGGTTAGACTTGATGGTCTTGTAGGCCCCTTCCATCATTCTATAATTCTAAGATGCTGAAAAGTGGTTGCACCCTCTGACTCAGGGGTCCTCAACCTAAGGCCCCAGGGCCGGATAATCTGGCCCCTGGGACCAATTGCAACCCCCACCTAATTTGGCAAGCAAGCCTCCGCAGCTGCTTCTATTGCTGAGGCAGTTCAAAATAGTGGGCTATGCCACTTCTCTCACTCCCCCCAACTACCGCCTAGATGATCAGCATGCTGGCTAGTGGGGCATTCAAAGTGGGAGGGCTACGGCAAGGTCCCCTGCTCCCTCCACCCACTGTGGTCCAGTCCCCAGTGGTGTCTAGGGCGTGGTGAACCGGCCCGCTGTTTGAAAACTTTGAGGATCCCTGCTCTGACTGATAACCCTGGACTTCCAAATGGCACTGCCAAGGACATCCTTTGACTGATCACCCTAGACTTCCCAATGGCACTGCCAAGGACTTGACTTCCCAATGGCACTGCCAAGGACAACCTCTGACTGATCACCCTGGACTTCCCAATGGCACTGCCAAGGACTTGACGTCCCAATGGCACTGCCAAGGACTTGACTTCCCAATGGCACTGCCAAGGACAACGTCTGACTGATCACCCTGGACTTCCCAATGACACTGCCAAGGACTTGACTTCCCAATGGCACTGCCAAGGACAACGTCTGACTGAGCACCCTGGACTTCCCAATGGCACTGCCAAGGACATCCTCTGACTGATCACCCTGGACTTCCCAATGGCACTGCCAAGGACTTGACTTCCCAATGACACTGCCAAGGACATCCTCTGACTGATCACCCTTGACTTCCCAATGGCGCTGCCAAGGACTTGAGTTCCCAATGGCACTGCCAAGGACATTCTCTGACTGATCACCCTTGACTTCCTTGGCACTACCAAGGAAGCCCATTCAGCCTGTACCTTCCATAGCACAGGAATCCCCATGCAGACCTGCTTCTTTACAAGTACTTCTCTAGCGTTCACATTCATCTGCAGCCCAGCTGTCCTCTTTACATGGTATGAAAACAAAGTGTGCTGCTTATATGGTGTCCCATGGTGCTTCAGTCACTCTCTGGGTGGTTCACAGTTTAATTTCACAGGCTGCACAGGCCTCCCTCAGGCCTTAGAGAGCTGGGCACTCATCTTACCATCCTTGGAAAGATGGAAGACTGAGCCAACCTTGAATTGGTTACCTAGACTCAACAGGATTGAACTCAGATAGGTTGCAGAGTCTTGACAGCAGTATTGTACTTCAGCCGCTCTGCCACGAGGGGTCGGGTCACCATCTTCTTTTCTTCAGATATACCATCCTCCCAAGTACAACTCATTTTCCTTAACAGTTCATTCTGGTGCCAACTGGGCCAGGTATAAAGGGCCCCAGCCATTGACAGATTAGCAGGAGCCCCAAAACAATGGAATGAAATGGTTCATTTCAATGCAAAAAAATGACCATTTCATTTCATCTATAACGAAGTGCTGCTTCCTCGTTTCATTTCATTTCATTTTGTTATGTAACAAAACGATGAAACAGCATTTCGTTTTTCATTTCCCGTCCATCCCTAGTACCCAACTCGCATGGTTAAGGAACAAATCAACATGTAAATGAACTGATTAGACATTACGGCATGATAATAAAATCAACACTGCCGAAAAGTATAAAGAAACGAAGCATGTTCTTTTCAAAAACCTAATGTTCCAAGATCTATGACAGCCACCTTTAGGGCAGATAAAACTAGAATTCTGCACTTTGTCCAATATTCAGTTGTCACAATCCTCTTCTAAGGGACTTTTTAAGATGTGCCCTGATTTTACACAAGAGATGAGAAATTATAGCTCTTTTGGGGATTTCCCCCGATGGTCAATGGAAGAGATGGATCTTGAGATTCCATATTCGCTGTGACAGTTGAGGAACAGCGTGAAGGTAAACGATCAGCTTAAGTTGGAAGGACCCATCGAATCAGATGGAAACAGATCGTGAGGGCCCGTTCGCAAGTGACGTCTGAACACCTCTTTTCGTTTAGAAAATGTTCGTCCTGCATACTGCCTACAACTCGACTGCTGCGTCATTTATTTTAACTCATAGCTCAAAGCATTGATCTGTATCCAAATAAATCATAAAACATATGTATCCTTTTTGAAACATCTCTCTCAAAATCATAACTCTGATTTATACACAAGAAGGGGGGGGGACTTGTGGAGGCAGTGGCAGTGGCGGCGGCAGCAGCTGTGAAGTAGGTCATTTGAATGCCGGGTTATATTGAATTTAGCATACAATCCCCAGATGGGTATCTGTCTGATAAAAGCTGAAGCAACGGATGTGATTAAGGCCGAGGTTTTTGATTAGCTGGACTTTGACAAGGTTTATTGGATTGTGTCAGGTGGGATTTTTTGAGGAATTGCCTCCGTCTCGAAAACAAATCGTGAGTTGACAGGATGGGGAGCACGGGACCTTCGGCCAAGGAATCTGAAAAAGAAAGAAAGAATTTTAATTGGCAGAAATGAAAGGATAGGAAATGTGAGGGCATTAGTGCAAAGAGACTTCACTTGACAAGTCAGTTTGTTTTTATTCCAAGAGATTTTAATTTCAGAAGAGATAATCCACCCTCTCGACCTTGGGTATTCCCTTGGCATCTTTTTAACCACGCAAGGCGCCGGATGGATTTAAGGCCACGCATACGAGGTGACCTGTTGGAGGTTGGGATGACAGCTGGACCGATTATTAGTCAAGCATCAATAATGGCGTGACCAAACACACCACATGTAATGGGGAAAATGGGCAGGTGGTGGTTGGGGGACGGCGACAAGGGTGCTGTTTACAGAACATGCCTCTAATTAGTCATTTCCATAATTATGGTGACATTGTGCCCTTCTAAGCAACGCTGGAACTTCCTGGCTCTGCATACGAGGTTCTGGAGGTGTTTAAAAACGAGGCAGTGGTGGGGAATCATCTGATTCCGTTCACTTTGTTTTTTAACTAACCATAAGAAGATTCTATTCCCAGTGGTGGACCTACCAAGCCAATGGTCAGGAGTTCAAACCCCCCAGTGTGCCTTCTGGGAGAAAAACCAGCCTCTGTGGCCTTGGGCAAGCTACAATGTCCCAGAGGATCTGGAGGGGAAGGGTCTAGAATAGTACTTTTGAGAACAAGAGCCACTCTGCAAGCTGCACAATCCCAGGGTGCCCCTAGTCGTGTCCAAACATCAGCCCTCCAGATGTTTTGTGCAACAACTCCCACAGTCCTTTGCCATTGGAAATTACAGGCTTGGAATTCTGGGATTTGTGGTCCAAAACATCAGGAGGGTCGAAGTTTGGACATGCCTGTGCGCCGGAAGAAAGGAATGGGAAACTACGTCGGAGTAT
The DNA here is from genome assembly GCA_029282475.1 of Phrynocephalus forsythii. NCBI lineage: Eukaryota > Metazoa > Chordata > Lepidosauria > Squamata > Agamidae > Phrynocephalus > Phrynocephalus forsythii. The sequence continues at coordinate 4,059,110 of JAPFRF010000015.1, forward strand.
TCTCTACCTAGAAAATATTGAAAAAGGTTGCCAATAAATCAGCATTCTGCTGCTATATGTCTGAAGAAGTGGATGTGTCCATGAAATGTGACATTAAAATATGAAAGCTAGTCCTTAAGGTGCCACATGTTTTGTGTCTTTTGTTTTGTTTTGCTTTTCTTTGATTTTTGCCTGCAATAAATCAGGATTGATGCAATGGCACATGGTTTTAATTCTTATAGCCAGAAAAGAGACTTGGTGTGGTGTGCTGGATAGAGTGAGAGATGAGGGTTCAGGAGGCCTTGGGTGTGTAGAATTGTCAAACCACTTATCATGAAAGATGTATAAGGGAAACTAGAATTTGGTTTCAACATGGCAGCAGGTAACAATAACTATGCTATATATACACTTGGCATACTTGAAGATTTCATCAGTATTCGTGGGGCATCAATTCTAAGCTCCTTCCAGATACCATGGTCCAACGGTAATTGGTCATAGTATCAAACTGATCTTCTTATTAAGACCCAAATTAATTAAACAACCTATGTGTACTTTATGGCCAGGGTTCGGTTTTCCATGGCAAAAAAATAAAATAAAATAAAATGATGTCCTTTGTGGTGAACATTGCACACCTTGTATCTCAGTATTTTTTTCAGGAAAAAAAGAGAAGGAAAGAAAAAAAACTAAACACAAACATGATCTAATCATCTTCCTTTATAAGGTTAGCAAAAATGCTGTTGGCATTTAGTGACAGGGGAGTCTGTCCATTTCACTTGTTCCCACACTCATGAAATAAAGGTAGCCTCTTTCTGCCTCAACAGATGTATTTGGGCAAATTTGTAAAATTAAAAAATGCAATTTTCACCCTCCTATATTAGCCAACTTATAGAGGAAGAGCTATTCCAAGCTTGAAGAGCACCTGTCACTCTGGTTGGTCTGATGTGAGTTAAAGATGAAAAGGTACTGTGAGAAGAAGAGGGGATAACGTTATGTCTGTTTAAAAAAAGTCGGCATGAACCTAAGAACATAAGAACATAAGAAGAGCCATGCTGGATCAGGCCAAGGGCTCATCTAGTCCAGCTTCCTGTATCTCACAGTGGCCCCACCAGATGTGTCTGGGAGTGCACGAGACTAGATATCTGTCCCCTGATACCACTCCCCTGCATGTGGCCCTTGAAGTACCCTGAAGATTACACATCTCCATCATGGTTTGGAACCTGTGATGGTCTTTTCCTCCAGGAATCTGTCCAATCCCCTTTTGAAGACATCCAGGCCAGATGCCATCACCACCTCCTGTGGCAGGGAGTTCCACAGACTAACAACATGCTGGGGGAAAATATTCTGTCTCATGAACCTATTTGTGTACAAACCTTGGGGTTCAAACCTTGACTTCCAAGACTTAAATTTTCAAAGCCCAACTGATGGAATTATGGGGCTCCCTTTGTCGGTTTTACAGAGAGAGAGTTAAAAAAAGAAGAAGTGGTTGACACAGCTCTTCTTCTGGAGCAGGGGGTTGGACTAGATATCTTTATAGGCTCCTTCCACCTTAGCTCTTCTATGATTAGCACTTCTATATGGGAGACACACGTTTCATACGAGCATTGCTCGAGATGGTATCAAGTGGTTTAGGTAAGGAGGGAAGTCTGTGAGTCGAGAGGTCATCATTTTCTCCTGGACCACCACACATTGTGTTTTGGACACTTGGATGATGAAAAAGTCTGTGAACAGGTTCTTTCCTGTTTGCATATTAGTTCATGGGGTGTGGACCAGGTCAATTTGAAGTGGCACCTGCTAAGATCAAAAACCCGCAAGCTTTCCATGTGATGTGCGTTGCGCTTCTCTCCGAAAGAGCAAGGAAGGGAGATCAGACCTGGCCAGATGTGTCTCTTTGGTGTTCTAATTGTTGGCAAGGATTAATTAGCATCTCAAAGATTCCCAGCTGTGTCACCCGAGGAAGGCTCCTGCCTAATGCCATCACAGTCTGTGTGATGCATGCAGACACCACTCCGCAGACCTGTGATTCATCACTCTGTCAGGCGTTCGAGATACAGTGCATGAAATGCCATATAAATGCAAATCCATACACAAACACTGAATTCCCCTGTTGGGTAGCGATAAGGTGCTCATCCAGATGACACATTATGATCTAAAAGTGGAAAGTAATATTTGGGAAAAGAGAGGGTAGGGTGGGGAAACCAGCCGCAATGGCTTTCAAAACAGATTTAAAATATACGTATATGGCTTTCGGGTGTTGATATTTCTACACATTTGCCTTTAAAAGGAGGTTCTGCATCCTCCTTCGCTGTCTACGCCTTCAGCATTGCGAGGTGATACTTCTGCGATCAATTAAATGAAAAGGAGAAGCACCCAAAGTCGCCTTTGGACATGATGCATTCAGCAGAAGGGCGCATTACATTGGAGACAAAAATTTCTCTCGATTCCTCTTTCCCTCCTCCCGGAATGTTTCTGAAATACCGAAATGGTGTATGTGATTTCGAAGCTGTCTTGTGCAAAGCAGCAAGCTCCGAGCCATTCTCTTGGGATTCACCAAAAAATAAATGAAGAAATGAAGTCAAGAGGAAACGGCAATATGACAGAATCTTCGCCGTTGTGCTTATTGCACATAACGGAGAAGAAAGAACAATAGCTTCTGAATCAAATGAAGTACTTAGTTCTTGATCAACTGCATCTTTATTTCTCCCGTTTTGATGTATTTCCACCATTTGAGGGTATGGGAATGCATTGGGATATTCAGAGACGCGTCAAACTACAGATCTGCTGAAAGTGAACCAGTTGAAATTTGCAAATCAAATGATTCAGACCAAATGGAAGCACACAGCCTCAGGGTGTGTTGAGCACGGGTGAAAAATCACCACTTACCTAGTCTTTGCTAGTCAAGATATAAACTTGCAAGATTCTTCTCCCAGCCACTAAGGACTGGGAAGAATTTCCTAGAAATTTTTTCTAGAGTTCTTACGTTGGCAAAGAGTGGCTTCCATTTTGCAGAAAACGTATTATTTGTGCCAAGTGGTGCAAATTGCCCAAATTTCAAGTACAGTGGTGCCTCTACTTACGAGTGGCTCAATTTAAGATTAATTCGACTTAAGAGTGAAAAACCATTGGCGTTTTTAACTGCTGCCTTACAAATTTTAGATGCAGTCTGCTCTACTTACAAATTTTCAATTATTTTTCCATTTATTTATTTATTTATTTATTTATTTATTTATTTATTTATTTATTTATTTATTTATTTATTTATTTATTAGATGCATTAGAATGCATTCAGAACAGACTAAACTCATAAGTAGCGGCACAACTGTACCAGTCTGAATCCCTAGACAGGTTGCTGGCATCTTTCTTAACAAGCAGCTTATATTTATATATATATTTTACATGCCTTGCTTCTCAAAGGGGAAGGATGCAATTAATATTTTTGCAAATCTGCGAGCCCTTCAAGGGAAAAGAGTCATCCTTATATTTAAGGGTCAGTGAGTTTTTTTAGCTGGCTGGATCGTTCAGTGGTTTAGGGATTTGGCTGCAGAGTCTGAGGATGGCAGTTCAATTCCCCTGATGGCACATTCTTCTTCTTCTTCTTCCTCCTCCTCCTCTTCTTCTTCTCCTCCTCCTCTTCCTCCTCCTCCTCCTCCTCCTCCTCCTCCTCCTCCTCCTCCTCCTCCTCACCACCACCACCACCACCACCACCACCACCACCACCACCATCATCATCATGCCTCACTCTATGTCAGGGTGTGCAAATAGCCAGTTGAATATTTAACCAACAGGTAATTCTCCCAGTGCAGGCATCAAAGTACAGTACTGCAACCAAAACTCTGCTCAAAACACAGGTTCTACCCCAGTAGCTGGCTCGAGGTTCATTCAGCCTTCCAGCCTTCTAGGGGCAGTAAAATGAGTACCCACCTCCCGGCAATGTGTAGCCTGCATCATTAAGTTGTAAACCACCCAGAGAGTGTGTTGAGACACTATATAAGCAGCACTCTTTGATTTGATTTTTCCTCTCAGCCTCCTGTCAGAGCCTCCTTGTGTGCGGCAACCCAACCCTGTGAATTATTCTAGCTTAATTGAACAGTGAGTCAGTTTTGTATTTGCTTGCATTTGTTGATTGCCCTTTGGGCAAAAGTCTCCCAGCAGTTGTATAAAATGTTTTATCTTATATCTTCAGAAATCACATTGCTTGGAGGCCATACTTCACAAGCAACGGGTGGAGGTAGTCCGCCATATCATTGGCATGAATACCACAGTGCTTTGTGAAAATCCACCACAAAGCTTGTGTATATTGCATTGGAAAAACATACGTAACTCCCCTAGTCTGTGTTTGGCCTTTCAGCTTGAGAGGACCACCCTCAGGAAGGAAGGGGGTAGAAATGGAAGGAAGGGGGTAGAAATTGTGCTTAGTAATGTCGTGTACATGCATTTAGGTTCAAGATCTCCATGGAACTGAATAAAACTACAAGCATCCTCTTCCTGTTACGTGAAATCAAATGCCCTTGAAGGAATCTGTGTTCAGCCGAAGGATTCTGACACTGGGAAGAGATGCTGATCATGTCGTATTTTCCTCACTCTCTTCTTCCCTTAGATGGTGCTAATGGGGTATAGAAAACACATGGAGCGGCTGGATTCATCTAAGAGCACCACAGGGGTGATTATTTTATTGCTTCGAGTTTCTTGGATACTAAATTTCTTTGGCTTTCCTCCCTCCCTCCTCCAGCTTCTTTTTCAAAAAAGGGATCAAAATGGAATTATATCGAGTGCCTTTCAACAGAAACAGTTTTCTCTCTCTTTCTCAAGTATCTGATATTGGTTTATAGCGGTGATGAGAGAACAGCCCTGGTGGTGCCTCCAGTGTCTGGATTCTACAAATACTTCAGGTGAACAACCCCTGCCCTCAATTTAGGTATGAGGAAGTCTATTAGGCAGAAGCAGTAGAGCGAGTGGGTGCAGCCTTATCTGTAGCCCATGCAACGTGCAAGACACTTGTTTAAGGTCTGTGCTGCTCCTGAGGGTTATGGACCGCTCTCCACAAGTGCACAGGGGTTGGGATCCTGTTGCTTAGTCCCCAAAGTCACAAGTAGAGCAGGCCTGGAAGCTGATTCCTGGCAACTGGACTTCTTTTCTTGAGAGACTGAGACGGTTACTTCACACCCTCTCATTGCGATTCGTGGTCACGCTTGGGACCAGTACGAGAAAATGTTACTCCACGTCCATTGCATGATGGTGGAATCTCGTCCCGACCATGACCCCTGAACTGGGATTTAAGTGTGATGAGCCATACCTCTCCCTGACCTCGGGAATTCTCTTGTCTCAGTTCCTGTTTCAAGACAAGTGCCCATGAAGTAAGGCTTGTCACGCAGCTTACACATTCTCCATCTAGTGGCAGGAGAGCGAAGATGCATTCTCCAGTACAATCCCAATGGCGTAAACAATGAATCACAGAGAGATAAGAAGGCATAAAACCTCAAACTTTGCTGCTTAACACATGAAAAGCAAAGTTACAGAGAACTGAAATATCGAAAAATGGAAGGTCGGACAAAAAAAAAGAGGGGAAACGAAGGCGGGGAAGTACAGATATTGTTACAAAACAAGATGTGAAGTAACAGTCGTCACGATACCATCAATCATGCCCATGAATAAACAGAAACAGGGACAGAACCAGGACAAGACCACGTGACCGTGAATGGCGTTATCACGAAACGAACGTAATCTCAGAACGAGGAAGGACGTGAAGTAACCACCTGAAACGTTTCACTGCTCATCCAGACAGCTTTGTCAGTCTGAGGTCCCTCAGACTCTCTAGAAAAAGAAGTCCTGTTGCCATGACTCAACTTATCGATAAACTCACCTGGATGACTGAGAATCTTCGCAGACAACTAGAGGAGGCCCACTGAAAAAAAAAAGAACGGATGGACTCATTGACTCATGAAATCCTCTCTGCTGCAACAGGCCTAGTCTAGTTGCAATGTACTATGCGAACTAAGCAACAAGATACCAGTCATTGAGTTTGTGCACCCCTCCAAGCAGTTCCTGTGATAAGGCTCCTGAGTCGCAATGGTTCTGCTCCCTGCTCCCTTCTTCAACGTCCTCACCAGACCTCCCATGAACGCCTATGGGCATATCTAGATTAGGAAGATGGAGAGGCCATGTGAAACATCAGAAAGCATAAGGTCAGAACCCTATGAAACATCTAGGTACTAGGAGGGAGATCTCATATTGCCATGGCCCTAGTTTGAAGACATAGTTGGGATGTCACCTTGGAAGTAGAGACGGTCGTTTCATTTCTGAAGTGGTTCAGGTCTGAAATGAAATGCGGGAGCCCAGCTGGTGTTTGGAATGGGACCAACCCTCTGGAATGAAACCAGCCAATCCTTTACCTTGCTCTGGGGTCATGCGGGGCTAGACTCCAATGAGGAAGAAGCCTCCAACGTCATCTTTCCTTCTCCCTGGTGCTGGCCAATCGGACAGGGAGGAGGGATGATGCATTTCCCTGCACAGGTCCTGATTGGCCAGCACCAGGGAGAAGGAAAGATGACATTGGATGCTTCTTCCTCATTGGAGGTTAGCCCCGTGGGAGCACAGCACAAGGTAAGGGAATGGTTGATTTAATTCCTCTGTTCCGAATGCCAGCTGGGCTCCCGCATTTCGTTTCGGAAGCTGACCACTTCTGAAATGAAAAGCCCAACTCAACTTTTGGGTCACAATGGTTCTGCTCACTGCCATCTTCAGTGTCCTCACCAGACCTCCTGTGAACACCTGTGGGACATATCTAGATTAGGAAGCTGGAGAGACCATGCGAAATGGTCTCCAACTAATGTCTCAGAGTGAGTTATTGAGACTTTAAGTGCTAATTAATGAGAAAAGGGACTATCTGGAGAACTTGTAGCTATTATTATCTTCGAGTCTCCAAGCCTCTAATGCACACAAGTATCGTGGGGCAAAATTTAGCATTACACCCTGCCTCCAGAGTAGGAAAGCAGTGCTGAAATATTTATGGGCTACAAGGACATAAAATGAGTCTTTGTGGGCAGATGTATTTTTTTAAAAAAGCCAAATACGAGTGCTGGATTTTTAAAAAAATAAACCATAGTTTCTTGCTAAAAGAACGCAACAAAGGATTAATTCAGTTACAAAACCAGTGAAATCCATCGCTGTGGCCCGGAGAATGGAAGCAAAGCAAGGAAAGCCCTGTCTGAGTCTGTGTGTGACAGATAAGAAACATCAACAGTTCTCCGGATAATGATGAGTGGGCTGGATTAGGGTTGGATGTGGGAAAATGGAATTGCAGTTTACGGTGAAAAAATGTGCAGCCGGTGAGTCGGAAATATAATTAAACTGAAGCCCGAGCAAGAGCGGATCAAAACCTTCTTCATCACATGCCGTTCTTTGGCAGCTCCTTGTACACATCAAGCACTTTTCCCCCAAGGTGTGAGGTGGAACAATATTCATGAAGACATTATTATTATCCTTGTTGTTATTTGCTCAGAGAACTGATTGAAATATATCACAGCTCATATATATTCATTATGATCTTCGATCAAAGGCACGTTAAGTCAAATAATGAAAAAGAATGAAAGTTAAGTTTGAAGCCGCTGTAAAACGTATGCATACATTTTGTGTTTTATTTCTTTTTAAAATATTTAAGCAATGTTTCCCTCAGTAGGAGCTAATTCACCTTCAACTGTTCCAATGGGGGAAAATGTACCAATAGAGGGGATTGTCTGGACTACAAATACCATAACCATGCTGGGAGTCCTACCTAACCTGGAGACACCTTACAAATATCTAAGGACTAATTTAGAAGGCTTTTAAGGCTTGGCTAGGCCTAAGTCTGCTCAAGCTTCTCCTCTAGGGATGGGCATGAAACGAAAAAATTATGTTTCGTTTCATTTCTATTTGTCCCCCCCCCATTTTTTTGTTCTGTTTCATATGGTGAGTGTTGTTGTTTTGTTGTCACAGTCGTGACCGAGTCTTCATGACCGCATGGCCATGGAGTTTTCTTGGCAGGAATACTGGAGTGGCTTGCCAGTTCTTACTCCAGTCACCTACAGCACTTGGTATTCCCTGGTGGTCACCCATCCAAGTACTAGCCAGGCCCGACTCTACTTAGCTTCTGAGATCAGGCGAGATCGGATGTGCTCAGGGCATCTGGGTAGCTCACCTGTGCGGTCAAATCAGAAACAACTCATTGCAACCTTAACAGGGCTTTCAAGATACGTGAGATATTCATCTGAAATACTGTAAGGGGGCCATAGACCATCACAGGAATGTCGCCCAATGTGGTGTACAGGGTAGAGTAACAGACTAGGGGAAAACAGGGTTTCAATTCCTACTCAGCCATGGAAACTCATTGGGGAGTGGAACTAGTAAAACCAGTTTCTATGGCCGAGTGGGGATTCGAACCCTGTTTCCCCCTAGTCCATTACTCTACCCTCGACACCACATTGGGCAACATTCCTGTGATGGTCTATTGCACCTTTAGAGTCTTTAAGATGAATGGGTAGCAAAACAAAGCAAAACAAGAATATTGCTTTTTTTCTAAAAAAAATCCACTCCTGATACACTTTATGTCTACATGGCTGCCCATGGCAGACCAGAAAACGGTACATATACCTTCCCGAGTCTAGGTGTTGTGTCTCTTAGGTTAGTTGTTACTTTGGCGCTGGAGGCAGAGAATTGCAGAAGTCTCTCTCCGCTTCTTAGCTATAAAGCAAACCAACTGTACCCAGAAACGAAGCCAATAAAAAGATACAGTAAATTAAACATCTCACCATTTGTTGATCTTTTGTGGCACACCTAAACATACCATCTGAGGCTGCTGTCCCATTTTGCCCAATTACAGAGCTGGCCCCTGCAGACAAACCGAGTCGTTATAACACCAGGGCCTTTATTATTGCAATAGTTTGTCATGTCTTTGGAGGGAAGCCATTCCCCCCTCTCCTGATTAACACAATTACATGGGTCAAGATAAAATACACCCCTGAGGTCATCTACATATGAATAGTTTACATAGCATTTGCCCTTGTGGTACCTCTGGGTATTTCAGGGCTCCAATTAGCATTTCGCTCAGTGAATATGTTTCATAAACAATGATTATCTACGGAATGAAGGGAGTCCTTGATTTCTGTATTTCTCAAAAAATAAGATAAAACACCCTCCTTTGTTCAATTCAAACATGCTAGGTGACCCTGGCATGGAACTCTCCCTCCTTGCTACCATTTCACTCATCTTCTTTATTGATTTTTACCAAGGGAAGTCAAAGCAATTACCACATGACACTGCTTTTATCCTTTCCAAAAAGAACCTTGAATGAAGTTTCGGGATGCTCCGAAATCAAGGAAGGTTTACACCAATCAAAGAAAGACTGCACCCTCAGCGAAGGTCTCTTGAGAGGTAAAAAGCTGGATGTATAGGCTTGATTAGAAAGCCCTTTTGATTGCACTTCTCTCCTCAAATTCCACATTTCAGGACCACAGCTAGTTCCAATAGCTCAGGCCCTTCCACCGGACCACCTTTATGGTTGGGTTTTGGAAACAAGCAAATGCTCCTTTTCGTTTTGCGATCGAACCCATTGTTCTGTTCTAAAGGGAGGATGATGTTGGACTGACTTGCTACAGAGCTGTGCTTTGATTGACTTCTCTAATCAAACATCCGACGGGCATGACGTCCCGTTAAATCGGAAACTGGGTAGGGGTTGAAGTGTGGTGGTGAGGAGAGATGGAAGGCATGTTCCACAGACTGGGGTCATGCCCCAGTGAAATTCTTTAGTTGCACATTGCATTTGAAGCCCACGTCTGGTTCAGATTTCCACTTCCTCAGAAAATGGCACAATTGTTTGTGCGGTATCACCTTCTTTTGCATTTGTATTGCATTTTGCATTGACTACACAGCTCCCCATCTTATTTATTTATTTGTTTGTTTATAGGTATAGGTACAATATTGCTTGCTTGTTTGTTTTTTCAATTTGTATACAGTTTTTATATGCCCTCTACCACCTTTACGCTGATGTTTGATATTAGCAGTTCTGATCAATACCAGAATCTGCTTCTAGTCTTGTTTTGAGTGAGAGGTTATACTTTCTCCATCTCATGTTTCCAACTATGCAGTCTATTTGGGTTCTCTATTGACTGTCTGCTGATGTCTACATGTACAGCCATCAGTTCAGTTGTTTGAACCGATGAAATCAGGGGATGAAATCACTCTGAGTGGTTTCTCCTGCTTCAATTTTCTAATTACATTTGGTTCTGCTTTGTTTCCTATGTTTGCATTCCAGTCACCTGAAAAAGAACACAGAGCCTGATGAGTGGTCCAGGTGGCTTGGAGGTGGTGGTGGTGGTGGTGGTGATTTGACCACAGCTGGCTGGCGGTGCTTCATGCTTCATCAGAAGAATGAAGCACCCACCTCTAATAATAAATTAATACAGTGGACCCTCATATAGCAAGCTGTTTGTTTCACAGAAAATCCGCTTAAAGGAAAAAATTTCCAGAGAAAGGGGAAAATCACTTAACAGAATCACCTATGGGGCTAATCCATAAAACAGAAAAACGGTCACGGTTAGGGATACTCAGCTTGCGTGTGTGTGTGTAATGCATAGCCTGCATACTGTAATTAAAACTGTAAACCGCCCAGAGACTATTTGATGTGGTATGGGGCGGTATATAAGCAGAACACTTTGCTTTTTGCTTTTAATCCATTTTCAATGCATTCCTATGGGGAAATTTGCTCAACAGAATTTCACTTGGAGCAAATTAATTCCTTTATACAAGGTACCACTTGTACAATGGTATCATAAAATAAAATGAACACCAAAGAAAAATATTTTTAAAAAAACAACAACAACCAAATTAACAGACATTATATGTGGCTGCAAACTTGTTTGGAGTTGTCTGTAGTAGTACATAGGTGTTGCTTTCCTTGACTGATATTTGATCTGGCTGTTGGCTGACCTTGGATCTCACCTATCTTGCCTGCCCTGAATCTCCATGTCTAAACCTGCCTACAGGGGATGACCTTTCAGTTGCTCTCTTGGCTGTTCCACTCTGGCTTCATCAGACTGGCTCAGGAGATCCAGTTGAACCAGGCTCGTTGATGATCTGTTTGGAAATCTGAGTTCGGAAGTACAGTGGACCCTTGTATAACAAATGGTTTGTATAACATAAAATCTGCACAACATAAAAAATTCTGGAGATAGGGGAAATTTGCTTAACAGAATTGCCTATGGGCCAAATCCATACAACATAAAAATGGTTGCGATTAGGGATTACTCCGTGTTCAATCCATTCCAATGCAGGATGAAGCCCTGGTCTCAGTTAATTTCAAGGCATGCCAGTGAAGTGCAGAGGAATTCCAGAGTTAATAAAAACTAGGGGTTTTAAAAATGGGAATGCTAAGAAAGATGTTTGTGTGATGAATCTTGTCTCTGATTATTTCTGTGCTCTCCAGAAAGGAGGTGTGCTTAGCCTGATGGGGTGGATTTCATCGCTGAAAGCTTGCAGTTGGTTCAATTTTTAAAAGTGGACCATTAAAAGGCACCACCTAACTCTTGTCTTGGTGTATTCCTGGGGAGCACACTGCCTTTGCTTTCTCCCTTCTGGTCCTTTTGAATATCTCAAGACATGTAAGGTTGCGCAATGTGGAAACAGATTCGGGCAGTGATGAAGACAGACAATTGGAGAAGGTCCAAACTTGGATTGTCTAAGTCTGGATTTGAAAGCTTGCCCTTGATGAAGTGATACTCAGGCAAGGACGATCCTTCCTTGAAAGATGCAAAAGACGAGATTTTCCCCACCTGTCCATTACATGAAGTCAAGACTTCCATTTCTCTCTCTCTCCAACCCACCCACCCACTGGTACCATGCACACTAGCTTCCTCTCCTGCTCTTGTCAGAGCATAAGGAGGAAAGGAGGGTCGATTGACGATGCTTTCCGAGACTTCCAGATGCTGGCTCAGAATTGATGGCTTTGAAGAAGAGCGATTTGTTATCCTGCCATCCTTGCTTCCAGCTGAACAAAGAGCTCATCCTTTGCAGATGTAATAGTGCACCGTTCCATCTGAAAGGGAGGAAACCATTTCACTAAAAATGCAAGAAAGGGGAGAAGAAATTCAAAGGTGAAGCAAAGGTTTTGGGAGGGGGGAAAAAAAAAACGTCAAGGATGCTCTCGATGTATTATTTGCCTTGAGTTGCTCTTCCAATCGATGTTCAACGAGGTTCACTGCAACTTTCTTGCAGAAGCCCGGAAAAGTTACTTTTAAAAAAATTACAGCTCCAAAAATCCAATATAGCCTATGCAACTCACTTGCAAAGTCAGAGGTGAACTTTCAGGATAAAATAAGCCACCAGATAGACAGGTAACTGGATTCTAGAATAAATAAAGCCTGAGAATACTCACTGCGAACTAACGACTGAACTGAGATTATTGTATGTTGGACATATCCACAAGTTTTCATCTAGGGGGGAGAGAGAGAAAGAGAGAGAGAGAATGCATATATTTTAAAAATTGTATTTCCTGCATTTTGTGCAAAACTGTTTCAGTGCAAAAGTAGATCTCCTCCTCCCACTGTTGGGCGCAAACACCCTTAACAGCCAGGACAATCAACTTGACAGAAGCACACAAAAAACCATCCACTGCTATTACATTTGCTAGCTTGATTTCGGACAAAGTGCATTTTGCGCGTACATCATAACTCTGAAACGAAAGCAAAACACTGCCATGCTATGTTGAGAGAGGTTTCTGTGTATGAGCATGTAACTGCAAAGGCCAATGTTGACTTTGTTCATGTAAGCATTAAATGAATCAACATTGATCTTGCTAGCTCAGAAGGGAGAGGAAACATAGAAGCCACAGGGAAGGTGCCACCTCTCCTCCTTATCTCTGCTGAGATGGTTGCCTCACTGTAGACTTTCCCTTGTGTGGTGAACAACAGCTTTTGCGAAAGAACGTAGACCCAGAAGACAGCCATCTTCAGAGATAAGGACTTTTTCCCAAGTCTGTTCTGGTCATTTTATAACAGCTTTTATACTCTTTTATGACCTGAGCGTGGATTTCACAGCATTCACATGTGGATCAGGCTCTTAAATATAAGAATAAAGATAAGAGTAATTTAAAAGCCAAATTCTGTGGGGCTGTGTTATCATGAGTCTCAAAATTGAAGGGTAATTTCTAAGGACATATCTAGATTCTCTTTCCGCAGCTTATCTAATGGGATAAAGGAGCAGGTTTTTAAAAAGTTGTGGGATGGGTTTTTTTTATCTTTCTATTTCCAAAAATCTATGCAGTGCAGTCAACATTAGACACCTCCTGGCAGCCGAACAAGGTGACAAATGCCTTCCCGAGGAGCAAAAATATTTTCACCTCTGGGCCAAGAGGCTTAAAGCGCATCGTGGCTGCCCAATGCTCCTGAATGTTAGAAGCCTGTGACATGCTATGAAAACATGTCCCAAGCCGTCCATGGTGAGAGGAAAATTCTGAGACTCACAAATCCTCAGGTGGCAGCCAAAGCAAAGTCTGTGCCCTAAGGCTGTATCTAAAGTCAGGTGATATTTTGCCTCTTTCAATTTTTTATTGTTTCTTCTCTCTCTCTCTCTCTCTCTCTCTCTCTCTCTCTCTCTCTCTCTCTCTCTCTCTCTCACACACACACACACACACACACACACACACACACACACACACACACACACACACACACACACACACACACACAGAGGAAGAAACTCAACATACATGAATGATTTGCTGTACACGAAGGTGAAGGGAAGTGGCAACAATGGAAAAACAAATGAAAGGGTGGACAGTTTGCAGGAAGAGACTCTATGCACATTAATAGTTTGTCTTGGGAAATGCTGGAAAGAAGCTGGCCAAATTAAAGAAACTGGACAACCTTCAGTTAATGGTTGCCCTGCAAACCGTAACCCCCAAGTAATCAAAATCCATAAGTAATCATGTATCTGCCTGGGATAATGAGTCATTTCAAAACCGGCTTGGCAATTGGCAGCCTTCTCTGTGTTTTTAATCAAGACACCTCGAGCTGTTTCCTGTCTTTCTAAAAGACGCTTCTCCTGGCTTCTTGCATCAGTGCAATGTCCACTTGTCATCTGTGGTTCTCAGCATCAACATGAACCTTCAACTACCACACTTTCTAAGAGCCCAGGAATCCAGCTCGCAGCTCACAGCAACCTCGACATGAGAACCCATGATAAGGAGGATGACCCTTGCAGAACATAACAGCTGCGGAATCACCATTCGATGGTGTGAATAGCAAGACTGTGACCTCATTACGACCTGGATGTGAATTTTCTCATTTGTGACATGGATCAATAAGGCAGGTCATTCATTTTTAATGCTGTGATAGAGGAGAAAAAGAAAACCCTTAGCTCCTGATGCTAGAAGTGTACAATGGAACTGCCAGATAAGAAAGCCTTTCAAGTTTTTGAAAAATGCTACCCTGTCTCAATTCTGTCTCGCTTTCTCAAGCCCGAACATGTCCAGCTCTTTTGGTCTTTCCAGGTCAGTCTTGGTTTCAAATCACCTAAGCATCCTTGTTGCCCTCCTCTGCATTTGGTCCAATTTGTCTGAAGTGTGGTGCTCAGAACTGGACAGAGAACTCAAGATGAGGCCTAAATTATATTTTTAATATATTTCTTCATCATATTTCTGAATAGCTCAGGGACATATTTGTGTGATCTATCCGTTTATTTGGTTGGATGAGTTTTGTTTTCCACCATGTTGTCTAGAAATGTTTCCAGGGGCAATCCCACTTGCATGTTAATTTAAACAAAAAAACCCAGCAAAACAAAACAAAACAAAGGAGTCTTCTTTAATGAATGCATCACTGGCTTATAAGGAGGGGAAGAAATCATTACGAATTGATATGCCTTAATAGTGTGTGAGGATGAACCCAAGAGAAATGTTTAGAGAAAGATATTTGAATCTAATTATGCCCAGGAAAATTCAAGAAAACCCATTCTGACAGCTCTATCCCAGTCAAACTTTGGGTTTTCTGCTAATTTGACACTATTAGAGAAGACAGCTTCAGTGACTGCATTGGAATCAGCGTTGGCCAGACATGGGAGCTCAGAGAACTAGGTCATATGCAGAGATCTCTATTTGACAGCGGTACTGAAGAAGATCAGAAAAATGGGGTACATGAAGGGGCAGAGTTCAGCAGTGGGGGTGTAAGACTTGAGTACTCGGTCCAGTTCTGAAGACCACACTTCAAGAAGGATGTTGACAATTTGGAACACGTTCAGGGGAGGGCAAGAAGGATGCTTAGGGGATGTGAAACCAAGACCTACCTGGAAAGATCAAAAGAACCAGACATGTTCAGCCTTGAGGAAGGGGGACAGAGGGGAGACAAGACAGTATTTTTCAAATACTTGAAAGGCTTTCATACGGGGGGTGGGGAGAGCAAGATCTGTTCACGATCAATCCAGACTGCAAGACATACAACAATGGACTCAAGTTACAGGAAGCCAGATTTCAGTTGAAGATCGGGGGGGGGGGAGCTTTCTAATTCTAGAGTGGTGTGACAACGGAACCGATGAGTTCCAGCGCCAAAGGCTTTCAAGAGAAATTGGGAAGCCACCCATCTGCTGCTTGGAACTGGATTGCAGCCACGAGCAGGGAGCAGAACATGATGGTCTTCGAAGGCCCTTCCAATTCCATCATTGTATGATTCTATGAAACATCGCTTGTACAAAAGATTAGACGGCTGAGGGACTAAACCTGCAAAATTAATATCAACACCAGTAGGGATGGGCACAAAATGGAAAAATAATTTCATTTCGTTTCATTTCATTTCTTACAATTTTAAAAAAAAAGCCATATGAAACAAAACAAAATGAAATGAAATGGCTCCCCTGGATCCTAGAAGCACTAGATTTGGTGCCCGGGACTCCGGGAGCCATTTTAAAGGGTTCCTGCCACTTTGTCAATGGCTGGAGCCCTTTAAACCTGGCCCAGTTGGCACATGGGGACCCCCTGGTGCTGACTGGGCCAGGTTTAAAGGGGTCCAAACATTGACAGTTCAGCAGGAGCCCTCAGAAAATGGTCAGGAGGGCAGTTCTGGCGACTGCACTTCCCTCGCGAGCATTTTCAGAGGGCTTCTGCCAAAGCGTCAATGGCTGGAACCCTTTAAACTTGGCCCAGTCGGTACCGGGGGGGCCCCCTGGTACCCACTGGGCCAGGTTTAAAGGGCTCCAGCCATTGACAAAGCTGCAGGAGCCCTCAGAAAATGGTGCGGGCATAGGGCTGCGTGATTGCCCGCACCATTTTCTGAGGGCTCCTGCTGAGCTGTCAATGGCAAACAAAGGTTTCTGGATTTGATTCCATGTTTGGCTTGACAACACTCTGCTTAATGTCATTCAAAATTTTCCTTTTTAATTCAATCTGTCTCAGGGTTTTTTTGGTTAATTTTAAATCACATGCATAGTTCTTTCCAGAAGGATCCATTTCATAATGTTCGTGAAAGGTAGTGGGTGCTCATAGTAAATGCTGTCGAAACTTTGCACCATTTTAAATTAAAATTAAATTAAGGCTCTGATTGGAATTTTAAAATGCAATCGAAAAAATAAAATAAAATAAAATCAGAATAGTGGGAAGGCGAACCTTTCTGAATAATAAACGGAAGAGCCTTTAAAAAAAAAACACCAATCAAGTGCAGTGTAAATTCTCTACCAACCCTCATGAATTTCTCAAAAGGAACGTAATTTCCCCCCTTGAACTGCCCTTTGTATTGTGCTCGTCCCCAGCTTTCAGCTGGGAATTTGGGAGAAAGGCAAAATGCAGATTTAGATGCTGAACATGTTCTCTTTGGGTTCATGAATTTCACGACGGATTATTTTGGCTTTATTGGGCATGAAGAGCAAGAAAGCATAGTTTTTTTTTAAAAAGAAAATGATATAATTTATTTCTTTTTTAAAAAATGGATGTGTGTTGTCTTGTTCACAATTAAATGGAAGTATGCCTTTGTGTCTAATTTTCAACTGTTCTTTTGAGTTCATCCCCTCAAACATGCCTTTAAAATGTGTGGTGTTATTTTTTAGAAATATAAATAAAACACAATGAAGTTGCTTTTGGAGCAAAAACATTTCAACAGGTTTGATGCAATGAGTTTATTTTCCCCTCCGGAGAACAAGCACATCTCACGTTGAGATTTGGCACATTTGAAAAGCTTATGGGGCCATTTCTGAGAAATATCGTAGGCCCTTAAATATGTGCACATTTTAAAATGCAAACGGTAAAACCCTAAACCTGAAAAAAAAGGAAAGAGTGTTCATGCCTTCATCTAGAAGGGAAAATCAACTAGAAATCTGCAAATGATGACTTGTATACATAAATGCATACCTGAGGAAACTGCATGCATAAAAGTACACATTAGGAGAAAATGGTACCGATTTCGGTGTGGGCAGAAAATGCTAAGTCCCTCAACCGTTGAAATGAAATGAAGGAGATGGGATAAATAAATTATAAACATTATCTGGAACAAAGATGATTTCCACCATCACCTTAGAATTGCAGAGGTGGAATGCATTGTGTAGTTCAGGCATGTCCAAAGTTAGGCCTGTGGGCCAAATGCAGCTCATTTTCAAATTTCGAGTGGCCCGCAGACTCTTCTCCCCAATGGCTCAGCCTGTCATGCATCCCCGCCAGCTGGCCCCTCCCCATACTGGATGGAGACATCAGCTTGCAGTTTTACAGATTCCCTGCCCTCCCCGCCTCTATCCGTACCCCCACCACCACCTGCCCAGCCTACCTGCCCACCAGCTCCATTGCTGCAGCATCCTCCCTGCCTCCTTGCATGTTATAGAGATTTATCCAAAGTCCAGCCCAGGGGCCAAATGTGACTGAATGGTCAACCCCCACACATTTTCACCTCAACAAATCTGGCTCTCCTTGCAAAACGTTTGGACACCCGTGGTGTAGATCATCAAATCCATCCCCTGTCAAGGAGGCATCATGGGGAATTGAACCCCCAGCCTCTGGTTCCAAAGGGAGAGACCTAAACCACTAAGCTCATTGTCATCATCCTGTTAGAGCTGCAGAGCTGGAAGGGACCCTATGGCTCATTGAACCCAGCCACTGTAAAGGAGGCACAAGGGGTAGAAACAAACTCCCAACTGATGTGTTCTTGAAGGATTTCATGGCCGGGATCTGATAGCTGTTGTGAGTTTTTCGGGCTGTTTAGCTGTGTTCTGGAAGTTTTCCTTCCTGATGTTTCACCACACTCTGTGGCCAGTATCCTCAGAGGGCAAGGAGCTCAGGGAACTAGGAACCCAGAGTGCAGAGAGAACTTGACCTGTTTTGCTGATTATTTTTGCTGAATTCACTTCACCTGGTGGCTCCCCTGGTGAACAGATGAATGAGATCCAAAGAGCTCCACAAACATATGCAGGAAAAGCCATGTTGGCATAACACCTAGGTGTCTAAAACTGATTCCAGCACGTAGCTATGAAGACAGACAGCTTTGCATGGCAGAATTGCTGGATGTCTCTTTTCTTGCAAAGTCATAATTTGTGTGCTTGGATTCACAAGGGCAGCCTGTCAGTTAGGGGGAAAAACACATTACTATTAGGATCTTGGACAACAGGATTTGTGTGCCTTGGAGCTTAAATCAAAGCTTAATCCATGCTTCTGAGTGATCAAAAAGGCATTGTTCAGCTTCAGAATGGATTCAGGGATGCCAGTCAAGGCCACAAGTATGTATCCAGAATCCTTTTTTCTATTTTCCATCACTCTCAAGAAAGCAAGGGATGGTTTTTGTTTTTGTTTTGACATTTTGCAACCAGAAGCAGGAAACAGCAAAGCTCTATTAACCCCATTTGGCAACTGGAATGTTTATTCAGAACAGCTGAACTAAGGATGTTCAGAAAAACTTGGGCCCCAGGCGATCCTTGCATTCCCTTTTGGAAACTTCGGTGCTACTCAACTTGTTAGAAAAGTATTTCCAGTACTTTGCAGTCATTGATCTGCGATGCTCGGAGCTGAGATTGTTCATGAGTCGCAGAGACATTTTCAAGAGGCGTACAGTACAGCGTGTCCAAACTCCACTCAGGAAAAAGAAGTCAACTTGACTCCAATATGAAGGCAATTCAATTTCAGTGTGATTGTTATTACCTAGCAGCAAGGAGCTTTCTTTCTTTTTCTTTTTTTTTTTTGCCCCCTTGTATTTGGCGAAGAAGCTTCCATTGTTTGCCTGTTGCTAAAGGGTTGGATGTCTCTCCTCCGGATGGTTCTGATCACCTCTCTTCCTCCTGCTGCTCACGATCAGAGATGCTTTGTGCAGTCCTCCTGCTGTGCAGGAGAACAGAGGTAGAGCCTAAAAATAGCTCGAACTGGAAGGGCAGGCATTCTCTCCATCTTGCCCGGAGCTCAGGTGGACGTGGCCTTTTCTTGAACAAAGCCGGCTGGCTGACGTTCTGGCTGGCTGTCAGCCCTGCTGAAGTTAAGACAAAGCTTGCCTCGGGAAATGCAGACGCAATCAGGCCATAAGCACAGAAGCAGTTGGGCATGCATTTGTAAGAGTATTGACAAAGTCATTGGGGCAGCAGCTGGGTATGGATTTTCTCAGTGGCTTGGCACTGTTCCTCTGACTTCTCTTAAAAATAGTGCTCCCCCCCCATGTAGACCACATCAACAGAGAGTGCCTGACGCTTGAATAGGAGGGTGCCATGAAAATGGCATATCAACCTCTTGTCCTGATAAATTTTGAAGAATGAGAATAGTTTCTGAATGTAATTTGAAAAGGAACTATCCACAGCCAGAGAGTCAACTGAAAGAGTAGTTAGTTGAATTTTTGTTTAGCTTTTTGCACTTCCTGTTGTCCCCAAATAAGTTAAATCTTTGCTTTCTAGTTTCATTGGCTCCCAATTTGGATTCTCCAGATGTTCTTGGATTAAATTCCTTAGACATCTTCACTGCTAGGATTTCCTGGAGTTTTAATCCAAGATTATCTCAGGACACTAGGTTAGAAATCACTATGTGAATGGGATCATGCCATGGAGATGACATGCCAACCTTGTATTGTGATAAAGTTGAGAAATGGGCAATCATGTTGTTTGTTTGTTTGTTTGTTTGTTTGTTTGTTTGTTGCTACTGCTGCTGTTGTGCATCAAGTTCCCTCTGATTTGTAACAACCCTTCCTCTTTTCCCACTGCCTTCCACCTTTCTCGGAATTATTGTCTCCCTCAGAAAATCCTGCCTTCTTATGATGCGACCAAAGTAGGACCGTTCCGGATTCGACAATTTTTTTTTGTTGCCTCCAGAGATAGTTGAGGTTTGATTCGAACTAATGCTTGAGAATACCAGAAATAATACCTCTCACGTAATGGACCATGGCAGGGAAATTTCAAGCAACACACACACACACACACACACACACACACACACACACACACACACAGAGAGAGAGAGAGAGAGAGAGAGAGAGAGAGAGAGAGAGAGAGAGAATAAGAGAGAGAGACCATGGTTGAAAGGCTGGGCTGGCTGTGAACCGACACAGCCACCTGGCTTTATGAACGGCTATGAACCTAGGAGGTTACAATTCCATAGGTGCTATCAATATTCAGAGAACAACCTGGCACGGATTTTGTACATTTATTTTGGGGGCGCCTGCCATTTTGTCAGTGGAGTTCTCCCAAAAACTGTGTGGCACTGAGAGGTAATGAACTGTGCAATGCCCATACATTACTAATTTCAGTTCATCAGAGTCCGTCCGTCTGTCCATCTATCTGTCCCCATAAAGAGACAAAGAGGTGCCCCTCACAAAATCCTGCAAAACAATAGATAGATAGATAGATAGATAGATAGATAGATAGATAGATAGATAGATAGATAGATAGATAGATAGATAGATAGATAGATAAATGATAGATAGATAGATAGGATCAGATAGAGAAAGAGATAGATAGATAGATAGATAGATAGATAGATAGATAGATAGATAGATAGATAGATTAGCAAATTCAGAAACCATAATTTAGCAAATTCAGAAACCATAATTGCATTGCCTTGTCTTGTTATTTAAATTATCTTGTAATTGCATTGTGTTTCTGTTAAAATCATATTGCACTGCATTGTGTTTCTGTTTAAATGATAGTAATTATCATCTAAGTTGGAAGGTAAGACAATCTCTGAAGGGCTACCCCTTGCCTGCCTTTTGCAGCCAAATAACCAGTCAATTGGCACCTTTAAGATGAACCGGCTTATGGGGACATGAGGTTTGTGGACACACAGTCTGCTAAATTATATCTATAACCAAAAATAGCTGACAATTTGCGGCCTCCCTGCTCTGCCAAATGATAGGGCCGGGCATGCGGCTTAGTTGGGAAGGTTTCTCACCGTAGCAGAGAGGCCACAATAATGGGAATAAAAGCACCCTGGGGATTCTTTTCACATCCTCCCTGTAGCTCTGATCCGTCACAACTGAATTGGTACATTTGTCTTTCATTGGCAACATTTATATTTAGAATTTTCCAGCATGAAGTCTGCAACATTGCAAAGAAGTACAGTGGGAAAGACAGGTTGAGGCACCTTACAGACTAACTGCTATAATTTAATGTGAGCTGTGTTGAGGACAGGTCCACTTCTGTAGACTTGCTATGTCAATGCTCATATTAAAATACAGTATAATGGTTAGTCTGTGAGGTGCCAGAACATTTTTTCATCTATAATTTTTTTAGACCATTTTTCTTTTGTTCTAGGCCCGATATGCTAACCCAGGCATGTCTGAACGTTGGCCCTCCAGATGTTTTGGACCACAACTCCCACAGCCCTTTGTCATGGGCAATCTAAGCTTAGAATTCTGGGAGCTGTGGTCCAAAACATCAGGAGGACCGAAGCTTGGACATGCCTGTGCTAACCCATATATAAATCCCTCCAGTGCTCTAAATTCATAAACGTAGCGGCTGTCCTAGTAACTCGGGGCGGGCAATGAAAGCGATTCGACATATTTGTTCAAGGGTGCGAATTGTAAAAAAATGATCATTTTTTTTTTTTAAGGAGGGGAGTTGTTTTAAGAAAACTTTGCTCTGTCAGTGTCACATCCCCTTATCTGCACGTCAGGATAAGATGGGCAAGGAGTCAAACCAAAATTTTTCAGAGGCTTAAAAATAAAATAGAAATCCCATTTGTGCAATTTTCACAACTGCCAAACAGCACCGCTCAATTTTTCAGGACACTCCTTGAATTTTGCACGAAAAACTTCCTCCCCTGTTCCAGAGCTCTGCTGGGTGTGAAACGAAATTCCTTCCCCATCCTTGCAGGCAAGGGGAAGAATATTACAATTCCTTGTTACCGCAGAGCAAAGTTAGGGCGCTTTTACACAACCCCTAAGATCCACTGGCAAATTAAATTCAGACCAGAGATCTTGGGGGTTTGTCGCTCTTCCTGTGTTTCCACCCCTCTGCACTCCTTGCTCCTGTCTGCATGAGGGGAGGGAGAAAAAAAGAGAGAAAAGAATGCAGGCTGACCTCCGCTCTGCCATGGGGAGCTGCCCCGGGAAGCATTCCAGTCTCTTAAAGGGGCAGGGGGCAAAAAACAAACAATCAGAAGGCGAGGACAGCCCGGCACTCACTGCTTTACAATCTGCATCAGAATTTTTTTTACCTCCGGAGATCAGGTACTTGTAAAATGTGCTGGGACGTGCTTAGGTGGGCGTGGCCGTGCTTATTTTTTTTAAAGTCTGGAGCTGGTGGGAAAACATTTTTAAGCTCCGGATCTGGGAGCCCTTTGCCTCGGATTTTAGGGGTCATGTAAAAGAGGGTTTATCTCTCTTGGCACAGGGCAGGCACTCATAACAGGAAGCTGTTATGATATTCTAGATCTCTTGAATTTCCACAGGGTTTTTTCCCCATGAGGGAGCTTCAGAGGAGAGTCCAGCTTGCCACTTTCTATTAGACTCCCATAATTAAACCGTTCGTGCCCCCAAAGTTAATAGCATTTCCAGTTACAGCAAATTGATTTCTACTCAGGTTTCAGTTTGATCTGCCAAATTAAATGTTATAGAAAAACAGTTTGTTTAATTTAGAATATCATCCTTACATTTTTAAACTCATTGGAACATCTAGGGATGTTTGGGGAAAGCGCCAGAACCTTCCCTGCTTTATAAAATATTGAGACCTCTCACCATTTATCATACTTTATACTTCACTGCGCTGTTTTTGTGTGTGTGTGTATTTAAAATTTCGTTAATACAAACCTGACAGGAGAGTGGGAGGTAATTTACACTTTTAATGTATCACAGAACAGTCATGCCAATGTATTATTTCTGTCAATGGAAAGGTACTGTTTTTGTGATAGATTGATAGACTGAGGAAAATAATTTCTCCAACCTTCATCCCCCCCCCTTTAATAAGACACACCGGTTGCACAAATATGGCAGCAAATATATATATATATATTCTTGCTTCTCGGATAGTACAAAGAGTTGTGGGCAACTGTAGTGTGTCATGAAGAAACAAAATTTGGAAAAAACACAGTGGCTAATTTGACACCAACACATCACTGAATCTGTTGGAGCCAAGGGAATTCTCTAAACCAATGGCTTCCAACCTTGGCTCCATGGAAGTTCTTGTACTACAACTCCCAGAAGCCTTGGCCAGAAAAGCTAGTGGTGAAGGCTCCTGGAAATGTTAGTCCATGAGCAACAGGCGACGTAAGGTTGGGAGACACTTGATCACAACTCAGCAGTTTTTCCAATCAGGAGTTTGTTCTGGCCCCGTCTGCATTTCCAAAGGTCTTTTGTAAATTCAATACAGAAATTCAAACTTATCATATGTGTGGCCCACTACACACTTCTTTTCCCTAACATAGACCCTTGTCAGGCCAAAACAAAAAATAAAGAAAGAAAGAAGAAACAAGCATTGTGGCACCTTAAAGACAAACCTGCTCTATTTTACTGTGAAAAATCTACTTCTTAAAGACCTCTTGTGGTGTTATGCATTTCCGCAATGGATTTATTGATACACAGAGTTTCCTGCAATAATATGCATATTTTGGCTCATTTGGCTTAGACATTCTTTATCGTGCTGTTCCTCAAGAGCGCTTTGGCTCTTCATGGCTAGTTTTCCAGGTACAAATTAAAAACGGTCAACAAGCCTCTTTAAACATAGTGAGACATATTTTAATTTTAGAACTGCAGGGCTGGAAGGGACCTCTGTCAAGTCTAGGCTCTGTCAAAGATGTATAGTTGGAAATGAACCTCCAGCCCTAACCCTAACCCTAAACCACTGAGCTATCCTAAGTAGATACACACAGGACTGCCCTAAAACTGCATGTTTTTCTGCTTAACAAGCTAAGATTAACCAAAACAGCAAATCACACTACATAATCAAATGGCTCCTTCCAGATACACGTTGCATTCTTCCTAACATTTCCTTCCAGTCTCAAGCTAAGAAAACATCTGTCGAACTTGGAAGGTCACCGGTCACCTTGTGAGCATGGACACATTTTCATTGCTCATGTTGTATTGTCCCCATGACTTACCTGAGCATGGGAAAGCACATTTCTCTTTAACCCTTTAGAAGAAATGTTGAGGCCCAATATCCATATGTCAGCTGTAATTGTACTTTTGACACTCTGCCTAGAGCAGGCATGTCCAAACTTCGGCCCTCCAGATGTTTTGGACCACAACTGCCACAGCCCTTTGTCATTGGCAATCTAAGCTTAGAATTCTGGGATCTGTGGTCCAAAACATCAGGAGGGCCGAAGTTTGGACATGCCTGGCCTAGAGGATGTGGTTGATGCACAATAAGGAAACTAGGACTGGGATGCCCCCCCCCAAAAAACCCCAAACCCTGGATTTCTATTTTATTTTTTAAAGGAACTTTCCAGAATGTTCACAGCTGTGGAACAGTGCAATTCAGTTTTGCACAGAACTCAGTATTTTCATGAATTCTGCAGAAAGAACATTATCACCATCAGCTGCATCACCATCATGGGACAAATGGTAGATTCAATGAACCATAGCCAGAAATGTGTGTGCTCTTAAATACATGCATGTGGTTTCTTCCTCTACAGCAGTGGTTCCCAACCGTGGCTTCCTGGAGATCCTTGGACTGCAAGTCCCAGAATAACTTGCTAGCACAGCAAACGGTGAAGGCTTTTGGGAGTTACAGTTCAAGAACTTCTAAGATTGGAAGCTAGTGCTCTACAGGCAGGCGAAGTAGGAGTGAATGGGTGAATCGCAAGTCCCTCTTCTATCTTCTTCAACATGGTTGAAATCTTCTTGTGTAAGGGAAATGATGTTACTGGCAGTGCCATGTGGCCTATAATTAAAGAGTCCCCAGCTTTGTTCCTCATTGGTTGAACTTCATCTCATGTCTATGATTTAGGTGGCTTCACGAAAGACTTGGAATTGAAGCAGCACCCTTTCCATGAATTAAATTGCCAGGGAAATCTAATTTCCATGAATTCGATTTTCCCTAATCAAAATGTCTTCGCTTTGATTCCACATCACATTTAAGCCACCAGATTCACAAGCAATGGGGTTCAGTCTGAACAATGAGGAATCAACGGGGATCTCTTTAATTTCCATCTCTCTGCTCCTGCAGGTAGTACCGTTTCCCTTATGCCTCCCTTAACTTAAAACAAGAGGATTTGGGCCTCTTAATGACTTCTTGTCCAAGTCAGACAAACCATGGATTTTGTTGCACATTTCAATAAGACATTCCCAGCACATGCAATGTACAGGGGTCAGAAAATAATCAAATACTGGCTTAAAAAGAAATATGAGAAAATTGCGGCACCAAGAGAATCCTAAGGTTATAAAATAAGGCAGTTGTGTGAGTATATATAAACATCTTAATGGTAGGCTATTAGGCTGTCTTATTAAAGACATAAAGCACAATGCATTCCGTATAAAACAGCAAGATGTACCCAGAACTGTCTTTGTACTAAAATTATACAGAGCAATTGTAATGACACTCAGAGTAGCATTGCCTGAATTATTATTGTTCCACATGCCACTTTCCCTGAATGGTGAACTTCAGGGCTTGGGGAGCAGGCAGCACGGAAAAATTACAGCACTGTTCTCCAAGCAAATGGTTTGTTTTCAAACAAAATGTGCAGGCAAGTAGCGCATAGATTTAGAAACAGAAACAGCACAGGGCCGGCACTGCATCGGTTTGGATTCAAAGCCACAATTGTCAGCATCCCAGTTCCCATCCTACTGTCTAGAGCAGTGATGGCGAACCTTTTAGAGACTGAGTGCCCAAACTGTGATCCAAAACCCACTAATTTTTTGCAAAATGCCAATACAGCCATTTAACCTGAATACAAGTAGCTGTGAAGGGGCAATATTGGGTGCCCACAGAAAGGGCTCCGAGTGCCACCTTTGGAACCTGTGCCATTGGTTCGCCAACACTGGTCTGGAGGACTCATGTTACATACAGGAGTGATAAACTAACTGCCTACCATGCCCTAAAATGCAGCCTTACTTTCCGATCCCTGCCTCTTATTTTTAGTGTAGGAACCATGTTGTCTGTTGCACTGTAATTACTAAATAACCAGCTTTTCTCCCCCGGGGAGGCATGGCATTCATTGATCTTATTTGTGGTCTTGAACATAACTGGAAGATACCTTTTAAGTAGAATATGTAAGTGCTTATTGATATCAGGGACTGATGTTGGTTACCCCAGGATTAAGAGCCAGACCCTGCTCAGATGATGAACTGATGAAAACCCTCTGTTTTCATTTTAGATGGATGTCTTCAGAATGTATTGGCTTTTTGCTTTCTTTTGGAAAAAGAAAGCAGGAAAAGTGTTCTGAATTGTAGATTGTATTGCCAAAACCTAGTAGAGAACGATAGCATAGGATTGTTACCTGCTAGAATGGGCTTGTGGCAACCCTAGTAGGTCTTTCAAGGTAAGTGAGATATTTTAGATAGATAGATAGATAGATAGATAGATAGATAGATAGATAGATAGATAGATAGATGATAGATAGATAGATAGATAGATAGACTGTTTTCCTAATATGTATTTGTTTATATACACATTTTCTTAGGAAATTCCTTCTCCATGTGAACAATGGCCAACTCTTGTTGCTTAACCTGCTAAATCACATTGGATCGATGGGGTTTCCATTGAGTTTAATGGGTCTCCTCTAAGGTGTGACTTACCACACTAAAATAGGTTGCAGTTAGATTGGGGTTATTTGAATCCATAGAAAAGTGGACTCCCCAAATCCTCCTTGATGCACCACCAAGTACAACCCACAAGACTCAGCAAAAGGATGTTGACAATAGAAACATAAATGCATCATTGTTTATGTGTTCTCTTAAGAAGTACAGAAACAGCAAGTGTGTTGATGGGACTCAAGGGAGTTTCTGAATGCATGGTCCGAGAAACCTTCTGATTTTCCTCGCTCACAAACACAGGTCCATTAAAAGAGATTCTCTGAACATCCCAGTGAAGATCATGGCAGGAGCTTCTTTTGCAATGTAACTTCGGGGATAAAAGTTCTTTTCTAACTATTTCCACCCGGACCTGCCTGCATTTCGCTTATCAGATCTTTCCGTCTTTAAAGTCCGTTACCTCCTTGAAAGCCAAGTTGTGGCTCCACCAAGCAGATGTTTTCTTATCAGGAATTCACCCTAGACCTATTTATTCAAAATTAGCATATCTTATTAACCGTCTCAAGGATACTGGCTTAATTCATCTTTTAATGAGCATCCTTTTTTTAAAAAAAAAAAGGGAAGCTATCTTTTCAAACGATTAATTTCTACTGTTCTCTATTCCATCCAATTAAATAAAACAACCCCTGTAAAACTATTGATATTCATGACGACAAGTCATTCAAATAATAGAAGTATAAAACCAAGAGAGTCTTTAAAAACCTGTTCAAAATGAACCTCAGACAGAGGAATTTTTTTTCTTGGAGATCAGAACCAGACTTTGTTTTCCTCCTGCTCAATATTATTGATGCACTGACACTGGCCAGTGATGCTTTCGCAGTTCAAGCGGTTCTAGATGGCTCCCAAGAGGCGCCATGCTCTTTACTCTCACCCTTGGGCAGTCTGGCCCCACTTTCTCCCAATGCTGCATGTGTTTCTTATGCTGTTCCATGTCCCATGCTTGGTCAGCCACTGGTAGCAGGAAGGACATCAGCTGTCCTGTTTTCTTTTTTTTAAAAAAATGGAAACTTCTCATGGTAAGTCTATAGCCTCCTTCAAGCAGGATGGCAGACATGCAACCATGGGCTCACGTTAGAGCAGTGGTTCCCAACCTGGTGGTGGTGGGGGTCAGGAAAACTTTGGGGGGTTGAACATCCATTTCACAGGGATCACCATGAGCCAGTGAAGAAAAAAGCACAAACGGCTTGGGTCTGAAGGAGGGGAGGAGGAACGGGGGAAAGAGTGAGTTACAGCTTG
The DNA here is from genome assembly GCA_029282475.1 of Phrynocephalus forsythii. Taxonomy (NCBI): domain Eukaryota; kingdom Metazoa; phylum Chordata; class Lepidosauria; order Squamata; family Agamidae; genus Phrynocephalus; species Phrynocephalus forsythii. The sequence goes on from JAPFRF010000015.1 coordinate 4,087,465, forward strand.
ATAGGTTGGAGGGGATGTCAGTCAATGGCACTGGAGGCCATGATTGGCTGAGGGTGCCTGTAGACTAGAGGGCAGTTCTCTATGGCACCTGCAGCAGTGGCCTGCCAAAGGGGGCTCGTGGCCTCTTCCAAGCAGGGCAAGGGGTCACCACAACATGAGGAACTGAACTAAAGAGTCACAGACCCAGACCCAAGCAGTTTGTGCCTCTTTCTTCACTGGCTCATGGCAACCCCTGTGAAATGGTCATTCGACCCCCCCAAGGGGTCCCGACCCCCAGGTTGAGAACCACTGTGTTATGGGAAGCTGACATGTTAGTTCTCCTGGATGTCTTAGAACCATTGACCACAATAGCTTCCTGGACCAGCTGTTGGGGCTGGGGTTGAAAAAGGCACAGCATTCCATCACCAATAGAGAGTGCACTAGCACTGTGGGGTGGTTTACAAGTCAACACAATCACAACTGCAACAATCTCTGCTTTAGTTGCTTCTTTCCATCTGTCAGGCAGCAAGGGTGGGAATAGACTGGCTTCTCTCTGTTTCCCCACTCCCAAACTCAGGCATCCTCCCTCATTCTCCCATGTCCTCCTCCTCCTCCTTTTTAATATCTCCACCCTTGGTGGTCAGTGAAGTTCCAGTTATTCCCACAGTCTTTGCTCTTCCAGAACCCCTCCAAACATAGGTGGAGAACTCCGAGGAAATATAGATTACCTGAGTGATAGCGAACAATAAACAGAAACCAGTTTTAGCAAAGATCAAAGATGATGTAGATCTTGGCTCCAGCCCAGTACACCATGGCATCACCCTCGACTGTACTTAGTATTTGTACTTTCTTTTCTAAGTGTGGAGGGAATTAACATGATTGCTTGAAATAGTGGTCTTGGCTTACAGCCCTGTTCATCATGCCCGCAAGGTGGTGTCTATGATGTATTTTTATGACATACCATTCAACAACCCCACATTATTTATTTGTGTTTCGTGCTCGGTAGGTGAAATCAAGAGCACCTCTGAGGGCTCGGAGGTGGTGTTTTGTCATACTCAAGGGAGGTTAGGGTAAAGGGGTAAGAAATAAATGGTTGCTTTTATATCCTAGTTAGACCCACAACTGCTTTGCTTGGTGTCCCTGTCGGCAACACAATAGATCACCGTGATAACAGAAACCAGAATTTAGTAGCTGAGGCACCGTGCGGTGGAGTGGGAGCACCTTTGCAGAATGGTCCCCTACAGCTAAGCAGGTTGATAAAAGGGAGAGGACCCAAACTCTATTCTCTCGAGTTTTAGAAAAATTGATATACCTGATTCTGCACCTAGCAGAAAGAGATGCAATTGCTGTCCAGAAATCTATACTATTTTCGGCTTGAGATGCATTCGGGGGGGGGGGAGCTGTGTCTTTTTAAAAAAAGGCATATTCAATAATCTGAACTTTTTTTTTGAAATAATGGACAGAATGGCACCAAAATGTTGTGTACGTTATCTAGTACGCACTTTTTGGCCAACAGAGAGCTAGGATGTTCACTTTTGTGACTGATATCCCATTGCTTTTAGCTTATGTCACAGACGTGAACACAAAGGTTCATGTCTGGGGAATCTGCTCCTCTTGAAAGTTCAACTGGAAGAACTCCAAGTCTTTTTTTACTTCTCTGGAAGAACTTTGAGTCTGAACAAGGCCAAGCTCCACAGAAGCTTCCCATTAAGGGAAAAAAAGTTTCCAGCTAATACTGGGGCAGGAACAGGAAGCTTGTACACAGCTGAGGACTCTCCCCTGGTTGAGGTATATTTAGGTGTCTGTCAGCAAGAACTCTCAGAAGGGAGAACTATGGGATTTGTAGTCTAAAGCATTAAAAAAATCCCATCTCTAGCACTGTTCAGGTGGCCACTTGAGCTTTGCTTTTATTGATAACAAGGAATTGAGGGACATCTTACAGCATTAGTAGACAACATTGCATTAAAGCTACAAGGTTATAAGTAGTTATAAACACAAAGTCAATGTGAACCTATAGATTTGTATAAAAGACACATAATGGTTGTCTGTCAGACCACCTGTTATTCAGGGAAAGCTCCCCTGAAGAGAAAGCAAGGCAAGTGCAAAGTGTTCTGCTTATGTACCGCCCCATACCACTTCAAGTAGTATCTGGGCGGTTTACAGTTTCATTACAGTGTGCAGGCTACACACTGCCCCCCCCAGCAAGCTGGGTACTCATTTTACCAACCTCGGAAGGACGGAAGGCTGACTCAACCTTGAGCCTGCTACCTGGGATTGAACCCCCGGTCGTGAGCACAGTTTTACCTGCAGTACAGGCATTTAACCACTGCGCCACGAGGCTTGCTTGTGGAAGGACAGCAAAGAGGAGGCCAGGCAGGCGTCCAGTGGGAGGGTGTTCCCAAGTCTGGGAGTAGCCACAGAGAAGGCCCTCTCTGGTGTCTCCATCAATCACACCCATGAGGGTTGCTGGACTGAGAGAAAAGCCTTGGTGATCTTAATGGCTCCTTGAGGGAGATGTGGGCTTTTAGGTAGGCTGGACTCAAGCTGTTTAGGGCTTTATAGTTTAAAGCCAAACACATTGAATTGGATTGACATCCAGTGGAGTTGCTGTAACAGGTTAGAAAGCTAACCTAACTTTTCCACAATCTCCTAGTATCACAGTGAATGAATGAATGAATACTCCAATAAATACATATTCAACCAAGAGATTCCCCAACAGAGGAAAATGGTGTGTGTGTGTGTGTGTGTGTGTGTGTGTGTGTGTGTGTGTGTGTGTGTGTGTGTGTGTGTGTGTGTGTGTGTGTGTGTGTGTGTGTGAGAGAGAGAGAGAGAGAGAGAGAGAGAGAGAGAGAGAGAGAGAGAGAGAGAGAAAGAGAGAGAGATGTCTATGTGTCCAGGAGTGATCAAACTATTGAGGGAGCTTGCTTCTATTTTTTGAAGTGGTATAACCCAGGAAAAAAATTGACTACCTCCATTGCCAAATATAACAATTAGATCATGGTCAAAAAATTACCCCCCTTCCTCTTTTGTCTACTCGTTCCTTGTCAAAGAACTTGGAGATGAATGATACTCTTTTCAAGAAGTCTTTGTTCTGTTTACCGCCCCTCCAATCCACGTTAAGTAAGTTCCAAGTGAAAGGAGAGTTTTACTTGGTCCCCTGACAAGACAGGAATATATCCAAATGAGTCAATAACAATATGCCAGCAAAATTCAGAATGAATATGCACCTGCCACCAATAGAAAGAAGGGATGATATTAATTTTAGGCTAGCACTAACTGGCAGTAATCTCCAACATGTTGTACCTGTCTTTTCCTTGCGTGAATTTCACATTAACTTTTGACAGGAATAATACACCAGATATTCAAATGGTGATCTGCAGCTCAAGTGCACAACAGATAGCGACAAACAGGTCAAGAGGATTCGGAACAGCTGTGAATGTCAGTTATATATAAACTCTTGACAACTTGTTTATCACAGTCAGTGAGTGCTAAGGATGGAGCTTATCTCATGGAAATATCCAGATATAAGCTATGCATCTCACAGTAAAATTGTGGGATTCACGGCAGTGTGATGTATTAATAGCTCCAAAATTTGAATGGCATTAGAGGAAGGAAAGAGTTATTGGCTTCAAGTCGTAATGCATGGGCTACATATATCCTCTATCTACAGTAGTGCTTCTCAGCCTCTGAATCCCCAGATGTTCCTGGACTGCAACTCCCAGAAGCCTCCACCGCTTGCTGTGCTGGAAGGGATTTCTGGGAGTTGCAGTTCTGGAACATCTGGGGACCCACAGGTTGAGAACCATTGGTCTAGAGCAAGCATGTCCAAACTTCAGCCCTCCTGATGTTTTGGACCACAACTCCCAGAATTCTAAGATTAGATTGCCAATGGCAAAGGACTGTGGGAGTTGCAGTCCAAAACATCTGGAGGGCTGAAGTTTGGACATGCCTGGTCTACAGTATCAAAGGCAGAGTAACTCCATGAAACTATTGATCAGTTAGCAACATGAATCATAGCTCATCATCAGTTCCCTATTTCCTACATCACCTGCCCAATCAGCTATACCTAATCCAGCACATAACAATAATTTGTATTTAAATGTTTTTATTGTTTTAATTATTCATTGGTATTTTAACATTTTAATTGTTTTAATTGCTTTGACTGTGAGCCACCCAGAGACCTTTGAGTAGTGGGTGGCATATAAGTTGCATAAATAAATAATAAATAAATAAACAATTTCTGCCATCTGCCCCATTGACCAGAATCCTGTTAGTAGAGATCTACATGTGTAAGGCTGGTGACATCACCATTATGGCCTTTATCATAATTAAAAACTTCCTACCCTGCCCCTGGTTCCTGAGTCCTTGATTGGAGGAGGCTGCCAGGGGGGCTTTGTATGGGGAGGGGGGTTAGTGTAACACAACTGACATCTGAAAATCACCACCACTTGATCCCATTTCTGGTCATGGAAATAGCGGTGTTGATTTTCAGCCATTAAATGTTTTTCCTCCCTGTTCTGGTACCCCAAAGTCTTCCTAAGAGTCCTTTGGAACCTGAGGTGGAGGTGAATTGTAAGGTCTTAGTTAAAGGTAAAAAGGTGTGATGGATGACATCAAGAATAACCTACTGAAGGCTACTACATTTACTTTGTCCATGTAATAGGGCAAAAATTATCACATTGTTTGTTTTGCGCATCCTATAGAATCAAGAAATTGTTTTCACTGAAACATGGGTGCTGGATGACCCTGGACTACCAGAAAGAAGAGCCTCTAGGTGCTAGATCAAACAAAGACTGGATTATCCCTGGAGTCAAAATGGTGCAAACAGAGGTTGTTATACTTTGGGCACATCTTGAGAAGGCAGGGTTCTCTGGAAAACACAAAAACGCTGGGAAAGGTGGGAGACAGCAGGAAAAGAGGAAGACCAAACACTAGGTAGATTGACTCCCTAAAGGAAACCACAGGCTTGCATTTACAGAGGCAAGGCAGATGAGGAGAAGATCTTTTGGACACTAGTCATTCCTCAGGTCACCATAAGTAGGAGATGACATAGCAGCACATAACAACAACAACAACAACAACAACAACAGCAGCAGCAGCAGCAGCAGCAGCAGCAAAAAGGGCACTTTTACATGACTCCTAAAATGCGAGGCATAGGGCTCCCTGATGTGGAGCTTGAAATTGTTTTCCTACCAGCTGCACACTTTAAAAAAAATTAAGTACGACCACGCCCACCTAAGCGCGCCCCAGCGCATCTTAAAAGTTCCTGGTCTCCAGAGGTAAAAAAATTCTGATGTGGATTGTAAAGCAGTGAGTGCTGGGTTTTCCTCGCCTTCTGTTTGGTTTTTGCCCCCCGCCCCTTTAAGAGACTGGAATGCTTCTGGGGCTGCTCCCCATGAGGGAAGAGCAGAGGTGAGCCTGCATTCTTTTCTCCCTTTCTTTCTCCCTCCACTCACCGCAGACAGGAGCAATAGCCTGCAGAGGGGTGGGAACACAGCAAGAGGAGCAAACCCCCAAGATCTCTGGTCCGAATTTAAGTTGCCAGCAGATCTTAGGGGTTGTGTAAAAGTGCCCAAAGAAATGTGCAATGCCCTCCCCTCAAAAATCTAAAAAAATTATTTGAGACTGGAAAATACTTTGTTATGAGGATATTTGTTTATTTGGTGCTTTCTTGATCACCTTGTATATGCAAATCCTTGTTTACTGTGCAAATCTTGACCTTGTTTATCATTCATGAGGTACAGCCATTAATCATGCACCCTCCACACACACGCCCCTCAGATACAGCACACTAGAATCCGGGTTGCATCTATCTTTGTGTCTGCTGTTTCACAGAGAAATCTTCCATTTCTCCCGATTACTGCCCTAGACTTTACTTGCACACTTGCATAATGAATGAGTAAAATGGAAAGGATTGAAATTTTCCACTTAATCAGGTTCAATAAATTATGAAGTTGAAGAGCTCGCGGACTGGGTATTTCAGGAAGCTGGTAATCATGAGATAATAATAGTCAACCTTAGATGAGCTGGAGCACTTTTAGAAAATGTACAGCCTGAACTCAACTGTGCGTGTTTACTCAAATAAGACTCACTGAGCTTGTTCATTCGGGCTTTTATTTTGAAAGACTGTTGCTGATCCTCGTTAGCTTTATCGGGGGTGATATTCTAAATGATATTCTCCAGGCATATCTTTAGGAAATGATTCTGGACAAAATATCAGAAGATGGCTCTGGGTGCTTTTCCTGCTGCATTTTGATCACAGTGCAAATTGACATAAGGGTACATGCATGGAGGTGTGTGTGTGTGTGTGTGTGTGTGTGTGTGTGTGTGTGTGTGCCTATGTGTGGAAGGCTTATGTGCATGCATACAAATAGATGGAAAAGTATGTTTGTGGCGCTTCTACAGGAACACCAGTACAAGTATACCGCCATCCTTTTTATCTGTTGTTCAAACATCTGTGAACAGATGCAGGTATGTTTTATTTTCCCCAGCAGCAGGCAGGAAGGATGAGTGCAAATAAGGGGGTAGAGCAGGCATGTTCAAACTTTCAGCCCTCCAGATGTTTTGGACCACAACTCCCACAGTCAGGAGACTTCTTCCTGGTTGGAGTTTAGCCCAGTATGACCGTGCAGGAAGGCAAGTGATTGGCTGCTTGCGTTTCGGAGGCTTCCGGTCGTTTCGGAATGTACTGCTTCCAAAACAAACAGCCCATCTCTACAAGGCATGATTAGGTTACATACTGAGAGATAACTTCGCTCTGTCTGCAATGCAACAGACACTAGAATTGCAGGGTTACCTAATCATTAAGCCTGTTTTAACTGAGAATGAACTCTCCAGGGTGCTGAACCTGCTTAAGAGCTCCAGCTCCTCCCTTTGTGTAGCTCCTGTAAAATTCAGAGGATAACCCACAGAGAATTATCAATCCAGAGGCTTTTGGGGATTCCAGGCAGCTATCTTACACATTTATTTATCTTACACATTGCTCTTTGAGCACAGTAGAAAAAAAAACTTCAGGGAGGGCATTGGAAGGGGGAAAATTGTGGTGTCCTTCCCCTCCCCTTCATCCTCTGCACCATTACGCATGTGTTCAAGGAGAAAGGGTCTCCTTCATCTATTTCTTTATTTCCTGGACAAGGCAAGCTCATTAAGCCCGGGCACGATGGACGTTGTACATCTGGGAGCAGCCTCCGTGAATCCTTTCCCTTGTGCCAGCATCAGATTGCTGAACAGATGGTCCTGCCAAAAGTCTTGCAGAGACCGTAGTAACGTACCATGGAATGGTGCCACCAAAACAAGGTGCATTGTGAAGCTCCCACAGCCTGGCCCGCAGCATCTGGACTGACAACGGTGGAATTCTGTAGAAGAAACCAATTGTTATTTGAACTCTGTTGTTGTTTTTCCCCCCTTTGGGAGGGGGCCTCTCCCTGCCCTTCTGGGATCTCAAACTCTGCAATGGCTATCCAGTTATGCCAGTTTGCTCTAACTGTTTCTTTCTTCCTCAATACAAATAAAGAATTAGAACAAAATAAGGACTACTGTTTTGAGAATGGGCACAGGAGTGCTCTTGTGATGTCCGGAGAAAGAGTAAAGGAACAGGAATACTTTTGAAGTCTTAAGCATTATGGGTGGCTGGAGTCACTTGCTGGATAACCGGTTGAGTAAGGATTTTGTCCCCCCCCCCACTGTGCCTCCCATGAGAAAGAGCAAGCCTGTAAGAACATAAGTACATAAGAAGAGCCCTGCTGGATCAGGCCAAAGGCCCATCTAGTCCATCTTCCTGTATCTCACAGTGGCCCCACCAGATGCGTTTGGGAGCACATGAGACTAGATATCTATCTCCTGATACCACTCCCCTGCCTCTGGCCCTTGAAGTACCCTGGTTTTAAGGCTGGAGATGACACAACACCATCATGGTTTGTAACCTGTGATGGACTTTTCCTCCAGGAATCTGTCCAATCCCCTTTTGAAGGCATCCAGGCCAGATGCCATCACCACATCCTGTGGCAGGGAGTTCCAAAGACTAACAACATGCTGGGTAAAAAAATATTTTCTTTTGTCTGTCCTCACTCTCCCAACCCTCAGTTTGAGTGGATATCCCCTAGTTCTAGTATTTTGTGAGAGGGAGAAGAGCGTTCCTCTATCCACTTTCCACATGTGCTGCATTATTTTGTACGTCTCAAACATATTTCCCCCTCAGGTGCCTTGTGCCTTGGAAAACTATCATGGAACCACCAGAAGAAGGGAAAGATGAATCATTTCTTGGTGTTCTAAATGTGTGTAAGAAAGAGTCAGTATAGCTCTGAATTGACTTGATGGCATGCAGGCGCACGCATACAAGATAGTGAGTTGTTTATGTCATTGCTTTGACTTATATACCACCCCATAGTGCTAGAGTACTTTCTGGACAATTTACAACTCAGGCAAGCTGCTTATGATTCTTCAGTTGGCGTCAGCTCCCACCATCCACTTGTTAATTTCATATTGAATTCCTGGTTCTGATTTAGGCATAATAGAACCATGGCATTCCAAGCGCATGAGAAATCTAAGCCATACTCTTATCCAAATCTCAGATTAATTCCTAGATTTCTATCCCTTCCATGTTTTTGCTGTGGTTTCCATTGCCTTTTAAAAAGTGTTGAGTCCGCCAAAGCAGGGAAAACCCAGCCAGCGCTATTTATATTGCTGCCATTATGGATAGCTGTTTGGGAATCAGAAACCAAACACGAAACATGAAACCAGGAGTAATGGCTGAAAGCTCCGACTGTTGCTCTAGCTTTTGTAAAATAAAGGAAATGTTCTACAAATCAATAAGGTGTTTCTTTAAAAGTCAAAGAGCTAGTGAAAGAATTTTTTCAGCTGCATCTACACCAAAGAGAGCTGCCTACATGCCCTAAACACATCATCTCGCCTGATTTTGGAAGCTAAGCAGGGTCATCCCTGGTTAGTGCTTGGATGGGCGACCACCAGGGAATACCAGATGCTATAGGTGCCTGGAGTAGGAACTGGCAAGCTACTCCAGTATTCCTGCCAAGAAAACTCCATGGACAATATCTTAACATAGATATCTACTTAGAAATAACTGGATACCACCTGAAGGGCAAAGTTGGAGCAGTTTGCTTCATGTTGAAAATGTTCTCATCTTTGGCGCAATCTGTTTTACATCACTTGAGCAATCCTGCCATCCACACGGAACACTGTCTTCTCCTGGGGGAAGGATCCAGATTGCTCTAATTTTGACAATTGCTTCTCAGATTACTCTTTTTGATAACTGATGCCCTCCTTCTCACTCCTCCGCCTTTTCTTGCAGACATTATTTTGCAGTCCATGGCAATTTCCCCCTTTCCCCCTTAAATAAAGGAAGTGACACAGCGCTACAGCAGTGCACTAACCTAGCATGGTATACATATTATAAATATTATACCAAAAGATTAGAATTGAACAGCATGAGTTAGAGAAATATTTTAAAAAGAAGATGAAAATAGATGAGAGGGTTTCTTCATCCTTCCTTTTAATGTCACAACCCTGTGAATACATCACAGAGTTGTCACCTCACAGGGGCCCACAGCTCTATATGGGTGTGGATTAAGCAACCACGTCCACTACAAAACAGGATAATTAGGAGCATTCCTAATCACACCAAAGTGCAGGCTTCAATGCTATGCTGGAAAGGTGTGGGTCAGCTTGTAAAAGGGGCAGGATGGATCATTCCTATTGAAAACACATGTGATTGGAAGGAAAATAGAATGAACAAAGATGCACCAATATCAAACCAAATAGTGACCCTTTATGCCCATCTGACCACACTCTCAGTTCCACTGAGTTCAGTAGGACAAAGTGTTGGATAAAAGAGGATAGGATCACATCCTTTATTTCTGGGAAGGATTCTCTGTCTCTCTTGCCACAGTTATTTGCTTAGCTATAGAACTCTGCCTGTGTTTTCTGTTTGTTACTTCAGCAAACATAATGCATGGCATTTATATGGCATTTAATTTAATCCTGTAAAATGAATAAAAGTAAAATGACACCCTGTGCTTATTTTAAAATACAGCTTCCACTTCCAAGTCAGTGGAACTGAGATTCTCTCTCCCTCTCCCTCTCCCTCTCTCCCTCTCTCCCTCACTCACTCTCTCTCTCACACACACACTGAGAGAGAGAGACAAAGAGAGAGAGAGAGAGGTGTGTGTGTGCAATTATGGAGCACAAACATAGAGAGCAGAAACAAGAGAAGGCAAACTGATGTAGCTCAGTGACAAAAAAACACAATTGTATAGGATGTAAGATGATACATACCATACTTCAGGAGAGACAACATGGCATTTCCTAGCAGATTGCAACCCACAATCACCCAAGGACAAATGCATTACAGGATCTGTGGTTCACAGGGATGCAACTGCCAGACGGAGAAAAGATATTTTAAAAAGAAGCAGAGCACTTCAGAAAAATATGCCCCTGGGAATTAACAGGGACGGCACACACACCACTCTCTATAAATCCTACTGTTTATTCCCAAGCCAACAAATTTAATCAGCAACTCTATTAACACAAATTCAAGTGAATTAACTTGGCCTTCCAAAAGCACCAGCCATGAATTAGTTTCTCTCAACTTCTAAAGTAAATATTAACAAATTAATTTTCAAACTTGTGTTGCTAAGAGGAGCCCTAATATCAAGCTGGATCAAGGCAGAAAGGTGTTGGGTTAGAGTAGGGATCCCTGTCTTTATCAGTATGTATGTATGTATGTATGTATGTATGTATGTATGTATGTATGTATGTATGTATGTATGTATGTATGTAAAAAACATCATCAGCAGCAATAACAACAAGTACCAGTAGAGAAAAATGACTTAAGGTAGCGAAAATGGAGAATGCTTTGAAAACAAGAGAAACAAAGGCTCAATATAAGAAACAACAATATAAAAAAACTAACTAGTTTGTAAAATAAAACATTACATGGGAAACACCTGAGGAAAATTGATGGACAGCATGATAATCATTTCACAGGGGCATGACTACAATTGGGGACCATTAAGGAATAAACAGGAGGGTTGATTTTTGCTGTACAAGATCCAGCGCTCCAAACCAAGGGGATGAAAGCAAAGATTCAAGGAATTGGCCCCAACAGCAAATGTTAACTCTGACAAGATCAAATGTCAGAAAATGACAATGTCAAGATCCCATGGAGTTTATGGATTGAAACTCATGGACACCTATACCACCAGACATAGTAGTAATAGAATGAATAAATGTCCGGACCGTTGATATTGCAATTTCAAGGGGATGCCAAAGTTGAAGCTAAAGGATTGGAAAAACCTCTTGACCTAAGCCACGGAATTATCCAGCAGTTCCTGGGTGGATGGAGAGATGGATGGATGGATTCACTGCATTTACTAGATATACTGTCTTTCTTCCATTGAGCTCAAGGGGCAGTGCATGGTTCTCCTCACCCACCCTCAACATCATCCTCACAAGCTCTTTGTAAGTCAGGTTAGGGGTTTCCCACCAAGGCTGATTAGGAATTTGAACCCTGGTTTCCTGAGTCACAGTCCAGTGCTCAAATCATTATACCATGCTTTGATACTACTAGTTACCTTCACAATTTGCTCTATCTCTATCTATCTATCTATCTATCTATCTATCTATCTATCTATCTATCTATCTATCTATCTATCTATCTATCTATCATCATCATCATCATTTCATCTTTTTCAATTATGAATAAGAAAATTCTGGAGAAATTCCCACTGAAAATGAACTGAACTGAAATGTCTACCTATCTCTATTTTACTCCCTCTCTTTGTGAAGCTGCAATTGGCATCCTTGTTCGGCTTCAAAGCAACCCTGCTAAATCAACTGGAGCCCCATCCAAGTATTTAAAACTTGGAAGAAGAGAAGGGAATAGGGCCCATTCCCTCTCCCTTTAAATAATGATTGGTTCTCCCTTATCGAGGAAGAGGGAGGGGCCACACTTCCCTTGTATGTTTCAATTAATTCATTTGTAGTCATCCTGTGTTTCTGGGCTGCCTGCGTCTGGATCTCAGCCAGGCTCCTACTGAACTGTCTGGGCTATGGGAAAACATGAAGCAAGGTTCTGCATTCATTAAGACTGCACAGCTTTCTCCGGTGAGAGCTCCGGAATTGGAGTGTGCAGAGTTAAAGCCGCCTGACCTGAATAGATAAGAATGTCAAGACTATCGTGTGTTTGTCTCGAGTCCAAGGTGTAATGCAAGGTGAGGCCCGTTATGGATTTTATTTAATTGAATCACGACTCTCCATAAAGCTATCGTTATACACACAAAACGGTGTCTCCTTGGCCTGATGCCCCCATGTAGAAGATCCATTACCACACTTTGCGAGTCGGGAAGGAGGTCTTCCAGGATGAGGAAAGAAGCAGCAGCGCCTTCCAGCATTTCCACCGTTGGGTCCATGTATTGCAGATTTGCTTGGCAGCTACACAGAACCTTCTGGAACTCCATCACTAATCAGTTGGCAGAAGACTGTCCAAGTTGGTTTTTTTTTCTTTTTTTGAAAGACATCTCCAGTCAACTCTTAAAAATAGCCTGTCTATTTAGAGGAAAACTTCCTGGGTACATGGCAACCTCAAGGAGATCAAAACAGTCTACTTAATTTTAGGGCCTTCTGGAACAGATGACACCGAATCTCAGATATCTTATCTTGTGCTACCAAATTGGAATGGATTTATAATGCCCCTAATAGAAGGAGTCCAAGCAGAGATGGGCACGAGCTGAATGACCAACCAGAAAGCCCCATAAACCGAGCTGGTTCATGGTTTGGTTCTTGAGGGCCGTTTCGCCAAAACAAAATGAAGTGCTGAACTTCTTGTTTTCATCCGGCGCTTCATCTAGCAGGGTTCCATCTCATACTTCTACATGTATGGCCAGCACCAAAAAGGAAATATTTCTGTTCTTTGATAATCCCCCCAAATGTGTTTTGTCTTGCTCCTCTTGACCAAAGCCATAACTATCTCCTCTGTCCCCTGTGATGTCAGCTCGTTTCTCACTTAAGATGGCCCTGTGAATTAGTCACTTCTCAAAGACCCTGTTGTTATCAGCCTTGCAGAGTGATTGGTTGGTTGGTTGATTGGTTGATTGTCTGACCCTATCTTTCTCCTTAAAAAAGGAACTGAGGCAGCTCCCAACATTAAAAGACAATATTTAACACTAACCATGTTGTTGTTGTTCAGTTCAGTCATGTCTGACTCTTCATGATCCCATGGACCAGAGCTCACCAGGCCTTCCTATCTTCTACTGCCTCCCGGAGTTTGGTCAAATCCATATTGGTTGTTGCATCGATGACACCATCCAACCATCTCATTCTCTGCCGTCCTCTTTTCCTTTTTCCTTCAATCTTTCTCAACATCAGGGACTTTTCCTAGGACTCCTCCCTCCTCATGAGGTGGCCAAAGTACTGGAGCCTCAGCTCCACTAACCATGAACAGGATACAAACACAAAATGATTACGCGAATACTATACAAAAACTTCTAAGCAATATCCACACACTTTCAAACCAGTAAGGTACAACAGGTCATTGAAAAGCTCAATCAGACAGCCAATCCTTGAGGGAAAGCTCACCCAAAGAAAAAAGTCTTTACCTGTTTGCTGAAGGGCTGCAAAAACGGGGCCAGCCTGGTTTCCTGTGGGGGAGAGAAGAGCCTTTCCAAAGCCCCCTTATTAGTTGCAATCTCCATTTCAGTTATTGCTTGAATATCGAGTTTTTTAAAAAGGGAACACCATGGCATAGCTGTTAAAGATGTTGCGTTTCTGTATTAGTCATTTAAACAGGTCCCCTCCCAACGTATAACCATGAACTTCCTCTAATTATCCAACCATGGGACATCGTCTCCAGCCGTTTGTCAGGAAGTACCATGGGATAAAATATCCATCTTCAGGCAATGGTTATTTTGTGCATGGGGATGCGGGGGGGAGAATCACATGCTGATTTGCAGTTATAATTGAGGAAAATTGCTTAAGAGGATTCTGACGGCACCGAAAATAGGCCAATTAGTCTTAACCTGCTTTCTTCCTCTTGTGATTCGTGAGACTCTCCATTTAATTTCGCTGTCATTTACGCAGGAAGGTTAGGGGTGGATTAGCACTTTTAACCACCCACCTCTGTGCTTCCTCCTTTAATTTTAATTTCGAGCACAACGGGTTTCTCCGAGTGATAATTTAAAAATACTTACAGTATTTCTTCAATCTCGGCATCAGCCCGATCACCAACGATTAAGGTGGCACAGCGTAAGTTTCTCAAACGCGGCCTGGGATATGTTTTCAAGCAACACCTTCAGTCATCACTCTTTGCTGTTATACTAATACTGTTGGAAATCATCATCATTGTTTCTCACCCCCACCACAACCCCCACCACAACCCCCACCACTGTGCTCTCCCTTTTTAAAAATGTCATCACAACTTGACTCTAGAATAACATTTTGGCAAGGTTTGGTGTTAATTTTCCTGGAAGGAAATTGTCAACATCCTTCAATTTGGAGGGGAGAAAAGCACCATGGAGAGGCGTTTGGAGATAGTTCCTCCTTCACCAATCAAGACACAAATTAACACCTCGTCCAAATTAAGACTTGTCTCTAAGCTGCCAGGCTAGCCAGCTGTATGTCCTGCATCCCAGCCAGAATCTGCACACAATCATATAATCAAAGGTGTCAGAAATGAATGTTAGAAAAGATTCAGAGAAAGACCTTGCAGAATTTATTGAGATGACAAGTTTCTTTCTTTCTTTCTTTCTTGGATGCCCAGGTCATGGCGGTGGACAGGAGCGCGTACTAAAAGATGTAGAGTTGAAAAGGTCAAATCACAAAGATTCCCCATAAATCCATAAAGATGATCAGTTCACACAATGCAGCAAGCTAACGACACCCATCTAGGATTGTTGCTACCCCAGTTGCATTGAAACTTCTTAATCTCTTCATCACAATACAATGACTAACACTCATTTTCCTACACAGAACAAGTTTCCTCAACTTAAAAAACCCCAGTCTCACTCACTTTATTAACCCAGAGCACAGAGAGCTCCTTGGCCTCTGAAGATGCCAGCCACCGAGTCTGGGAAAACGTCAGGAAGAAAAACTTCCAGAACACAGCCTAACAGCCCCCAAAAAACCTCATAACATCTATTAGTTCATGGTGAGTTGGTGTTGCATGCACAGCCTGGATGAATGGGAGTGGGTGGGTGAGTGGGTGGAACTGAGGCATGTGAACACACTAATGGCGTTTCATTAGCAAACTGTAAATAGCAACAGCATAAGCTAGATGCGAAGCTGCTTTCACGAACCATAAACGCTAATGTTTATGACCAATAAAAGTCAAAGGAGCATTTAGTAAAGCCGTTTACCAAACAAACATTAAATACTTTAATGCATTAGCTTCAATGGACAGAATCAGGTTATTTAATTAACAGCAAGTTAATTTGCTAGGCCTCCCCACCAACACCAACGCTTAATTCACCACAAATGATTTTCTACTTGGTCCAAAACGAATATCCCATATTTGCAAGATGCAGGGGCATGATGTTTTAAATGCAGAAACAGAAAGGGAAGAAAGCTTTATTGGGGCAATTACCCTCACTCTAGGTTTTCCGGTTTGCATTAAGAACTGGGTCTTTAAAGGTCTTAAGCTGCAAGCATTGGCGTGGAAAGTTTTAAGCAAGCCACTAAGCAAAATTTAGCATCCGATCTGGAGAATGTACATCTTGTTGTTCTCTTTTGAGCTATTTTCGTAGTTCTGAACCCTCCAGATTTGCTGCTATAGTGATAATGAAATGTGCCACTTAATCCCTAACAGTGTGGTAAAACAGCAGTGAAGGAAAGAAGAATCTTGAAATGTGCATTCCCTACTTGCAGAAATTTGTACTTATTTTAGATCCAAGATCGGCTTCAGAAAATACGAGGAAGGAGAGCTGCCAAAGGATAAGTGTGCACTTAGATATTACATTATGGACACATGGGGGATATATAAAAAAAGAATCAGCATCTACTAATGATCTCCAACAGAGAGAGAACACACCTCCAGAGGATCAAAGATTGTGGCTACTTTATTCCAGAGTTTTAGATCTGTACCCTATTTATAGTTGACTTCAAGTAGTTTACAGTAAGACCACAGTGTCTGTGGTGGATCCGTTCCAAGCCCACCTTCTGCAGACACCAAACACCGTGGATACGGTGAACCTTATACATAGGACAGTCACTGTCTCCCATTCCATTCCATTTCATAAACCTTTAATGGCATGGAACTCTTAGTCTTGCTCTAGGACAACTATTAGGATAGTTCTTTCCAATCCCCTCATTTTTGAATAATTAACATTACATTTCTTCTTCTTTTTAAATAATCATAGTTCTTGAAGGTTGTACTGTCATTGTTGAAGTATGAAACAATTTCTTTTATATAGTGCATTTTGCTCCAAATTTGGCAGCCATGCATCCACCATTAAAAGTATTCCATTATTTCCTTCTATTCTAAACAGCTTTGCATGCCCAAAGATTGTGGCCTGTATTCCACCCCCCAGATCTGCCATTTCATGGTTCAGGTAGTTTACAGTAAGACCACAGTGTCTGTGGTGGATCCGTTCCAAGCCCACCTTCTGCAGTACCAGACACCGTGAATACGGTGAACCTTATACATAGGACAGTCACTGTCTCCCATTCCATTCTTTCAGAGCCTTTAATGGATGAACTCTGTCTCTCTCTATTGGGCAGTTCTGGGAATCCCATCATTTTTAAATTTAACCCCGGGCCCTGCAACCCATAGTTCTTGAAGGTGCTCATTGTGGGGAAGTAGAAACAATTCTTTGTGCATTTTGCTCCAGTTTGGCAGCCATGCATCCACCATTAGCTCCCATTATTTCCACCTGTAAACAGCTTTGCTGCCCCAAGACTTCTCGGACAGATGCGCAACACATTCATGGAGCTGCAAGCATTGGCGTGGAAAGTTTTAAGCAAGCCACTAAGCAAAATTTAGCATCCGATCTGGAGAATGTACATCTTGTTGTTCTCTTTTGAGCTATTTTCGTAGTTCTGAACCCTCCAGATTTGCTGCTATAGTGATAATGAAATGTGCCAGATTGCCCCCTGACACCCATTGCCCCCCGACACCCATCCCCAGGCCCCTCACCCGCTTCCGCATATCGCAGATTTTCATGTGTCATGGGTGGGGTGGGTCCCTAACCCCTGCGGTCGGCAGGGGGTTACTGTATAAGTATTCTTGTACAGGTCTTGAACTAAGAACTGAGCAGAATTAATACCAAGAATGCAGAAGAATGACCAGATCTGGTAGAATGAATAACATTTCTCTGCATAATGGTATCTTTCCTGCAAAGGATTCACTGAAAAAGGGCTGAAGCCATGAAGGTGAGGGTAGTTTGCTAGCTCTTGTTTTAAATATTTGTTGCATATATTTGTTTTAATTATTTGTTGTCTGTTAGTATATGTTCTGTCTTGTAAACCACTTATCCTAATGTGGTGGTATATAAATCCAATAAATACATATGCAAAATCTATGCTAGGAAAGTGAACCTTGTGACTTCTTTTTGCTCTCTATTTCCTAGACAGAAAATGTATGGAAAATTTTCAAGTGCTCCTCAATTCCCTCTTCTTTACTTTTGGAAAGATATGGCAATCCAGGATGAGAGAGGGTGCTGAGTTCTCTCTCTCTCTCTCTCTCTCTCTCTCTCTCTCTCTCTGGTTGTCACCAAAATTTGTACTTAGCAACTTCGGAAATATCGCCACTTATCAAAACGTATAGCACTGTTGTACACATACCACTGCTTATCAGTATACCGATGACCAACTGCTTCTCCTGTAACAATTCCAAAGGATAGGAAACCAAATTTTCAGTTGAATATCAGGAAAAACAAACCACTTCCTAATAGTTAGAGCAGTGTGTCTGTGGAGATTCTCTGTCATCCAGGTGAGGTGACCTGGGAGGTGAGTCATGGCAACTGCTTTTCTTGTGGGATCGAAATATTTCTCTACTCATCTAAGTAGCTTCTTCAATCTATTCAGACCAGGGTAGCGGAAAACCAAGTTGAATTATAAATTGGAAGCCTCCTGCCAACTTTTCTTTGACTGAATTGGAACAAGTATGGACAAGGGTGATAAGAATGACCAGGGGGCTGGAAACCAAGCACACTGAAGAAAGACTGAAAGGACTGGGGATATTTGTGTGTGTGTTGTGTCATTACAGTCGTGTCCGACTCTACGTGACTCCATGTCCATGGAGTTTTCTTGGCAGAAGTACTGGAGTGGCTTGCCAGTTCCTACTCCAGGCGCCTCCTGCACCTGGTATTCCCTGGTGGTCGCCCATCCAAGTACTAACCAGGGCCGACCCTGCTTAGTTTCTGAAATCAAGCAAGATCGGATGTGCTGAGGGCATCTAGGCAGCTCCTGGGGATGTTTAGCCTAGAAAAAAGAAGACTGATGAAAGATATGACAGCACTTTTCAAATATCTGAAGGACCATCATACAGAGGAGGAGCAGGATCTGTTCTCAATCATCCCAGAGTGCAGGGTGCACAGGAATGGACACAAGAGATCCTAGCTATAATATCGGGGGGGGGACTTCCTCACTGTTAGAGCAGTACAACAATGGAACCAATTGCCTCAGGAGGTGGGGAGTGCTCCAACATTGGAGGTATTCTAGAGAAAATTGAACAACCACCTGCCAGGTATACTTTGATTCAGATTCCTGCATTGAGTAGGGCAGTGGTGGTGAAACTTCGGCACTCCAGATGTTTTGGACTACAACTCCCACAGTCCTTTTGTCATTGGCAATACAGGCTTGGAATTCTGGGAGTGGTGGCCCAAAACATCTGGAGTGCCAAGGTCCGCCATCACTGGAGTAGGGAATTGGATTCAATGACCATATAAGCCCCTTCCAACTCATTCTATGATTCTCAGTCTACCTCTTTTATTTCATGTCTCCTTTGAAACAGCCAATCGAGGCTGACGGTGTTTTGAAAAGGGTCTTGGTTAGAGTTGGACGGGCTACGCTTGAACTCCGGTGGCGGAAAGGTAAGTGAGTAGAACAAAGGGGCTCAAAAGACGTCATGGTACAAAAGGTTTTGAACGTTGTTTCTTGCGATGAGGCCTAGACAAAAGGATACTGAGGAATAAAAGAGAAAGGATCCAGGCACATCAGGGGGCCAGAGCAAAAGAGCAAAGATGAGAGTGAGTCAAGAAAGAGCAAGGCAGAGACTTCCAAACCTCCCGGAAAGATTAGGAGGGGGGCAGCATGCGAAAAGAGGGCAAACTAATGATATAAGAAGCAGAAGGCCAAGTTCGCAGGGCATATAAATGAAATGGGAGACAAATGAAGAGAAACATTCAGAGGCAGTCTATGACTCCAATGACCCATCCGATACATAAAAAAGGAGTCAGAGTTTGCTAAACATGCCTCGCTGATTCGGGGATAGCTGGAAAAGGAACAATAGAGGAGAAAAATATTTTCTGTTAAATGTTGACCGAAGTCTAAAACTTGGCCAAGCTGTTTGCTTCCCCCCCCCCAGGTGCTGCTACTTTGGTGTGTGTCAGTAAGTCAGAAACAACTTCCAGCTACCCTAGTAGTGCTATCAAGGAATGTGAGATGTTATAGGAGTAGGTTAACCAGATCCACCCACCCACCCCCTGAGCTTCCATGGCTGAGTGGCATTTGAACCCAGAGGTCCTGAGTCCTAATCTCACGCTCTGTCCACTACACCACACTGGGCATGAGGTGGTTCTTATTTGTGGACTAACATCCATGACCATGAGAAGATCTACACTGAACCCATGGGCCATCCAGATTGACATTCTGTTCCAACAAGTAGAACCCATAAGCAGATGCCTGTGGATGTTCTCAGCTACTACATTACAATAGGAGCATAAGAACATAAGAAGAGCCATGCTGGATCAAGCCAAAAGGCCCATCTAGTTCAGCTTCCTGTATCTCACAGTGGCCCCACCAGATATGTCCAGGAGCGCACGAGACTAGATATCTGTCTCTTGATACCACTCCATTGCATCTGGCCCTTGAAGGACCCTGGTTTTACGCATGGAGATGACACATCTCCATCATGGCTTGTAACCTGTGATGGACTTCTCCTCCAGGAATTTGTCCAATCCTCTTTTGAAGGCATCCAGGCCAGATGCCATCACCACCTCCTGTGGCAGGGAGTTCCACAGACTAACAACACGCTGGGGGAATTTTTTTTCTTTTGTCTGTTCTTACTCTCCCAGCCCTCAGTTTGAGTGGATGTCCCCTAGGTCTGGTATTTTGTGAGAGGAGAAGAGCTTCCCTCTATCCACTTGACTCATGCCCTGCATTATTTTGTATGTCTCAATCAGATTTATATAATAGATTTCTCTCATAGGTTTCCTGACACCGGGGGGGGGCATGAAAAAGCAATAATGTCCTATTTCTACTTGAGAGAGGCTATCTTGGCATGTTGAGAAGGTCAGCTGAGGTGGGAGAGATCATATCTTAATGACAGTCTCTCTCTTCATTGGGCTTTAAACAATTTGTACCAATCCAGCTGCCATCTTTCCTGTTGGTGAAGCTAGGCTCAAGCACACAGTAAGTGCAGAAGGACAGACTGACTGCTCACAAAGGCACAAACAACCCACCCAGTGCTTCTACCTTTAATAGTCCATGCATAAAGCAAGACAGTAATTTTTTTTAACATTTCAAAATAAATCTGAAGTTCATTTAAGTTACAACCTAAAGAACCATCAAATCATACTCCACACTTTAAGTTGATATTACTCTTTGATCTTAAACACAAAACAGTTATATGTTCATTTTATTGTTAAGTTGAACCCGAACCAACCCTTATCCAGACCCTATCCAAATGAAATTCTAACAGTCATTTTAAAATATATTTTATTTAAATAAACATTACAAAATACAAATGCAAGATATATGTATATAAAAATAAAACTAGACAACTGTGCTCCCCTTCACCAACGGGACCTCTTAAACAATATTGTCCCTTATTATCCTCCCTTCCAGAACTGAATTTATTGTTGCACTGGAACTTCACATTTATTTCTTACAAGGCGGTAATTGTAGTATTATTATTATTTGTTCTTTTATAGGAAGGCAAAGAGGCGTCTGAATTAAAACATAGAGGTCAAAAACAACAATAAGGCCAACAATGATGGCAACAATAAACTACTCACAGCAAAGGTGAAATGTTTTGCATTTTTTTTCATTGAGCATACGATGAGAAAGTCAATCTTGAATGACACTCTCACCAGCAACCCGATTTCTAGAGATGTCCTGGCTGTGATTATTGATAAGTTGACTTTCTCAAAGTTTTGAAAAGGAAACTGAAAGAGTCTCATGGCTTAGTGGTTAAATGCCAAGACTCTGCTCATGGCCTGAGACCAATCCTGACAGGCTCAGGTAGTCAGATCAAGGTTGACTCAGCCTCCCATCAGTCTGAGGTTAGTAGACTGAGCACCCAGCTTGCTTGGGGGGCAGCCGAGGGGGGGAGTTAATTGCATTATTATGTTGCATTATTTTTCTTTTCCACCCAGAGGGTGATTTAAGCACTGTGGGGCAGTACGTAAGCAGCACAGTTTGCTTTGCTTTCTGCAGGTGGAAACTGAAACAAGAGCAGACTTGGATCTGCAGATGGCTAGTTCAAGAAACCATGAGGTATGCAAAGGATACGATGACTTCTAAATAACCACTTTTGGGGTTGGGATTCATTGGATAGTAGTTTACAATCACAGTAATCATGCCGCTAATGTTCTGTAATTCAATTACTGCACAGTGGTGAACATTTGCAAATCTAAAACACAGTGGGACAAGCTAGTTAGATTCATATTCCAGCAGTATCGATATTAAGCCGACTGCATAATTACCTCTGAAAAGTTGCCGCTTAAGACACAGTAATTTAAGGAATAAATTATGAAGATGAATTGCATTGCTTAGCCACCATCATAAGAGGGGAAAGGAGGGGAGAGGAAAGCAATAGAACAAAATGACCCCAAGCACCTGCCCTTAGCATCCACAGATGACAAGAGAGAAAGATGTACAACGGCCCTCTAACAGATATGATCAGAGAGCATTTTCCAGGACAGGATGGTTACTGTTGTTGTTGTTGTTGTTGTTGTTGTTGTTGTTGTTGTTGTTGATGATGATGATGATGATGATGATGATGATGATGATGATGATGATGTCATCGTCGTTGTCATCATCGTTGTCGTCCTCATCATCGTCATCGTCATTGTCATCGTCATCATCATCATCATCATCATCATCATCATCATCATCATCATCATCATTAATGTGTGGGTCCAGCCTAAAGTGTTTTCAATGGAAATGCAAATTGGTGGTCACCACCTGGTTACCTGAGGATTTAAAGTATGCAAGCAACCACCACCACCACAAACAACAACAACAACAAAACAATTGAACAGTTACAAGATGGGGGATGCTTAACTCAGTAATACTACAAGTAAGAAGGATGTTGGAATTACTGTAGAATGAGCCATGATTTGGCTTTAAAAAAAGAAAAGAAAAAGGCAAATGCTATATTAGGGTGCACTAACAGAAGTATGACCTCTAAATCTTGTGAGGTACTAGTCCCCCTTGATTCAGCACTGGCTAGAGCCCACCTAGAGTAACGTATCCGGCTCTGGACACTACATTTTAAGAAGGAAGATGACAAACTGGAGCAAGTTCAGAGGAAAGCAACCAAGATGATCAGGGGGCTGGAAACCAAGTCCTACAAGGAAAGACAAAAAGAGCTGGATGTGTCTAGCCTGGAGAAAAGAAGGCTGAGGGGAGACAAGAGAGCACTTTTCCAATACTTGAAAGGAAGACCTACAGAGGAGGAGCAGGATCTGTTCTGGATCCTCCCAGAGTGGACAACACCAAGACAGATTTAGGCTGACAATCAGGAAAAACCTCTTTAACTGTTAGAGCGGTATAACAATGGAATCAAATTCCTCAGGAGGTGGTAAGTGCCCCACGTGGGGGGGGGGCATTCAAGAGAGATTAAGACAACCATCTGTCAGATCTGCATTGATTTGGATTTCTGCCTTGAACAAAGGGTTGAATGTGATGGCCCTATAAGCCTCTTCCAACTCAATTATTCTATGATGTATTTTTGTATGCCCTGGGATAGTGTTTCCCCCTGTTTTCCAAGCTTTCAGAAGCACCAGTATACCATTTGCAGATCAAAACTGTAGGTACAAAGGCTTCCAGGTTCATCTTCTTTTACAGTAGGACCCCCATATCCACGGATTCATTATCCACTGATTCAGTTATCCACAGTTTGTAGAAATAAATTAAATAAATAATTCAGCAGCCACAAAGCAAGCTACTGTCACAGACAGCTGCTGTAAAGAAAACTGCTCTCATAAAACAGTAGTGTAAAGCAAGCTACTATCACAAACAGCAGCCAGAAAGCAAGCTACTGTCACAAAACAGCAGTTTTGGGGGAGGTTTTGGCGTTCTCTCTTATCCACGGATTTCATTATCCACGGGTAGGCCTAGAACCAATCCCCAGCGTATACCAGGGTCCTACTGTACTTTGAAAAGATTCCCGCATGCCCATTTGAACAAGAAGCCAAAAGAGTCCTGGTGGATTTCTGAGCTGCTTCCGTTGTGCTGATGCAATGCAAATGCAAGAATATCCATGCAGACACACCAAAGTTTGGGCCAAACATTCTTTCACAGCTCTACAGTGCAAAACCCTGACTGGCAACCATGTCCCAAACTCTGCTGTGAATGCTTGTTAGAGGAAAGGTTCTCACCTTCAAAGACACCACCCTTTCATCCACTCTGCCAGGACTGTTTTCCACTCAATGTCAAAATAAATTGCATGATTGATATTGTGCTCTTTGTCTCACGGCACACCTCCGTTACTTTTTTTTAAAAAAGATCAATATTTAAGGATGAAATAATGGAAGGGGGAATTTAATCAACATTATAAAAATTGCTGGCTGGGATTTAACCTTGGAAATATTCTAAATAAATGTAGAAAGGGGAAAGTCAGCAGATTTTAACAAGGGTGCATGCTTACTAAGGACTTGTATTCTACTTTGTGCGCTATTTCGGTCACCATGAAGGCACTTCCGTGGGAATATGATACACGCATCACACATAAAGGGATTCCAGGGCTCATGTTTGGCATCTCCATTTGTCTCCACAAAGGGGATAATATGGAACTAGAAAAAGAGCTGAAAGCATCTTATGGGGTGTCAAGTTAGACTTCGGCCACGGTCATACCTGGGTTTTCTCCGTAGTTTCCCTTCGGCTAACTGCACATAAAAATATTGCATCCTAACTGCAAAGAGAAGTAAATTCTGGTCCTGGCCGACCACACCCCTTGAGCAGCAGTTTCAGCGAAGTTTCAATAACCACCGCCAGGGGCTGGATTTAGAAACTTTGCTCGGAAATGCCTACTTATTTGCTCCTGTGTCCACGAGAGGACACAGAAAATACGCAGTAAAATCAGTTGTTCCCCTTTTTTGACAGCTTCCCATGGGAAAATGCGAAGTAGACAGGTAGAGAGGGAAACAGAACAGAAAAATACGACGCAGAAGAGAGGACACTAACTGCACATTAAAAACCACATGACCATCTGGGAAAAAAAATACGCATGAAATTTATATATGCAGAGAAGGCTGGTGTGACCGCAGCCTTAGAGCGACCCTAACAGTCTTTCAAGGTAAGTGAGATCTTTAAGAAGGGGTTTTCTACAAGTTGCACTCTGCCAGTGGGATTCATGGCTGGGTAAGGATTCGAACCTGGTTCTCTAGAGTCCCCCAATCCACCACTCTCTCCACTCCATCATACTGGGTTCCCAGATATCTAGCCCTAGTTAGATTCTCCTTGGGCCACGTGGCACCTCTGTAACATGGCATACAATTGGGTTGAAAGACAACTGGAACCATAATTTCATGTTCTCCCTTTTGAGAAAAGCCTGAACTACAAGGCTTTGAGTCTTAGCTAGGTCTGGCTCCCAACTAAAGTCCAGTTCAGAAAGGAAGTGCCTAGCTAGCATCCTGGAAGGACTATGAATTCCCAGGGGTTGGCAAGTATATTTCTGCCATTGAATTGCATGGGTCTGAAAGAAAGACACAGTTTGGGTTATCCAAATATATATATATTTTCAATAAACGAATGAATGAATAATCCAATAAATAAATATTCAACCAAGAGATTCCCCAACAGAGGAAAATGGTGTGTGTGTGTGTGTGTGTGTGTGTGTGTGTGTGTGTGTGTGTGTGTGTGTGTGTGTGTGTGTGTGTGTGTGTGTGTGTGTGTGTGTATTTACCAAATATTTATGCTTGTAGTTATTTTTTTGGGGGGGCATAAAAATCATAGAATCATAGAATCATCATAGGGTTGAAAGGGACCTTGGTGGTCTTCCTGTCTAACTCCCTGCCCAATGCAGGAGACCTGATACCATGCCGGACAGATGGCTGTCCAATCTCTTCTTGAAAACCTCCAGTAATGGGGGCGCCCACAACATTGGGAGGCAAGTTGTTCCATTGTTCAATGGCTCTCACTGCCAGCAAACTTCTTCTTCTATCCAGGGTGTCTCTCCCTCTGACGAGATTCCACTCGCTGGTTCTTGTCATACCCTCGGGTGCAACTGAGAATAAGAATGATGCGTGCTGGAGCGAAGAAATGTTGTCCATAAAGAGACCTCTAGATGCATTATCTCAAGCAGGGAAATACTTTGAGATGTCCCTGCTCCTTCTTTAGATAAGAACAAATGCTGGTAATGGTGGTCAGCAGCAGCAAAAGCTGTTAAGCAGCAGCAAAAGCTATTGGATGCCATGTAACCCCAACACCAAGCAGTGTTCCTTGGTTAATTCCATGGGGTAGTTTACTCATGGATTCCTCAACTTTGATGTCTGACATCTCATATACAACTGAATTACCAATCTACATCTACGTTGAAAAGATTTGGTTTTTTTTAACAACAGCCGCAAAGCATCAACCTCCAGAACAAAAGCTTTGAAAGTCTAATGCAAGCTTCTTGATCACTTGCATTTTCTTTTAACTCCTTTGAAGTTCTCTTAAGTAAAACAAAACAAAACAAAAACTCAACAACCTTGATGTTTATTTGGACACGAAAAATCTCGGCAGAGACACGCAAAGTAAAAATAAATAAATATCAAGGACTGCCTGTTTTCAGCTTTAAAATAATCTCATTCTAGGAAATGAAGTCTTTGAATTTCAGGAACCACAGACTTTGAAATATTATCAAGAGAAAAGGGTAGAATGTGGAAGATGATAGCACTAACACCCATCTGGAGCATCGCAATATATTTATTATCCACTTTAAAATATATGCAAGCATCAGTAAAGCTCATATCAGGCGGCAGGCTCCACATTTCATGCGGTTAAGGAAGCACCACATACATAATTAGTCAAAGATGTCATGTGTAAAATTTCTGCAGAGACCACAACTGACTAAATTAAATCCCTGGCAAAGAGTAGCAGTATCACAGTAGCAGAATGGTAGCTACACTAACACTTTATTCCAATGATAAGTAATTAAAGCACTATTTTGCACCATCTGAGATACTGTTGTGTAGCTAGGTGGGTGTAACTTGAATTTAGGTGATTTTAGCAATAGGAATACCAAGGCGGAGTATTATATACAAAACACTTCCATCCACCCAATGTGCCACAGGTTGCAACAAGGACTATGAGACCACCACCACCAACAACAACAACAACCATGAACAACAATAACCACCACCACCAACAATACCAATAACAACAACCGTTGAACTGAAGAACTGGAAGGGACCCTATAGACCCTTGAGTTCAGCCCTTCCCAAGGAGGAAATCCAACTCCCAACCCCTGGATTTGCAACCAGGGACCTAAGCTATCAAGTGATCCAGCAACGGGATCACACAATTGGTGTTGCTTGAGCAAAACACCCAGCCAAGTTATGTCTCTATCACTTGATGTCAAGTGGTGAGAAACAGGGTTCCAATCACTAATTTTTCACCAGGCTAGGTATGGGGAAAACGTAGGCGGTCCAGAGATGTTGAATGACAACGCTTGTGGCTCTTTGCAGGGTAACCAGAGGAGAGAGGCAGGTGACGGTACAGTCTGAAATCCCAGGGAGGCCAAAAGTCCCCACCTTTTTGTTTTTGATTGATTGATCCATCATAATGTTTCAAAAAGATGACTCTAAGTGACTCTGCTTATCCCAGTGCTCTCTTTCTTTCCAAGAACTCCAGGCTGACTTCTTTCCATCATCCTAAGAAGGGCATCAAATCCTAGCAAAAATTGCACTTTTCATGTCAATAAGAAAAAAACAGGAAGCACAGGGGGTAGGAACAACAAGGCAAGATATGTAGGAACAACAATGGGAAGAAGTTGAAGATCCTCAGTCATCCAGGTGAGTTTATCTGGAAGTTGAGCCATGGCTACTGGACTTCTTTTTCTTGAGAGATAGAAATGTTTCGCTGCTCATCCAAACAGCTTCATCAATCTAAATACAGCTAGTGTGAGTCCTCCATGGAGATGTTTTCTGCAATGCCCTCCAGCACCCTGAGAACTGGTTACCATCCTGCAGACTCTCTCAGGCAGTTATTGTATAGGTAAGGTTTTGCTGTTTATTGTCACCACATATGTCTTGTCTTGGTGGTGGACATTCCATAAAATCAGCTTAGGAAGGTCACAGATATGAGGCAGGATCATACAAGAGGAGGACTTGCATACCTTCGAGAGCAGTGTTACCCAACCTTCAGGTCATGACCCTCAAGCAGGTCACAAAGTGTTCTCTCTCTCCCTCTCTCTCTCTCTGTGTGTGTGTGTGAGAGAGAGGGGGGGCATATGTGTTCTTGTCCTTGTTAAATAATTTCTTCCTTGACCTTTCAGAGCAGGATATTAAAATAAGTGTGTATTTGTACAGTATGTGTGAAGAACAGGCGATTTGGAGAACGGAGCCTCTAATCTCTAAAAATTCCTTTTTATGCAAAAGTGACAGAGGGTTGCAGGTGACTCGGATATTTGAAAAAGGGCAAAAAAGAAAAAAAGAAAAAGAAAGGTTGGGAACCACTTGTCCCAATGGATCCAATGGAGCAGGCCAAAATGGGAGTCATGTTTGAAACCACACCCCACTGCTTCCTTAAAATCTGCAAAACATCACTGGAACTCTTGAATTGCTGTGGCTCAGCTCAGACTCTCAAAGCTTGTCATCTGATCAGGATAAGGATGCTAAAAGCTGATGTGTTGTGCTCACCAAATCTCTCTCGTCGGCTCTTTGTCGGGACCTATCTCATTGAAAGTTAAGAGGCACACACGTCGTCCCAGGCAACATGGGTGCGCCATCCTATTTGAGTGACAGATTAAAGAAATCTGTCTTTTAAACCTTTTTCTTCTTCTTCCCTTAACAATATGAATCCCATAACCCCTCTCTTATCCATTTTAATAAGCTGCAGTTTATGCTGATCTAGTAACTGAGCATTTTTGATAAGGATTATAAAAATGTGCTCCACTCATGTTAAACCACTAATAGTGCTCCTTTGAATCAGGTTTCAGTCAAGATTAGAAAGACGGGTGTATTTTCCATCCCTCTGCCATTTTTTTTAGGCAGCATGTTCTGTCTAAGATTAACTGAGACTTCCCTCTCAATTTTGTTTTCACAAGCTTTTTTAATAGCCATCTATTTGGGGATAAAGAGGAGGGGAATTATTATTAATAATAAACGTCTTTTGTTCCTGTACAAATGGCTGTCGAGCTAGCTTTTAAGCCTAGAGTTCATGTGAGGCTTGCAAAATTTAGTTCACAGAGGTAGCGGTGAACGTGTTTTGGATAACTAGCGAACCACTTCATTTTTGAAATGTAGGCTACATAGGCCACTACCGCACATCAAACAGCAACCACTTTTTGTTTTGAATCACCTTTTGTCCTCCCCTGGTCACGTGGTCGCTGAAGCGATTCAGCATTCCGCACTTGGGGATTTTCTCAAGAACCGGTTTCCCCATCTGCACTTTGCTAAACCGCTTTTTGTTCCGATTCAGTCCCATTATCTGGTTCAATTTCGGAAATTATTTTTTAGGATAATGTCATGCCGTTGTTCTTCCATTCAAAGTAATGTAGCTAATTTTCCAGTTCTCCCTTTAGATTACTTACAACGTGGCACACTGATTTTGATAGCCTAATTCCATGACCGGAAACAGAAAAATTATACCCAAAATAGGAAGTAGAAGGACCAGAGAAGTCGGTGGAAATGATTACACTGCAAGAGGATTTCTTTTTGGGCTTTTCCTGCGGCAGGATAAGGCATACAGAGGGGGAAACCTGGGAAAAACTGGTGCATGGTGTCCACAGTTTGAGCCAAGTCGCTTCAAAAAGCGGTCTAGAAATTGGTTTAAAAAAACACCACCCCTGGTGGCCATCGTAAGAAAAACTGACACAGTGACCAAAAGGGGGCGTGGCCAAGGGGGCTCCGTGGAAAAAGCTATTGGAAATGCAGTAAGTGATTTTAAGGCGATTTGATTTAAGCAAAAGGTGATTCAAAACCTAAGTGTGGTAATAGATTGGGAAAGGAGGGCTGGGTGGAGAGGCAGAACTCTCTTTGAAACCAGAGGCAGGAAGGAATGGCCAGTTAGTGCTGGAGAGATTGTCAGTCGCCCCTGCCTAAAGCGGTCCCTCCCAGTTAAACTTAAGGCAGCATGCGGAGTTGTAAAAACTCCCAGCATAAGTGTGCCTCCTCCCCTTTAGTGTATGTGTGTAGTTGATCCAATGCTTTTAAAAAGGCTTTGTTTTCAACCGACCATCACCAGTGATTCCTCTTTGTGAACTGTTTGTGCTGTGCTTTTCCCGTGGCATTTTTTTGGACTGCTAGCGATTAATAAAAGGTATCCATGAAGTTGGCGGGAGTGCAGAGAAGCAAACAGAGCTTCCTGCTTGTTCTGCAGCCAAGTAAAGGTCAAGGTGTTTTTTTCCACAGCAGGTCCCCAGCTAGGTAGCCAGGCTATTTATCATCGATGTAACACTGTCTTTGCAAGCCTTTGTGATAATTTTGTCAATAACAAAGAACCGAATAATTGTGTCTTTGTGTGGCAGACCAACCTCATCTATATTTAAGGAGAACTGAAGAGAAAATGTTAGTGGAGAGAAAATGCCAAGGAGTTAAGTAACCGAGTAGAAGGGCAGGTACTAAAAGTGAAATACGATGAGGTGAAGAGGAAGGAGGAATTTTAAAGATTGCTTGGGAAAAAAATTCTATGCATCCATTGTCTCATCTTGAATTTACATTTTCCTACTTGTCCTCATTCCTTTTTTACATTTTTTTAACATTGACTCTTACAACAAAATGCACAAAAACCAATCTTGAAAAAAATGTTAAAAAATATCTGAGAGTGAAAACAGTTCTTCTCTCATGGCAAAAGAAGTGGGGGATATTGTATTTCCTGATTTATGGTGCAAGGACAGAGCAAATAAGGATTAACATCAAAGCAAGGACCTCAAAGACAAGGTCATTAAATGGGATCCAAGCAGCTTTGTAGAAGGGGACAGTTATCCTATCTAAGTCTAGCTTCCTGTGTAGAAAGAAAGCTCCTGGGTAACACTGGGTAGAAATTGGAAACTTGGACAGAGCTAAGGTTCAAAGCCATCAGCCTGAGGCCTTTGTCCCTGGCAAGCCAAATTTATTTATTTATTTATTTATTTAACTTGTATGCCACCCACTACCCAATGGCCTCTGTGCGGCTCACAATCAAAATAAACACTTAAAACATCAAAATTATAATAAAATTAGAACAATAAAACTCATAAATACAATAAATACAACACATTAAAATGCAACACTAAAATTGCCATCAGGACCCACAATCATCAGTTTAAAAACTTCAAGAACAGGAAGGTTTTTACCTGGCGCTGAAATGTTATCAACGTCGGTGCCAGGCAGGTCTCACTTGGGAGGGCATTCCATAGTCTGGGGGCAGTTGCTGAAAAAGCCCTATTCCTGCAAGCCACTCCCTTCACCTCCTCAAGGGATGACTCTTCCAGGAGGGCTCCCTGACTAGATCTTAATTGCCGGGTAGGTTCATATGGAAGGAGGCGGTCCTTCATGTATCTAGGTCCTAACCCATTTAGGGCTTTATATGTCAAAACAAGCACTTTGAATTGGGCTCGGGCAGCAACTGATAACCAGTGAAGGTTATACAGAATCAGTGTGATGTGTTCCTTGGTGGCCCTGCCACTCACCAGCAGCGCAGCGTGATTCTGAACCAGTTAATTTAGGTGTCTCCAAGGCCTCTGTCAGACAGCTAGAACTCCCAGAGTGGAGAATTATGGGACTTGAAGTCCAAGAAACCAAACCAAGTCCACCCCTAATCATTTCAGATGAAATCGGTGGGACTTTTGAAAGCGCCGGAAGGATTGTGTCGTGGTTCTGTCCCAAAAATGAGAAAGAACCCATCTTTCCGTCAAAAATGTAACACAGAAACCTGTTCGTTTAATGATGGAAAGCTCTTTGGTAACGTCAGCTACTTTGCAGTGGTTTGGGAGATAATAAACAAGATTATTATTAATGAGGTTGCTTTGAAATCCAGCATTTGTGTGTTTGTGTGGAAGGAGGAGTGCACCCACAGAGTAATTAAAAGCCTATTTGTGTTATTAATAATCTGATTAGACAAAACTGAGCACTCAGCTAGTTCTGAACTCTAAGATTAATTGCGCTGAGTTGTTTAATAAGCTTTCCTAGAATCAACCTGCAAGAGTGACTTTCTTCCAGTAACTTTTCAGAAAGCCACTGTGGACAAGGAATGTCACTGACTTGAGATAGACAGTTGGATGTAACATGAAGACAAGTCCTTTTATTCGTGAGACAAAATATCTGTAGAATTTCACCATATTTCAGTCCCCCCTCCATCAGCTCTTTTCGTTTCAAATTGTTGATGCTCTGGGAGTATCCCTCTCACAGCATAATTTTTCTGTCTTTTATTCTGAAGGGACTGGGGAGGGATCTCCTTTGGTTGCTCATGCTTTTTCATGAGAGAAACTTGTTTTCTATAAATTTTAAAAAGAGGCTGGAGCAGAGTACCAAAATGGCAAGACATCTTTTCTAAATATTTAACAAGGTTCTCTCAATTATTTAGACCTCTTCCAGAGTTCTCTGAAAATACTCGTAAAACTTTTACATGTCTCTCTTTAAAAGGTACAAAATAAACTAAGTATTACAAATATGTCTCCAAATTGAAACGGGTGAAAGCAACAAAAAGTATATTTAAATGCCTGTTACAAAAAAATGTGTTTTTGAATACAAAATAAGGTAAAAGACACAGGAAACAGAAAAAGTGAAAGCTTTCTTTAACAACAACAGCAGTCACAAACGCCATCATGATGATGATGATGACAACAATGATGATGATAAAGAAGAAGAAGAAAAAGGAAGAGAAGAATAATTTATTTATTTTATTTATTTTAGACTATTTTTACCCTGCCTTTCTCCTTGGAGAAGGACCCAAGGTGGCTAACAGTAATGAGGGATAATATACAGTCCAGTACAAATAAAACATGTTCAGGTATTGAGAACAAGAACTTGAGGGACATCTTTCAGCATTAATAGACAACATTACATTAAAACTACAAGGTTATAAGTAGCTATAAACACAAAGTCTATGTGAACCTACAGATTCATTAAAAGGACAGATAAGGGTAGTCCATCATTCAAGGAAAGCTTGCCTGAATACAAAGGTCTTTGCCTGTTTCTGGAAAGACAACAGAGAAGAGGCAGTCCTGGCCTCTAGTGGGAGGGAGTTCCAGAGTCTGGGCGCAGCAGCCAAGAAGGCCCATTCATGGGTTCCCAAGAAGAACTGCAATAATTAACAGAATACTGAGATCTGGCAATCAAAACATCTTGTTTGTGGATGAAACTTATTTCAGTGGTCCCCATCGTCATTGCGGTTTGGGAACAATATCAAGAAATTTACACACACACACACACACACACACACACACACACACACACACACACACACACACACACACAGACAGAGAGAGAGAGAGAGAGAACAACCATTCCTTATAAGATCTCAGAATAAATACCAACAAACAAAAAACAAAGATGGACTAAACTATTTCCTTGAACAAACACATCATTGAACAAACACATAATTCAAAACACATTTATGTTTTGATAGGGGTGTTTTGTTTTGTTGTTTGTTTGTTTTTTTGGACTGTAACTTTCCTTATTCTCCATTCTGGGCTTTCTGTCTGACTGGCCTGCTCCTAAATGCAGCTCACCTGGGATCCACCATCCATAGACATTTCTAAGCTTCCTTAGAAGTTTATGAGTCTTCAGTTGTTTACATAAATAAGGATTAGAAGCAATGGCATTACCATTCAGTTATATTTTTAAAGAATAGGCATGCTCTCTCTCTCTCTCTCTCTCTCTCTCTCTCTCTCTCTCTCTCTCTCTCTGAGTGTCTCAAAGTCCACATGGCACTCAGACATCCCTTGGAAATGTCTGCCTTCCAAATGCTTCCCTGTTCTTCTTTCTGCTTGATCGTGAGCTATTTACACAGATAAGCCCATATGATTCAGCCATCCTCCTTTTCAAGTCATGGAAACACAGGGGACTTGAGCGTATGCTCCCCTAAGTTATCTGAAAAAATGCAGGCTTCAGTTCTTATGCAGGCACAATGTGGAGAGACAGCTCTTTGAGTAAGACGAGCGCACAGTGAAAGGCACTGAAATTTCAGCCCACAGATCTACTGATCTTGTCCTCTTACCTTTGAATCTTCACTTGTAAATCCATGAATAGGCATCTACGTCCGGAACATTAATCAAATTGATAGGTAAATGCTATAAGGGAGGTAAAGGAATCCTGGCTGGATTCTTAACCCTCATCTGTTTGTTTGTTTGTTTGTTTGTTTGTTTGTTTGTTTTGTGTGTGTGTGTGTGTGTGTGTGTGTGTGTGTGTGTGTGTGTGTGTGTGTGTGTGTGTGTGTGTGTGTATTTAACACCTTTCTCCCCATATGGGACCCAAGGAGGCTTACAGCAGATAAAACCTCAGACTGACGAAGCTCCTTGGAAGAGTAGCAAAACATTTTGATCTCACAAGAAAAGAAGTCCAGTTGCCACGACTCACCTTCTGGAGAGCCTCGCCAGTATCTTGTTTCAAAAATAATTAAAATACCTATTAAGATTTTAAAAATGAAGTTTAAAAATAATTCAAAAACACTTAAGACCCCTGGATGAGGAATTTCCAAGCTCAGCAAGATGGGAGATGGGCCTTGTACAGAAATATAGCGTTTTGTTTAGTTTCAGTCTTCATTTCGTTTCGTTAATAATAAATTTTTAAAAAGAATTTTTATCACAAAATCAAATGAAAGGCTCTAAATAATGGGGAGCTTTCCTTTTTTATTTAACAGGGGGCCCAGTGCCTGAGTTTAAATAGATTTAAACAAAGACCTTCCAAACCTCAATTTGTTTGTTTTCAAACAAAGAACCCTCTGTAAACAAGCAGGTGAGGAAACCTAATGGCTAGCTGCTGCCACTCAGATCAGACTGGAGAGATAAGCTCAACAGCTGATCCGCATGGGGAGGGAAGGAAGGAAAACATGAAAAATAACATGCAGTCCAGTCCTACCAAATCAGGAAAAGAAAACAATCAGTTTAAATCAACTTGCAGACACAGATACAGGGAAGGGAAGGGAAATGTGATCCATTAAGCCTGGTGGTCCTAAAACTGCCCTGTCCACAGGCCAGAGACAGGCAGCAGAGCTCAGCTCCTGGCTAGCTGCAGATCAAGATCAGAATAAGCTAGCTATCAACAGCTAACAGAGCAGGGAGGGAAGGAAAGAAAGCAATCAGTTTAAAAATAAACATCCTCTTCTCCAGACAGCTGGGTCAAGAGGCCTCTCACCACTAGGACAACTTGTTTTGTTTCCAAAAAATGGCATTTTGTTTGATTTCTTGACAAAACACTGTCTGCTGTTTTTTTTTTTATAACATTGTGTAAGCTTATAAAACAATGAAACGGCGTGGCATTTTTTCATAAGGTGCCCATCCCTAGTGGACACCAATGAGTTCTAACCTGCTTTGCAATCCCCCCCAAAGGTATCTGTCTTCCAGCAGATATTGAAAAAAGAAACAAACAATGACATTTGTCACACAGACTGCTGTGTGGACACCACTTTGCTAATCCCCAATGGGCATGAGGGTGTTTAAGGCTGAGGCTCAAGCCTTTAGAAAAAGAAACAATACAGAAGGGGAGCTTTTGAAAAGGTTCACCTTTAAGTTTTTGCTTCCTGAGACTTCCAAGAGAGAAATTAATCTATACCTTTTCCTGTGCTAGGCTACAGCCTAAGAAAAGATATTCTCTCTCTGCCACTCCTGTGACAGCCGTTCCTTGGTTTCCCAAGCAGGAAAAGATGTGTCTTTCTCCTTCTAGCATTCCAATGGGGGGGGGTGTTTCTGTTGTTCCACTAATAGATGCAAACCTGCACCACCATGTCATACATTTACAAAGCCGGCAGATTGATTAACTGCTTATCGACTGTTTGAGGTACACTCTGCCATTTGCTTGCAGGTGTTTTCTGCTGTGGAGCTACACACACAACGTTCAGGGAGTTATTCTTTCAATATTTAGAACATGGTGCCTCGGAGGACATGGAGCGGGTGGGCTGGCTTGAACACCTGGCTCTCAAGGCTTAGCGGGGGCATCACTTCGCCCTCATTCATCTCTCTATTATATTTAGAGCTTGCATTACATCACCTTTCCAAATAATGGGGCTTATGAATCAGTCTATATGACAGCAATAAAAGGAGAATGAGGAGGGTAACGAGTAGGACAAACCCAATGGAAATATCAGTGAACAAGAAGTGCTCCGTTTATCCAGAAGAAACTTAGCAGATTTAGAAAGTAACTACGACTTTCTAAATAATCAACATTTTGAAACATCTCCAGGTCTTTTGGATAGTGCCTATTAGGAGTGAGTTTCCCACCATGGTGTAGTGGACAAAGTGACTGACTAAGACTCTTGAAAAGAAGCCATGGGCTTGAGTTTGCCTGGAAAATATAGTGGTAAGGTAGGAAGAGATAGATCCATCTATATTTCAGCTTTTCAATCATTCATGATGCTCTTCTGGTCCATTCTGTACAGTTCTATACAATTCATCAGCAGCAGCAATAATGGGGTTCAAGAAACCCTAAGAAAGATTGGCAAGGTTGAGAATAAAAAGGAGAAACCACAAAAAAAGTTCTGGTCACTTGTGTTCACAGCCAGGGATTTCGTGGCACTTCCAATGAAAGGGACCATATTTGCAAGAAAGCTTTTTGCAGAAATTATGCAAATTGGGCAAATTGCAAAAACCTGTGACATTTAAAAAATCAGAACAATGAAGCACCTTCTTTATGATTGGTTAACCAGCCCTTCTGAGATTTTTGTGTGTATATGTGCTTTGCTTTGCTCCCCTTCACAAATGGAAAAGACAAGAGCCTTTGCTTGTGTGGAAAGTGCAGGTATCTTGCTTTCTCCTTGATCTGGAAGAAATAAATCTCATAGATTTCCCAGTAAGATTTGTCCATGTGTCAAAAAGTGGCATATCTTGTCAGGAAGAACCAAATTTTGTAGTTCTTCCTCATGCCTTTATACCTGAGAGAGTAACAATTATCCTGCAAGATTAAGAAACTCCCAAAGTCTACATCGTTTTCACAATAAACGTCATAATGTGCCATCAAGTCAATTCTGACTTAAACCATTTAACTATCCAGCCAGCCTATTAAACAACATAGAAAGAAAGAGAAATAATTGCCCAGCCTTCCTCCAAGTTATTTTCCATTCTCTCTCTTGGAATATTCCTCTTTGTTGTCAAGCTAATAAAATGAACGAGATTTAACTTTTCCCTCTGTAGGATTTTATGAATACAAAAGCAACTTCTGAGGAAATAACAGGCCTTTCCTTTGAATTAACATATTTAACGAATGCATGGGGGTGGAGGTGGGTGGAATTTGTGTGGCATAGAAAGCGATTGTGGTAGAAACACAAGTGACTTCATTTTATTTTCCTCCAAAGATTCAATCTTCCCCCAGTCACTGCTCGCACTCCGACTGTGTTCCTTCTCAACTGTGAAGTCATTTGCATTTTAAAAAATAATAATCTGTTTCCAGGAAAGCTTTGTGCAATAATTACTATTTACAAAGTTTTAATCAGAAACAGAATATTGTAAATGAACCACCCCTGGAGGCGACTGTTTCTTCTTCCTTTGTAAATTGGCCTCTTCTGCTTTTCCAGGAGGAGTTTATGGGTCACAAAACAGCTTTTTTCTGTTCCCTGTCCACACATTAGACATATCCACACTGTGGTTTTTTGTTTTTGTTTTTGTTTTTTGTTTTGTAGGGGGGGCACTATTCACACTCACATCTCTTCTGGTTAATGCATTTTTCTACACCTCTGAAAGGAGAATCGGTAAAGGTTAGGTCTGATTGCAGAGGCCATGAGAGGTGTTTGATTTTCTTTCTCACTCGCCAGCAGCAGACTAATAAGCCACCAGCGAATCAGTAGGAAGAAGGAGAGAAATGGAATTTGGAACTCCAGATTGGGACGGAGTAAAAGACTGGCCTACCCTGTACCTAGCCCTGCTGTCCATGGAAGAATCTTGGTTCATTTTCTGTGTCCCTCACCAACAACTATCGTAGATTT
The DNA here is from genome assembly GCA_029282475.1 of Phrynocephalus forsythii. Lineage (NCBI taxonomy): Eukaryota > Metazoa > Chordata > Lepidosauria > Squamata > Agamidae > Phrynocephalus > Phrynocephalus forsythii. The sequence continues at coordinate 4,125,094 of JAPFRF010000015.1, forward strand.
CAGATGCGAAGCCCAACAAGCCTCCCCAGCTGGCAAGAGATGTCTTTCACTGACCTGTCATTCTCCAGGCATGACAGTAAAGGTCTCTCCAGTGATGGCCTGCCCAGAACAAAGGACCACCACATATTAGATGTCTGCCCCAAACCCTGTTCAGAAGCTGAGGTGTGTGTGTATGCCAATTGTTGGTGACATTATCTACTTTTCGTTCTCCTCTTAAGAATTTTGGCCCATGTGGTCAGTTTCTCCATCAATGCTCTGTTCTGTGTGCTGTGTAGGCATCTTTGGAAGGTGAGTCCATGTGCAGGTACTAGCTCTTCTGGTGGTGGTCTTTGGTCAGGTAGGATGCTGGTCGTCACTGCCCATTTTTTCAAGGTTCTTGCACACCAGTGAGACCTACACACAAGACCACCTTGAGAAAATGCTTCTACTAGGAAACCAGCTGAATGGATAGCTCAGTGGCTTAGGTCTCTGGCTGTGGAGCGAGAGGTTGGGAGTTCAATTCCCCTGTTGTGCCTTCTACAAGTAGAGTCAGCCTGGGTGTGGTCTTCAGCAAGGTGCACAGTCTCCAGGCACCCACAGAAGAAGGGGATTGGAAACCACCCTTTACACAGAAAACCCTGAAAAGGGTTACCATCTGGCAAAACTGACATTGACTTAATTATGATTGGTAGGCAGCAAATGAAGGAGGATCAACCCATCTCAGATGAGACGTTCTGCCACCAAAATGTCCAAACCTTTAAAACAGTGGTTCTCAACCTGTGGGTCCCCAGATGATCCTGGACTGCAACTCCCAGAAACCCTTTCCAGCACAGTGAGTGGTGGAGGCTTCTGGGAGTTGCAGTCCAGGAACATCTGGGGACCCACAGGTTGACAAACACTGCTTTAAAAAGATACCTCCTTTCCTTCATACTTCTCATGCATGCTAAATTCTTCTTTGACGTCTGAAATTAGTAGGTGAGCTTTTCGCTCACATGGGATCTTGCCAGTGGATACCAACCAGACAAGCTGTTTCTCTTCTCTTCCTTGCTCTTTGTTTGACAAGATACAAGTGTGTTTGCCTCTTTCCTTTTCATTTCCAACCAGCTCCTGTTTGCTTGATTTTAATAGCTGCTTTCGATGCAGATGTTGGTAGGGAATTATGCTGATTTCCCCGCTGAGATATTTGAATGCTTCCCTCGGTTAAAAAAACAAGCATAAATCCCCCTACCAGTACAAAGCTAACATCTCAGGCAGAATGTTATAAAGGTTGCAAGGCTTTTATGGTTGAAAATTCAATACTGGGGAGACAACAATGGGAAGCAGAAAGATGAAGCAAGGGATTTAAGTACTTTTTAGGGATTTAGTGTCAGGATGGGAAGAGCATTGAGTGGTGCTACCAAGGAAGGCTGTGAGGTGAGTGATTTGCCCTCTTCTTCAGATTTCTGAAGTCTTTTGTCCTCCCATGAGATGTCACAGGGCAGGGCCTTGTGTAACTGCTGAAAATCAACTGTGAAACAAAGAAAAAAAAACCTCTCAAAATACAGGATGGGAGGGAGACAACTTTGGAATTCTTTCCATTCCCACCTGGGAGAATGAAATAAGCAACTATGTACATCACTATTGAGGACAACAGTGAAAGTATATATATATCCATGCCAAATGCTCTGAAGCTCAGACATGCTTGGGGTAAATCCCCTGCAAACTCAGTCAATGAGTAAAGATCCATCAAAAGAGCAGATCTCTTACATACAGATGGGCACGAAATGAAAATTTAGCATTTTGTTTCATTTCTTTACTAAGACATTTTAAAATAATTTTTGGAACAAAACAAAGTGAAATGATTTGCTAATGGCTCCCCTGGGTCCTTGAGGAACCAAAATAGCAGGGTAGCTTCTTTGGACTCTTCCCTGTAAGCCCCCCAAATTTGGAGAAGTTTGGGGTTCAGGGGGCTGAGTTATTAAACTCCAAAGAGGGTCCTCACAAGAGAAAAACATTTGTAATTAAGGGAGCCACTTGAGGAAGCTCCACCCATGAGTACACACACACACACACACACACACACACACACACACACACACACACACACACACACACACACACACACACACACACACACACACACACACAGGGAATGTAATCTGATGTAGAGCACAATAGAAACAATTCTTCTTATTTTTATTCTTATTGCTATAACTTCCAGAAATCCTGTGTATCGGGCTGTAGTTCCACTGCAGCATCTTCACAGTACAGTTCAACCATAAATACAGCAATAAAACTCTCTATAAAAAGGATAAACAGTTGAAAATCAAAAAGAGAACAGAGACATTTTGAATGGATAAACTCAAAGGGGCAGGGGAGGAAAATGACATTTCAGACTCCCCTCCTTTTGTCTGACGTCTGGATAGTCTATCACAGCCTGACAACTATTCAGACAGTGTTTACGTTGAGTCCTTGACATGATTCCTCCCACCCCTAGACAATAACTGGCTGTCCTGCATTGCTTCTCTATACCTGCTCAGGGACACACGCATACACAGATGCATACATTCAGTCGACCCTGGATGAGAACTGGAAGGGGGGAAATCATCCTTCCAGCATTAGACAAAGGTCTCTTGCTACTTAAAGCAGAAGTGGGGTTGATTTCTATACTGCACCGCCTACGTCAACCTACTGGAGGAGATCAGTGGCCATAATGTACTCTGCTACTTCTCCATGTGTGCTCTTCCTGCAAAGGTTTGAGAAGCACCTCCCAATGTCAAAAGAATGGGGCAATTTTCAGTCCTGTTGGCTAGGGATGGCCTGGGACACCATGGTTGTCCTTTGCCTGGGGAATCTAGGCTGGATGCAGAGAAAATTGTTCCGGTCCTTTCCGGGAGTTGTAGTGTAGATGCTGTACCCAAGATTTGATGAGCAGCAATCAAACTCAGGTTACTTCCTTTTCTTTCATCCAGTCCTTCCTGGTTTTGGAGGGTATTTCCTTTATATCCCAGACATTGGGCACACTTGCAGGTTTTATAACCCTCTAGAGAAAGGATTTTTAAAAATGTGCTATCAGTGTCTCCAGACTTTAGTTCCTGTTGTTGATTTGTTAGGAAGGAAGGAAGGAAGGAAGGAAGGAAGGAAGGAAGGAAGGAAGGAAGGAAGGAAGGAAGATGCCCAATGGAACTCATAGATCTGTGAGGAATCACTCTTTATAGAGCCCATTGGATAGCTAAACTATAACTCCCACAAAGCATTGAGGTAGTTTCCTTCCCTTCATTTCCTTACAAATCAAACATAGAAAGTAAGGTGGTACCCACAGAAGATCCCAAAGCTCTTCTCTAAAGGGCTATAGCTTACAGGTGTGTACAAAACCACAAAAGAGCACACCCCTAGCAGCATGTATGTTTCTCTTTCCATTAGGGTTTCTCAGCATCCAGGATAAGAAGGTGGGGAGGGTTAGGCTTCCAGGATTCATAACTGCTTAGCTTTCCTCTTTAACTCCAGGACCCCACTGTTCTGAAGCAGAAAATTCCCCATGGGCGGCTTGCCCAGAAGAGAAACCTTCTCAGTCAATAAGACATTTATTTTCTATCTCAGATTCTCTATGCTGGGGTTAAACTAAATGAAACTCACGGCAGGAACCTCTTCGTTGCCAAGTCTATCTTGCCAGAAATGTCACCGCTTTCGTGTTTGACAACTTTAGATCCCATTTGCTCTGCTGATGGTTGGAGGCAAGTGTGTGTGTGATGTGGACCCAAATCGAGGTATGACATCTCCTTCCTTGCCGCCACAACCTTCCTGAGCTCAGAAGGTTCATCGACATTTTCCCACCCAGGCAATCAATGGAGCAGAAGCTATATTTTGCTGATCCATTCCATAAGAACAGCATTCCCCAGTCCAGGTGGCCTCCAGATGACATCTCCTCATCCCAGAATATTTGCCAGATTGGTTGAGGTTGACAGGAGGTATCATTGCCAACATCTGGAGAACATTGAGTGAGGCCCATGCACCAATAACAAGAGAGTGTTTACTAGAGATGAACGCAAAGCAGTCAGACCCGAACCAGAAAAAAATTGTTAGCATGGCACCACAGGGGTTGCACTACCCTCTCCCCTCGCCTCCACCCTGGCTCACTTCTCCTCTCACTTGCCTCTACACGTCACCCTTCAGGCACAGCTGCTCACTCTGGGCAGGATCCAGAGCTTTCCTTCCATGGCGGCAGGCAACTTGGACAAGGAGGAAGGACAGGCATACAAGGAGAGACCAGGCTCCAGCCAAAACTGCCCATTGGGCCCTGGAGGGCAACCCAGCTGGAGAGGGGAGAGGGGAGAGAAAACGCAGCAACTCTGGTGCCGTGCCAATGAATTTTCCTGATTCGGGCAGAATCGCTTTGTGCCCAGCTTGACTGTTTACTGAACTAAACAGAGTTTGTAGAGATCAGCCTGTTTCTGGTCTATGTCATGTATATAATATATGCATATTATATGTGCATCAATGCATGAGGGTTGGTGTTTTTTTAAAGTTGGCATGAATATCCTCATTTAAATATGTCTGAAATATGCATTTTGAACAGATTTTTCTTCACATGTATATGTGCAAGCAAATCTTTCTCTCCAAACTGCACAGTGTCTGTTTAAGCAGAAAACGAGACCAAAACAGAATCACAGAGTTATAAAATGAAGGGGAACAGAGGAGGACACTGAGTCATGCGTGGATGCCAGTTCAGAGGACGTAGGATCAGGTCAGCTTGTCCCATACCTTCTTCGAAGATGAAATTCCCCGAGTCACTACTCTATTATATAAGGAATCCTTGCTTACCTCCTTTTTCTCAGCCTAGACAGGAGAGCTGAGGTTACCAACGGAACTGCCAGCCTTCACAGCCTGTGTGTAGGAACAAGACATTGAGCACTTTTGAGGACAGCTTCCGAGTTTTGGATAAGCAGGCCTACAACTAAGGATTCCTGTGACAAGCATGCATAAATCTGTCCCCTTTTCAGCAAGAGTTATTCTTATAGCAAAGGAATGACTGTTGAGAATTCACATCTATCTATCTATCTATCTATCTATCTATCTATCTATCTATCTATCTATCTATCTATCTATCTATCTATCTATCTATCTATCTATCTATCTATCTATCATATACTGTATAGGTAAAGGTAACCCCTCGCACATGTGTGCTAGTCGTGTCTGACTCTAGGGGTGGTGCTCATCTCCGTTGTTAAGCCAAAGAGCCAGTGTTGTGCAAGTCCGTGGCCATGTGGCTGCCATGGCTATCTATCTGTCCAGGACTGCCCCATCTCTGCTGTCTTTCTGGAAGCAGGCAAAGACCTTCCTTTTCTGGCAAGCTTTCCCTTAATGATGGACTACCTACTAGGTAACTTTTATATGGATTACCATGCATGATTACATTGACTGATTTCATAAGAACATCAGTGCTTTCCACATTAGTTTCCAACCCTTGAAATGGATTTTTTTTTCTTTTTGCGTGCTCTTTGTAGATTTAACGTTGCAAGGTGCCTCTTCTAATTCCTTGTTTTTAACTTGAATATGTCTGAAATGTTCTAGGCTGTATATTGTTCCTCATTATTGTGAAGTTGGACCAGTCATACTGGTGACTTGACTTGGACTCATTTTGGGTTTTCTTTTCAATGACTCAGTTCATGACTCAGAACCCACCCTCCCTCCCTTTTTGCTTGGGGGGGGGAATTGTTTTTAGTAGGGTCTTGGACTTGGGACTTGGTACCAAACACTCGGACATGGGACTTGGTACCAAAGACTTGGACTTGGAACTTGATGCCAAAGACTCAGATTCTGACTTGGGGCTCAATTATAAAGACTTGCCAACATTCCTGGTACAGATTTATAACTTAAAATCAGCTTAATTCATAGAGGCAGAGTTGCTTACCCCCCCTACCCCCCATCTTTTGTCCATGATAATGAGATGCCTGTTCCACACTCAGGAATACGCATAGATTAATGCTATGTTGACAGCAAAATTACCAGTGACGGAAATCGTCATGCCAAGAAGAATCTTTGTAGGTCATGTACTTCCAGTTTTACAAACAATCTGACAAAATGACTGTTTACATAATAAGGCATGACAGGTTTGGTATTATCATGAAATAATCAAACACGGATGCGTCTTGAGATACGTGGTACAAGCAGCCTCATCTGATTTTCTCGAAATGTGCTTTTCGGGTAACACCTACTCTCTCTTTCAGCTTTCATCTGAGCCTAGTTCTGCCTAATTATTATGTAGATAAGGGTGTATAAACATTGCCAAGAAAAACAGGCTTGGGACGTGGGCTTGGGAAAGAGGGTGACGAGGACCAAAACATATTCAGATACGGGCTTTACGAGCTTCATTTTGTTGCTAGTTATTTATGAACTCTGGCGCTAAAATTAAGCAGGAAGTAGAATTCGGATGGAACACTGAAATTTCTGGAAGGAGAACAGGTATACTGGGAGATGAAAAAAGCCTAGCCAAGCAACCTGATACAAAGCAGGAGCAGAAAGAATATGCAGCTGGGATTCAGAGAAGCAGTGCTGAGGAGGCGATCACAGGGGGAAATTGATCACACTTTATGTTGGAGTTTTATTTGCATTCTTGCATGCTGCCTGTGGTTTGAGTGACTGGGAGGGACTTTTTGGGAATGGGGTGCTTCTCCATCTATCCAGCATTAGCCATTAATTCCACCCCACATCCAAATTTTAAGAGAGCCCCACCTATCTGCTGAGTCTTCCATCCCCTCTCTTTAGTCTGTCAGAAGTCAGTGTTCATGTTTGCTGTTGATCTGTTCGCCCAACTGTAAGTAATGAGACAGTTTTATTCTTTCTCCTACAAATATTTCAGTTCTTAAGGTCTAAGGTCGCTGTTAATGAATGAGAAAGGCATGGACTATCTGGGGAATTTGAAGGTATTGTCCTCTGTAGATCTCTGTAACTCTGCTGCACAGGGGTTGGACTGGGTTGGGGATATAAATACAATTTCAATGCTGAGTTTCCCCTTGGGAGGTGGAAAGATGCAGTGGGATGTGACTTGTCATGAGGGCATCACCGATTAGAAAAGATAAGAGCAGAACAGACAGAACCTTGAGGACACCTGGATATGCCTACACAAAGGAGGGGAGTTCGAACAAACATTAACCCCAGACAAGAACAGCATAATGGCTTAGTATATAGATTTACCCGTTGATCATATTACTAGAAAATACTAGGTTAGTTATTATTAGAAAATACTTAGAAGACACCTATTAGTAGGCAGAACATAAAACACATTGCTTTGGATAAAGATTAACAATGTATGTAACAGAAATCCTATATAAGAGTGATTTAATGTGGCCATCGGCGAGACATAGTCTTTGGATATTAATCCCCTATGTTCTCCTTATCTTGCAAGATAAATATTTCCATACTTAGGTTATTGTGGTGTGCTTGGTGCTTTCCCCTCCATCCTTACAGGTAGAAACTGGACCTACCAGGAGATAACCGGACAGCATTTTTTTGCAACGGGATAACACACCATGTGGGGACATGCACTCTAGCCTATGTGTGTGTTGTGTTGTTACAGTCGTGACTGACTCTTCATGACCCCATGTCCATGGAGTTTTCTTGGCAGGAATACTGGAGTGGCTTGCCAGTTCCTACTCCAGGCACCTACAGCACCTGGTATTCCCTGGTGGTCTCCCATCTGTGGACTAGCCAGGGCTGACCCTGCTTAGCTTCCGAAATCAGGTGAGATTGGATGTGCTTAGGGCTAATCCTGTTCTATTCTCAAGATGGACCTTCTTTTTTGGGAGGAGTCCATCTGCATTGCTTTACCTTTTGGGGCTGGGCTGGAGCTATTTCTTGGCAGATGGAAGGGTCTATGTCTCCGACTGAACCATGAGCTAGTCCACATTTCTAGCTGCTGTGAACCCTATGCTTTGAAAGGACTGTGACCTTCCAGCCTTTCATCCTTCCCAGACACCTCTGATTGGCCAGAAGGGGAACCACGATGCTAAATCTGATGGGGACTTGAGCTCAGATTGGCCACTTGCCATCCACCTCTGAAAAATGATAGGATCTTGTGAAACCTGACCAAGGGGAATCAAGCAGTAATAAGCAGCAGTGGAAAAGAATGGTGATTTGTTTTCTGGTGTTGATGTAAATGCAGTCGGAAACATCACAATGTACCTGGATGCCACCTGCACTTATGGTCCCATTTACATAAATATTCGTGCCAACCTGTGGGCTCATCTCTACCCTGATTGTATTCTAATATTACTAGTACTAGTAACAATACTCATTGATCTTCACCAACAAGCGAAGGAAATAGGGAAACTCCAATAGGGTCAACCCAGGGCGCTTTTACACGACCCCTAAGATCTGCTGGCAACTTAAATTCAGACCAGAGAACTTGAGGGTTTGCTCCTCTTGCTGTGTTCCCACCCCTCCGCACTCCCTTACTCCTGTCTGCGTGAGGGGAGGGAGAAAAAAAAGGGAGAAAAGAATGCAGGCTCACCTCTGCTCTCCCGTCAGAGCTGCCCCGGGAAGAATTCCAGTCTCTTAAAGGGGCGGGGGGACAAACAGAAGGCGAGGACAGCCCGGCACTCACTGCTTTGAAATCCGCATCAGAAATTTTTCACCTTTGGAGACCAGGTACTTGGAAAATGCACTGGAATGCGCTTAGGTGGTCATGCTCGTAATTAATTTTTTTAAAAGTCCGGAGCTGGTGGGAAAACAATTTTAAGCTCCGCATCTGGGAGCCCTTTGCCTCGGATTTTAGGGGTCGTATAAAAGCACCCCCACTTCTTCAAGCACCTTTGCTGGAAATCAAGAATTCTCTGATGCCCCTACCTGTGATTTTATACTTGAATGCTCACTCTCCATTAGTCTGTCAAACTCCTCATTAAAGCCCCCAAGCACCGAAAGCTACATAATTAAAATATCATTGCCGGACTTGTTAGGAAGTGAACAGGAGGAGAAGACCTTTCAAAGTGCCCTGTGGAATAATAGCTCTCTCTCTCTCTCTCTCTCTCTCTCTCTCTCTCTCTCTCTCTCTCTCTATATATATATATATATATATATATATATATATATATATATATATATATATATATATATATATATATATATATATATATATATATATATATATATATGTTTTCGAGATTTTCACGGGTATAGGTATGCATGTTAGGTGGATTCGGGTTTCTTCCCGTGTAGAAATCTGTTTGTTTTGGCGACGTTTCGACGAGGTCTCACTCGTCATCTTCAGGCTGGTGTTCTGGCTTCTTTCTTCTTGAAGCAAAGCGTGGTCTCAGTTGAAGTCCTTCTATAAATACTGCTGGGGGTGTGGGTTTGCTTGCTCTGTTGCTGATTGCAGGTTCCTTTGTTCCTTTGTTCTTTTGTGATCTGCTGTGTGGCTGAGGCGATCGTTAAGGGATTAACTGCTGGTGGCTGTTTAGATGGCTGTTTAGATGCTGGTGGGTTAGATGGCTGGTGGGTTCTGGCAGTATCCTGGGCTTTGGTGGAGTGGGGTCCTGTGTCTTGTGAATTCATTTTGGTCTGGCTACGTGTCTGTGGTCTCCCAATGTTTTTTTGGGGTGTGTGAGTGTGCTCCATGTGGTGACTGGAGTGGGGTGCCGCAGTAGATGGTGCAGTCGTGGTTTTGTTATTGGATGGTGGTTTCGTTTCATCTGTGGGAAGGGTCTGGGTTTGTGTTTGGTGTGGATGGAAGGTGGTGGCATCTTGTGTCCTTTTGGACCTGGTGTCAGTCTTTGTGACAGAGGCTCGTCTGTTGACCAGGGCTAGTTTCCAGATGTCAGGCAAGCGGGAGGTGTCATCACGTTTATTCATGTTGTTTGGGTGTTTCTCTATTTCAATGGCTTCCATGATTATTCGACTGTTGAAGTGTTCAGTTTTGGAGATGAGTTTGGTTCTTTCAAAGTCAATTTCATGACCTGTTGTTTTTATGTGCTGGAAGAGAGAGGAAGATTTTTCTTCTTTTTTGACTGCGTTCTTGTGTTCTGCGATGCGTGCGCTTATTCTCCTGTTTGTCTGTCCGATGTATATGGCTGGACAGACTTTGCATGGTATTTCGTAGACTCCTTGGTTTTCTAGCTCAATCTTGTCTTTGGGGTTTCTTCAAATGTATATATATATATATAATCCTGGCATAAATGGATGGCCATACGATTTAACTTCTATTCAAATGTGCTGGACATCAAATGGACAGGGAATAAAATGCTCTTTATTTAGTATGAAGCCACCTCGAAACTGGGAATGGAAGGAGGGAGGGGATGTCTACTTTTGGTTTACTTTCATCTTTGAATGACTTAACATTCAAATATCACCCAAATATTCATTCCCTCCTTTTTTTCAGTGGGAACACATTCATCAAATAGTCTCCCATTTTAAAATTTCATATTACGACTCCAGTGTAACAATAATGTAATTCATCAGAGGCAGAAAATAGCCTTTTTTAAAATCTCTAATGAGAGTCGAGTGATAGAATACAGATCTCTTAAACTTGCCATTAAAAGGAGAAGGATATTTGAGATGGCAGTAATTATGAAATCAAGCAGGCATTTAAAAAAAGACTCAGAGAGTTGAAGTGTGTATAAATACTGCTTATTAACCTCCTTCATTTGGAGTATTTCATCTTTTTCATTCCACATGTGCTTGTGATAACAGTATTCCCAATTTCAGCCTTTTTAAAAAATTATCAGTCTGCTCTTTGTTATGTTTGTCAGGCACCCTGCACCATGGGAAAAAGCAAGGCCATCTGCTTTCCAAACTTCATGGACTTCAGTGAAAGAGTTAAGCAGATCATATGTGGACTTGGACCTGTATGTGTTGTATAGACACAATCCAGACAGATATAGCTCAATGGTTCTCAACCTGTGGGTCCCCAGATGTTTCTGGACTGCAACTCCCAGGAGTCTTCATCACTAGCTGAGCTGGCCAGGATTTCTGGGAGTTACAGTCCAGGAACATCTGGGGACCCCCAGGTTGAGAACCATTGATATAGATTCTAAGTCAACAAAGGTCAACAGAGTCTCCTACAGCAGTTTCTATACAACACAACTGAATATGGAATGCTATTGTTCTAGAGTGACATTTTCTTGATGTTCCCCATTCTCAAACTGCATACTCTGGGAGAATGTTGTCACCAGGAATGCATAGTTTGGTCCCCCACCCCGTAACCTTCCAAAATTCATGTGGGTGTTTTTTTTTGGGGGGGGCGATTGCAGTTTCAGAAGAGCTAGACATATCTGTCTGTGCTGGCATATCAGGCAAAAATGAAAGGGGGTGGAAATTAAATGAGATGATTTTGGCACCTTAAAGAATCACAGATATATCTTAATGTAGGCATGTCCAAAGTCAGGCCCAGGGGCCAAATGCAGCCCATTTACAAATTTTGAGTGGCCCACGGCCTCTTCTCCCCACTGGCTCAGCCTGTAAAGCATCCCCGCCAGCTGGCCCCTCCCCATAATGGATGGAGGCACCAGCTTGCAGTTTTATGTTTTGCATGCCCTCCCTACCTCTGTCCACCACCCCCTCCCCAGCCACCTGCCCAGACTACCCATCCCCAGCTCCGCTGCTGCAGCATCCTCCCTTCCTGCTTGCATGTTATAGAGCAGTGTTGGCGAACCTATGGCACGGGTGCCAAAGGTGGCACTCGGGGCCCCTTCTGTGGGCACCTGACATCGCCCCTTTACAATCACCTGTGTTCAGGTTAAATTGCTCTATTGGCACTTTGCAAACAAATGAGTGGGTTTTAAATCGCAGTTTGGGCACTCGGTCTCTAAAAGGTTCACCATTACTGTTATAGAGACTTGTCTAAAGTCCGGCCCGGGGGCCAAATGCGGCTGAATGGTCGGCCCACACACATTTTCACCTCACCAAATCTGGCCCTCCTTGCAAAAAGTTTGGACACCCCTGTCTTAATGTGAGCGTTTCCTCCCTCATTCCCGAGAAAGTGGATTTGTCTGTGAAAGATCACATTAAGAGGCAGTGAGAAAGCACCATCATGCCTCATGTGCTGGATCAACACCTACGGATTTGCTGCCATGAAGAATATCTGTCAATAGTTGGGTAGACTAAAAATATCAGTGAATGAATGACTGCTACATATCTCCCCAGAAATAGGTATTTATATGTATTTTACCAGAACTAACCGCTAGAGGGAGCCAGAGACAAAGTTAATGTAAAGTGTTCACATTTTTCGCCATCTGGGGGTAGATTTGCAACACAACCCCTATTCATACCACAGCCATACTCTATGGCAGTTAATCTTCAAGATGCCACAACACTTTTGTCTTCTTTCTTTTTCTTTTTCTTTTTGCCTGATATGTTAAATGATGATTTTCTTTTGCCCCACTGGTAGTCATTTTTGAATTTTGGCCAGCGCTCTAAGCATCTTTATTCTTCCATACAAAATTGGGAGAGAATGACCCCAATTCTCATTTGAGTGCCTCCCTGCCATTTTAGAAAGAATGAGTAAATGTTCCATGCTACTAATTTTTTAAAAAAGGAATTGCAGTGGAATTGTTACAGTGGTTTGTTTAACAGAAAATCCACTTAAAGGAAAAACATTCCAGAGATAGGGGAAATCGCTTAACAGAATGGCCTATGGGGAGAATCTGTACAATAGAAAAATGGTCACAATTAGGGATTAATCCATTTTCAATGCATTCCTATGGGAAATTTGTACAAAGGAAAATTTGCTGAACAGAATTTCTATTTGGGAGGAATTAATTCCCTTATACAAGGTACCACTGTACTTCAGCCAGCCTACTGAGATTAGTCCTAACATATATATTTTTCCAAAACTTGCACCTAAGTTATTAAATTTCAGTGATTCAAAATGAAAGGAATGAAGGAAGGAAGGATTGATTTAGGAAGTAGTGTGTCTCTGTGTTGTGTCATTACAGTTGTAAACAACAGTTGTAAACAACACATGTGACCCCATGTCCATGGAGTTTTCTTGGCAGGAATACTGGAGTGGCTTGCCAGTTCCTACTCCTGGTGCCTACAGGTATTCCCTGGTGGTCGCCCATCCAGTACTAGCCAGGGCCGACCATGCTTAGCTTCCGAAATCAAGCAAGATCAGATGTACTTAGGGCATCTAGGCAGCATTAGGAAGCAGTACCCAAATAAAACTACTGCCTAGTGCATGATGATAATAACCAATCATGTGTTGTCAAGGCATGGCAACCTTGTTCAGCGTTGTCCAGGTAGAGAGTTCTCAGAAGTGCTTTACCCTTTCATTCCTTTGGGGTGCTGTGGGACTGTGCAGCTTGCCCAAGGGTACGTAGGCTCGCTCTACTTCCAGAAGGTGCAACCTCTGGCTCTACAGCCAGATACTTAAACCATCGCTAGCACATATTTTACAAAATTCTTCCGAGTCGTTTCTTCCCATGTTCACTTTGTAATCTCACCTTCTCTTCAGCTTGTTCCAGGACCACAAACAACCTGAGTTTCTTTTCCTCTATAAATAAACAGCTGGCAACGTATCTAACCTTCGTAGAAAGCACTAAATACATCTTCTCAGAGGTAATTGAAGGTCAAATCCCTAGAAACTGCACACTGTACAATAATGTTAATATTACGAGATGGCTTTAAATAAATTGTAGCAAAATTCAATTGACTTCCCCCTTCACTTTTTATTACCTCTAAAAAATGTGTCCTGAGGAAATGATTCCAAAATAAGGAGCATTAATCACAATGCATAATTAACTGTAAACGCAATAGAGTAAATTACGTTACATCCTAAGAATATCTGGTTATAACTTTTCAAACATTTCTACATTGTTGCTTCCCCCCCCCAAAAAAAAAAACCACACACACACACAAACTCATTTGTGCATAATGATGTCAATGCGTTATGGATGATGCACATAGTAAGACCTCAGATCTCACCTAGAGCATAAAACCAGTTGTGGGTCTAACCATGAGATACATATAAGCAAACTAATGATGAGGAAAAGAGGTAAAGGAAGATGAACAAAACAAATGAACAACAATTGAATGGACAAAGCATTTGTGCCCACAAAAGGGAAAAAATAGTACAGATATATGATAGCTCAGATCTTCAGTTCCGTGTCCCATAATATTGACTCAATATTATTAAATGTTGTGACAATTGGTATGTGCTTATCCAAAGCTAACTCTTTCATTAAATAAGGTCAAGTTAATTTGAAAGGGAGTAACAATTTGGTTAATGGTTAGTGAAGTCCAAAATCAAAACCAGTTCAGATTAAAGGTGATGGTGAAAAACATTCAACCCTTAATTGGAAGTTGAGTCATGGCACCTGAACTACTACTACTACTACTACTACTACTACTACTACTACTACTACTACTACTACTACTACTACTACTACTACTACTTCTTCTTCTTCTTCTTCTTCTTCTTCTTCTTCTTTTTGGTGAACTCATCCAAGAAATGTATTCTCGAAGGCATTTATGGCCGGACTCTGATAGCTGTTGTGAGTTTTTCGGGCTGTTTGGCCATGTTCTGGAAGTTTTTCTTTCAGATGTTCCACCAGACTCTGTGGCCAGCATCTTCAGAGGGCAAGGAGCTCAGGGAAGTAGGAACCCAGAGCACAGAGAGAACTCCTAGTTCCCTGAGCTCCTTGCCCTCTGAAGATGCTGGCCACAGAGTCTGGTAAAACATCAGAAAGAAAAAACTTCCAGAACATGGCCAACCAGCCCCAAAAAAACTTGCAACATCTATCATATAAGAAATGTTTCAGTCTCACAACAAAAGAAGTCCAGTTGCCATTACTAACTTTCTGGATAACTTCACCTGGATGACTAAGAATCAGAAGTTCATACCTGGAGGAAAAGAGGCTTAAATTCTGGGATTTCTCTTGCTTGATGCCTCTTTCTGAAATGTAGTGTGCCCAAAGGGGGATCCTGTGTAGACCACCTCAACTGCTGACACTGGTGTCCTCGATATTCGGCTTTGCTATGTAAAGTTTAGCAATCATTTTTCCTGACAACAAAACAGACACAACATTGCAGGATCATGGAAACACTGCATAGTGACAAGACCCACATATGACTAAACTAGAGGGATAGGTTTTTGTTTATTTGCTTGTTTTGAATATACTACATACAGAAGTATATTCAAGACGTTATCTGATTGTTAGAGGAATAAGCAACCCCACACTGTCTATAACTATCCATTCCCAACCTTTTCATAGCCATGGCCATAATACAATATTTAAGAAACATAGGCTGAATCGGGTTCATATAAGTCATATGATGAACTTTATAAGGTAGGGCATAAAGTCTTGTTTCAGGTCTGTGACCCCCTCCAAACGTGCCAGTCTATACAGTCCCCATTGAGAATGGTGGGTCTAAGCAACACCTCCCATAAAACCCAGCCAGGCACCATAAATATTGGTCACAGATTACAGGACTTCACGTCCACTCTCGTCCTGGGGGAAGTTCATTGCGTGTTGATGTCGGTCACGGTCACGTGGTCTTCTTGTGGTTCTGTCCCTGTTCCCGTGTACGCATGGGTGTGATTGATGATACCGGCATGACTGTTTCCGCACGTCCTCGTTCCATGATGAGATGTGAAATTCCATGCCTTTGTTCTCTGTTTTTTTCCAGCCCGATGTTCTGTTTTTTGATGTTTCGATTATCCAAAGCCTTGCCTTCAATGCATTACAGAGCTACATTTGAGGTGTTTGTCTTTTAATCTCTCTGCACTGCATTGCTGACACCATAGGGAATGTACTGGTGAATGGCACTTCACACTCCTGCCACTAGATGGAGAATGGCACGTTGCGTGATGAGCCTTATCTCACGGGCACTCGTCTCGGAATCAGAAGCGTGATGAGCAGATTCCCGAGGCCAGGGAGGGGACTCTCTCATCCCGCTTAGATCGCAGTTCAGGGGGCATGGTCGGGACGAACTCCCCTCATCCCGCAATGGATGTGCGGTTAGATTTCTTCATACCGGTCCCTAGCGGGACCGTGAACAGGGATGAGATGGACGTGAAGTATCAGCTTTATAGTCCCAAGCAATGGGAGAACATTGAGTGTGTTGATATCAGCATAAATGATGGAGTTGAGGAATTAGTCCTTTCAATAGCTTATAGATTCATAGAATCATTGTCTGGAAAAGTGTTCCATCAAGAATCGGATTGGGCCAAGCACAGTTTCTATCTCATATCATTTCTGCTGAAAGATAATTTTAACAAGGAGTGGAATTCATTTCAAAAAGTACTTATCAACTTGTTGTCGAGTGTTTTCCATGCGTCTTGAGCCAACAAAGTAATATACCTGTCCTTGTGTTCCTGACAATGGGAGGAAGGGAGAAAAGGCCAAATTCTTCAGTGTTGTTATTCCCTTGACTGGGAAGTTACACTAAATTGCTTCCAGACAAGGTCATTCTAATAGCAAAGCATCCAGGAACAGAGTTGTTGAAATAACAAAGGGTCTAAGTGAAGGCTGAGTTGAGTTTACCGGTATTGAATGTTGGTTATTAATGGCCCCTTCATTTCCTGCAGAAAGGTAAGAGTTAGAGGGGGCAATCATGTAAATGAACCCCTACCTCTTGGAGGTTCCATTATATAAGGAACTCAAGAATGGGTAAGGCGGTTTGGCTGCCTTTTCACACTGCATTCTGCAAAGGATATTGCTGTCTGTCTTTATTGAAATAACTCAAACTCAATATCGAACTGATCTGAAGGGCACAGAGTGATCAGCAGGAATGAAACGATGGTCCCATGATGCACCCAATGCTCTGGTGAGGGTCCATAGTTAAATCTCACATCCATGTTGTGCTCAATGTAGAAGGGAACGGCATTCAATAACGAGGGCATAGCATTTGCAGACGTCAACTCCCAGTGGTGTATGTAATTGTCATCCATCAACAAAGCACAAGCGTTATTGTAGCTCATTTGAAGACAGACTTCAATTTTCTTGATGTTGTTATTTCAACTTATATACTGCCTTATGGTGCTAAAGCACTGTCTGGGTGGTTTACAACATAATCGTGCAAACAACATCTCCCATCCCCACCCCAACCAAAAGCAGTCTGTGTCCTTCCTTTACCAACCTTGCGGGCTTGAGCTGGCTGCCTGAACCTGTTGGGATTGAATTCAGATTATGAGCAGAGTCTGGAGTGCAGTGCTGCGGTTTAAGTATTCCACCACAGAGCAGATAGATGTTGTAACATCCCATCTAATAATGTGTGTGTTCTGTGCCTGAACAAATTTAGTGACCAAGTATGGGAGAACGTTCCAGAAAGGTGTAATAATGCCTTGCCCTTTCCCATGATAGAAGGGTAATGCAGTGGCATACCTTGCGATCAGATCTTATGCACATGTGGAACCAGAACTTTTGTAACAGTCACTGACATGCTTCTGTAGCATAATTTGTGCAAGTGCCTGAGAGACTGAGTATGGTACCCCATCTTGCCACAGAACCATGGAAAGGGCAGATGCTGATCTACCCTTTTAGTCCAAAAGATCAGGTCTTATTTAAACTTTTGGTGAAAGTTTAAATAAGACCTGATCATTTGGACTAAAAATGTTGCTGATTTTTTAAATGCTTCAGTTGATGCAAGGCCCACAAGTCCTGGAAGATGGACACATCCCCCCCCGGGAGTCAAATTACATAAAGAATTTTACTATTGAAGCCCCAAACACAACAGGAATTTTGCATTTGGATAATGTAGGCTGGCCATTGTGTATCCCCTTCTGAGAGTTAAATGCCAACCCTGTTCTCAGTAGCAGTGATTTAACTCTCCGGTCTAGGATCCACTTATAAAAGAAAGACAGGGAAAAGAGAGAGAAATGGAAACAAAGTGTTTCTACTATCTTCAAATGCCATCTCTGTGCTTTCTCCTGAAGCTAGGGTTTCTTAAACACACACACACACACACACACACACACACACACACACACACACACACACACACACACACACACACACACACACACACACACACACACACACACACACACACACACACACACAACCTGTGCAAGGATGTGAAGGGAGAGGCCAAATTTAAGCACCAAGGGGGGGGGGTCTGAAGGTTTGAGTTGATACATGACCTTTCAGAGAGGTGAATGTGTTTTTTTCTTGAATGACCTTTTGTACAAAGGCACAGCTAAGTTTGGGTGACTATAATTTGTGCCTATGGAAGAGGTGTCAGCTTTCTCTTAGCACTTAAGACCCATTGAATATATGCTGGCGTTAATTAGATTCTCAAACAGAATCGTTAACGGGTGCTGGGGCAACTAATTAATGTGGCTTTGGAGCTTAATGGAGTTTTGAAAAAAAACTCAGCTAGGAATGAATGTTGTCCCCCAAAGCAGAGGCATAAAGAGAGAAAGAAAAGCCACCAGGAGATATGCACCACATACCTGATGGTCTGTGAAGATTCTCAGTCATCCAGGGGAATTTATCTGGAAGTTGAGTCATGGTAACTGGACTTCTTTTCTTTTGAGATTGAAATGTTTCCCTATTCAACCAAACAGCTTGTGCTCAGACTGATGAAGCTGTTTGGATGAGCGGCGAAACATTTCAATCTCTCAAGAAAAGAAGTCCAGTTGCCATGACTCAACCTCCACACATACCGGATGCTTTCTTCTGAACATTGTTCTTCTGCTATCCACTTCTGCCAGTGAAATGGTCTCTGCTCTCATCTGATATTAATCCGAAATAGAACTCTTTTGGTTTAACTTTGGGAGATTGCTGGGAGAATTTCCCCCCAGAAATGACTCATCCTTTTATGACCTGGTACTTTTTATTTCATCTTCTAAAAATCCATAAGAACAGGAACTTAGGACCTTTTTCTAGCAATGGAAAGGCTCACAAGCTCCCATGTTGGGATGAAGCTGAATAAATTAGGTAGGACATTGGTAGGTTGATAGATTGAAAGGCAGGTAGATAGACCACTGCATTGAAATATTTCAATTCAAAAAAAAAAATTAAGAACATAAGAAGAGCCAGGCTGGATCAGGCCAAAGGCCCATCTAGTCCAGCTTCCTGTATCTCACAGTGGCCCCACCAGATGTGTCAGGGAGCACACAAGGCTAGATCTCTGTCTCCTGTTACCACTCCCCTGCATCTGGCCCTTGAAGTACCCTAGTTTTAAGCCTGGAGAGTACACATCTCCATCATGGTTTTTCACCTGTGATGGACTTTTCCTCCAGGAATCTGTCCAATCACCTTTTGAAGGCATCCAAGGAACAATTTGAGAATGCCCTTGGCTTCAATAGAGATATATAAAAAAATTGAACTGCTAAGCAGCTCAGTGGTTTAGATGTCTGAGTTGGGAGTTTGATTCCCCACTGGGCCTCCTTGACAAGAGGACGATGATGATGGTAAGATACTGAGCAACGTGATGCAGAATAATATATTAAGAAGCTTTAAGGATGCAGAGAGGAGAGTTAAACCTAACACAGATATAGAGACATACTAGAGATAAAGGCATCATCACACACAAAGGCAATGGGAGGACACCCTCCCAATTTATATATATATACTTTTGATCGGCAACCCCCATCTTTCCTTTGTGGAGGTCTTCTTCCAAGCTGTCATCTCTGTCTCCTTTTTCAGATCCCCCGCCCCCCAGCTCAGTTGAGCAGTAAAGATTGGCAGCCCTTGTTGCTATGTCATGTTTCTTCCAATCTCCTCGCTTTCCAGGGCTGCGCGGAGCACGACTTTTATTGTAGTCATAATAACCTACAGATAAATCTGGGATTAGGTGAAGATAAGTGTCAGCCAGGATTGATTACTTAACAATAGACTCTTTGACACCTGCATTTCCCCGCACCTCCCTTATTCCATAAAAGCACCTCTTATTCTGATAAAGCTTATTCTGAGCCATCTCGGTGGCATTGTATTGAGCTTGAATCTGTATTACACTATATATCTTCTCGTTTTCGGGGGAGCCGTGGGCAGTGTGGTTTAATGTTTAAAATAACGCAGGACCAAGGATTGCAAATGATATTTGGGAAACGGCATTTCTATACCAAACTGCAATTTAGGAGAACACAAAACATCAGAATGACTGTGCCAGTGAGACAGGAGGACTGTGCACAGCCAGAATCCCACAGTATTAGACCTGTGCTTAATAATTGGGCCTGAGGCCATTCCCCAAAATTAAAAGGCCACCGTCACATCAGTGATTTGTCCCCCTGTGGTTATGTGACTTTGAATTGTGATCCAGTCGTGCTTTGAGTTCCCATAGTGTTTATTCCAGGATGCGCCTTCCAATGTGGTTTTGGGTTAACAAATCAATTGGTGCTGGATTACTATTCAATTTATTGCTCATAATTTCTTTGAATGGTGCGTTGACCTGTTGGGAACTGTTCCATGATGGTTTCCATTTCTTCTGTGCATTTTTAAATGTTGTACAGATTTTATGTTATAACAACCATTTGTTATATGAGGGTCCACTGTAAATGGCATGTTTAGCCAATGTTCAGAAGAGCTATTCCTTCACATGGTGAAGTGTTAAACTGAAGAGTCTTCCTTGTGCCCTGTGATTTTCCTCACCTACAAATATTGCGTTTAAGATTATTTGCTTTGTGACTGGCCATCCAAAGGTAAACACAAACTTAATTTGTAGCTCTGATTTAAGAAGCACATGACCTTGGGTGGTGGTGGTTCCCAGTAGGATGGAAAATGAGTTAAACATAAAGATTAACACTTTTAATCTTTACTGTTTAGTTTGACTCTCTCTCTCTCTCTCTGTGTGTGTGTATGTGTGTGCAAGTGTGTGTGTTTAACACTGTAGATTTTGATGATCTCCAAACGATTAAAATGAGAGAGTTGTAACAAAAATAGGCTGTCAACAGCTTGTTTGGCACCTTCTCCCAAACCGGTTATTAACTTCTAGGCAATTGACAGTGACACTGTAATGAGTATTTGCAAATTTCTCTGGGAGACAAAAAGCAATACTGCCCCTTTTAATTTTTCAATGAAAAATTGTCCTGTATTTCAGAGAGTCAACTTGATATAATAATATGGAGCAGAGTTTGAATAAACACCACTCTGAGTTCATTTACAATGAAGAAGTACTTTTTATCTACTGTAAAAAGGAAAACAAGAGCCGTGGAGCCTAGTCGTTAAACAATCAACGGTGGCAGAAAAGTCCTTCCCTGGATCAGAGTTTTATCAGGAAGTGATTAATACTTCAATAAGCATCACACTCCTATTGATTTTCTGGGAAAGGGAGCTCAGAGGACTTCTAGCACTCTTCCATGTTCCAGATTTTTCTTACTTAGCAGGAAAGTATCCTTGATTAAAAACAGAAGGAAAAAAATCTATCTCTATTTTCTTTTACCTTCTGCCGTGCCAAACGAGACATTCTAGCACCAAGCTCTCCATCTTCAAAAAGTTGAGGACCATATTGCATTCCAGATTTTGTTTATCTAGACTTTTCATAATCATCCACCTCTGGCTACCCTGGCTATACCTTTGCTAATTTTTTTTGCACTCCCATCATCATGCTTTCACATGACCACTCAAATCTGCTATCAACTTAAATGCGGATCCACCCAACCAGCAATTATGTGGTTGTTATATGGTTCCTGTGTTCCCACCCTCTGCATTCCAATTCTGTTGTTTCTATCTGCTTGGACTCATGTACTGCTTTAAAATCCGCGTTGGAACAGTGAAAAAAAAATTGCCTCCTCGAGACCAGGTACTTGTAAAATGTGCTGGGTTGTGCTTAAACCATTACCATCCCCTTCCTCTAGGGGTGCCATGGCTTTGCAGCTTGCCCCAGACCACATAGGCTGGCTCTATTGTGAAAGGGGCATTGTGAATAATTAACCCCCCATCTCTGGCTCTGCATCTGCCTGCCCAAGCAACTATAGTCACGGGCCATGAACTTATGATGACCTTTTCCAGGTTTTTTCAGGTAGAGGATACTCAGAAGAGTTGGACCGCTCATTTCCTCTACGGAGTAGTCCGGTACTGTGCAGCTTGCCCAAGGTTATGCAGGCTGGCTATACCCACAGGTGGTCCAGTGGGGAATTTAACTTCTGACCTCTGGATGTGCTAACTTTCCTGTCCTACTTTTTCTGCATTTTCCTCCTCCTGTCTGTTTGGACAGATGCTGTACCAGCCACAGTGAAGCATCTGCTAGAGCACAGCCTCTCTTGCAAGCATTTAATATTGCCCGCATTAGGACCTTGTGGTGAGAACCTGTGGTAAGTGCCGATGAAATGTGTGCTGTATCGCTTCTTACTCATATCAGCTCTTTCTTTATGAACCTCACCACAGAGAAGCTAGCCAGTCTTGACCCAAGAGGATTCTTTTTCTCATTTCATGCTGAAATGAAAACAAGTATCCACAGAGTTGATTTTGGATGGTATTGATTAAAATTTGTTTTCTCCTAGTCAAGTCAAATCGATGGGGCTCACAATATTAATTCCGGGCTGGTTCCAAGGCTGAGAGAACCATGAGAGCCTTCTTGGAAGATGTAAGGATGGATCCAAATTAAAACAAGAAGAGGACTGAAAAGCTTGTTTTCCTCTACTGATCAACAAAGTGGGATCAGCAGTGTTCCATTCATTCTGTCTTTATTGCACAGTTTGAGATTATGGATAGCTATGAAATATAAGTACAATCTAAAAGAAATTAAAATGTTGAAATGATAAAGCTGTTTTTGACCAGAAGCAGACTACTTGAATAGCATTATTTCGGCCATTTGCTAGATCTTAATCAGTACACATGGTGGGAAATAAATTGCATGCACAAGAGCGCTGCCTGGATTTCTCCACAGTCACAGAACATTTGTCCTGTATCCAAGTAGCCCCCTTTACTTTGATCTTCTTACTTGGCTTCAAGTCTATTCAGCCACTTCCAGATGGTCCAGCTAGAGTCATGTCCTGGTGGGAAATACTCTTTCAGCATCTATCCATTCTGCAAGGTGTGTTGTTTTTGTTCCCTGCAAGTTTAGCAAGTAATCTCTGTAAGGGTAGCCTTTCCTTCTAATTGTTATGTGCTTATCCTGGTATCGAACAGTGTGAAGGGATAAAGGAACTGCTGTTCCTTTAAATAGAGGGACTTGATTTAAACTTGAAATAGTGAATAGGATTCATTATATGCTGAAGCATCCCTTAGGTGAGGACTCAAGAGGGAACAATGGACTTATTGGAACTTGCCTTCTTTAATTTGGCCATCTGTTCAGGTCATAAAATTTGACATTAAAAACAGGCAAAACAATATCAGGCAGACATCCATTCGTAAATAATGGAATAAATAAATAATAAATAAATAAACAGAAAGAACAAAGCAGGAGTCCAGACCAAAGAGAAACAATGATAAGGAGAGAAAATAACAAGGTGAGTCCAAGCCAGAATCAGAATTGGAGGGCAGGCAAGGAGGCAGGTTGGAACATTGGTGTCAAGACCAAAGAGCATAATTGGAAACAGAAGACAGGAAACTTTGCTGCTCAACCAGCATTCCATTGGGACAGGAACCTTCCTGCATGTCAGGAGGAGTCAGTGGTCTTCCATTTGGGAAGGGATACACTGAGAAGTTTGTGGAAATGAAGGTAGACATAGATTGGTTGTTTCCTCATCCTGCACCAAAGAGAAAAACAGACCAACGTGCTCTCTGACTTCACCCACAGACCTCTCGCTTTGAGATTAGTGCTATGAACCAGAAATGAAGACAGGAGAGCTGAGTGGGGAAAAATAGGCAGTATGGGGAATATCTGTAGCTCACCAGAGATTTGATTCAAGAAGCCCACTGCTATGGCTGGGTTAGTTAATCACAGGAAGCAAAGGATATAATGTTGAACCTAGGCTGGAGCTCAACCTATCCTGCCTATGAAGCCTTCCACCCCAATCTTTCTCCAAGTGACCACAATTTAGGAGATTTCAGGCATTGGGGGTCCAAAATAAACAGCTAACAGGACACCCCTAGTTTTTATACAGTTTCATATCCCTAAATATTGTTTGGGGGGTTGCATGTTAAAAGAGTTGACATTGGAGGGACTTCTCTACAGAATTCACTGTGGATTAGAAGGACAGCACCTACCTTCTGACATCATGCTCCTAGAAAATTGAAGTTGGGGGTGTGATCCTTAACCATTGTAGACTTTGAGATCAAAATAAGTTTTTTTTTAAAAGTCAAAGACACTTTCATCCAATAAGATAAAGCACCTTATCATTTCTTATGCTTTATGTTGGGGCAAGGGGGCTGGTGGCCCTCCAGATGTTTAAGCCTAGAGTTCCCATCAGTCTTACCTGGCGTGGCTACTAGTAAAAATATGGAAACTATAGACTAAAACATTTCAAAAGCCAAAGTTGTCCAGCCCTGCTTGGAGCTTTCCTTTGGCTTCAGATATTTTCAGGAACAGCTGTCTAAGGTTCAAACTATCCAAAACACTAGCTTCCCAATTAGAAAGTGATCAAACATTAGCCTTCCAGGGTTGGCTTCTTTCAAAGCAGCTGTTTTGTATAATCAGCTGACAGATGTGGCTGTTTACCTTTTGATCACGAGTCACAAATCAGAAGCTAACCTCATATTTCTAGAGCTGCTGAAATTTCAAAGTGAGCTGGCTCATAACCTTGCACTTGCTGGCTGTAAGCATCAGCCCTGCACTGAGCTGTCCATGGTTCTGGCTGAACCTGGAGCAATATTCAAATGGAACACATGCTTTTTGTATCCCCCACCCCACTTCCTCAGGCCAGCAGGGACATGTAGTCTCAGAGAGCCAAATTGAGGGTGGGAAGGGATGGGTGGGTGGGCGAAGACTATGCTGCTTTGTTTGATATGCTGGGTGTGAAACCTTATCCGGGACTCTGAAGCAGTCTTAACATCAGCCCTGCCTTCCAATACCATCATCTGGTGTATTCCATCTCACCAAAAAGATCCTCAGTGCCTGACACACTACAACCTCTATCAAGATTGCATTTTTGGTACAATGCTTTGATAAAGATAGCTTGCTATCGAAAGCTTTGCTTACATTTTACCAATAAAGGTATTGCCTAGTCTACTTTTGGAGCAAAGCAGAAGAGCTATACAGTGGTGCCTCTACTTATGAGCAACTCGACTTAAGAGCAAAAATGTTGGCATTTTAACTGCTGCCTTACAAATTTTAGATGTGGTCTGCTCTATTTACTTTTTAATTTTTTAATTTTTTATTTTTTAGATAGGGATGCTCTACTTAAGAGTTGTTCGACTTAAGAGCATACATTCACATTCAGATAACAAATCTCAAAATTCCTTCTGCTTTTGAAGGACATTTCTGGTGAGCCCATTGCTCTCATATAATGATGCCCGAAGCTTGGGAATGTGGGACTGTATGTTCTAAGTGACAACATCTCTACCTTCTGTTGAAAAAGGTAATCATGCCTCCAAGCATCTGGGGATGGGGTGGGGAGACCAACACATTCAGACTTCAATCATGCTCTTTTCCTCCTCACCTCCCATGTTTAACCCCCGAGCTTTGTAGGCAGGTCTAAAATGGCTATTTAATCCTTTATCTTCTGATCATTAATTTCTAGCTCTACATTTTGCTCTCCATGCTACATTTTCAGTAATATTTGCATTTCCCCTTTACAGTTCAGGATTTCAGACACGAAGGGCCCTCCACGGCCACACTGACCCCAATAGCATTCAGAGACAATCCTGGAAATGTTTTCCAAGACTGGCCTTTACTGTTTAAAACAAAGCAGCAACATTTGTCCTGATGAGGTACCTTTATTAGGTCAGCAGAAAAAGTTACGAAAAAGCAGGCACCGTCCCAAAATCAGGCAATAAGACAAGCTGTTATGAGGACTCTCTCTCTCTCTCTCTCTCTCTCTCTGTGTGTGTGTGTGTGTGTGTGTGTGTGAGAGAGAGAGAGAGAGAGAGAGAGATCCCAGTTGACTCTATATGACACCACAATAACCAATTTATTTATTTATCTGTTTCAAACTGTATACCTCCCTGTTCATGCCAACATTATCTGGGCAGTTCTCAAGATGCCAAATCCCATTAAAACCAGCGATACAAAATTACAATATGCAGTAAATACAATGAAATAAATGCCACCCTCTCCTGAGCTTAAAAACCTGCATTTAAATAGAATTAAACAAATTTAAAACAAAATTGGGCATCGCTGGTTAAAAGCACTAACACCAGGCTGCTTGAAATAATTAAGAGAGGCATTGTCTTCAGGATGAAGCAGGAAGTGCATGATCCCTTAATCTACTTTTTTAAAATCATGGCACCATAAAAACTACTTTTCCTTGGCCTGTACCTCACAATACTAAGAAAGTCATAAAAACCAAATAGGATATAGAAAGAAAATGGCCATGTAATTATTAGGCTCTTTCGGGATAAATGGAAATTAAAATTAAAACAGAGAGTTCTGGGTAATTGTATACTAATGAGACTATGAAATCCATTCTCCAGGGGTGGCTTTTCCGGTTCAAAAGGATATAAATAAGCATCTTCATGTCCTCATTAGTTTTTTCTCCTGGAGAAAAGTACCTTCAGCAAAGCTATGTTAGAGTTTGCTAGAACAAATAATAGAAGTATTCCCCTCCCTCACCCCAACCCATCACTCTGAAACAAATCCATAAACTTTTCCTTTGCACTCAGGAAGGTGCCTAAAAAGCTTAGTTCAGGATGACAGAATCACCTTCCTTTTGCTTTTTCATTCGGTCTCCTTTATTTATCCTGAGTTCCATTTAGAAAAATGACTGTCTGTACTTTTTCCTTTAGACCAATGAACTCTAAAATTCCAATTTTGTTGTTGTGTTTCTAGCTAGAGAAATAATCATTTTTAAAAAAAAAAATAGCAATGACTGAATATACCATAAATCGAAGGGGGGGGGGAGAACCTCCCTCTTCTAAACACATTGTTTGACCAAAGCATGGAATACTGCACATATCA
This sequence comes from Phrynocephalus forsythii, assembly GCA_029282475.1. Taxonomy (NCBI): domain Eukaryota; kingdom Metazoa; phylum Chordata; class Lepidosauria; order Squamata; family Agamidae; genus Phrynocephalus; species Phrynocephalus forsythii. The sequence continues at coordinate 4,151,923 of JAPFRF010000015.1, forward strand.
TCAATGGGTGAATTTTTTTCTTGGTGCATCTGTCCTGTAGTCAAGTTTTCCCTGTGCTACACTGTGATGGCAAGCCAGTTCATCACCAAAGGCAGTTGTTCCTGATGAATTCAATGGGCTTGAATTTCTCCTGTTCAAGGCACACTGAAAACCTATGGGGGGGGAATAGACCATCAGTCATTTGCCTCCAAGGTGTTTCATGTGTCCCTGGGTAAGTCTCTAAAGAAGCCATTCTCATTGGGTGCCATATGGCTCCCAAAGGGCTCGACACTTTTCAAAGAGGGAGTGCACATCTGTTTGTGTTGCATCCTTGTTTGCATACAACCTAGAACTTTCCTTGTTCCCCTGGGACCTGCGATGAACTCCTAAATTCCCCCACCAAGTCAGTTAGAGAGAGAGAGAGAGAGAGAGAGAGAGAGAGAGAGAGAGAGAGAGAGAGAGAGAGAGAGAGAGAGAGAGAGTAATTTCTTTGTTTATCTGCAGGCAAAGCCACTACTCTGGGCAGCCCCCCAAAAGCAAGGTGAAAATAACATAATTAGGCAACAATAATAGATGCAACAATTTCTAAAAAAAAAAAAAATCAAACAAGGCACCATAGTAACCACGATCCCTCGAAACACAAAAATCACATTAAAAAGGAAAGTTGGTCCAAAGAATACCTAACTATTTATGTCATTTTAATTTTATTTTAATTATATTACTGTATTTCTATGTTTCTTATTTTATTGTATGAATTGTATGGGTTTGTTCTGTATTGTATTGTATTGTATTGTATTGTATTGCATTGATTGCTGTTAACTGCCCAGAGTGGCCTCGCTGCCAGATGGGCGGTAAAAAAATCCACTAAATAAATAAATAAATACTGTTTGCCTGCAACAGTGGCCAAGACTGTTTTACCAATGCCACAATCTGCCTAATTCTGAGTTCTGGAGTATTCTAGTTTTTCCTCTGGGTGCCTAGTTCGATCCAACTTTTAACATGAGCCGAGCATGCTGAGAGAGCAGTGGTTTTACCGCTCCATAGTCACTCATGTATGCAAAGCATGATTTAAAAGTGCAGTCGTGTTGTTAACATTTCAGCTTTATCTGTGGGGAGATGTCATTTGCTTTTTATGTGCCCCTTCTGCCTGCCTTGAGAGAAGACAACCAGCAGCAAAATGGGTTGTCAAACCGATGGTGTCTTATTAGCTTTGCGTCCAGGTGGGATGTGGACTCCTTGGAACCATTGATGTTGCTTGTATTTGTGGTTAGAGCAGAATAGCACAGATCTGCCTCAGCTGACACTTATTTATTTATTTATTTATTCTTGGGCTTATAAACCGCCCAATTTTCCCAGGGGGAACTCTGGGCGGTGTACAGACGTATCACCCCACATCGACTAGGCAACACAATCACCAACAATCCCCAGCAAAGTAAATATCAAAAACCTAGCTAATACAAAACCGACAACAGCTGCCATTAAAAACTACTAACAAATACTAAAAAAGGGAAAAACAATATATCTATATAAATAACAGGTAAATGGTGTAGTGTCCCTGGCCAAGACAAAATTATATCCGGCAAGAAAGTAAAAACAAGTGCCAGCAGAAGAGGGGGGGGGGAGAAAAAAGAAAAAGAAAAACGTGTGCTCAGAGGGCCCCAAAACATTGGCTGAAGAGCCAGGTCTTCAAGGCCCTTCTGAAGGCCAACAAAGACTCTGCCTGCCTAATCTCAGCCAGCAGCTTGTTCCAGTAAGCCAGGCCCACCACTGAGAAGGCCCGGTTCCGGGTCGAGGCCCTGTGGGCTTCTCTTGGTGTCGGCACTCTCAATCCAGTCATTCTGAGACACTGGAAGTTAGAAAGGATAAAAGCGTTCACTTTACTCAAAAGTCTGGGGATTTACAGAGCAGATTTGCTTCAAGTTTCCTTCAGCATACTGCCCCTCATTTGATAGATTTGCCTCAACTGACACTTATTGTCTCAATACATCCACTCCGAGACACCGGAAGTGAGAAAGAATAAAGGGTTTCATTTTACTCAAAGTTACACAAACATCATATTGTGTAGAAAAGTGTTAACTGGCTGCATTGCTGAGCTTAACTGGTTTACAAGAATCATGGACAGACTAACTGGTTAGACAGCTGACAGAACATTTAACTCCTACAGACTCCATAACTAACTCTGGGTAATACTCATGAACCCTGACTGGGGAAAAAGGCAGGAAAATGAATCCTAGGTAGAAAGGTGGGGCTCTCTCCAAACTCTGAGGTACAGGGGGAACAATTGGCTGCTAACCAGTTGATTGACATTCACCTTAATCCAGAAAAGGATCCTTCCTGCCAAAACCTTTCAAAGGCTTCCCATTTAGTTATCCGAGTAATTTGATTCGCTCTGAATGCAAATGCTCAAAACTGTGTCTGAGTGGAAGAAAAAGCACCCCACAAACTTCTTTCGGACTCCTGCCATCCTCTCAAAAGCCAGAACTTTTTTGAGTTTAAATTGCAGTTTCTTATTTCCACACAAAACACATGAAGTTTTGCCTCCCGCACAGGGAAGCTGTGTACTTCAAAGGCTGTCTCAGTGTTTATGGTGGAACCTGTCCTGCCCAGCTGCCAGCTCAGCCCCGTCTCCCGGGGCTTCCTTCCTCTCAGAAGCCGGGCTGCATGGCTGAGGCATGGAGAAGCTGGGAGAGCTGTCAGGCGGGCAAAGCCTTGCTGAGCGCACACTGCTTTGGCATGCGCGTCACATCAGCCCGGCTGTCCTGCAGGGAGCAGGCGGCTGTTGCACGCACAAGCCGGGATAAACATGCCTCACTTCCCGGCCACCTCTTTGGAGAGGCAGAGGACTCAGGATGGTGTGTTGGTGGAAAGGGGAAGACATCTAGACAAGCCGTTCCAAGGAGGGACGTGGCAATCCATAGCCTCTCCTTCCCAGCCTACTTCTTGCTTTTCTTTTAATAAGAGATAGAGAAAGACAGGAGTTCTCCCTCACAGGAAGAGGCAACATCTAGGGGGTTCCAAGTTGCAACATCTCAGGTAGGACATCCTTTTGGGACCTCTTCTCTTCATACCTCCGTCTAAGGGGCCACTTTGTGTTGGGATGACTGGGGTTGGCTTTCAGAGACCCCGTTTCCTTCTCTCTTTCTCTTGCACTCTCCTTCCCTGGCTGCGATTGCAAAAGACCTCGGTGGATCTTCACCTGCCAAGGACATCCATGGTCTCCCTGAGATCAAGGCAGTAGCCCGGAGGGCTTTGCCGAGCATCCCAAGGGCCCTTTCCTTACCTGGGGAGGGGTCAGGAGGTGAGATGCAGTTAGGCTAGTGAAGCACCTTCGTCCTTTAATAATAATAATAATAATAATAATAATAATAATAATAATAATAATAATAATAATAATAATAATAATAATAATATGGTGGTACCTTGTATAAAGAAATTAATTCATTCCAAACTAACATACAACCATTTTTATGTTGTATGGATTTGTCCCATAGACGATTCTGTTAAGCAAATTTCCCCTATTTCCGGAATGTTTTATGTTGTACAGATTTTATGTTATTTATACAAACCATTTGTTATAGGAGGGTCCACTGTAAGAATAACATACTGCATAGTTATCTTGTCTGCTGTGTGACTAGTAACAATAATAACAATAATAACAACAACAACAACAATAATAATAATATCCATTTTCAGGCCCTAAACAGCTGCTATGTATATCTAACAGCACCATGATTCGTTTTCTCAGAGTGACTACCCTCAATTGATTGTGAGCTTCAAAGGAAGGCAGCGGGCTCTGGTATATTTCAAATTGTGCCTGGAGTTGATAGGCTCTTGTTTTGTTTTGTTTTGAAGCTGTGCCTGTATGTTTCATCACAACTTTTGTAAACTTTCTCGGTCCTGGGTTAGCGCCTTCTGTGGAAAGTTGTTCCTCTTTTAAAGTTCCATTAAGAGTTTCTCCCCCCTGGACAATCCAGTCCTGCTCCGATTACAGTGATTGTAGTGAAACAACTCACATGATAGTATTTGTACATTGTCTGGACGGTGGCTGAGGTTTCAGGAATGATTTTACTTTAGCTTTATTTTGGAAACATGCAGAGGAATGCATTCACTGGGTTTGCTTTTTCTTTCCTATTTGTTATGCCGAAGCTCTCATTTTTCTTTTTCTTTCTTTCTTTCTTTTCTTTCTTTCAATGCTGCTGAATAGCCAGAAATAAAAATAAAATGAAAAATCCCCCAGAATACTGTTTGCCAGGGATTTTTCCCTCTCAAAATGCAATATCCATATTTATTAGGATACTGGTTGTCATTTGGGGAGCATGAATAAGGAAACAGGGCATGTGGTTTTAAAACCTTATGAGTATTAAACGTGCTGATACCAAGTCTATTGATACATTATCTGTGGAGTGATGCAAACCGGTCCCCTTTACTGCAGGTGATAAAATCTATTTTGCACCCCCCCCCGTTTCCCAAGCTGAGGTAGGTGTACCCACAAGAGCATGAGCCAGGACATGAAGGGGTATGCACAAAGGAACTGAATAATGTCAGAAACAGGGACATGCATCAACAGTGTTAAGTCATTTATTTATGCCCTAAGCAGTGAGAAACCCCTCGGCTTGTTCTTCCACTCCCTGCCCATGGTATCAAATCTTCTTCCACTACTAACCAGAAGGCTTCTATCCCCTGCTCCACTCCATTGGGAAAAGTTGGAAAGCACTGCTCTAGAAGATCAAAACAGTTTGCATTAACAAAATACTGAAAACATCTGATGATCAGCAAAACTGATGATGTTTCTTAAACGAACCATCTGATTCTTAATCATCATCGTTATCATGGGGAGATGGGTGATCACAAATATAAATAAATAAATAATCATCATCTTCATCAAATTGAATTGAATTGCAGAGCCAGGAGGGCCCCTGTGGATCGCTGGGTTCAGACCCTGTCAAGGAGGAACTGCGGGGAATCGAACTTCCTATCATTGAGCTATCCAGCAGTTCTCAAGTACAGTCTAGAGATGGGCACAAAACAGAAAAAATAATGGAGATCTGGAGATCTTTTGAGACTCCGGCCAGCACCTTGAAATTGGGCAACACTAACATGGAATATCATTAAAGCAAAACAAGAAAAAAAGCCAATTGTGCTGCTTATATACCACCCCATAGTGTTTCAATCACTGCTTGGACTGTAGACAATTCAGCTATGCAAGCTAGACACTGCCCCCTACCCTAGAGACCTGGTTGGTAAAGAGAAGCAATCTGCTTAAAAACACACAGAAACCATAACTCAACTGCTGCCCAGATCAGAAGACTGCCTTCAAAAATCAAAAGTTGGTTCAGAATTTTAAGAAGTGTCACTCCTTGGGTCAACATATTGGCAGTTCCAAGACAAGCTTAAGCTTACCTGATAGACAGTGAACCACTCTAGATATGCTCAGGGTATTCACGTAATCAGCATTCTCAACATTCACTTCTGGTAGTATTAATTCTTTTGCTGCTTCAGAATTCTCTTTCCTTTGTCTTTATCCACGTTCACTGGTCTCCACCCCCAAAACATATATTTGTATATCTAAGCCTAAGGCTAAATATACCACTCCATGCCTCTGAGTAACTAAGGAGGATGAGAATGCAGCCCAATCTGATTTGTATCAAAACATTTAAAACTTGTATCAGCAACTGACAGGATTTGATGACATTTGGTTGGTTTTGTGTTTTTTTGGCATTTATGCTATAGCATTGATATTTATTTATTTATTTATTTTCACACTTATATACCACACCTATTCACCACAAGTGGGATTCAGGGCGGTTTACAACCGATAAAGTAAAACAATTGAAAAGCTAAAACATCACCGGTACAGGCACAGAAAGTACAATCATTTACAATCATTTTCATTTAAATGAAAAGCAATGAACTGGATTTGTTTTAGCCAAGGATTTTTATTCATGTTGGGGGAGGTAAGGTTTTTGGCTTCTGGGCAGTCTGTGCTGCTTCTCTTGATTGGCAAAAGGAGAGTAAATTGGGCAAGATAAGTGGCACCTAAGTGGCAGGATCTACCGACAGAGGACGTTAGTTTCTGGTTGGCAGAATCTTGTCCATGGGTATCCCAGGCCTAGGCAGCATCTTCTACCACAATATGATCTATTGCATAGTGTTAACTGTCCTGAAAGTGGAAACCCTAAGAGGTTGGTATGACTGATGATGATGATGATGATGAAGATGATGGTGACGACGATGGCGACAGAATCTTAGAACTTCTGAGAAATGGCAACAACAGCCAGGTTGTTAAGATTCCTTGCTTTCCATTTGTCATTGTTGTGCGCCCCATCAAATTACCTCCAAACTTACGCAGAACCCAGGAATAAGCCATCTCCAAAATGCTTTGCCATCAGCAAACCGTTTGTTATACGAGGGCCCACTGTAATGCTCTCCTCTCCCCCCAAAGTATGATAAAACATTTGCATGCTGATGAGGTATTAGCTTATATCAAGCAAGAGTGTGGTGGGGGCAAAGCATGAGTGCCACAGTATTTTCTCGGGTGCAGATATTTTTATTTATCAGATGATTTGACACTTGGACCCAGAGAGGGTGATCCAGGAGACTTTCTGCAAGGAGGTCATCCTCACCTCTTCTGGGCTGTCCTTGCCTGAGCAAGATCAGGATGCTGCCATGACTAGCACCAAGTTTGATGAGGAATGATATGGAATTTCACATCAGATGGAAGATATACAATTTTTATTGGGAAGACAATACTAAGTACATTTTAATAAAAAATTACAACATTTAAAATGCCCGAAAATTAAAATTACCACAATTGCCGCTTCCCCAATAAATGATAAAGCAAAGGTTGCCTTCACTGACAGCTGCCAATAAAGTGCAGAGGATGATGTTTCTTCCCTTGTCCCACCATTAAAATCCCCCACACACACACACACAAAAAGACAACGGTGCAGGACCTTACAGTTGAAATCTGAGAGAAATAAAGTTAAAGCTCCTATGCAGGAAATCCCATTAAAGAGATCTCCTTCATATCCAACCACCCCAGAAATGAAATTACAGGAACCATTTCTTCCAAACACCTCCCCTCATTACGGAACCATCCCCATTCAATCTGTCCACAAGAAAAATGGTGCAAGCCTTCCTTGTTGCAAACAATGAGATGGGAAGCTCACATTACACTGCGGGACAGCCCACTGAAAGGATATCCTTGACACATCGCCACCCCTCACAAAGGCAACTGCATCAACCATTCCTATTGAAGCACCATTAACCCACTACCCCAGAGGACAGTGCAAGGCCTCCCTGTGGCAATCTATGAGAAGAGAAGCGAGTACTCCAATGCAGGAAAATATAGTGAAGGAATCCCCTTGACACCTACCCCCCCAAGGGAATTGATTGAATCATTTTCCCTATGCCACCGTTAAAATTCTGTCTCCCCAGAACAAAGAATATGGTGCAAGGCCTGCCTATTGTAGGCATGCAGACGGGATATTCAAACTCCCTGACAGTGCAAGGCCTCCCCTATTGCAACTGTTGAGATGGAATGCTAAAGTTAATGTTAATTCTTTTTCATTGTAAGCCACACAGAGACCTTTGGGTAGTGGATAGCATATAAGCTGAATAAATAAGTAAATAAATAAATAAATCCTGTGGCTTACTCCCACCATCGGCTGAGGCCTCACGCGGAGCACCCGGGAGAGATGACTCACAACGATATGTATCCACCTTGCGGGCTGATACACATCCAAAGTGGACAGCCCTCCGAGCACTTGGACAGCAGACCTGGACCCCAGTGTGGCGGGGTGGAAGAACTGAAATGAAAGTTGGCCAAATGCAACGGTGGCTGCTTTGTGGCCAGTGAAGGCCCGACTAGCCTCGTGAGGCAGTGTGGAGGGGGGCTCGCGAGACAGCGGTCTGAAGAAACCACATGAACACAGCTTAATGACAATGCCTTTTAACAGGCAGATCCTCACTGGCACCACAGGATACCCAACTACTCCCAAACCTGAATACTTCTCCCTTTGTCCTACATACTCACCAACCCTCCAAAACCTCAAGAGAGGTGCTGATGCTGAAGTGAACAAAACCCCCTAATGGGTTTTGACCCACCACCAACCTAACATACCTCTACATCAAGGCCTCTCTTAGAGAAACGGAAGAGAACCCTCTGACAATTGCAGTGTATCGGAAAATATTCAAAGGTAAAGAGAACAAAACCACTTCCTTGTTTCTAAGCCAATTGACAGAGGTGGATGAGGAGGAGACTCCCCATAAAGAGGATGGATGCGAAGGAGACTCCCCATAAAGAGGGCCCTGTGCTGCCCTCCTGTAATAGGAGGGCTGAAAGCCTTCAGTGCACGTACCGGGCTGCTAACATGACCCACCGATAGGAGGGCAAATACAGCCAGCCTTGTAGGACACTCCATAAAGGGGGCCCTGGCGTTCCCTCCTGTAAAAGGAAGGTTGAAATCCTTCAGTGGCCACTAACATGACCCATCCATGGGAGGACAAATATAGCTGGCCCTGTAGAGCTCCCCATAAAGGGGGCCCTGGGGCACAATCATTTAAAAGGCCAAAACCCTTCAGTGTATGTAGCAGGCCACTAAAATGATCCACCCATGAAGGGTAAAATAGAGTGGGAAATGTAGGACTCCCCGTAAAGATGGCACTAGGGCAATCTCCTGTAAAAGGAAGGCTGAAACCCTTCAGTGTATGTATCTGGCCACTAACATGACCCACACATGGATGGAGAAATACAGCCAATCTGGTAGGACTCCCCATAAAGAGGGCCCTGGGATCCCCATCCTGTAAAAGGAAGCCCAAAACACATCAGTGTATGTACCAGGCCACTAACATGATCCACCCATAGAGGGTCAAATAGAGCGGGACCTGTAGGACTCAGAATAAAGAGGGGCCTGGAGAGACCTCCTGTAAAAGGAAGGATGAAACCTTCAGCGTATGTACCTGACCACTAACATGATTAAGCCATGGGAGGACACATAAAGCCAACCTGGTAGGACTCCCCATAAAGGGGGCCCTGGCCTGCCTTCCTCAAAAAGGAAGGACGAAATCCTTGATTGACCACTAACATGACCCAACAATGGGAGGAGAAATATAGCCGGCCCTGTAGAACTCCCCATAAAGGGGGCGCTGGGATGCCCTCCTGTAAAAGGAAGGCCAAAAGCCGTCAGTGTATGCACCTGGACACTAACATGATTAAGCCACAGGATACCCAACTACTCCCACACCTGAAGACTTCTCCCTTCGTCCTACACACTCAACAACCCTCAAAAACTCAAGAGAGGTGCTGATGCTGAAGTGAACAAAACCCCATAAAGGGGTTTTGACCCACCACCACCCCAACATGCCTCCACATCAAGGCCTCTTTTAGAGAAATGGATGAGAACCCTCTGACAATTGCAGTGTATTGGAACGGATTCAAAGGCGAAGCGAACAAAACCCCTTGTTTGTTTCTCAGCCAACTGATAGGGTTGGATGTGAGGGAAAATCCTCATAAAGAGGTTGGATGTGAAGGAGACTCCCCAATAAGAGGGCTCTGTGCTGCTGTCTTGTAAAAGGAGGGCTGCAAGCCTTCAGTGCATGTACCTCAACGCTAACATGTCCCACCCATCGTAGGACAAATACTGACAGCCCAGTAGGACTCCTCATAAAGAGGGCCTGGGATCCCCTCCTGTAAAAGGAAGGCCAAAACGCATCAGTGTATGTACCAGGCCACAACCTGATCCACCCACGGAAGGACAAATACAGCGGGACCTGTAGGACTCCCAATAAAGAGGGCCCTGGAGAGACCTCCTGTAAAAGGAAGGCTGAAACCTTCAGCCATGGGAGGAGAAATACAGCCAGCCTGGTGGGACTCCCAATAAAGGGGGCCCTGGGATGCCCTCCTGTAAAAGGAAGGCCAAAAGCCTTCATTTATTGTACCTGCCCACTAATATGACACACCCATCGAAGGACAAATACATCAGGCCATGTAGGACTCCCCAAAATGGGGCCATGGGATCCCCTCCTGTAAAAGGAAGGCTTTCCCATGTAACTGGGGACCCACACATGGATGCCCTCCCTGTAAAAGGAAGGCCAAAATACTTCAGTTTATGTACCTGACTACTAACATGACCAACCTATGGGGGGACAAATTCTGCAGGCAAGCTAGGACCCCCGATAAAGAGGATCCTGGGGCGCCTTCCTGTAAAAGGCTGGAACCCTTCAGGGTATGTACCTCACCACTAACATGACCTACCTATGGGAGGACAAACACAGCAGACCCAGTAGGACTCCCCATAAAGAGGGCCCTAGGGAATCCTCCTGTAAAATGAAGGCCAAAATCCTTCAGTGTATGTACAGTGGTCCCCTGCCCCTGCTGTTCATATACTGTAGTCCCACAAATTTAGGTAAAAGGGGAAAGTCCTGTTTCAGGACTCCCAAACTTCCCCCAGGACTGATGCTGCCCTGAACTGGCCTGCGGGGGCCTTCCTAGGCCTCCAGGAGGACCCAAAGGGGCCTCCCTGCGAACGGGAAATGACTTCCAGTAACCTGGAAGTGACATCTGGATTGCCAGAAATCATTTCTGAGGCCTCTGAGAAATGATTTTAGGTGACCAGGAAGTATCTTCCAGTTCACAGGGAGTCCCTTTTGGGGCCTCCAGAAGACCCAGGAAGGGCCTTGCAGACCCGTTCAAGGTAGCACCAGGCTGGGGGTAAGTACAAGGATCCCAGATGGGTCCCACAGGCCTGAGCAGACCTGCAAACGCATATTGCGGATTTTCAATGATTGCGGGTTGAATCAGGTCCATAACCCCCACGATAGGCAGGGGATCATTGTACCTGGCCAATAAAATGACCGAAGAATGGGAGAACAAATATAGTCGGGCCGGAAGGACTCCCCATAAAGAGGGCCCTGGGGCTCAATCCTGTAAAAGGAAGGCCAAAACCCTTAAGTGTATGTAGGTGGCACTAAAATGACATCCGGCCCGTAGGACTCCCCATAAAGGGAGCCCTGCGGCACAATCCTGTAAAAGGTTGAAACCCTGTGCTGCTGTCTTGTAAAAGGAGGGCTGAAAGCCTTCAGTGCATCTACCTCACCGCTAACATGTCCCACCCATCGGAGGACAAATACTGCCAGCCCAGTAGGACTCCTCAGAAAGAGGGCCTGGGATCCCCTCCTGTAAAAGGAAGGCCAAAACGCATCAGTGTATGTACCAGGCCACTAACATGATCCATCCACGGAGGGTCAAATAGAGCGGGACCTGTAGGACTCCCAATAAAGAGGGCCCTGGAGAGACCTCCTCTAAAAGGAAGGCTGACACCTTCAGCGTATGTACCTGACCACTAACATCATGAAGCCATGGGAGGACAAATGCAGCCAGCCTGGTAGGACTCCCCATAAAGGGGGGCCTGGGATCCCCTCCTGTAAAAGGAAGGCAAAAACGCATCAGTGTATGTACCTGGACACTAACATGATTAAGCCACGGGAAACCCAACTACTCCGACACCTGAAGACTTCTCCCTTCCTCCTACACACTCAACAACCCTCCAGAACTCAAGAGAGGTGCTGATGCTGAAGTGAACAAAACCCCATAAAGGGGTTTTGACCCACCACCACCCCAACATGCCTCCACATCAAGGCCTCTCTTAGAGAAATGGATGAGAACCCTCTGACAATTGCAGTGTATCGGAACGGATTCAAAGGTGAAGCGAACAAAACCCCTTGTTTGTTTCTCAGCCAACTGATAGGGTTGGATGTGAAGGAGACTCCCCAATAAGAGAGCTCTGTGCTGCTGTCTTGTAAAAGGAGGGCTGAAAGCCTTCAGGGCATGTACCTCACACCCAACATGTCCCACCTATCGGAGGACAAATATTGCCAGCCCAGAAGGACTCCTCATAAAGAGGGCCTGGGATCCCCTCCTCTAAAAGGAAGGCCAAAACGCATCACTGTATGTACCAGGCCACAAACATGATCCACCCACGGAGGGTCAAATAGAGCGGAACCTGTAGGACTCCCAATAAAGTGGGCCCTGGAGAGACCTCCTGTAAAAGGAAGGCTGAAACCTTCCGCGTATGTACCTGACCACTGACATGATGAAGCCATGGGAGGACAAATGCAGCCAGCCTGGTAGGACTCCCCATAAAGGGGGGCCTGGGATCCCCTCCTGTAAAAGGAAGGCCAAAACGCTTCAGTGTATGTACCTGGACACTAACATGATTAAGCCACGGGATACCCAACTACTCCGACACCTGAAAACTTCTCCCTTCGTCCTACACACTCACCAACCCTCCAGAACTTAAGAGAGGTGCTGATGCTGAAGTGAACAAAACCCCATAAAGGGGTTTTGACCCACCACCACCCCAACATGCCTCCACATCAAGGCCTCTCTTAGAGAAATGGATGAGAACCCTCTGACAATTGCAGTGTATCGGAACGGATTCAAAGGTGAAGCGAACAAAACCCCTTGTTTCTTTCTCAGCCAACTGATAGGGTTGGATGTGAAGGAGACTCCTCATAAAGAGGTTGGATGTGAAGGAGACTCCCCAATAAGAGGGCTCTGTGCTGCTGTCTTGTAAAAGGAGGGCTGAAAGCCTTCAGTGCATCTACCTCACCGCTAACATGTCCCACCCATAGGAGGACAAATACTGCCAGCCCAGTAGGACTCCTCATAAAGAGGGCCTGTGATCCCCTCCTGTAAAAGGAAGGCCAAAATGCATTAGTTAATGTACCAGGTCACTAACATGATCCACCCACGGAGGATCAAATAGAGCGGGACCTGTAGGACTCCCAATAAAGAGGGCCCAGGAAAGACCTCCTGTAAAAGGAAGGCTGAAACCTTCAGCGTATCTACCTGACCACTAATATGATGAAGCCATGGGAGGACAAATACAGCCAACCTGGTAGGACTCCCCATAAAGAGGGCCCTGGCGTGCCCTCTTGTAAAAGGAAGGCCAAAATCCTTGAGTGGCCACTAACATGACCCAACCATGGGAGGAGAAATATAGCCGGCCCTGTAGAACTTCCCATAAAGGGGGCCCTAGGATGCCCTCCTGTAAAAGGAAGGCCAAAGGCCTTCAGTATATGCACCTACCCACTAATATGACACAACCTTCGAAGGACAAAAACATCTGGTTCTGTAGGACGCCCCAAAAAGGGGGGGCTGGGATCCCCTCCTGTAAAAGGAAGGCCAGAATATTTCAGTGTATATACCTGGACACTAACATGATTAAGCCACGGGATACCCAACTACTCCCACACCTGAAGCCTTCTCCCTTCGTCCTACACACTCAACAACCCTCCAGAACTTAAGAGAGGTGCTGATGCTGAAGTGAACAAAACCCCATAAAGGGGTTTTGACCCACCACCACCCCAACATGCCTCCACATCAAGGCCTCTCTTAGAGAAATGGATGAGAACCGTCTGACAATTGCAGTGTATCGGAACGGATTCAAAGGTGAAGCGAACAAAACCCCTTGTTTCTTTCTCAGCCAACTGATAGGGTTGGATGTGAAGGAGACTCCTCATAAAGAGGTTGGATGTGAAGGAGACTCCCCAATAAGAGGGCTCTGTGCTGCTGTCTTGTAAAAGGAGGGCTGAAAGCCTTCAGTGCATCTACCTCACCGCTAACATGTCCCACCCATAGGAGGACAAATACTGCCAGCCCAGTAGGACTCCTCATAAAAAGGGCCTGGGATCCCCTCCTGTAAAAGGAAGGCCAAAACGCATCAGTGTATGTACCAGGCCACTAACCTGTTCCACCCATGGAGGTTCAAATAGAGCGGGACCTGTAGGACTCTGGAGAAACCTCCTGTAAAAGGAAGGCTGACACCTTCAGCGTATGTACCTGACCACTGACATGATGAAGCCATGGGAAGACAAATAAAGCCAGCCTCGTAAGACTCCCCATAAAGGGGGCCCTGGCGTGCCCTCCTGTAAAAGGAAGGCCGGAATCCTTGAGTGACCACTAACATGACCCAACCATGGGAGGAGAAATATAGCCGGCCCTGTAAAACTCCCGAAAAACGGGAGCCTGGGATCCCCTCCTGTAAAAGGAAGGCTAAATGATTTCAGTGTATGTACCTGGACACTAACAGGATTAAGCCACAGGATACCCAACTACTCCCACACCTGAAAACTTCTCCCTTTGTCCTACACTCT